>BSBN01000523.1:5000000-6250000 GCA_027924645.1 Cunninghamia lanceolata | reverse complement strand
TTTCTGTTAAAATGTAATTTGAATTCAAGTTGGTATTATGTTTTGATCAAATAGATATAGTTCATGAAAAATTGCATATTAGTGTCTTCACAAATCCTCCAGAGGTTAGAAGTTAGTCATTTCATTCTTGACAATTCAATTAAGTTAATTCTACAAGTTTCACTGTTGTAATAGTTATCTACAAACCTTGCTGTAGGTACCCGTAGCAACTAGGATTTATAGTTGTTTTCATTGTTTTATAATTCTATCAAATCTAGCAAGATAGATTTGTTTGTTTAAAGTTAAGATAGAATAGCTAGGAACCATATGAGCCTTGAAGGCATATACTTTGCAAGTACCATCATAAGCTTACGCTCCTTGGTCCATAATTCAATGCAGGAAAGCATAGTGATAGAGTGGACTGTTCAAATAGGTTTTCCCCTGAATTAGTTAAGTCTACAACACATTAGTTTTCCTCTACACTTTGCATACCAGTCTTGCCTTGTTCCTTACAACTTCTCCATTCTCATTCATCTTTTTTCTAAAAACCCATTTGGTACCAATCACATTCTTGTCAGTAGGTCTAGGAACCAATTCCCAAGTTTAATTTTTCTCTATCTGCATCAGTTCTTCTTCCATAGCCTTTACCCAATTTTCATCATTGCAAGCTTCACTAACATTTTTAGGTTCAACATTTGAAAGAAAACAACAATACACTTGTTCTTCTACAACTCTTTTCCTTGTCAGTTCCCCTTTGTTTTTTGTCACCTATAATCTGATCTTCAGAATGATTAATCCTTACATACCTAGGAGTCTTAAAAACACTTTCCAGAGCCTCTTCTTCATCTTGACTGTCTTCTTTTTCAACTTTTTCTTGATTCACTATAGCAGCAGGTTCATCTGATTCATATCCATTCAATTATGATATTCTTTCCTTTTCTTCATCAACTTTCACACTAGCACTTTCAATGATCTTTTTCAGTCTCTTGTTATAGCATCGATAGGCCTTACTCTTAGTAGAGTAACCAAGGAAGATTCCTTCATCACACCTAGCATCAAACTTGCCTAGTTCTTCTCTTCTAATATAACATTTACTACCAAAAAATTTAAAATAATTCACTATAGGAACTCTTCCATACCATAATTCATAAGGAGTTTTAGAGCTATTACCTTTGACTTGAACTATGTTTAGGATGTACACAGCAGTATGTATGGCTTCTCTCCAGTACACTTCTGATAGGTCAGCTTCCTTTAACATAGTCCTAGCAGCCTCTTGAACTATCCTGTTCTTTCTTTCAACAACTCCATTCTGGCGAGTCCTAGGTGCAGACAACTGTCTCTTTATCCCTTGTTCTTCACAGAAAATATTGAATTCATTTGATGTGAACTCACCTCCTCTATCAGACCTTAAGCATTTGATCCTCAACTCTAACTCATTCTCAACCATTGTCTTGAAAACTTTAAACTTGTCTAGGGCTTCAGATTTTTCTTTTAGAAAAGTGACCCGTCATTCTAGAATAATCATCAATAAGAAACATAAAATACATGTCACCTTGTAGACTTCTTGTTCTTGTGGGACCACACAAATCTGTATGTACTAGCTCCAGCAATCAATCAGAGAATTGTTCCTTGCTTTTGAAACTTGTTCTTGTTTGTTTCCCAAATTGACACTCCTTGCAAATGGTGTTGGTAGGCTTCACAAGTTTAGGCAGATCTCTTATAGCCTGTGCAAAACATATCTTCACCAAATTGATATGACACATCCTTCTATACAACAACCATCTCTCATTAGTTTGAGCCACCAAACAGTAATCATTAGTTCCTTTCAAATGATAGACATTACCTCTAGTCTTCTTACCAATAGCAATCACTATTTCAGCTCTCTCCATGATCTTGCATCCATTGTCCTTGAATCTCATATCATAACCTTTGTCACACATCTAACCAACACTCAAAAGATTATGCTTTAAACCCTTCACATATAGAACATCATCAATATTGTGCTTTCCATCAAAAGAAATAGATCCTCTTCCACAAATCTTACCATTTGTATCATCTCCAAACCTAACTAGTCCTCCATCATACTTTTCCAAACTTACTATATACACCTAAAAATGACAGGACTCTACCTAAATAAATATTTTGAATATTTATTTCATCTTGATATTCCTCTATCAATAAATAAATAAATAAATTTATTTATTTGATTCACTTCCTCCCATTTAATTAAATAAATTACGTTTATTTAATTAATTCCTTCAATATCAACTTTATTCTTCTAAATAATTAAATAATTTTAATTATTTAATTAAATCTTTCATTCTTCCAAATTTAAATAAAATGCAAATTTATCTAAATTAAATCTCCAAAAATAAAATATATTTAAATATTTTATTTATTCTTCCAAATTATCTACAAGTAATTAAATAAATCTATTTATTTAATTATGCTTTCTTATCTTCTAAAAAATCTTCAATATCTTCTAAAAATAAATTCTTCTTATCATACAAAAGCAAAAGCTGAGTTAACTAATTTAAAGCTATCAACAAAGCTCTTAAATTAGAAAATATATATTCTAATTTAAGAAATAAAAACTCATCCTCATCAAGAAAGCAGTTAACTTAACAAAACATCTTTTTGAATGACACATGTCCTTCTTCTATTCGTGCACGTTCTCTTGAACATTATCCTCTGTTGATCTTCTTATTTCTTTTCCACCATTGATCTTCTCTCACCCAACTCTATAAATACAACCCTCTTCTTCTATTTCACATATCCAAGCTTTCAATATCGTTACTCTGCAGAATTCATATCATTCCATACCAATCTATAGCTTGTGACCATCCTCATTTGTATTTGAATTTCATCTTCAATGCAAAAAGTATCCTAGCCACCTCTCTACCGCCATCTTGAAGAAGTGCAAGGAATTGCATTTCCTGAGGGCCATATTCTTCACAACAAAGATCGATTGAGACTAGGCGAGCAATGGAAATCGCAAGGTAAAAAAGTTATGAGTATCTCTCTTATTTTAAATCCTTTTTGTTTGCACATTCCATTGATGTTTTGGGTTTTTATAATTAGTTTTATTCATCCCATTTTAATTAGGGGAAAAAGTTTTTAAAAAAATGCATGCATGCAAATTTCACGTAGTCCTTAAGTAGGAGGATAGTAATGAACAATCACTGCTATCTTTGCATTATTGCTATCTTTCTTAGTTAGAACATTGCTATCTTTAAACACTTCAAAGTTAACAAATGCGTGAGTGCCCAAGTAGATAACACATTTAGTTTTTTCCTTTTAAATAGGATTGGATTAACCACTGTCTTCTGTGACTGTTGAATGACAATAGGCTTATGCTCTCCCCTTTACTGGGTGACCAGAATGCCAGACTTGTTATTCCTTGTGTTTAACCTTTAGAGGGGGCCTACCCTTGGATGCCCACCTGTCCAAGTGGGAATGACCCTGAGTGGTAACAGGCTAAAGCCAAGCCCTACCAATCCACTTTAAATAAATTGTGCTTGAGACGAACGCTTCCTGCAACAAGTGCCGTTGTGTTACACTGACAGCCAACCTCCCCCAAAACCCTCCAAGGCATAACCCTTGGAGGCTGGGAGACTCCATAATGGAGAGTAGCGTTGTCGCACATGTAACCACTCAAACGATTGCCTTGACTATTTAGCCACTTGTTTAGTATACCAAAAACCCCTATTTGTTGACACAAAAGGTGGAACCTTTGAAGTGACCCCGATTCATGTGATTCTTAGTAGAGGTAGCAGGGACAATCCTATGGTTCAGTGGGGGTATGAGCCTAAGGAAACCCAGATCTGGTATGTGTGAGAAGTGAGTGCCGTGGAGGGGGAGCCAGTGCTACCAGATCCTGGAGCTACACACTTTGAATATGCATAGCTATGGGATTCAACAAATACTGTCCTTTCCAGCCTAGGTTGTGATTGTTTTTATGTCAAAAAGTCCAAAAATACAAAAAAAATAATAAAAAATAAAAATCATGAAAACTTATTTGCGTTTGTTGTGTCTTTATCTGTCATAATTGAAAATCAAAAGCAAAAAAGACCAAGTTTTCAACCAAAAAAACCAATTTTTTTTTTAAACGTGTGAAAGGGAAATAACTGCAAAAGCATTCAAAAAACTAGAGTTGCACATATACATTCTAAAGCTACACATATGCTTCGACCTGCTGTGCTTTTATCCTCTATTTCCACACATTTGTAGTTGCACATCTATCACAGTAAGCTTTTCTGGTCTTGTGTCAATTTCTGTAGAGATGGCAAACCAATTAGAATATATTGCTCAAACACTCTAATATCTGCAATTGTGAATAAACTTAGGTCCCTCACCCCAAGATTGTATAGCAATTGCTCAACAAATCCAAGTCCTACAACAAGAAATGGCAATCTTGCAAGCTAAACGTGCTAGTACCAGCTACGCCTCGCCCCAAAATCATATATCTTTTTCCCATACTCGTGACAAGGCAAGCATCACGTCAAGTCAAAAATCATATACCACCTCATCTACTAGTCCTCCTTTGCTATCTTCTAAGGTGCCTATCCCAAAACATACCAGTCCTACACCAACACCGCCATCTAGTTCCTCAAACTCTAAATGGACAACCAAAAAAGAATCAGATGAGTTTTGGGAAAAATATTTTCCAAATTTATACAGCAAAAGAAAAGCTATGGAGAAAGCCAAATCCACTCATTCATGTACTCCTACACCTATGAAGGATGTGATCCAAGGACTATTAGTAGAGAGTCAACCATGTCCCCAAATTCCAGTCCTTGACCTTAACAAAGATTCTTCCAATGCCATGTCAAATCCTACAAATCCTTCATGTCATCCGCAACCCCTTGAGCTTATTGAAGAACCTCCTCCCATGAACCAAAGTCAAGGTCTGTCGAACATCCATGTTGTCAACCAAGAAGCTATCCAAGAGCTATCCGCTTCCATTCAAGAAGACCAAGAGCTATGTCAAGAGCACACCTTAGAGCATGTGGAAACATCCACCCTTTGTCTAAATCAAGATCAAAACACCCCCATCCAATTTCAAACCATTCATAACATTTATCTCTTCCACGATCAAGATAATACCTATGAAGAAGCTATCTATGAGCAACGTGATCCTATACATGAGAAGGAAATCCAACTCCAACCCATCCATAACCTTTATCTATTCTATGATCAAGATATTCCCTATGAAGAAGATGTCCTTGAACAACTTGATCCCATACCCATCCATGAGAAAGAAACCTCCATTACTTCTATCCCTCTTCCATCTAATCCCATCCATGATCCAACAACTTCCGCTTCCTCTGATGAGACACTTGCCTCCCAAGTGCACATGAATGATCAACCCAATAACTTAGATCCTGAAGAGCATAATGATGATCAAGATTCTAGTGATCCTTCACCATCCATTACTGACCAAGCTGCAAATCCGTTATCCTATATCCTTGGCCCCACTACCTTCATGCATGAATGTTCTTCCTTAGAACACCAACAACCATTATCCTCTATCTCACCTTCTCCATCAAATAATGAGCTCGCTGCTAGTGTTCCAACCATACATAATCCCACTGTCCACCACATACTCCAACATATGAACTATCAAGGTAAAGGCTTAGGCCTTCATGAACAAGGTATTTTGGAACTTATCCATGTCAAAGTTACTCCACCTTCATACAGCCTTAGATACATACCCCAAGATGAACAATCAAAAGATGTTGGTACTTCCTCCATTCCTCCTTAGTCCATTGCTTTCTATCACAAACCCTATCATGTACCCAACACATATGTTGCCATTCCACCTCCATCATCCTACAATTGTCAAAAGCATGTGACCATACACTTTCCACCATCCAATCTACCTCCGCTACTTCCAACTCCTAACAACCCTCCATGCATTTTACCACCACTTCTTCCAACACCTTATTCAACATCCTCTAAAAATCCCAATCATGGCCAACAAGTGCACATGTTGTCTAAACAACGAGCTTCCACCAACCTCAATTCCACCATACCCCGAGGATTCAACATAAAAAATTGGGATGCCTCTACCTATAAAATCAAAAATCCTAAGAGTCCTCATGACCTAGGATACAAAATCCAAGAATCAAAGAATTATCCATCTCAAAAACTGCATACACCCACACACCTCAATATCGAACTGAAAAAGGTGTGGGTCCCCGAACAATTGGCAATTACCTTCGAAGTTGCACACAAGCAACATACACCCAAACCTATACTTTCACAAGCAAAGTCTAAAAACACACTTACAAACTTACTTTTATCACCAGTCATGTGATGTGAGCATCCACTGTCAATAACCTATTCATCCTTATCTTTCTCAACCTAAATAGCCAAAGCACTTTCTTCCATTATTTTTTCTTCTTTCACACAACTAGCAGGATTAGTAGACACAGGTTCTTCTTTGATTGCAATAAATAAGCATTCATTTGTACTAGTACTAGCATCATCAGATTCATCATTTGTCACAACTTCATCATCAAGATCTCTAACATAGAAGCATTTCTTTGGAACCCTAGGTCTATTCTCAAATCTTCTTCTATTCCTTTCAATTCTCTCAGGACACCTAGAAGCATAGTGACCAACCTTACCACATGTAAAACATTTGAAAGGTAATTTGCCTTTAAATTTATCAGAACCTCTTTGCAATTTGTCAACAAAGTTTGCTTCAAATTCATCAAGCTCATCATTAGGTTCCACCTTGTACTTCTTAGCTCTGTAGATCTTCTCTAAAGTGCTAGCTTTGAAAGTAGTCTCAATCTTTGGTAGATCATCACCAAACTCTCTCATTTCAAAAGATGTAAGCTTTCCAAGCAACTGATCCTTAGTGACTTCTTGCACAGTCATTACTTCTTTAATTGCAACTACCTTGTGACTATAGGACTTAGGTAATGACCTAAGAATTTTTGTCACAACTTCCTTCTCATCAATAATTCCTCCCATACCTTTTATTCCATTGACAATTTCATCAACCTTTTGCATGTAGGTTGTTATGTTTTCATCTTCACTCATCTTTAAACCCTCATATTTCACTTTCAGGACCTACAATTTGGCACTCTTTACAGACTCATCTCCTTCATACAGATTTTTTAGCTTTTCCTAGACTTCATGAGCAGTTTCCAGATCCATGACCTTTACCAACTCAGTGTCAGACAAGGCACTTAATAGAGCATCTCTAGCTTTTATATTTAACTCATATTCTTTGATTTCATCTTCAGTTGTTAAACCATTCCGAGGCATGGTATACTTTGTTTCTGTTGCTCTCCATACTCTATAACCAAGACAAAGGAGATGAATTTTCATTCATACCTTCCATAAAGCATAATTTGTCCCATTAAACTGCAGAGCTTCCTTCTTGTAAGACATCCTGGATCAACCTCAAGCTGTTAGGCTTAGTTCTGAGGAACTTGGCTCTGATACCAATTGTTGAAATGGACCAGACAACTGAGGGGGGGGGCTGAATTAGTTGTCTCCAAAACTTTGACCACTTATGAGCATTAACACATCAATCACTTATTTACTGTTATTCAAATTTAATCATGAAAGCATGAAACAAGAAGCTTAACACAATAACACATGAGACACATAAGACACTAGATTTTTTACGTGGAAAACCCTATATGGGAAAACCATGGTGGGTGTTAGCCCACATAAATAAATATGTTATAACAATACCGAAAAATAGAGGCTCACTGCAAATGTTGGGGCTCACTGCCAAGATTGACTCACTGCCAAGGGTTGGTGAACTGATTTGATAGCATCTACTCCATGCCTGGTTTTAGTTCCATTGAAGCACAATATAACTCCTCTGCTCTTCTCTTCTTACACATTTTTACTTATCTTCACATTTTCTCTCAAGGACATCTTTTTCACAACTAAATTACATGTTTTTATACCATTCATCAACCTTGGAATGTACATCAAGGTCGACATTACATTCATCAACCATTGGAACAATCTCCAAGGTCGACACTACAAACATACATAGAAATAAGTCTGGTCCAAAACTAAATTTGCTAAGGTAAAGATGTATGTGAATTATGTTATGCCTTAGCTAGGACTCAAATGTAATCTTCCACACCACGACACACTTCCACAATCTTTGATGTATCTCCGCAAGTAGTGAAAACAACCAAGTCAGCCAAGATTGGTGTTAACACTAAGTCTTCTAATAACAATCTTCATCTGTGATCCAAATTTCTCTTTGTAGACCAATCCAAAGGTAGGAACATGATCAGGAGACATCCCCAAGCACATTGTAATCACCAAGAACATATGCACAACCTCTAATCACCTTGTCAAGAAGATTCTTCAATCTAGAGCACTTGAACATAACTGTTATCTACTGTCATAAAGAAAGGATCGCTTGCAAACCACCAAATCATGAACCATTGGAGTTGAAGGCACTTATCATCATTAAAAACTTGATTCCAAAACCACAGACTATGAAACTTTAATGCAGAGAAATGCGGAGCATAATACATTCTCCCAGTCACCATCAAATGTATTGAAAAAGCAATTTTTACTCTAGTGAACCTAACTCACTCAAATCTTCATACCGGTGGCTCAAAATTGAAACATAGCATCTTTAGACATGCCTCTAAATAACTTCCAATCCACAGACAAAGATATTCATTCTACAAGAAATGCGGATCAAACTACTGGACTGTTCTGTTGTAAACAAAGATACTCTTCTATACACTGTTTCCACCGAAGTAGCAATTTTTCTCAAAAGCACTTGAAAACTCAATATTAGGATCACTTACTCATTATCTCTAACACTTATATAGGCAAACAAGAAATCATCAAAACAAGATCACAGTTGACACCAATGGCAACACTGATATGTTGACATCAATGACAACACCAGTTAGGCACATACTTGCAACAAAGACCTATGCTGAAGCCAGCAAGGATGATGAATGGTTAAAATCCATGGAAGAAGAATTGGATCAGATTGAGAAGAATCAAACATGGGAACTATTTCCCAGACATGCAAACAAGAATATTATAGGAACAAAATGGGTGTTCCAAAACAAACTGAATGAAGAAGGTGAAGTTGTAAGGAACAAAGCAAGACTAGTATGCAAAGGATACACTCAAGTAGAAGGCATTGATTTTGAGGAGACTTATGCTCTGGTAGCAAGGATGGAGGCAATCAAAATGTTCCTTTCTCTTACTACTCACAAGAACTTCAAAGTATATCAAATGGATGTCAAGTCAACATTTCTGAATGGTGACCTAGAAGAAGTATTGAACAACCAGATGGTTTCCAAATATTAGAAGATCCATACATGGTATGCAGACTCAAAAAGGCTTTGTATGGTCTCAAGCAATCTCCTAAGGCTTGGTATGTAAGATTAGATAAGTACTTACTTCAGAAGGGCTTCAAGAAAGGTACCACAGATAGTAATCTTTATATAAAGGAAGAAGAAGACATGATTTTGATAGTTGCAGTATATGTTGATGACATCATTTTTGGTGGAGATGATGATATGTGTAAAAGGTTTGTAGAGGAGATGCAAAAGGATTTTGAGATGTCCATGATTGGTGAGATGTCTTTCTTCCTTGGACTTCAAATTTCCCAACTAGATGGTGGTATCTTTATTTCTCAAGCTAAGTATGTCAAAGAATTGTTGAAGAAATTTGGTATGGAGGATTCAAAACCAGTAAGTACTCCCATGGTCACTGGATGTCACTTAAGCAAAGATGATGAGTCTTTGGAGGTGGATCATACTATTTATAGGTCTATGATTGGAGCATTGTTGTACTTGACTACTTCTAGACCTGACATTATGCATGCAGTATGTGTGGTTTCTAGATATCAAGCCAATCCTAAGCAAACACATGAGAAGTTAGTGAAAAGGATATTTAGATACTTGAAAGGAACTCTAGACTATGGTCTATGGTATCTAAAAGGTAATGACTTTGATATGAGTGCATACACTAATGTTGATTGGGCTGGTTGTGTTGATGATAGAAGTACAAGTGGTGGTGCTTTTGTTTCTAGGAAACAGATTGGTTTCATGGAAAAGTAAGAAGACTCAGTTTCCTTATCAATTGCAGAGACAAAGTATATTGCAACAACCTCTTGTTGCACACAAGTATTGTGGATGAAGCAAACTTTGAAGGATATCAAGGTATTGTATGATGAGCCTATTCCTATCTTGTGTGAAAATACAAGTGCTACCATTATTTTCAAGATTCCAGTGATGCATTCTAGAACCAAACATATAGCAATCAGGTAGCACTTTTAGAGAGAGAAGGTTCCAGATAAGGAAGTGGAGTTGGAATATGTCCCAAAAAGGGATCAAATTGCAAATATCTTTACGAAGGCTCTTGCAAAGGACACCTTTGAGGATCTCTGGTAGAAGTTAGGGGTAACTGCCCCTCCTTCTTGCTAAAGATGCATAGTGATGCATCCGTCTAGGGGGAGTTAATGTCATATCTTTGTTTCCTAGACTGATGATGGCTACCTCTCAGGGGGAGCAGGTAGTGGTGATTGAGGATAGGGGGAGCTTGCAAGAAGAAGTATACAGATATATGATTGTTGATGAAAGGGGGACAATGAGTAGGTATTGGATGCCCTTTGTCCTTGATGTCAAAGGGGGAGAATGTGCAGGTTTGTGTTTCCATCAATGCCAAAGGGGGAGATTGTTACACATATGATGCCTAAGGTTGTTGTCATTGATGTCAACACTATCATAAGGATGAGAAAGAATGCTAAGGCTGTCATAATGTGCTCATGGTTGGATGTCATGCCCCTGAAGAAGATACATATTTAGATGGGAATTAGAAGCATTAAAAAGATACATTGATGGATGTGTAATAGTGTTCATGGTTGGATTTCATGCTCCTAAAGAAGATACATATTCAGATGGGAATTAAAAGCATCAAGAAGATACATTATCATAGGAATTAGAAGCATCAAGAAGGCACATTAATATGGGAATTAGAGGCATTGACATGGTCAGATGTGTTGCTGAGGTGTGAAGATTTTAGTGATGGCCCAAAAACATAGTGTATGATCTCTTCTACTAAGGTTTGGCCTCTAAAAGTTGGTGACAGTTTCTGCTACAAGATGACTACCCTTGAAGAGTGTCTGGGAGATTGCTTCGTACTCTCATTCCATTGATGTTGAGCTTCTACAATTTGGAACATAGCTTCATATAGTGTCACATTATGTATATTCCAAGTTTCATGATGTTTTGATCACTAGAAGGGTGTTTTTCTGTTAACAGTCTGAAGACAGTGTTGGTTCTATAAAGGTACTCCCAGTAGGGTAATGGAATGCTCCACATTCCTCTGCATTTATAGATATGTCTATGCAGTTCTAGATGTGTGTTCAGAGGGTAGTAAAGGTGTTGTTTCCAGAGTTTCAAATCATTTATCATTCCATTGTGAAAGTTATGCATGATAGATTACTGACATGTGTTCTAACAGAGTGAGGCTATGTTGAAGATCTGTTGAAATGCTCTGCATTCCTTTGAAAGTGAATGGATGCCTTTGTAGTTTTAGGGATATGATACTAGATGTGTATTTCATGCCTCCTTATTGTTTCAAGGTTCCTGGTGATCCGCAGCTCAGTCTTTAGAAAACAGAATATTGCAGTGTGTTCCAAATGATTTACAACTTCCAAAATTCATGATTAAGGTTGTGTGACACAAAATCCTTGATGTACGGAGGTAAAGGGGTGATTGGAGATGTTGTATGATTCATGTGGACTCATCTGGATAAGGTTTCATAAAGATCTATCTTGTTTCCTGTACCACATAAGGTCTTCAATTTGTTATGGCCATTATGACTCAAGTTTCATATGAATCTGCTTAAGACTGTCCTATTTTCAAATAAGCAGAGTGTGCGGAACTAATTCTAGGATGTTCGATGATGTAAAGGATGTCTTGGACCTGATTAAGCAACTGTTGAAGTCTACAAGGCATGAATCTTCTACTAGTGTAATGTGTGACAATGTTTAGGTCTTATCTTTTACATGTTTCATATTGTATGTTGTCTGGCCAACTTGTAAATGTATTTTCCATATTATCTTTGGCCAACCAGAAATGTAATCAATGTAATATCATGTATAAATAGTGAATCAAATTGAGTGAGGAGAGTGTGATTGCAATTGAGTGAAAGAGTTCGCAAGAATATAAAAGCAAAATAAAAGCATTGTTAATGTGTGACTGAAGCAGAAAGAGAAAAAGTTGTGGATACTATCCAGATTCATTTTAAAGACTTATTGGTGACAGTGATCAAGTATAGAGTGTGCCTAGCTGATCAGATCATCAAAAGAAAATGTTAAGAGGTAGAAGTGCAATCATCAAAAGTGTGAGTTTCAATGTCAGTTTTCAGATAGTAGAAAGACTATCATATTGTAATTGTAATGCCCACTCAAGAAAATAACATTAATACACCAAATTATTGAGAAATAAAGAAAATACAATATGATTACAGGAACAAATTCACTTATTTTAAATAATTAACATTTGATATTACATTGTAAATAAATTACAAGATACCAATGCTTCATATACAAAAATACACATTTGCAATAATTATCTTAAAATCATCTTTTCACAAGGTGGAGAATATTCTCAACTTCGGTATCTTGTGTAGTTATCAGTTTTGAATCTACACACTAAATGAAAACATTAGTTTTGCATAGTCGAAACAAATATCAATTTCACAAAATGGCAAGCCTAAGGCCCTAGGGGTCGACCTAATGTCTCGGGGGCTCAAGATGGCCTTGCCTACGTACGCGTAGCGCAGAGACTTTGTAGTTCAAGAACTTGTCTAGAAACCATAAGGTTGATTAAATATAAGGTACTAATATGTTACTTATGTAACTTACATTCACCAATCAAGATTAAAAATAAAACTCAAGTTCAAAAGTTATAAACATTTCTACCATATTATCTCTTCCAACCAATAAAAAGATTCATATCATGATTAAAAGTCACAATATCTCTACCCACATATATCATTTAAACATTAGAAGACATAGAAGTACTAACCCCAAATAATAAACAAAAATAAAACAAAACTTCTCATTCTTGCTAAAAGATATCCTACTATTTCCTTATTTCATCTCAAATAATAATGTAAAAGCAATGTTTTATTGGATTGTTGATAATCTTGATTAAATGAACAAATATTCTCATTATAAACATAGAAGGGAATATTATTCTACATGGAAACACTTAAGGCTTTTGGCACAACAAAGGACCGTACACTGGAAAAATCATTTCAATAATAATACAAGTTCTGAAAACCTTGGAAGGTCTAGACAAGACACATATACAAAGATTGAAAAGGACTTGAGAATCAAAAGGCTTCATTTGTATGCCAAAGAAGGGCAATGCCACTATCAAACTTTATCATCTTAAAGTCTGTATAGATCCAATTGAATGGACACATGTTGGACAATTGAAGAGATGGAGTACTTTCATTCTAGCAATAGGCGATTGCTAAATTACAGTTTAGAATGCCATGATGAAATCACTTCAACTAAACACATAGAAACGTAATGACTCTAGATCAAAAGCAACTCAAGCTCTGGACCGACTAGAAAAGATGTGAAAAGGAGAAGAGAACTAGTGTAATCAAATTATAGCTAACCATTTATATTGATCTTAGGAGGTTGCGTGGACACCAGTGTTGATAACCAGGATTAATACCAAGATAAGAAACTAAACTATATTACCAAAAATCATTATATTTAGGTCTTGAAATAAAGGAATGACTAATCATTATCTTTTGTGAACTTGTGCTAAAGTTAGGGAGTAGTTGCTTCCTGGAGTGACCCTAACACAAAGTCTTCAGGGAGTTGTAGCTTCCTTGGGTGTGACCCTAAATCAAGGTTCTAAAGGAGTAGTAGCTTCTTTGGGTTGTAGTCCTGAAATAAAGTAAGCAGAGAGTAGTTGCTTCCTTGGGTTGTATTCCTAAAACAAAGTTGTTATTTGAGCTTCGTATATTGTGTGTTAATCCTCACCATGGTTTTTCCCTTCTAGGTTTTTTCATGTATATCTAGTGTTATGTGTTGATGTGCATTGTGTTATTCTTCCATATTTACATTGTGATGTTTAACGTTTAATCTGCTCTGGATAAGTTGAAACTTTGTTGAAATTGAAAATTGTTTAAATATGGATTCATCCCCCTCTCAATATTCTTGTGTGTCTAACAAAGAGTTCCCCATGTCTTTACATGGCCAATAGAAGCAATTTATACCTGTGTTTTGTGGCTGAAAAACTTAGAGTATAATCGTATATATTTGGTTGACAACTTTAGGTTATCCCTGTGAGACTATATGGTCATTGAACCAAGAATATCTTAGTTGGTATAAGGTTGAAAACATAGAGAACTCACGGGTCAAGAACTAAGCTACATAAGTTGTTTTGAATGCCGTGTTGATCAGAAGTGATGCTTATAAATGTAACATTAGATACAAATCCACTTTTGATTATGCTTTGATGGATGTCCTTACCCTCTACCAAAGCTCCAATTCAAATACAAGTAAGGAGAATGCTGGCAAAGGTCGTGGAGTCTAGTTTTACACCTGCCAATTGCTTTTGCTTGAAAGTTTTTAAAACCTTTACAACATATCCATTTTGTGTGTATCCTGCAATCATTGCATTCCATGTCAGCGCTTTTCCTCGAGTCATTCTTTTAAATAGTTCACATGCTTTGAGTATGCTTGTACATTTTGCATACATGTCTACTAGGTCGGTTGATCCTCAACACCTGTTAAAATTCCTCTATACTTCATGCTTTTAAATAAGTTCATAATTTGCCTCAAAGCTCCCATTTTAGAATGCGTTGGGAGCATGCTGACAAATGTGAAATGAACGGCTTGGAGACTCATTCATTACTTTTAGTGAAACTATTTAGATATCAACCTTAGAGTGTTTTGTGAAAGAGCATTGCCAGAGAACTTAATACATTACAGACTTAGACGGTAATTACAAGTTTTTTGCATCACTAAAGGGTAGTATTATAAGTTCCCAAAAGTATGGATAGTAATAGTGAAATATTATCATTATTATCATTTGGTTATGATAAATTATATCTAAGTATAAAACCTATCTTTTGTAGTGAGTCAACAGACTACAGAATTAAGATTGATAATTTTGCTATTACTAGAGACTCAAACTTAACAGGGAAGAAGAACTATTTTAGTTGAGAGTTCAAGTATGAAAATGATAATATTTTATGTAATAGGTTGTACTTGGTGTATCATGTGTTTATATGAGAAACACAAATTCATTCAAAGCATAGTAGTTGAGAGAAGACTAAAGGTTTCTTCTTCTGTTATTGTGATATATTACTCATAATTAACATAGGATGTTAAACAATAATTCTTATTTCTTCTTTAGCGAAAGTCAGTGGACTTGAGAAGAACAAGAAGGTCAATAACTATATTGTAGACTTAAACCTATTGGAGTTGATAGATTGAACTTAGTCAGAATACTAGTCATGAAAAAAAATGAAAGTATCCATTAAGATATTATATGGATGAGGATAAACCTTGTATACTATGTTTATTCATGTTATGTGTAATGTGAAGATGAACAATACCTAGTGGTCAAGGAAGACTAGAGGCATTTGTTATATTATAGCTATTACTTCTTTTGGAAACAAAGGTATTTGATACTTCTATGCCTTGGGTTAGAGAAGTTAAACCCTCGAATCATAACCTGAAGGGTTTAGAAAACTTACAACCCTTATGTCGGATATGATATTGTTTTTGTATTTAATGGTCGACAGTGAAGGGTCGAGTAAACCATAGAATAAGACAAAAAGAGTCTAAGTGGTTCTTTAACAAATTTAAAGTGATTCTATGATAGAAGTTGAAACTTGTTATATCACACAAGCATTTCTAACTAAAAGTCAATTTTGGTCAAACATATGTTCGAGCTAGATTCATTCTAAATAAATTAGATCTAGGCCACAACTTTTCTAGTTGGAAGTGTACGCTAAATACATATGTAGCATCACTTTGGGGCCAATTTATAAAAAAAATGAAATGATTTGAAAAAAATAATGTTGTCACAACTCCTACTGACATAAATAAATGTTTAATTAGTGTTTATGTTATTTTTTAAAATTTTACTAAAAGGAGGTCATTAGCACAAAAATACAAGGTTGATTGTTTTCTCAAGAAAAATATTAAAGTTTATATAAAAATTGAAAAAAATATGATGCACTAGAGGAGATATTTCATATTGAGAAGATATAATCATTTTTTTATTTTAAATAAATAGTTAAAACAAAAAGTGATGTCCTATCGAACCAGTTGTGTTTTTAGTACACACAAATTTTAAATTTATTTTAAAATGTATATTAAATGGGAAAAAATTAATCCATGCACTAGAGTTTCAATTAATAAATGCAAAAAAAATTGAAATTTACTATTTAAAAAAGTGGTGTCTTGCTTAACCTCATTTTTCAGCATTCTATTAACAACTAAATTATAATGTCAATTCAACGAAAAAATATGTTTAAATATTTTTTTATTTTTAAAAACAAATATAAACATAAAATACACTAGAAAAAATCTACATTTCATTAGTTTACATTATTTTAAAATTCAAAACATATATGTTATTTTATAGTGATTCAAGTTAAATAGTTATATCAGTGTTCGCCATTTCCTTTATATAAGTGGGACATGGCTTTGAACTTTCACCCTAAATTATTAAAACTTTGAAATTTTAACAATAATTTCCTCCATCACAACAAAGTCCATAGTTTTTTCATAATCCAATTTCATTACATAATTACTCAAGTGCAAGGTTACAAATCTATTTTTCAACTTGTAGCATGAAAAATATTTACAAATATTTGAATGATAAGGAACAAAATTAAATTACAAGTATTTTCATGATGAAGAAGATGAAGATAGCTACTCCTCCAAGATCCATGATTCCAAGCCTTTAATCCAATGGTAGGCAAGCCTACCACCTAACTGTGGTACCCAAAGAGCCGTCTCAGTGCTTAGGAGGATGATATAATGGATAAAATTACAACACACGAATAGGCATATTTTGGCAACATGTAAATACACTCTCATTTAAGTGTTTACTCAACCACATATAGAATCTCACAATATTCTAAGGAGAAAGAAGATAGAAGTAGAAAATACATTGGATTGTCTTTCATTATAGACCTCCATATCCAATAATGAGATCTAAGGGAGAAACATAAGAAATCTCAAAATAGAAACTAGCCATTAATTGATGCCATAAAAATAACAAAGCAAAATATCCATATTTCAAGATTTCATAAACCAGGTCATCATTCCTTATTCCTCCTCAACATATATAAATAGAGCTCACTCTTGAGATTACAAACACACTCCAAGCCTCCTACAACTTATAAATTCTTATCACATGCTACGAATGTCAATCCAATAAAGGAGTCTCCTAACAAAGGTAGGAGAAATCACATAAACATTCAATCAACAAACTCATACTTATTTTTCCATTTCCTTTCTCATTTTGGCATACCCACAAGAGAAAATAAATGTTATTTGATCTTACAAGTAAGATACACACAATTTCCTCATAAAGAATACATGGAAGAATCCATTAAATCATATTAAATCTCTCTTTGAAATATAAAAGAAAAGAATGATAAAACAATTTTTTAAGCACATTCATACACACAAGAATGGTAAGAGATTCGTTTACCCACTCATAAACATGTAAGAAATAAAAGAAAACCATAACTAAAAGGAAAATACCTCTACTCTCTCAAATTTTACAAAGGATGATCTTGGAAGCTCTAATATTCTTCTATGAATTCTCCTTGCCTTCCCAAATCATTAGTAATCCTTCATCAAGCTAAGAAATTCTTTCTTAAGCACAAATATCCTTCAACAAGAATTCAAGAATATTCTCTTGTTCTCTTCTTTTTCCTAAGTTCTCTAATTCTCAATGTGCAAAGTGAAGAATGAATCCCAAGAATGGCAACCTGTTGGCAAGAGACATTGCTATGGTAAATGACTGAATGTTGTCATTGATGGCAACAAGGAAAGAAATTCCACCAACAAGGCAAAGAGACCTTACTCCTGTAGATCGACTTGGTTTGACAATAAGGCATAAAAGGATTCTGGTTCAGAAGACTAAAATGACTATGGGCAGTATGCAGAGCAAATGTCAGAGATTGGGTCAGTATTCCTCTGTAGTTGAAGATAATTATATGCGGTTCAAGTATGTTGTTCATAGCTATCTAGTAATCACATGTTCCAGTGTTCAAGTCTTGACTTCCTCTAGAAGTCATATGGTGAAGTATCTAAGTCTGAGTGAATAGAGTTAAGACATGAACAGTGCACAGTACCAGAGTAAAAGGGTCTACATTCCTCCACTGTGGCATATTTTGGTTTGCGGTTCTAAAGGTATGCTAAGAGGTCAATGATGAATGTTGGATATGATTTTTAGAGTCTCATATGGTCCGTAGTAGAATTTATGATGTGACAGTTGAATTGGTCAAGTGTGTTCTTAAGGGACAAGACGATAGGCTTGTTAGATCAATATGCAGAGAATATATATTGTTTGAATATTTAATCTAAGTGGTTGAATGATTGGTGCCAACCTATATGAAGATATATGAATATTTGTTTGGGTCTGCATTGCTACTTGTACACAAGATCAAGCCGATTGGGTACAACAGTTGTATATATGTTTCATGTTTTACTTGCCGACCTACTTTTGAGTTAAATCTCATTGTGGATATATATATTCGATGGATTTCCGTGATGGTGTGTGTGAGGTGTATACGAATTTGATATGTGTATGATCTAAAGTAGTTTATAGATCAGAAAAGGGATTATAAGGGTGGAAAAATAGAAGCAGATGTGAAGCAGGGCAAAGAAATAGGGTAGACAATATGAAGTTGTTTGAATCTGTATATTGAGCTAATTAGTACTGCACCTCAACATTTTGTAGTTGCACTTGTAGCAGTCAACTCTTGGCAGTGAGCCAATCTTTCTTCTATCTTCTATCTTTCTTTCTCCGTGGGCAGTGAGTCCACCTATAGTGAGCATTTCTTTGGGCAGTGTGCCCCATGGCAGTGAGCCTTATGTAATTTGGTATTGCTATCATAATATATTGTGAGCTAACACTCACTGTGGTTTTTCCCTTTTTGGGTTTTCCATGTAAAATCCTAGTGTCTATGTGTTATGAATTTGTGGTTGCTCTTCTTATGTTTACTTTACTTTCATGATGTTAAATTTGGTACATGGATTAATAAATGTATGAATGAAAAGTTCTTTAGAATATTGATTCACCCCCCCCTCTTAGTATTCTTTGCACTCAATAATTGGTATCAGAGCCTAGTTCCTTGGAAGAAGTCTAATAGCTTGAGGAAGATCTGGGAAAGATTACTCATCGCAGTCAGTAGGTATCATGCTCCAAGTAATGACACAATTGAACAAGAATTGAAAACAACTCTTGAGGATCTTGATAGGTATGAAGCAGAGATTCGAGAATTGAAAGAAAATGTCAAAGATGCAGATGAAAGCATCATGAAGCTAAGAGAGCAAGTTAATAGATCAAAGGATAGGAATAAAGAGCTAAATGAACAATTGGTTGAAGCAAATGAAATCCTAAATAACTTATCAAGATTGGTTGAAGAGAAACAAAATGCTGAGAATCATTTGAATCAAATAGTGAAAGATAAGTCTGAGGAATGTGAAAATTTGGGAAAAGATGTGTTACTTCTAAAATTTGATCTGGAAGTAGCTAATAGCTATAAAGAAAAATTCAAAATAAGCTCTGCAAAGATTGAGGAGTTGATTTAAAGTTAGAAGAGTTCAGATGACAAGAAAGGCTTGGGATTTGAAAAAGGAGAAAGCTCAAAATCAGGACAAGCAAACGCTCAGTTTAAGCAATAAGTTTGATCATAAGACTACTCAATGTAGGAGTGGTCAATGTTTCAATTGCAAGAAAATTGGTCATAAATCAAATGAATGTAGAAGTCTGGTAAGAAATGGTTTCAACTATGTAAGGAATACTCAATCCTTCAAGGGAAAGTGTTTTGCATGCAATAGATTTGGACATATGGATAACCAATGAAGATCAAGAATGAACTCAATCATTAGAAGAAATCAAGGACTGAGGAATGTGGTATGCTACAATTGCAATAAGTTTGGGCATGTTGCAAAATTCTGTAGAAGCAAAAATGAGAAAAGAAACTATCCTACAAAAAAGAGGAAAATAGAGAAGAGAGAAGATAAAGGAAAGAACAAGGCTAATCCAGCAGAAATCAAAAAGGAAATGAGCAAGGTCTGGATTAAGAAGGATGTGAATAAGATCAAGGATGGATCCGCACCAGTTTCTAGTGTAGATACTTCCTCTGGGAAGTAAATTGGGAGCTCTGCCTCAGGGGGGCTGTATTGTAAATCCAAATCCCCTAGCCAGATAGTTAGTGCTGGGATCTAGCACGAAGATGTGATGTAAAGATTCATATGACAAATCTTTTGAAAGAAATTCTAGAGGAAAAGGATCAAATGCAGAATATTGTGGAGCAATCTGGATTAACTAAGCTTAACAAGAGAAGTGCGACAACTTTTTGGAAGACTACATTTATGGCAATTAGGTCAAGGTAAACAAAGGTTAAAAGGGTTAAAACTGAATGGTTAATCATTTTACATTCGAGCTATCAAGTGACTAAGGAGAGATGAAGCCAAATTCCAAGCGACTATAGCGATTTCCAAAATATTTCTAAGCAAGTAAACCCAAGTTCAACAAAAGAGGTATTTATGGCTGAAACCCTATTTGTGAATCTATTTGAATTCCTGAAAAAAATGGCAACCCCTCAATTTGTTGACATCAATGAGAGAGCCCGACCAAAATTCAAGAAGCATCCATTCAAATCAACAGAGGTTGATCCAATTAGTGCATTCTCAGATATTCCATTTGGTGTAATACATACGGAAGATGTTATGGCTTATATTCATGTTTACCTAAGGAACACAGAGGTAGTCAACTCACAGACCTATTTCTAAAACATCTAAGTGGTGATGAATTTGAAATACAAGGTATTAAAAGAGAAGAAACCCATTCAGTCTATAGACTTCCCAGTTTTCATAGAAAATGAATGGGTCCGATTGATGAGTGCCAGGTAACACCCATAAGAATGCACCTTTTTACCTCTCTTTTCCATCCTTCTTATTCTATTGTCCTAATAATTGCACCAAAGTAGACTGATAAGATTTGTTCTAATTATATTAATGAGAGATGAATTACTGAAAGTCACAATTTTGATTGAAGGACTAATGTGCAATAATTTAATGGAAATATGCATAAATTCTCTCTTTTTGAATCTACAGGTGCAGATGTTTGAACAAAGGCAATTTTGAGCATCTCTGAAGATTGTCCTAATAATCTCCGGAGCTGACATGAAGGATACCATGCCAATCTCTGATGTTTTCCAATATGATTGGAGAGATTTTGAGATAAGAGGACCAAGGGTGAATCATCTCCGGAGTTGGACAGAACTCAAAAGCACATCTCTAGAGCTACAGACAAAAGAACACACCATCGGAGCCTCCTTAACACACTACAGAGTTCCACCGTTGTTATCAATCAACACTTTCGGTGGCAATTGGAGTGCTCTAGGGATTACTCAGCCACACCTGAGTAATCGAGTGAAGACTCTAGTTAACTACTAGAAGTTTAAATCCTCTTTTTGATTTTGCATGAGTTCTCGACAAACTGATTAAGTAAATATATTTTAGGGCCTCACTGCCCAATTGTTATTGAAACTAAGACTCCATAATTAGTGGAATTGTTGTTCCACTAAAATCTATTTCAATTGCATGATTTTATTCTGCAGTTAAACATTTGATAGAATAAGAGATTGATGCTATCTCATAGATAAACTAGTAGTTAGAGTAAGTGATATCTCATTGCTGGATTTGATATAAATATATAAGGTAGAAGCAGAAGAATGGTGATGGATTATTATTATTGTAATCTCATTTTGATATAGATACTTTTTTGAATACAAAAAGGATACTGATGGGATTGGACTGAAAGAGAATTGTGATATTACATTCCTATCTTGATTATTGCCTTAGTCTTCAGTCCTGAGGGTGAGGAGCAAGGGCCCACTCCCACCATCAAGACAGGAGGCTAGTATTTATTTTGTTTATCATTCTATTTCAGATTCTGTTTAGGAAGATAGTTATTGTTTTCTCATAGATAAATGCATGCTTCAATTGAATGGATTAGAATAAATCAATGTTAGCTATTTACTATTTCAACTTTGTTTCCAGTATTCTCAAAATTTACTTTCATAGCAAATAAATTAGCAACATTATATTCCATAGTAAATAAGTTTAACAGAGTTACTTAAATGGACTGGCGGCTATAGGATTCCTAATTGCAGATAGCCAAGGACACAGCCCTAGATTTGACACATGAAAACATGATTAAATGCTGAGGACCAATGACCCTTGTCACCGATATGTCCTAAGTTGAATTCATGATGAATTTATGTTGCTCAATTCCACATTCAAGATCACAAAAGATGCCATAAGGGTGGTCACAAGATTAAACCCTACTGGTACAGTGCTGGTATTGAAGGCTGTGAAAAATGATACAGTGATGAAAGCCACTAGAGCAAAATTTGATAAAAGAGCATTGACAATCAACGATATTGAAGATCATGTAGTTAGATTTGCATCCATGGTGATTAGATACAAAATCTACTTCACAAACCAGGAGAACTCTGTCTCTAGCACTGCCATATACACTGCATATCAAATGGTCAAAGAAAATGCAGAGTATGACCTATGTGAACTGCTCCGACAGTAATTGATGGAAAACTTGAAGAAAACAAAAGAAAGAAAATATCCCTTCAAATTCGGTATGTTGATTTTGTGCTTATTTTTCTACTTTATGTAAGAGTTACCAGGCATGAAGAATCTATTTTGGACTAGAGGCAAACATGTTGCAATACAGATTAGAAACCAACTGAGCAGCATAGGAAATATTGATGCACAAAACTCAGCCCTATGGGGCTATTTCAAAAATTTCCAAAGGTTAATGCAATCCAGAGAAAGGATCCCTAGATCAATTGTTGATAAATGCAAGGACACCATATGCTTCATTGTGACAAAAGACCAATGCTTGATGGAGGCCGTTGAGCCCAGAACAGTTTGGGTTATGCCAATAGGGTATGAAGTTGATGGAAAAGTACTAGACAATTATGCCCAACATATGCTAAGCAAACCAAGGGACCCCAAAGAAGAAAGATTTGGGACATATGAGGAACTGTCTACAAAAATACATGTTGAGGTGAGAAAACCTGAAATTTCAAAGAAGGCCTAGAAGATAGCAGAAGATTATGCCCTGAAAAAGGGTTTCACCAAAGTACAAATCAAAGAAACAAGAGAAAAGGCACAAGCAAAGAGGGAAGCAAAAGAGAGGAAGGGAAATGAATCGGATAAGGCTCCGGAAGAGTCTAAGAAGCAACTAGAGAACCCAACAGCAACAAAAAGAAGAACTAGAGGTTCTACTTCTGTAGAAACTGCATCTATGTCCTCCGGTCCCACACCCTTTGCAAGTGTGGAAGCCCCTGCAACAAGTCACAAGAGACAAAAAACCAAATGTCATAGAATGTATGTCAGGATAGGAGCAGATGAGGAAGAGACATAGTCAGATGAAGAAGTGAAGAAAATGAAAATTGAGGCCACTAAATCCTCCGAGAGAAGTAAGAAGAAACCCTCTGGTAAGGGTAAAGCTGAGAAAAGGCCAAGACAAGATAAAACTCAGACAGAAGAAGCCACTATAAGTCTTGAAGATTTCTTGAAAGCCATAATAGTTGATGGAAATTTGAAACCCATAGCTTAGTTGTATGATGAGTATGATGATCCAGACAAGAAGATCATTGAGACTGTTGTCATTAGATACTTGGATATCTACAACAAAGCCCTTATTGAGATCATTACTGATCTCCCAGACAATTTGGGAAGTATAATGCCCGCAAGAAAGGAAGTTGCTATGGCTAAGGATGTTGAACTTAGAGAGTATACATTGATAAATTTATGTCCGGAGATCACACCGGAAGAAAAAGCAAAAGTCTCTAAAGTGTTGCATAAATAATTCAGAACAAAGAAAAGGATGAACACTCTCATGTTAGATGACATTGAGAAAGTAGTGAAGGATACTAAGGAAATCACTTTGAGAGTGTTAAGGGATCATCATCTTCCAACTATATATGATAAAGTAGAAACAAATGTTGAAGTTGACACATTTATTCCCAAGAAGAACGTGGATCAAGGATTGGACAGAATTGATGAAGAGCCGAAGGAGAAAGATGATCCAATCCCTGTTACTAATTCAGATACTGTTGTTAAGGATCAATCAAGAACAAGTATTCCTCTGAAACAACAAACCAGTGATCAAACAGACAAGGAGAAGGTTGAGGAACAAAACAAAGATGATAATCAAGAAGAGGAAAAAGTTGAAGAGAATCCTATACCAGAACAAAAGGATGGTGCAAATGAGGCCATGGATTTAGATCCTCCTAAACTAAACCAAGAAGAAGAAGTCTCTAGTGTAGCAAGAGACACTGTAGAGTTTGTCAAGGAATTCTTGGATAAAGAAAAACAAGTCTTGGATGAGCCTAAATTTTTGCAAGGACCTACAAACTTAGACTCTATGTCTCCTATGCAAAAATTCAAACTAGTGTCAATTGTTCAAGCAAAGGCATGGGAAGAGTTCTTGAAAACACATATACATGATAATGAGCTCATTGGTGCAACATCTGAGGTACTGGAGAAGTTGATGCCTGAATACCAAAAAGATACATCATTATCATCAACTGATCAACTTAAAGGTATGATAAAATCAATCAGCAATAATTTTGAATCCTTTGAAAAATCTACAGAAACAAAAGTCAAAAAAGAGTTTGATGAGATAAGATTAGTTGAGTTGAAGACCATGTTGATCAATGATAAAACTTCATTAGACAATGGAATAAGTGGTATACAAAGTACCATAAAAGAAGCCTGTGACTTGTACAAAATTTTTTTATCATGGCCGGAAGCCACAAAGGAGTTGGAGGAAAAGATCAATGATCTGAAACTGCAGCTGACAAATATTTCTAAGTCATTTGATCTGACAATTGAATCAGTAAGCAGCAAAGAAAATGCAAGTGATCAATATCTATAATGAGTTAAGTAATCTAGTGAATAAGAGAGATCAATTGAAAAATAGAATGTCTCACTTGAGAGGACTAATAAGTCCTGAACTAGATTCAATGTCAAATCTTGTGGCAGAAGCACTGCAGGTAAGAGCACTAATTGACACACCTTCTGATATACAAAAAGCAGAGAAATTAGTCTTCCTAATAAGTGGGAATATTCAAATTTTGGACAATGCTAAGAAGAGTTGGGATAAAGAATTAGTTCAAATCAAGAACATTTTTAATGACATTCTACAACCCACAACAAATTAAGTTAAAGATTGTATCTATACATATGCGGCAGAGTATGACAATGTTTGCAGTATTTGCAATTTTTGACACATTTTTGACCCCTGTACATACACCTTTGCCATTGATGTAAAAGGGGGAGAAGAAGACCAATGAAAAATGGGCAAACACCTAAGGGGGAGAAGAAAAATAGAGTGCATAAAGTAAGGGGGAGCAGACAAGCATTTTTCACTAAGTGTTGCCATCAATGCCAAAGGGGGAGATTGTTGGCAAGAGACACTGCTATGGTAAATGACTGAATGTTGTCATTGATGTCAACAAGGCAAAGAGACCTTACTCCGGTAGATTGACTTGGTTTGACAACAAGGTATAAAAGGATTCTGGTTTGGAAGACTAAAATGACTAAGCATGGGCAGTATGCAGAGCACATGTCAGAGATTGGGTTAGTATGCCTCCGCAGTTGAAGATAATTATAAGCGATTTAGGTATGTTGTTCATAGCTATCTAGTAATCACATGTTCAAGTGTTCAAGTCCTAACTTCCTCTGGAAGTCATATGGTGAAGTGTCTAAGTCTAGGTGAACAGAGTTAAGACAGGAATAGTGCAAGTAGTACCAGAGTAAAAGGGTCCGCATTCCTCCGCTGTGGCATATTTTGGTTTATGGTTCTAAAGGTATGCTAAGAGGTCAATGATGAATGTTGGATATGATTTTTAGAGTCTCATATGGTCTACAGTAGAAGTTATGATGTGATAGTTGAATTGGTCAAGTGTGTTCTTAAGGGACAAGCTGACAGACTTGTTAGATCAATATGCGGAGAAGATATATTGTTTGAATATTTAATCTAAGTGGTTGAATAATTGGTGCCGACCTATATGAAGATATATGAATATTTGTTTGGGTTTGCATTGTTGTTTGTACACAAGATCAAGCCGACTGGGTACAACAATTGTATATATGTTTCATGTTTTACTTGCCGACCTACTTTTGAGTTAAATCTTATTGCACAGATATATATATATTTGATAGATTTATGTGATGGTGTGTGTGAGGTGTATGTCAATTTGATATGTGTATGATCTAAAGTAGTTTGTAGAGCAGAAAAGGATTATAAGGGCAGAAAAATAGAAGCAGATGTGAAGCAGGGCAAAGAAACAGGGCAGACAGTATGAAGTCGTTTGAATCTGTATATTGAGCTAATTGGTACTACACCTCAACATTTTGTAGATGCACCTGTAGCAATCAACTCTTGGCAGTGAGCCAATCATTCTTCTATCTTCTATCTTTCTTTCTCCATGGACAGTGAGTCCACTTGGACAATGAGTCCACCTGCAGTGATCATTCTTTTGGCAGTGAGCCTTATCTAATCCGGTATTGCTATCATAATATATTGTAACCTAACACTCACCGTGGTTTTTCCCTTTTTGGGTTTTCCACGTAAAATCATGGTGTCTATGTGTTATGAATTTGTGGCTGCTCTTCTTGTGTTTACTTTACTTTCATGTTGTTAAATTTGGTACATGGATTAATAAATGTATGAATGAAAAGTTCTTCAGAATACTGATTCACCCCCCCACCTTAGTATTCTTTGCACTCAACACAACCCATAAGCTTAACATATTCCAAGGCTAAATGACTTAACCCTAACTCTCTAAATCATCACCAATGGAAACATGACTAGAGTCCATTGCCTCGATATGACATCTTTAAGGAGATAACTTTAAATAATGAAAATAAAATATCTAACATCCCTCACCTATAAGACATAAATGAAATTGCAAATTGGAACACAACCATTCCCAAAATAGTAAATGCACTTACATGATAGTTATTACACCCATAAGGGGCCATGTGAAGGGCATGTGGGTCCAAGACTTTCATGCCAAAACATAAATGCATAAATATTAAAATAAGGAAAACATTACCCATGAGGCTAAATAAGCCCTTCTAAATGCATCTAGATAATACCTAAGATATTTACTAATAAATTTCCATAATTAATTTTTGCACTAAAAATGAGCAAATAACATTTTGTAAAGCATTTAAATTCCACTTTTCTAGCAAATTCATCCATGCATTTTTCAAATGAAATTAAACGCTATGTAGAATATAAATCATTCCAAGACTCATTGAGAACTCATATGTACATGATATCCTAAGATATAAATCACTTAGACATCAAATTTAGATTTAACACAAATGGATCCAATTCATACTCGATTCAGATAACAAAGGTAGCATTAGTATAAAATAGTCATGTCTGATTACCCCACCTGGTGGAGTAAGATGTTGCAAATGCATGTCCATGTCATCACACTCCATAATTAACCGCCATTGGTTTAAACATGTATTTTACACACTTAATGCACAATTCAAACACATTGTGCAAATAAATAGTTGAAACAACAATATGATAAGTCAAGACATACATATTCATGCAAGACATCACTTCTCACAAAATACACCATGTCATTCTCATAACATTAATGATTCTCTAATCACAAGAATAATTAGGACATATATGTAAAAGACGTGATTAATCAATCATCTAATCAACAATAATCAAATAGAATAATATCATTTCAAAAGCAATGTAATTATCAATAAAATCTAATAATATAACCCTATTTCTAAAAATTCATATTATAAATAGAAAATAGTGAAGCTAAAGATTATAACTAATCTAATTATAAAATAATATTTAAAATGTTGTATAATCAAATAAGTATCAATGTCATCAAAAGGTTATACACCATCATATATTTATAATCCTAATACAAAATGTAAAGAAAAGGTAACTGTGAAGGGTGAAATGGATTGATCAATAATGATAAATAATAACCCAATACATCAATGAAATATGCAGATAACAAGAATAAATAAATGAAATACAAACTTACAAAACCTGTTTACCCTCCAGCTTCCATTGTTCGCCTATCTGTTCTCGACCTCTTTGATGAAGAAGATTGGCCCTCAGGGAGCTTGCTTCCTTGCTTGTTGACGGTGACAAGAATGGAATGGCTATTGATACTTGTTGTGTTGAAGATGAACTTCGAACACAAGGATAATTGAAGGATATGGGATGGATAGATTCACTGCATTCAACTGATATGGATAGGCTAGACTAAATTTGGCATTACGATGGTATGAAGAGAAGAATAGAGAAGAAATTGGGCATTAAGAGGATGCCAGAAGAAGAATTTCTAGAGGAAATTGGGCATAATAAGGATGCCAGAATGAATGTGTCTAAATGGCTTGGGTGAGGGTTTCATTTATAGATTTTTGAAAAAGGAATGGAGGGTGAGGATCAAAAGATGAGATCAATGGCTCAATCTTTAATTCATAATGGATGAATTAAAAATTCTTTTTTGAGAAGAGTGGATTATGACAAATTGAATCAAATAAACTTATAATATTTATTTAATTGACAGAAGAAAATAAGAATTAAGATAAATATCAAAATATTTACTTAATTCAACCTGAGCCAATTTTAGGTGTATACAGTAACATCACATGTGGCATTTACATCATGAGGGTCTCTCCCCACTCTAGATCTTCAATCCCTTCTAGTGATGCAACTAATTCCTCATCAACTTGCACAACATGGGTGCTTGCTTCTTTTTTTAATGTTCTTCACTTCCAACCTAAGAACATTCAAATGCTTGTTGACCAACTTGGACACACTTAAAGTAAGTTCCCTAGAATATTCTTCCTCTACCACCATATCTTCTCTATCCTCTAGATGGGTTGTTTCTTCTATAGCCATAGCTCTAGATCTAAGAAGTGTTTGCTTCTCCTCCTTGATCATGTTTGCTTCTCCCAATAGTAGGTCTACTCTTTCCCCTTCCTCACATCTTGTTTTGTTGTCTTCTATAAAACTTTTCTTCTTCCTTCAAGGCATACTGATAGGCTTCGTCTATGGTTTTGAGTTTAAGCATGCTCATTTCATTATGAATCTTGAGTTACAACTCATTGATGTATCACTCCACCTTTTCTTGATCAACTTCATTGTGGCCTAACTAAGTTGTGAGTTTGTATAACTCCTTAGTATAATCTTTCACACTTAGCTCCCTTTGTCTCAAGTCTTGGAGCTCCTTTAATAGATCCAACTAGTAATCACCATGTAGAAATTTTCCTCTTAGCTTGGAGACCATATGATCCCAATGAGTGATCTTCTCCTTCTTGTGTCTAGTTCTTTCCCAATGAGATTCTTTCCACCAAAGCATGATATGACCCTTCAATTTGGTTTGTGCCACATTTACTCTTTATGGATCAAAAATATTGTCATATTCCTCCATCTTGATCAATCAACTCTTTTGGATTCAAAGTTACAAAAAAATTTGGCACATCCATTCTTGATTCCTTGTCAATTTTTGAAATCGATCACAACAATCTTTCTTCTTTTGTATTCATGTACAATCATTCGACTTGCATTTGCTCTTCATACTCTCCTCTTTCCCCATCTTCAATGTCACTAGGGTCCTCTATCTAGATAAAGCCTCTATGCCCATCTTCCTTAACCACATCCAATCTCACTTGCATTGCTCTTAACATTTGAATGCCTTCATCCAATCTCCTAGGCATATTGGCCACTTTGGCTCCAACTCTACTAAAAACTATTCTAGGTGGCATGTTGATAATAAGTCAAACAAAAACTATTGTTGTAACTACAGGTTACAATCCTACATAGGTTGAGCACATTAAAGAAGACTTTGCAAAGTTGCACTTGTAGGATTTGTTTCTACTATGAACCAACTGACATGGTACCATGGTTGGAGAACACAATTAAGGATTGTCTAACTAAATAGTAAATAAACAACACACAACTATGTAAAAACAAACACATAAATTAGATTGGAAAACTTCATTCATTAATTAAAATATGAGCACATCACAAATGATAATAATCACAATGCTACAACAAGGTGCCAGACCAGAATCATTTTTCCTTGAACTTTGTATTGTTTTTCTCTTACCAAAAGAAAGTTGAGTTATTAAGTTACCATCTTCTCATTTATATAAGTGGACTATAAGAAAACCTATCACATGATCCTAATGAGACAGGATGACCCTCCATGTACAAAACATATTACATTAGTTATAATCCTTAATCTTGAGGCTAATTAGTCCTTCCCATTGCTCAGCTTGAAGCTATATTTTCTTCCTTGATTTGTGGCACTATACTGCGTTCTCATAATAGACTTATGTTGGTCTCAATTTTTGGTGTATCCCAGCTCCGATGGTAACGTGGCTCTAGTGTGCCCCTCTTACAATATCCCAGGGAGAGAGTTTGAAGGCTTAGAACAACATCATAATAGATCTAGGTTTCGAGCAAATGCACAAAGTAAAAAAGGCTTTACAAAATTTGTTGTGATGATGTGCGGCCTCCTAGTAATGAACGTAGTCACAGACAGTTCTGCGAGGGTTCAAACTTCTCTCGGCCAACTATGCTTCATGCAGCAACAATGCTTCAAAGAAGAAAAAAGGAAAGTTTGCAGTATTATACACAATGAAGATCTCAACTTCCTCCTCGGTGGTGACACCTATTTCCAGGCACCCCATTTAGAACGATGCCTCCTTCCATAAAACACAAATATTTACTACTTTTCATTGTGAACGATCTGTAAAATTACTATTGATTGTTTGACCATTGAAATGAACGATATTTAAATAGAGTGACATAAAAGATAATGTTTCCATATAACATTGTAGATCTAACTCGGCCTTTGATGTCTCTTCCCCATCTACTACAAGGCTAACTTAACACCTCAATCGAACCCTTCTCTTGCACTAGCTACTGCACCAGTGCCATCTTCATTTCATCCTAAGCCTGTGGGGTCTTCTCATGCCTCCTAGCTCTCTAACACCGCCCACCACTCTGGTATAATCTCTCTAAAGTGTTCTCCTTCTAATACCTCTAAACGCCTCAGATTGGAGCAACTAGATGTTTCTGTACCAACTTTGATCAGAGACAGCAATGGCATAACCAATAACCAATGGAAAATCCAACTCAGTGCAGACTGTTGGGCTCTCACCAACCGTCCCGGGTACATCTTTTGATCGAGTCGTTTCTTCTTCTTTGACCGTTTCTAATGGTTTTAATATGGCTTCAATACTTCTATCTCTTATTTATTCTCAATGGACTCATTCTAAGCTAAATGTTAGACATGATTCTACGACTCCGAACGTCTCTCCTTTCTTGCTTACCCATATCTTTGACCCCTCACCTCAAGTCTCCCTGTTCTCCCATTTTTGACTCAATTATCACTTACCCTCATACACTCCCCTCCAATGCTCTTTCTCAGATCATGTCACCCCATTCTTCACCCTTCACACCCATCCTCTCACCTCTTACCACCAACCATGTGGTCCCTCTTTTTCCTAACCTCCTCTAAATCTTCATGTGCCCACCTTCTTCCTAACCTCCTCTAAATCTTCATGTGCCCACCTTATAAACAATAATATTGTTGCTCTTCCTCTTTCTTTAGTTAACCATAGCAACCAACTTCCTCATAATTTGTTGTTCATTATGGTTCCTAGTCATCCTTCAACTACTCTCACCCCAAATAAAATTGTGAATGAAAGCAAATTGTTTGTTAACTTCTCAAACCTCCTCTAGTTTGACTTAAATACTTTTAATATTTTAAAAAGGGTCTTGATTTTGTTATCATTTTGAGATCTATATCTAAAGTTGATTTTAGATTTTATAACTGAAATTAAAAACATAATTCAATTACTTCCTGATAATACTACCAAAGAGATTCAACAAGATTGTATGATCGCCTTAAGACACACCAAACTCCCTAGGTGTAAACATTCCTAAAGATAAACTTGGTATCTTTAGAAGATTAACCAATAATAAGGACATCATAGCCAAAGGTAACTTAAAAGGAATGACACGATAATCTTGAACAACTATGATTATGTTTCCACCTTAATAACAATGGAAGTTATACTTCTTTGGACTACAACCTCGTGTCCAAATACATCAGAAAAGATAAACAAGCCATCCATCAATTTTCACTTGATGATTACATTAAAAATGTTTCATTCCATATAAGGTCACCCCTAGAATCTATGGCACTCCCAAAATCCATAAAGCTAGTGTTTTATTGAGGCCCATTGTTAACTCTACTAACTCTCCAACTTATAAACTAGCAACTTTGCAAGCCAAGAAAATCAATCGTCTTGTAAGTAAGACTAGCTCCGTCATCCAAGATTCCTCACACGTTGAATTTGTCAAGGACAAAAATGAAGTGAGGGTGATATCCTTGTTAGTTTTGATGTTGTGTCCCTCTTCAACCAAGTCTATGTTGATGCAACTACTAAAATTGTGAGACACAAGTTGGATGTCGAGATACAGGGATAACTTTAAGAACCCCCCCCTCGGAGAAGGTGTATAAACCTAGCAAATCGTGTATACTTCCTGAGAAAAATATTAATTTTATTGGCGAATTTTTTCATTTTTCCGGGGAAAAAATAATCTCAATTGGCGAATCTTTTGTAATCGCTAAAGGTCTGTGGAAAATCCTACCAAATTGTAATTTTTTTAAAACCAATAAAATATTTTCATTGGCGATTAAAACCTATTTTCAAACCAATAAAATATTTCCATTGGCGAATTAAAACCTATTTTCAAACTAGTAAAATATTTCTGTGGGCGAATTAAACCTGTTTTCTAAATTAAAAAATCTTTTTGTTGGCGATTAAAATCTATTTTCAAACCCAAAAAAATATTTTCATTGGCGAATTAAACTAATTTTCAAACCAATAAAAAAATCATTGGCAAATTAAATATAGTTTCAAACCAATAAAAAAATAATTAGCGAAATAAACTGTTATGCCAATAAAAAATCATACTGTGTGGTGAAAATATCAAATGCTACATATTGTTTTATTCTGGGACAAATTTTCTACACATCCAAATTCCTTCATAAAGTGTCTAGAATGGGGACAAGTGTCAACATATTTATTATGTCTGAAGCAAGATGTCAACACAAATTAATATAACCGATGACCGTTCGATGAATTTTTGATGGACGGTTGTAGTTGCATTCTGAAAGAAATCTGAAACACAAGACCTGCAACTTCAAACCTCTAGAATAACACTTGAACCATTAGATTTCCAAATATCAATGGTTGACATTTCATATGAGAAAATTAGCTTTTAACTTACTGGTCTTTTACGTCTGCAGAAACTCAAAATTTCTTCTTTTGCTAGCCTGAAAACTTGTGCATCTGGACTCTGTTCATGCTTGAAGAAAAGATGCAAAAAACCTTAATCTTCTTCCTTTTGAAGCTTTGTAGAATAGGTTCTGATGCATTAATGGAGGTAGCCTCAACCTTAATCTCACATTCTATGATGTCCTCATAAAAAAGTTAAACCTGCATCGTTGATCTGAATTTGTCCTTGTGAAATCAACAACCACCATTCATCCGCCAAATTTGATGACCCATCGTTGAAAAGTTTTTGACCAATAAGAACAAGACATGTCAGATGTACCTCATTTGTTGACCGCATCACCTTTTTGTTGGATTCCAGGACAACACTGAGAGGGGTGGGGGGTGAATCAGTGTTGTTTAAAAAACACAAGTTTTATAACTTTTCAAGATTGACAATGATGTTTATCAATTTGAACTAATTACTTGAACAATTAATCAATAAATGATCAATCACATAAATCACATATGGTAAATGAATCTATGGAAGACATTAAGACATGAGATTATGACACAAGAAAATTACAGAGTAGGAAACCCTCCCAGGGTAGAAAAACCACTCAAAATGCCTCACTAGCTTAAGTATAAAATCTTCAACGTTACAAAGTCTCACTAACTTGTGATTGCCTCACTGGCATACAGAAAAGTCTCACTGACTTATATAACATGTCTCACTGACTTAATATTGCCTCACTGGCATAGGAAGGTCTCACTGACCACAAGCCTCACTGGCATACTGTGCCTCACTGGCATAACAAACACCATCATCAAAACATACTGTAAAATATGTGCAAGAAATGATTGCAACTCAATCTGATTTGCACCATTACAAAACATGTCTTCTCAATCCAATCCAAATGTCAATCTCATGATCTTTACACAATCAAATTCATCTGTGTCTTCATATTTGGCATGATTCAATTTTTAAATTCTCTACATAATATCTTCATCCTTGTTTGATTCAAAAATATAATATCATATATCTCTCAAATTATGATTCATCTATTTCTTCACAAAAATCTCTACATGTTTGTTCACACGTCTCAATTTTGCAATGCATCTGTAATACCATTAAATACAAAAGAGAATGTTCTTTCATATTCTTCTCAATCCTCATATTGAACTCTACATCTATATCTTCATAAATAAGGAATCTGCAAAAAATAAGATTAAAATCCTTTGTTTTGCATAACCATTCATTTTCTTGATCCATCTTCCTTTTATTTTCACAATAAAAATAATGAATGATATTCATCATTTATCACTAAATAAAATCATCAATGGATTGCTTCAAACTGCCTTTTTAACAAAAATGAAGTGCCTTCACAAATCAATTCATCTGCAAAACAACATAACCTTTGATATTCCTTTCTCAACCTTTTCAATCTGAGCATGTATGTCTTCATTATTATCCATGCATCAAAAATATATCTCCACAAAAAAATCTTTAATTTATTCCAACAAAAACTATTCATATTCCTCTGTGCACTTCAAAGACCCTACCAAGAATTTCAATTTGTTCTCTTAATTTGCCAAAAAAAAAATATCTTCTATTTTTTTCAATCTTCAAAACCATTCATATTCCTTGTATAAATAAAAATTATATCTCTTTCAAATTCTTTAATCTGTAAGACAAATATTTTCCAAAACAAATCTTTTAAACTTCTCATCTATAAGAAGCCTTCAATCAATCTGCAAATAACATCTCTCAATCTGCCTTGAAAAATTTCTTCAACATCTCAAACCCTCTTCTTAAAAAAAAAATCATATTGGGATATGAAAAAAAACTTTTAAAAACTTCCACTTCTTTCCTTTTAGAAAAAACAATAAGACTTTACCTTTTTTTCTTTTGAAGAAATATTAAACTTAGAAATAAATCTTCTTTAAAAAAAAGCTTTAAAAACTTCAAAGATTCCTCCTATTTAGATGGCAAGAAAATAGCCTTTATTTTTCCTTAAAAAACTCTCCTTAAAAATCTCATAGAAGATGCTTTTTAAAAGGCAAATAAATAGGAGATGAAAAGTTATTTTAAAATAAAATAAAGCATATACAAATGCTTTTTCCCACTCTTTTAAAAGCACCTTCGAATTTCATGGATCCCGATTTCATATTCACACTAAAATATATTCCATGCCTTTTTATGAATAACTCATAGTCTCCATAAAGCATTCAATGCTTTTTAAATATATTTCACCCCTTCGAATATTCAAAGCACATAATCTTTTATAAATGATTAAACTTCACTTTCTTCAATGTCATAAAGCTATGACATAAAGGGGATCAATAAAGTTTCTAATATTTTAAAAAACATTAATACTTATGTGGTGCTCCCCTTAAAATATGCTCTCCACTTCATAAATAATATAAGTCAATCTCTTCTTTAAATATGCATAGAGCTCCCATAGGGATCATTGAATATATTAATATTTGATGCATTTTTTTAAGTCTTGGACAAGGTCTTCTTCAAATATTTAATATATTAAAATATGAAGACAGGAAGACATGAAGACATGACTTGTAAAAGACTTGAAAGCCGCTGCATACCTCTGCATATGTCACAGCTATCAACATCAACAAATGAAGATCAAATGTCAATAAAGACCATACCACCAAACCACTATCATTATGAAGACCATGCCACTGTATATCAAATATCAACTGCAATGTCAATCAACTGTAACTGTATATCAAAAGTAACATTAATGTCTTATGTCACAGAGATGAGAGCATCATATATACCATACCAATGCCATATGATAGTAATTCCCACATGGAGAACACCATACTATCAACACTGAAAACATTATGAAGGCCAAACTTGTGAAGATCAAGAATATAAGTCCAACACAAACAAGTTAGCATCAATATATTATGTGATCAACAATTGATGTGATCAACCTGATCAAACAAGTCCTGTGATCATGAAAGAAGATGATGATCAATGGTTAACATCATAAACCAAAACTGATAACTCCAAGGACCAATATGAACACCAAACACCAAGAACATGAGAATCCATCCTAAGACAAACTTGAAGATATCCTGATCAAACAGAAGCATCTCATTTCTAACCATATTTGCATATCTGACAACACATATCCTAATGACATCAAACAAACTGAGAACACCTTTTTGACATCAATGACAATCTACTTTCATCACTTTTGTCCGATCTGGACATGTGGCATCATTTCGCGGCATCACAGCCAGAAATGGCCCACCACTTACCTACCCTGCGCAGGTGTGCTAAAGCCTCCACGCGTCTCCTTTTCATTTTCTTTTCATTTCTTTATTAAGATGAGGCCATGTGTCACTATCTTGCGACCATGCGACAAAGATTCCTTTCTGGCAAGATTCCCTTACGAGCTTGCGCAACCGTTAGATTTAATCTCCCTGCAGATCACTTCTTAGGTTGACACCTAGAAGCATATGGTTCATCGATCTGGGATCTTCGATTAAGGGGCTGTAAGCCTAGATTTCTTGACAGGTGCTGCCTTGTCACAGCCGCACAGAGAGATGATGATGTCATCTATGATGTGCTACGACGCTGCGAAATACTTTGACATAACACTTTATACCGTTATGAAGACTTAAGACATAAAGTTAATATTTCACAGGTTATAAAGGGTAAACTTAGGACATGAGGCCGATCATCTAACAAACATAAAGGCCTCAAGTTATAACTTAAGTAACCGGGGACTTACTATAGTCGGTCAACATGGATTTAAAACATAAAGCGCATGAGACCTAGGGACTTAGGCTTAAAAGATTTTAAAGGTAAAGTCTTGCAATTTTATGGACCTAAAACCCCAAACCCATATAGGTACCACCAGATTGCATACGTGGAACATATATCTATATACTTAAGTCAAATCAAGTATAAATATTTCCATGCAGATTAAATTCACTTGAACAAATATCATATCACTTAAATATTGGCATGCTTGAAAAGATATCCCGATGCTTTGAAGTCGAGCGCCATTAATGAAGGCTGGCTCTATTTAATGGAGCCCAACAATGCTTTCTCATACCAAAGATTGAAGCTAGCTTAACAAAGAAAATGGATACGCCAATTTGCCTTATAGCACTGCGAAGGCAAATTGCTTTCTTAGGATTCATCACAAACTCGAGGCATAAAGTGATAATGAAGCCTCAAAGAATTGCCTGTTTGTGCTTCCTGGAGTTGGAAGCTATGAAAATGGTGCTTGGGAGGGATTTCTTAATAGATAGGAACAGATATAGAGTGAATTATGACATGGCATCATTGCTGAACCTTGGAGGTGTGAAGGTGGATATTCTTGTTCTGTTGTGAGAAATTTTCAACCCAGATTTTCTGGGTAATGATTTGGAGGTGGTTCTTGGGGCAAAGATGGGTGTGGGGATTCTGCGGTCTTCTGACCTATCATTGGTGGTTTTTGGGGCAAAGATGGGTGTAGTAGTTCCATGGATTTCATTTCTTCTCAACATGACAGATGGGGCTCTCGCCCGCCACTGTCACTGGGCCACTATCGATCAAAATTTTCTAACGCGCTCTCGAGCTCTTGACATGGAGCCTAATCTGGAATGGGTGTTGCACTTCGTAGAGTTGGTGGAAACAAGCGATTTCTATGGTTTCCCTTAGCCAGCATTTTGAGTTTTGCTATGTAATTTTGATGTAATATTATTGTAGGTAATACATGGGAATTTTTTGTAAGAATATGCCAGGGGCATAGTTATCCCCCAACTGTAAGAATTTTTTGAATTAATATCAATTGAATACTTGCTTTCAGGGCTTAAATTTGATAGTTGTATAGGTGTATTTAGGCATTTTTGCTGTAAAATACAATCAAAATTTTAAAAAGACGGTATGATATGAAAGGAGATATTTTGGTCAAACTGTCAAAATTTATATAGGATTATGCTCATATATATATTTGGTTTCTAGATATAATCTACTTATACTAATGTATGCCATAGTATTTTAAAGGCAGCATTGAATAGATTACTGTCATAAGAAAATTGCTTGACAGGCAAGGTCAACTGTCAAATTTAAGCCATGCGGGCCGCTTTGTAGATTTAAAACATAAAAAATATTTGCATGCAGATTTAAAACATAAATCAATACAAATTAAAAAAGAAAATTTCTAGCAAATTGATAAATTACATTATAAATTGTTTATATCATAAATTACTCGATCGTTCGATGAACATTTGATGGATGGTTGTAGTTGCATTCCGGAATAAAATGCACAAAGCGCTAGGCTTGCGAACATAAATCTCTGGAATCACCCTATAACCATCAGATTTAAAAAGATTAATGGTTTAGAAATTGCTGTGAGTTGTCAATGCAGGACAACTATCAGCCATGTACTAATTGTGTAGTCTGGAAGCAACACGAATTGACGTTTCATTCACTTTAATGTTTGTAAAAAAAATTGACTTTATAAAAAAAAGCAAACTTTCTACTTCTAAGTGATTTTATTTTTAAGTGAGAGTGTCAGCACACGGGGAGTTTTCAGATTGCTCATTGTAGTGCCACTTCCAACAAAGCCGGTAAGACAAAAGACATAATTCCTAGGCTACGTTTCATTATTTCTTAAAATCTTATTTTGTCAAATTTTTTTCTTAAAATCTTATTTTGTCAAACTTTGGGTTTAGGGTTGAGAGACTTAATAAAAATTAAGGAAGACTTAAGAGGAATTCACAATTTCACACTATATAAGCATGTCTACCACCACTAGCAGACCAGACAAAGTTTTTGGGAAAGGTAGAGCAAGTTCCGATAGAAAAATAGATTATTCTGGATTACTTAAAACCACAGGTTTGACTGATGAATACCATGATATTTATGATCCTAACATCTATGGTAGACTTACCTCAGAACTTAGATTTTCATGTGAGAATAAGGCTACCAACCAAAAGCAAGTTAATAGTATCAATGTACCGTGGGTAACTGGATTAGGGCACATGATGTTACATGAGGTTTTCCCTTGCCCAGAATTTATCATGGTCTATGCCCACAATTATGATGATAACAAAAAAACAATTGTAAATAAGGATACCAAAGAAGAAATTTTATCCATTAATGCAGAAGAATTTGGAAAAGTGTTGGGGTTTACAACCGAAGAATTTGGAGACGTCCACATTGACCTAGAAAATCTTGCTAATGATTATGAAGCAGCAGATGAAAGGGAAAAAAATGTTTTCCTAAATAAAATAGTTCAAGAAAAAAACAAGTTGAAAAGTAACCATAAGCCTCCTTATCCTTTGTAAATTTTTAAATCATGGGCTTGGGATACTATTTCCATGCTAGCATTTTGCCTCGGACTGGATAGCAATTGGGAAGTGGATGCAAGCCTCCTTGAAATGGTATATAATATCCATTATGGTATTGGTGTACATGTCAAATATAAATTTATTGAGTACATTGTAGAATCCATGCATAAACAATTTTTAATGATTAAAGGAGGTTCCACCAAGACATTTAGGTTCACAACCTACTTGTGCTATTTTTTTTTATAAATAAATTTAGTGGAATGTTTCAGACCAACAAGCTTCAAATTCAGCCCTATAGTAATGCTGAGGAAAAGAAAATGGCTCCAGTATATGATTGGACCACTAAGATAATGATGCATGATTCTCGAAGGAACTACAATCATTTTGTAGACTACTTTTTGGCTCCATTGCATCAAGCAATTACAAATAGTCCAATGCCTAGATTGCCTATATCATGTAGAGATTTCATTCAACTAGGAAAAGAAATACAATTGGCTAATTGGTACTTATTGGAAGAATATTGTGCTAAGATTTTATGGATTAGGGGTAGAGCCATACAAACTTCCAATACATGTGACAGAAAGGGTTTTTGCATTGGAATATGTAAGGAAGATGTAGAGTACTGATGAACTACACTTTGTCGGTCAGCAAAAGAAGACCTTATTTCCTTCTTTACCTATTTCATGTGGAGGGTTCACATTGGAGAGAAAAGCATTTAAGGTGGCACATGATATTTTGAAATTTTTTAATTTTGATGTTGTCTGTCATTGGTAGAATGATCCATGTGACACCATTAAAACAATGATTGTTGCAAGTAGAATTCAACATCAAAGTAAACCCTTGCTTGAAAACTTGAGAAACAAGGATTCATGGGATGAGGTCAAAATAGCAATGGAGAAAACTGCTGCTGAGAAAGGTATTTCTTTTGAACAATTATCAGCAAAAATTATGGCATTGCACCAAAATACAAGAGCACTAGCAGAGAATGAAATCAAGAGGTACAACAATTTTTATGGAAAAAGTGATAAACCATCTATTAGAGTAAAAATACCAGATACTCTAGATGAGTCTGTTGCAAACAAAAATTGGTCACGATCAAAAATTACTACATTTTGGTCTATGAGGAAGGAGCTAGGTGAACCAAGAACTGTTGCAGAGTATGGAGAAATCGATGAAGATGAAGAATTTAGCAAATTGTGGAATATAGAGCATCCCAATGAACACGAACATGAAGAAACTGATAGTGATGATGAACTTGATGATGATAGGGATGAACAAAGCAATTTCAAACCTGGTTTTAGTGGTTTAAGTCAGGACACAAAAAAGCATATACTTCAAGAGCAGCCATAGCTAAAAATATGGGTTATCAAGGTGGTGGTTTGGGGTCCCAAGGACAAGGCATTTGGAACCCAATAGATGTAGTCACCAGAAAACCAGTTGATAAATGAGGCCTTGGAGCTGATAAAATAGACCAAGGGCATACAAGTACAGCTACAAGAATTCATTTTGTTACAGCTTCGAATCCTAATCCTCATGGTCAGATGCAATCACAACTTGGACATGCCCATGGTGGAGACCCTAGTGTGACTAGCACTGCCATTGGTGGAGAACTTAGTCAACATGTGCTACAACAAGAGGTCCAACAACAAATTACACACAAGAGGACACCAATACAAGATACCACACAAACACTCAGTGATCAAGGGATACAGAAGAGACAAAGGATTATGACAGGTCCAAGTCCAACAATCAGTTCCATTATAAAGGAATTATTTCCAAGCACTCCCTCAGTTAGTGTGGTTGCAACAAAAATTGCAAGTACTCCTATTCCTTCACCATTCAAGCATTCCCTTATTCCTGCGTCCCCAAGTTTTGATTACATTCAAGAGTTTAAAAAGAAATCAAAATTGTATAAACAAAAAGAAGCAACTGATGGAGAGTGTGTCTGTTGTAACTTCATAGCCTGCAACAACCATGATATTACCCACATTTGACACAAATTCAAAAATCATGAAGTACACAATTGTTGTTCCCACAGTTCAAAATAAACCAGAAAATCAGATGGATCGATCTAAATTTCAGGTGAGCAGTTTGTAATTTGATTTTTCTGGATTAAAAAATACTGACAAAATTAATATATCAAAGAAGAACAATGAATTGGTGTACACATCATTGCTAAAGCATGATAGAGATAAAAAAGAGTTGAAGAATCAAATAGAAAAATTACAGGTAGACTTAGCAAATGAGAAAGCAAAGAGGAAAGCAGCAGATAACAAGAGCAATGAATTAAAAAAAGAATAAAAAAATCTGCCTCTACATCAACAAGCAAAGAGGATAAACAAACAGAGGTGGAATTGAATGGACTTAAGCAAAGGTTAGATGAGAGCAAAAGAAATATGATGAGGAAAAAGCCACTTCAGAAAAATTAAGACAAAGCATTGGGAAAGCAAATGAATAGTGGGAACAAAAATTGGAGAAAGAGAAAAAAAATGAAACATTGGCCGCAAAGCTTATGGAAGCAAAAAATGAAATAAAATCTTGTCAAAATAAGTTAACTAAATTTTGTAGACAAACAATGAGGCACATGAAACAAAAGATCTGGAAGGAAATAATGCAGAGGATTGATCATTTGTGTTAATTGTTTCAATTGATTGATGCCATGAGACTACATAATAAGCTTAAGCAAATATTTAATGGACAACAAAAATGTGCAACTGTAGGTAGAAGAGAAATCTGCAAATCAAGTTCTAGAAATAGTCTACAAAGCCAATGACAATGAATTGATTTCAAAAGGCATTACTAATCGGATTGAAGCCTCAATGAAGGTGACATCTATCATTCAAAAGTGTTCAAGAATACATGAAATAGCAGAATTTGTGATTGACACTGCAATAAAGATTGAGGATGAAAAGGTAAGGAACTTGACAAAGCTTGGTTTGCCACAAGCTTTTGACACAAATGAGCAATTCATTAGAAAGGATAATTTCAGAAAGAAGATGGAGGATGCAAGAAATATTGACTTGGACTAGTTTCCTCAGAACCCAGATGAGGCAAACTTTTTAGATTGCATCAAACCACTAATAATCTTGAATGTATCTTTGGCTGAAACATTCAAGTCAGGATCCAAATTGAAATTCGATCATGCATTGTTAACAAAAATTCAAGTCAGACAACATCAGCTAGAAGAAATGACAATTCCACCACCTGAATAGTGGAATTTGCTAAAAAAGTTGTTAGAATGATTTGATATTGATAATATGAGTTTCCAAGTTCCAACACAAAGTTGTCTTTGAGCAAGATTATATATTGCCTCTATGTATTCCTTCATTTGAAAATCAATAGAAAAATCAAATTTAGTAATGTGTTGATGTTCAATTATCTAGTATTATTTATTTTATCAATTCAATATAAACTCTGGTTTCAACTACTAGAAGACAAACCCTAAACTAGTGGATCAAATGGTCTGTTGTAGGAGTATATTTCATTTTCTAACTCAGTTGCGAATAAGGCACTGATCAAAATAATTCATAAACTGTGAAAAATGATGCAGAATCACATATCAAATCAAAAACCAAAATTCTACTTTACTGCAAATTTTATGTTTTATGCACAAATCAACTTTAGCAAGGAAATATTAAGCATTGAGTTGAATGATGAATCACTAAGTACGTGTAAAACTTATCAGTATGATAATTAAAATATGAAATAATTAATAATATGTTAATGTATTCAATTTGATTCAATTTGATTCACAATTTCAAGGAATACAATATAAAATATCATCAACTACAGTTTTGGAATATGATTCATGAAATCTAGTATAAATACCTAAAAAGTGCTAGTTCACTTCCATTTCCCAAATCGAATCAGGGTCCCCAAACTGATGTTCAAATAAAGAAAAAGAGTCGTCTTGATTCTGAGCCTGGTCTTCATTTTCTTCGTCTTGATTCTGAGCTTAAAGTCAAATTCATCAGTCATTGTGTCACTGTCATTTGTCCCACTACCACCAGCGTTTGAACTTGAAGTGTTGCACAACCCTCTTCTTTCACATATGGACTTCTAGATTGTAAGTGCCCTTTCATAAGGAAATTTTTTGACATTATACGCACTTCCTAACACCCTTAAGCAATTTTTTCCAAATTCTTGTCTAGTTTGTTTCTTATCTTTGATTTCAAAAACCCTAATGCACTGAAAACTCTCTCATCTTCCACCAAACCCAATATCATTGTTTGACATAAATCAGCAAGTTTGAAATATTCTAATATCGAATCATGCAATATTTCACTCTGACCCAATTTTTTCCAAGTCTTTGTTATTGACCCTACTTCAAAGGGATTCTCCATGGCATTAAACTGGTCTATCATACTTCTTGCAAACTGACTACATTGTCCTCTAAGCTTATTTCCATCTATAATTCCTTCTATTGTCTGTCCATTACATTCTGCACTTTTTGAAAAGTATGCGGTCAAGGTAGGTACTTTTTGATGAAAAAAGCTTGGGCTATCTAAGTGGCCTTTAACCTAAAATTGAGGATACACAACAGACATGGCTTCAAGTATTTCTTCTTGAGGGAATCGATTATAAATCTATGTTGAAAGATTGCTTGCAATTTCCTTCAAATTATTACTAACAGATTCAACAATGCCATCAAAATCTTCCTTTCTAATAGGTACTTCTCTGATAGAGCGCCTGACCGTCGTACAATGGTGCATTGGTATCTCAAATCCACGTACAAAGGCACATAACTCCCCACTTGCATTAAACTATAAATAATTTTCAGGATGATTCAAATCTGTAATTATCTGCCACCTATAAAAATTTGGGCTTTGAGAAGTTAGATCTAGATATAGATTATCGAGGGCCATGCATGTTATTCTACGTAGTTTGGTATACTCATAGATATACATAGTTCTATCTTGGGGTTTCTTCACAAGATTGTTCATTTCATTCAGCATGGGGAGAAGACTAACTAAAGTTAAGAGTGTCTCTAAATCACTTAACCTATGTAAGAGGTCAAGAGCTTTGTCTACTATGTTTCGATGCTTGTACATTATTCCAATCAAGGATGGATGTTCTGAAAGAACTCATTGTGCTGGTCCATACAAGGAGATCCATCTGGTATCAAAATCCTTAAGAAGCTTATTTTCTGTTGTTATTCCCTCAACAAAATTTTGAAATTCTGCAAAACATTTGGGACTTTGGCAGAAGTACGCATGGAGCTCACGGACTAGATTTTCAAGTTTTGATACTGTAGGAAACTTGCTTACAATTTTAAATGCTAAATTCATTATGTGGGCCATGCAGTGAATGGCAAGCATCTATGGTGCACAAGTAGTTTGTAATTTTGTGCAAAGACCAGTCCTATGACCTTGCATTACTGCAGCTCCATCAGCTCCTACACACACCAACTTTTTGGCAATTGTCAAGTCATCCATACCTGCAATTTCATTCAAAGACTTCTTAACTAGTTCAAATAGATTTTGTGATGTTAAATTGTCCTTCATTTTATGAACACATAGTAGATGAGCTCGGCGGACATGTTCTTTTATAGTATACACATGCATATAGACCCAAGAAGTATTATCTACCGCAGTAACTTCATCTAAAGATAATGCAATGAAGTTTGACTCTTTTACATTCTCCTTTAAATCTTGATTTTCCACCGCAAGGAGATAGTTTGCCCATTCCCATCCAACGTTTATTGACCAATGTGTGCTAGGATAGTGAGGAACACTCAAAAAAGATAATAAATTACTATACTCTGGGTAGTCTTTCATAGGATGCCTTCTGGACAAAATATGACAAACAACACTCATCTGAACAGTTTTTGCCAGTTGTGCTCCTTCAATTGCTTTTCCAAATTGAGCCTTGATTGTACCTCCACTTGCAGCAAGCTTCATCATTCTTTTCTTATGCTCATCATATTCTATAGCAGACTTCACATGAAGACATTCTTCCTTTGATTTCTATCTTACTACTGATGTTTCCTTTCCGTCTATGATTTCTTTTTCATAAACTTTACCTATATGCTTTTCTATAGTGTCAAGCTTTAGCTGCAATTTCTTGTCTCTTTTACATTTCCAACTATAAATCATACACTTGCATTCTATTGGTTGTTCATCTTTGTTTGCTTTCTCCACTGGTTCAATGAATGGGTACTTTGACACCCAATCAAGCTAAAAATTCCTTGACATTTCCCACTCGCACCCCAATTTTGAATCTTTTGATTTGCCTTTTCTTTTCTTCTTGCCAACATCACCTACAGTGCTAGCATTTTCTTTTTCATCCAAGTCATTTATCTCAATCTCCAAGCTAACCGGGGTATCCCTTGGAACATCTTATGCGGTATTGCCAACCTCATTCTAGCTAACCAGGGTATCCCTTGGAACATCTTTTGCGGTATTGCCATCCTCATTCTGGCTAACCAGGGTATCCCTTGAAACATCTTCTACGGTATTGCCATCCTCATTTTGGCTAACCAGGGTATCCCTTGGAACATCTTCTACAGTATTTCCATCCTCATTCTAGCTAATCAGGGTATCCCTTGGAACATCTTCTACGGTATTGCCATCCTCATTCAAGCTAACTAGTGTATCCCTTGGAACATCTTCTGCGATATTGCCATCCTCATTCTGGCTAACCAGGGTATCCCTTGGAACATCTTCTACGGTATTGACATCCTCATTTGACTCAATGGCAATCCCACCTTCTAGTGGTGGTGAGGTATTGCGAATGGCTTCTTCATTAATATTTGGTGCAAGAGTTGATGATGTAGCTCCATCTTGATTTGATGGATTAGAAACATTACCAGTTCCAAAGTAAGACTATATACTAACTCCACATTTTTTGTGTTTTGATGGCCTCCTAGTTCCTTCACCACCCTTAGGAGTCTTACCTTTGTCGCACTTGCTGGTCGACATCTTGATCTATCACTTCAAATAAAAGCTGGAAAAAAAATGTCTTCTTGTTTAAGGACATACTCATAGAATATAGATCCCATTCCCTACTAAATATCTTTTTTAAGATTGAATCAAGAATGGAAAAGAGATAAAGAAATCTTATAACACTAATCCTATGAAGAAATGATTACTCACCTTTAAGTTTAGGTTTTCACTGACTTGCTATTCATTAATGCAGGAATGCCTGTGTTGTAATTTTGTAACTTTGCCTACGATCAACTTCAAGGTTCCAACTCCAACTTCTGAAATCCAAATTGAGAGCTCACAAGTTCAGAACTGAACAAAATGTGTCAGAATAAATCAGAGTTTCTATTGTATTTATATCAAACCATATTTGGCCAATTCTGCGGGAATTCTATATGGTATTTAAAAAAATTTGGCGAATCCCGCGTGATTATATAAGGTATACGTTTAAGTGTTAGTGAATCAAACCTTGATGGACTACATACATTATAATTTCCAAGGCAAATATGGTCCTACAATTAGCACGGAGGTGTCATGGAAATTAGCGAAATGGCCCCTCATAATCAACTACTTGTAAATTTTAATTGGCGAAAGGGGTCCTCACACGCAGTGACCATTTAATGGAGTTGGCGAAATGGGTCCTCACATACAGCAATCATTTAATGGAGTTGGTGAAACGTGTCCTGATAGACAATGTTGTTTTAATAATATTGGTGAATATATAGGTGATTCAGTACTTGCTTCCAAGATTCCAGGCAAAAATATTAGTCAGCCCATTTGAAACGTGTAGTTTGTTATGGCAAAAATCTTACTTCATTGATTGTCATAAAATAAATCGATGGTGAATGGATATGGATTTGACCGATAATATGTAAAATCTGGGTGATTTGACCACCCTATTGGATGCAATTTATTCGCCAATTCTGACTTGGCCGATCTATGATATTTGCCAATTGGCGAATATTCGCCACTAAAAAAATCTTTGTCGAGATAACTTCCTTAGTGGATTTATATTTGTAATGTAGAAAATTGCATACCCTTACAATTTCACGATAGGTTTAGTAACCATTTTAGCATTTCACCCTTCCTCTTTGCATGATAGGGTAGGTTTGTGTGATTTTGGTCTACTTCTTCTTTTATCAAAAATTCATTATAGTGCTTTAATGTTGACATGGTCCAAAGGTGCCTTGTACGACCAAGAGCTGGTTTTACCTAGACCCAAGTGCTCCGTGCAAATGTTAGTGCACCGCGCTAGCATCCTACGTCTATTTGCTGACAGGTACCCATTTTTGGGGCATTACAACACGCCTTGGATGATCATGAGGATTCTTGGTAATGCCTCTGGAGATCGTAAAATAACTCCTTGCATGCATTTTTGAGATTCTTCTCTCTTGGAAGAGTATTGGAAGGATTTTGACTTGATTTAATACATTCATTCTGACTCTCTCAATTTTTGAGGCAAAAAAAGCACAACACAGTTTTTCTAGAAGCATTGCAATCTCTCTTTCAAATTTTGAACATTTTGACTTTGATGCTCTCTGTTATTCTTCTTGTGTAAAACTAGACTCCTACAACAGTTATTGAGGATTTTGGGATATTGGTGACATTGTGAGATTACCTCTCTTGGCTCTTGGGGTTTTGTAGTATTTGTTGTGGGGTTCTCTTTTGTTGGTTTTTGAGGCTGCACATTATCTTCAAGCTCTTGGGAACTCACAACCTCATCTTGTACTTCCAAATTGGTAAGATCTTTCCATTGGAGTTTCTCAATAATCATTTGTTTAAATCAGTTTGCTTTGCATAAGTTATTGTATGGTGTAGACCACCCTTTTACTTGTTTTTCTTGGTATAGACCACTATTTTCTTATTAGTTGCACAAGTTACACTTTACATAAGTTTCTCTCGCCATAGACCAGGGAAGAAACTCTTGTTGTTTTGTTTGTTTATTTGTTGTTCTTACCTTCCTAGACACACTTAGGATAAGAACACACATTTTCTTTTGATTTCTCTATTATATCTTGTATTGTTGCTCGTGAAGGTAGAAATACCAACACCAGAACTTGACCGCGGCAAGTCCCTAAGCAGCCCCACCATTTTTCCCTCTCTTTTTGTAGATTCTTTAAGGTGAAGATCATATAGCCACACAAAGGTTTTGTATTACTTCCTTTTGTGTTTGCCCATCTTTGTCCTTTTTAATTTATTTTATTTTCTTTTCATTTCTATTTCAACTAGATATCACTCGATATGTTGTATGTTGTAATTTGTGTTGTGTAGATAGTTTGAGACTGTACAAAATTGAATATTTTTATTTTGCATGCATTTTGGACTCCAACACCTAGTGCAGACATCCTCACAGCGTGCTATCATCTGAGACTGAGACCTTGTCCTTGTTGTCACAAGTTCCTCTCTCTTCCCTGATATAGTTTTTGTAACTGTCTACTTTAGATTTTGTTTAGAATAGTTGCTTTCTTGCATTTTTGTTCATTTCCCTTCATTGACAATCACCTATTCAGGTTGTAATGCTTTGATTGGGATGCACAGTAGTTTTTTAGTGATCTAGGGTAGATTTACTTAACATTTGACACATTGAATAATAGAGCCCAAGTGTAGTCATAGTGGAGAGTTCGCTCAATTGAAGCTAGTAGATTGAGAAGTAATTTTCCCATGCTACATTTTTGGTTAACCTAATGTGTTCTAAACATTCAAAAACCTTCATTCTAATTACCTATGGTTCACCCTACATTGTAGGTGAATCCGTTGTTCTAAACAAGCACTTCTTCAAAAACAAAAACAACATTCTCTTTTCATCACTTAGCACTATGTGTTGTAAAGCCTGAACATAGTTTATGAGCTTTACAACCCAGTCTTCAAATTCATAGTACGTAGTGTGTAGGAGTGAAAGGAATTTAAAGAAGTTGACCTCAATGGCATTTTTTGCTAATCCTTCTACACCTATCCGCTCGGCTCCTGACTTTACTAATATATCTTCTAAATAGCTTAATCTCTCTCATTCATCTTCATCTTCTCGCTCTGTACTGATGACTCCGTTCCATGATGCGGAGCAAGTTTTCGACCACAAGGCAACACTCAAGTATGTCCTGCCAGAACGAATTAGTGCCTTAGATCACAAATTAGTTGATTTTTGTAATTTCTTATCTCATGAGGACATATCTGGATCTATTGCTCCTTTGGTTGATGCTCTCTGTGTCATGTTGAACAATCATCCTAAGCGTATTAACTTTCTTTGGGGCCTTTCTCACATTGTACATAGCGAAACCCTGCCATTGGTTAGTTGTATTCCAGGTGCTCAACACTCCTAGTCTCACGCCCCTGGTAATCAACTCTCCATGGCTCTACCTACCATAGGCATTCATACTTACACTTATGTACTGATGACCACTAGTTGTGATAATAGTGCTAGTTTTGGTTTCTCTTTGTCTGCTAGTGGAATGAATCCTATTAACCAATACAGATTTGTTCCACCCTCGAGGCCTTTATAGTTCAATTTTCCTCTTGGTATCCCTAGAATTTCTCAACAGATTTCACAACCTCCTATTTCTGCTCCACTTCCACCACTATCACATACAACTAATCCTATGATAAACCAACTATTGCAAAATGTTGGTACATTATAGAAACAACTAGCTTATTTGTCTAGATTTATCAGCACAACCACTTGTGCCTACTTATTGTCGACACAGTCCTCTTTCTCTTTCTATCCTTGCTACACCATTTCCACAGGTCTTTGAAGCCCCTAGATTTGAGAAGTATACAGGCAAGGGTGATCCGAACACTCATATTTCTGCCTTCACCGCTCTTTGCATGACTTATTTTAGGATGCTCTGTTAGCCAAACTATTCCACCATTCCCTCAAGGATACGACGTTGGATTGGTTTTTCTCAATTCCTGACCACTCTATTCTATCTTTTGACCAATTATTAAATTAGTTCTTACAACATTTCCAAGCTAACATTGGACCTCAGGTTACTTTCCCAGACCTGGTCCACTATAGGCAAGGAAATAATGAAAAAATAATTGATTTTATTTATCGATACCAATCTTTGTCCTCACAGATTCTGTATGCCCTACCTGATTTTGATGTGCAATGGATTTTCATAGGAAACCTACAGCCACATATTTGAGACCAGATTCTTTTGATGTGTTATTCTTATTTTGCACATCTTTGTACAGCATTGCACGACTATCAGCAGTCGCTAATCCAATTTGAGAGTTCTACCTAACTGGCTCTTGCTGACCAGTCTGGTGCTTCCACATCATATAACTATAAGAAAATTATTTTTTTTACAAAAACAATTCATCAATAGTAGTCAGCAATCTAGCGGTTGAAGAAACTTCACAAGCTACTAATGCAGGAGCATCCCTAGTTCAAGAGAAATCTTGCATCAACCAAAAACATTTGCATTTCAATTTGTTTGCAATTTAGTTTGTTTCCTTTCATTTTCTAGTTCAATTCAGGCAGTTCAGTCAGAAGCAATTTCTGTATTTTTGGTCCAGTTGCATTTTAGTCCTTGCAGAGCTGGACTTAGCATCTAGATTCAATCATCTACATCATATCCATAATTCAGAGATCCGCACATCATTACTAGAAATATATCAATATCATATGATCAATTGTTATCTCATAACAAAGCATCCTGATAGTCTCTGATAATCAGCTAAAGGAGATGACTTGCAGAGTATTCCTTGACTTGTGGAGCTTAATGACACATCATTCAATGATCCTTGGTTTGTAACTGACCTTCCCTGAGATCCACACATCATTCCATTCATTTGTGGAGTTGTTTTATGCATTTGGGTCTGACCTATTTGTGTACACACGTTACATCTCTTCATTGGAGTTTGTGACCTTCCTTGGCTGACATGGAGGAATCTATTGTTCTAAAGATGATATATATATAGATGTAATAGATCCTTAGGAAAGTAGTTAGGAAGTAGTGATTCACATAGAAGTATCTGATAGTTTAGATTTTGCAAGGAGCTTCAAAGCTTTATCTTGCACATGTATGTAATCAGGCCTGTGAGCCCTAATTGTAAGCCTGCATGTTGCCGACCGATCTCTATTTGAATTATATGATATACTCAATGACTGAATCTACATTTGTTCCATTTATTTGAGTTGTTTCCGTTGTGTTTACTCTTGTTGCACTGTATGGACAGTTCATTTTATGAACCCTCCTACCGTGACTGCACCAAGTGGTATCAGAGCGAAAGTTTGAATCTTTGGGAGCGAAGTGAACAAAGTTGGCAAGGGAATTCCATAAGATCTTGTTGTGGACAGATCACCGAATTGAGGCAAGTTACTTGTGTCACAACCGATCACCGATTGAGAAGTAGTTGCCACCTTGTAGCCCGATCACCAAACTTGAGGTAGTTTGCACCTGATCCTAGGAAGAATGCCGCCGTGAAGAGTTGTTGCTGTTGGAACAATGGCTAGTAGAATGGATGAGATGATGGAGATAATTAAAACAATGTGAATTCATTTGGATGTTGTTGAAGAAGATAGGCAAAGAGGATTGACACCGAGACCTAATGTTGAAAGCAATGAGGAAGAAGAATTTCAATCTATTGAACAAACTGGCAAAACCCTAGGAGGTGATGAAGAAGAAGAATCAAATCAAGTAAAGATGTTGTGAGCTATTTCAAAGATTCAAAAGAGACCTAGAGTTGATGTGCCAAACTATACTGGTAATTTGAACCCTAAAGAATTGATTGACTGGATAAATGACATGGAAGAATACTTTAAATATGAGGAAATTGAAGATCCAGATAAGGTGAAATTTGCAAAGACAAAGTTGAAAGGACATGTTGCTATATGGTGGAAAGAAGTTCAGTAGGAAAGAAATAGAAGAGGAAAAGAAAAGATTACAAAATGGGATAGGATGGTGACAAAGTTGAAGAATCAGTTTATACCTGCTGACTATGAGTTGGAATTGTTGAAAAGATTGCAAAACCTGATACAAAAGGAGAAATATGTGGAGTACATTAAAGAATTCCATAAAATGATCATAAGGATAGGACATAGAGAAGCAAATAAGGAGAAAGTGGCTAGATACATCAATGGACTGAGATTGAACATTCAAGAAGAACTAAGCTTGGTAAGGATGACATCTTTGGAGGAAGCATATCAGTTTGCCCTGAAAGTTGAAGAGAAGATGAATAAGAGACATGATCTAAGACAAAGAGGCAGAGGAGGTAAATTTCAGAGAGGTAGAACATTTTCTGGAGGAGACAGATCACATCCAAAGTAGAACACGATTGACAACCCATTTAAGAAGGATGACAAAGATAACAATGCTTACCAGAGAGATGACAGAAATTTTTACCAGAGAGGAAACCCTAGTGCATACCAGAATTGAAAGGAAGCTAGGTGTGCGGAAATTACTTCCTACACTAATCTAATGAGAAGAGATGTATGCAAATTCAACTTTAATTCTTAATACTACAGCAACATAGAACATCTAACAGAGATATTGCAGCAATACACATACACACAGAAAGTAGACAGAAGAGAGAGAGAGACAAGATATATGTGGGGAAAACCCTTGCAGGTGAAAAACCCCACTCCAAAACATAGTTGAAATGTATTATAGTAAACAATAACATATTACAATACAGTTTCAGAGCCAATGCTCTTTCAGGAGTCTTTGAATGTCAAATCTGGAGATATTCTAGTAGTATAACAGTACTCATACCAAAGTTATCTATCTCCCATCCAAGCACCTGTTTATATAGAGTTTACAAGGCAAATATGGAACCTTCTAGAGATGGGTGTCCATCTTGGACTCATGCTCCAAAACCCATGCCTAAGGACACTTGTCCAACATCCCATCCCCAAGCGGGCTCCTGGTCCCAAGATAGGTTACGACAGATGCTCTTACGCACCTTACAGCTGTCATAGAATCTATCATAACTGACAGCACTTACAGCTGTAAGAGAATCTATCATAGACTGACTAAAAATATCATATTCCTCTTACAACATGTCATAACCTCCCTTGACTGCCCAAAGATGTCTTTCTCTCGTGCAAAGATACTACCTTTCTATGTTGCTGCCCTTAGACCCCGCAAGGGGCTACGCCCCTTGACTCTGTCTTGGGGGCGCTGCCCCCAAACCCCCGTTAATTATTCAAGGGGGAAACCGCAACTACCAAAGTCACCAAAATTTATCCTGCTACATATACACAAGGTGCTGACTATGCCAACTCAACATGGGATAAATAAATACAACATTAGGAATTTGCAAAGGTTGAGACACCTTAATTCCCAACAAGAATGAAGGATACAGAAGAGAAGGAAGAGGATTTGATAAGAGGACATTCAGAGGTACTTGTTTCAAGTGTGGAGGTGAAGGACATAGTGGATTTAAATGTAATTAGGGTAGTACAAGTAAGAGGACAAAAAATAATGGAAGAACAACCTATGTTGAAGAAGAAACTTTGAACTAGGTGATCCTTGTTCTGTTGGTAAGCCAAAGAAGGGAGAATCATTGGTGATGAGGAGAGAACTATTTCAAGTTGAAACAAATGAGGAACCACCGCAGAGGAAGAGTCTGTTTAGAACCAGATGCAAATCAGGAGGTAGTTGTAAAGTTGTAATGGATAGTGGTAGTTTAGATAACCTAGTTTCAGAGGACATGGTGACTAAGCTGAAGTTGGAAAGATTGAAACACCCTAAGCCCTATCAGCTAGCATGGATTCAAGATGATCATAAGGTACTGTGAGTGAACAATGTTTGGTGAAATTTCATATTGGATCTTATCATGATGAAGTCTTGTGTGATATTATGCCTATGGATGTTTGTCATATCTTGTTGGGTAGACCTTGGCAGTATGATAGAAAAGATATACATTATGGGAGAAAGAATACATATACTATAACAGCAAATGGAAAGAGAATTACTTTGATTCCTTTGGAGGATGATCCTAAGGGTGAAGTATGAGGAAATGCTAGAATCTGTTTAGTAGATGAAAGAAAATTTCTTGATGGTTTGAGACATGAGAATATGTGTTATGCCTTGATTCCTAAGAAGCCTGAAACATTGAAGCAACAGACTGAAGAGACACAACCGGAGGAGATAAGAGAGTTGCTGATGGAGTATGAAGACATCATATCAGATAATGTACTGGAAGGATTACCACCTATAAGGAGTATCATTCATCACATGGATCTTATATTGGGAGCAGGTTTGCCTAACAAAGCAGTAGATAGAATGACATCGGTAGAGAATGAAGAACTAAATAGACAGATACAAGAGTTGTTGAGGAAAGGTTTGATTAGAGAGAGCTTGAGTCCTTGTGCAGTACCTGCAATGTTAGCACCGAAGAAGGATGGAGAATGGAGAATGTGTACTGACTCTAGAGTAATAAACAAGATCATAGTTAAGTATAGATTTCCTTTACCTAGGATGGATGATATTATGGATTGTTTGAGTGGAGCAAAATATTTCACAAAGATAGACTTGAAGAGTGGATACCATCAGATCATAATCAGAGAAGGTGATGAATAGAAGACTACTTTTAAGACAAATGAAGGATTGTATGAGTGGTTAGTGATGCCTTTTGGATTGACAAATGCACTGAGTACTTTCATGAGATTGATGAATGAAGTTCTGAAGAAATTCTTGGGTAAGTTTGTGATTGTATATTTGGATGATATTCTAATTTTTAGTAAGACAAAGGAGGAACATTTGTGGCGTATTAGACAAGTTTTACAGAGACTAAGAGAAGAGAAATTGCTGATAAACATCAAGAAGTGTAGTTTCATGAAAGAAGAGATGGTATATTTGGGATTTGTGATTTCTACGGAAGGATTAAAGATGGACCCTAAGAAAGTGGAAGCAATTGTTGAATGGCCTACACTGGAGAGCATTGGAGAGGTTAGATCCTTTCATGGATTGGCTAGTTTCTATCAGAAGTTCATCAAAAAATTTAGTTTATTTTGTAACCCTATGACAAAGACAATGAGAGGTGACAAAAGACTTTAAGTGAACATTAGGAGTAGATAAAAGTTTTGAGTTGTTGAAGCAGAAAGTGACAGAGTAGCCTGTTTTGGCATTACCGAATCTCAATAAGGTATTTCAAGTTGATTGTGATGCAAGTGGAAATACAATTGGAGCAGTATTAAGTCAAGAAGGTAGACCAGTAGCATATTTTAGTGAGAAGTTGAATGATGTAAGGAGGAGATATTCAGTTTATGATCAAGAGTTCTATGCCATAATTCAAGCCTTGAAGAAGTGGAGACATTACTTGTTGCCTAAGGAGTTTGTGTTGTATACAGATCATCAAGCTTTGCAATATTTGACTAGTCAAGGTAAGTTGAATCAGAGACATATGAGATGGGTAGAGTTCATGCAAAGTTATACATTTGTGTTGAAGCATAGGAGTAGAAAAGCAAACAAAGTTGTTGATGCATTGAGTAGAAGAAGAAACTTGTTAACAGAAATGAGAGTTGAAGTGTTGGATTTTGATGAATTGAAGAGCATGTATGAGGGAGACATTGATTTTGCAGAAACTTGGAGAGCGTGTAAGGAACCTGTTGTCATAGATAGGAGTAAGTGGTTGGACTATTTCACTCAAGAAAATATGTTGTTCAAAGGAAATCAGTTAAGCATACCTAGAAGTTCAATGAGAGATAATTTGATCAAGGAGAAACATAGTGGTGGATTGACAGGACATTTTGGCATTGATAAGACAGTGGCTTTAGTGAGTGAAAACTACTTTTGGCCTCAGATACATAAGGATGTTAGGAGATTTGTGCAGAGTTGTAGAGTTTGTCAAGTTGCAAAAGGGAGTAATCAAAATACTGGATTGTATAAACCTTTGACAGTATCGGAGAGACCTTGGGAAGACATAAGCATGGATTTTGTAATGGGATTGCCGAAGACACGGAGAGGACATGATTCACTATTCATAGTGGTTGACAGATTTTCAAAGATGGCTCATTTCATACCTTGTAAGCAGACAACTGACGCAGTGCATGTAGCTGACCTATTTTTTAAGGAGATTGTGAGATTACATGGATTACCTAAAAGTATGGTTTCAGACAGAGATACAAAGTTTGTTGGATAATTTTGGAAGACACTTTGGAAGAAGACAAAGATAGATTTGAAGTTCAGTTCAGCTTTCCATCCACAGACTGATGGACAGACAGAGGTAGTGAATAGGAGTTTGGGAAACTTGTTGAGATGTTTGGTTGGAGAGAAAGCCAAAAGTTGGGATTTGATTCTTTCACAAACGATTTTGCATACAATAATTTAGTAAACATGAGTACCGGAAGAACACCTTTTGAGATTGTGACCAGAGTAAATCCTAGAGGAGTAGCAGAATTAAGAGATATCAGCATGGAAGAAAAGAGAAGTACAAAAGTAGAAGAATTTACAGATCACATGAAGACAGTGCATAATTAGGTGAAGAAGAATTTGGAGTACATGAACAATAAGTATAAGGATAAGGCAGATGAGAAGCAATGACATAATGAATTTGAAGTTGGAGATGAAGTGATGGTGTACCTAAGAAAAGAAATATTTCTAGTTGGGACATATAAAAAGTTGAATATGAAGAAGTTTGGACCTTGTAAGGTACTCAGAATATTTGATTTAGGAAATGCATATGAAGTAGAGTTACTAGAGACATTGTGTATATCACCTATTTTCAACATTATAGACTTATATCAGTATCATGAAGCAAAGTTCAATGATAGCATGGTAGAAGACTTGAAGAAGCAGTTACCACAACTAGCACCAGAGCAAATTGAAGACATCTTGGATAGTAGAGTTGGATGCGGCACTAGAGGAAGACAATACAAAGAATATCTTGTGAAGTGGAAAGGTAGACCGAAAGAAGATTCATCATGAATTTCTTAGGCTAAGGTGGACTGTCTTGGTTCTCCCCTAGCCCCAGCAAAGTGAGGGACTCACTTTTTCAATAACCCCAGATGTCTGATGCAGGAGCATCCCTGGTTCAAGAGCAATCTTGCATCAACCAAAAAAAATTCATTTCAATTTGTTTGCAGTTCAATTTGTTTCTTTTCATTTTCCAGTTTAGTCAAAAGCAGTTTCTGTATTTTTGGTCCAGTTGCATTTAAGTCCTTGCGGAGCTGGACTTACCATCTAGATTCATTCATCTACATCATATCTAGAATTCAAAGATCCGCACATCATTACCGGAAAGATATCACTATCAGAAGATCGTTTGTTTTCTCATAACAGAGCATCCTGATAGTCTCTGATAATTAGCTAAAGGAGAAGACTTGCGAAGCATTCCTCAACTTGTGGAGCTTAATGACACATCATTCAATGATCCTTGGTTCGTGTCTGACCTTCCCCGAGATCCGCACATCATTCCATTAATTTGCGGAGGTGTTCTATGCATTTAGGTTTGACCTATCTGTGTACACACATTACAGCTCTCCATTGGAGTTTGTGACCTTCCTTGGCCAACGCGGAGGAATCTATTGTTCCAGAGATGATATATATAGATGTAATAGATCCTTAGGAAAGTAGTTAGGAAGTAGTGATTCACATAGAAGTATTTGATAGTTTAGATTCTGTGAGGAGCTTCAAAGCTTTACTTGTGCATGTATGTAATTAGGCCTATGAGCCCTAATTGTAAGCTTGCATGTTGCTAGCTGATCTCTATTTGAATTCTATGATATACTCAATGACTGAATCTACATTTGTTCCATTTCTTTGAGTTGTTTCCATTGTGTTTACTCTTGTTGCATGGTCTGGACAGTTCATTCTATGAACCCTCCTACCGTGACTGCACCAGTTACTCTAGCCCTGTCTGCTCCAAAAACAAATAATAACAGAAAAAATTCACTCCTTTAAAGGAGTCTCTTTGCAACATCATGACACAGCTGGACTAAATAGTGGTTTGGTGCATCTGCCTCCCATTTGTCCCCACCAGCAAGCCATTATCACTTTCATATGATGCAAAAGCCTTTTGTCAATTCCACCGAGTCTCAGGTCACGATATTGAGCGATGTCTACATCTAAAGAACACAGTGTGGGACCTCATCGACTAGGGTGTTATCTAGGTCTCAGGAGTGAATAACAAAAGTAATAAGTTAGTTGCTCTTGCTAATTAGCATCTGTATATCTATACAAATCTGATGCATCTCCACAACTCTAACTTTGTTGACCTCGCTTCTCCTTTCGTGGCACTAGAGTCTTCCCACTCCTATTTTGAGATGATAGCTATGGTGGATTTTTATTCTCGCCCTACTGGAGAATGTTTTGCTCCCAAACCTCTTATCTCCTTTCCCCCTTCTAAGATTATGCCTAACACATTGGAAGGCCCTCTCTACATTCCTGCAGATATCAATGGGAAACCCATCAAGGGTGTCGTCATTGATCCTATTTGAATGGTCAATGTGGTTAAAAAGGAATTCTTCTATGTATATGAACTTTATAAAGATGCATATCATTCATCTAATGTCTTCATAAGGTGTCATGATGGCATGTCTCACCCCACCTTGGGTATGATCACCCTTTTCATTTAGGTTGGACCCAAATCCCTACTTCTAACCATTTTCGTGTGAAGTTGGGACTACCCTAGTTCATTTCCATGGGTGCGGTCCCTTTAGTGGTTCATTGTTGCCTTAAGTTTCCTCACAATGGTGTAGTGCACATGATCCATCATAGTGGATTCATACCACTCACCATGTGCCCTGGCAACTTCTCATTGAACTACTTATGGCCAGCCCCTACTGAGCCTCTTTGACATTGTAATGACTTTTTGTTTATATCTTACCAAAAGTTCAAAGCGACTAGGATCACTCAGTTTTCTGCTAGCCCCTCGGTTTCCTCTTCTTCGGCTGCTTACCCTATGGTGCCTATGTCTTTGGAGGCTACTTTTGTTCCTTCTTCTACTCCCCTAGTAGATCAAGGAAAGCATCATGTATAGAGTGTACCTCCCCCTCCCATGCATATGGTTTGTACTCTGCAATACCTCCCCATCTCTTACACGAGAGCTTAGGATAAACTTGTAGTACAACCTCATTCACCGCGTTTTCATGGAGTTTCTCGGCCTCCGTTGGCTAGTTTTGTTCCTCCTACCTCCTCAGTGGCACCAGGAAACCCACCTCTATTGAGTACTCCTCCTCCCATGGTGGTTCCTCAACTTTCAGTGATTTCTTTTGTTCCTTCTATCCCTCTAATCGCAAGAGGAAAGTAACCCATGTTGCGAGAACCTTCCCCTTATCCTACTCCTATGGTCTCTCCACCATTAGTGGTCACTTCTATTGGTCCATGTATCCCTATGAACATGGATGGCATGGAGCCCATGATGGATGACCCCCCTAGTTCCATCAGTGGAAGCCTTGGCCCATACCAGGTGGAAGAAGCTTGCAAGAGATCACAAGCGTCACCACCATGCTATTGCCTAAGCATGTGTTGTTGATGTACAACCTCCTTCTGAGGATCCCTCTTCCTCATAGCAGTCTATTGATCCCGTTCTTCCCCTAGAACCCCATCTCCATGTTTCCCTTCCTCTGTCTCTCCCATCCCCAAACCCTGCTCCAATCATCAATGTTTCTCCTAGCACCACCTCCACTACTATTGTGCCCGTCCAACTTGTGTTTCCTAAATGTAAGCTTGAGCACTATCCTACATCACCACAACTTCAACCTAAGCACATTCTGCAGTTGCCTTCACCACTTGCTTGCTCTTCTTATTCTTCTTCTTTTCTCTTTGTGGAGAATGTTACTCCACCCATTTCTCCTAGTGCTTTCCCTATATCTGATAGCATTCAGGATCCACATGTGGTTTGCATTTCAGATAGTGACTCTCCTAATTCCTCCAGTGTGAGAATTGTAGAGCCTGTTCCAAACATCCCCATATTGTCCACGATCTTTTCAAAGTCATTGACAATTGTTGAACCTAGTGCTTAGGAAGATCCAGCCCCTCTTGTTGATCCTCCACACTTGGTTCGAGGAGAGTGTCCTTTGACTACTCTAGTTGTGGTTATGTTATCAATAATCCCTCTATCTCATTATGAGTATCAACATTGGGACCAGGATGACCTATTAGCAGATGACCCGTGAGAGCTTTACATTTGTTTTATGTGGTTGCTTTCTTGTTCATAATGTTTCCCCTGTGTTGTGCTTTTATGTTTGTTAGTTTTTCCTGGAGGACCCACGATGCCCTTGTAGACACGTGGATATAGGTGGAATGAATCTGTTGTGATATTCTTCTATTTGTTCATACTTCATTCTCTATTTTGTCCTTTTGTTTGTTTTTGTGACATTTTGGGGACGATGCAAAGCGTTGGAAGATTTAGCTTCCTTCCATCTTGACCCAAAATTTTTAAATGTTTCATTTTTAATTTTATTTTATTTTTTGTATTTGTCTCTTCGTGACCTTCTTTCATACTCATAGTTCTATGTGTTTGGGGGATATGATGATAATATAGAAAATGAGATGTTATGATTTAGATATACATTATGCTAACCCCAAAGCACATAGATCCCTTAGTGTGTCTAGCGCTTACTACTTGTTTTATATGGCATGTGTTAGTGTTGCTTGGTGTCATACCATCCTTACACAAGCCCTTTGTGTATCATGTCTGCAACATCACCTTGGTTGTCCCTTTTTGGGGCATCCCTTTTCTTTTGCAAGACGTAGATTTGAGAACATATCTATTGATACATATCTCTTAAAGCTTTATTCCCCATTTATCCCTTAAAATCAATTGCATACATGTAATTTATGCAATTATTTAAGGTGGGGGCATATCTCTCTTGCTTTACACCTTTTACACACACCACTTTGTTGAAACGCTCCCTGAGGCATTGGTTTTTGGAGCGCTCCTTAAGGCATTGGTTCTTGTTATGCTCCCTGAAGCGTGCGCTCCCTGTAGTATTTTTAGCTAGTGGTCCCAAGCAAATGCACTTGCTTGGCATGTTCATGCTTTCAGCTACTTGTTTTGCCCTCTTTGTGAGTCACCTAACAACATAGTTTGTTAGTTCGAGTGGCCCACAAGAGTTGGTATGGTTTCTATCTCTTGTAGTGTGCTAGCCCTAGAACCATACTTGGCATCCCTTCTAGCTCTCGTAGTGTGCTAGAAATGCCTCTTTGTCACTTTACATTTATTGCTTTCTTGTGTGTGTGTGTTTGTTGTAGATAGTAGTAGACTGTGCATTATAATTAGATTATATGATTTTCTAGACAACGATGTTTGGGAAAATCATATTTAATCTAATCCTTTTAGGATGTTTTATGATGCTAACATTGCCTCTTGTGCAAGTTTATTGTCTAACATTATGGTTTTACAAATTCTCATCCTAGGGGCTTCATACCTCTACTCAGAGAATCTCCTGCATCCCCTACGACATTCTTGTTGGAGGTATAACATGTTACGTTATTTCCTTTCTACTTTAGCCTATATATGCATATAGTGTCATATGTTCACTAAAGTGGGGGCTAAATGTAACGTAGAAAATTGCATACCCTTGCAATTTCACACTACATTTAGTTAACCATTTTAGTGTTTCACACTTCCTCTCTACATGATATAGGGTAGGTTTGTGTGATTTTGGTCTACTTCTTCTTTTATCAAAAATTCATTATAGTTCTTTAATGTTGACATGGTCCTAAGGTGCCTTATATGACCAGCAGTTCATTTTACCTGGACCCTAGCGCTTCACACGGACGTCAGCATGTTGCGCTAGCATCTCGTGTCTTCTTGTTGATAGGTATCCATTTATGGGCATTACCAAATGCATTGGATGATCATGAGTCCATTCGTGGTAATGCCTTTGGAGGTCACAGAATGACTCCTTGCATGCATTTTCAAGATTCTTCCCACTTGAAAGAGTATTGGAAGGATTTTGAATTGATTCAATACATTCATTTTGACTCTCTCTTCATTATTGAACATTTTGGCTTTGATGCTCTCTATTATTATTCTTGTGCAAAACTGGACTCCTACAACAACTATTGAGGATTTTGGGATATGGGTGACATTGTGAGATTACCTCTCTTGGCTCTTGGGGTTTTATCATACTTGTTGTGAGGTTCTCTTTTGCTGGGTTTTGAGGCTTCACATTATCTTCAAGCTCTTGGGAACTTGCAGCCTCCTCTTGTACTTCCAAATTGGTAAGATCTTTCCATTGGATTTGCTCAATAATTGTTTGTTTAAATTTGTTTGCTTTGCATAAGCTATTGTATGGTGTAGACCACCCTTTTACTTCTTTTGATTAGTGTAGACCACCATTTTCTTGTTAGTTACACAAGTTGTACTTTATAGGTTTCTCTCCCTATAGACCAGGGAAGAAACTCTTGTGGTTTTGTTTGCTTATTTGTTATTCTTACCTCAACCAACACCGGGACTTGACTGAGGCAAGTCCCCAAGCAACCCCACCATTTTTCCCTCTCTTTTTGTAGATTCTTTAAGGTGAAGATCATACAACCACACGAAGGTTTTGTATTGCTTCCTTTTGTGTTTGTCCCTCTTCATCCTTAATTTATTTGATTTTCATTTCATTTATGTTTCAACTGGATATCACTGGGTATGTTGTATGCTGGAATTTGTGCTGTGCAAATATTTTGAGACCATACAGAATTGAAAATTTTTGTTTTACATACATTTTGGACTCCATCACCTAGCGCAGACATCCTCATGGTGTGTTGTCGTCCAAGGTTGAGACCCTGTCCTTGCTATCACAAGTTCCTCTCTCTTCCCTAATATAGTGTTGGTAACTATCTACTTTAGATTATGTTCAGAATAGTTGCTTTCTTGCATTTTTGTTCATTTCCCTTTATTGACAATCACCTTTTCGAGTTGTATTGCTTTGATTGGGACACATAGTGGTTTTGTAGTGATCCAGGGTAGATTTACTAACATTCAACACCACGAATAGCAGAACCCAAGTGTAGTCATAGTGGAGAGTTCACTCAATCAAAGCTAGTAGATTGAGAAGTAATTTTCCCATGCTACAATATCTAAAGTCTACTTTCTTCACTTTCTAGAGAGTCGTCTATGAAAAATCTACTAATGTTGTATGGGATCACCTCTTTGTCCTATAATATCCAATCTATTCATGGTGCATTTTGGAGAAATTATCCTCAACTCCTTACCCCTTAGATTGAGAACTAGTGGAAATGCTACATAGATGATACCAATATTTGTTGGCAACATGGTCTAGAGAAACTAAAATAATTTCATTTCCACCTAGACATCATAATAGAAAGCATTAAGTTCACTAAAGAACTTGAACATGATAACAAACTCCTCTTTCTTGACATTCTTTTCCTTAGAAAATAAATGGTTCATTTGCTCATCAAGTTTATAGAAAAGCCACACACACTAACCTTTACCTACATGTGTCTTCACACCACCACCCTACCTAAAAGGTGAGCATCCTCAAAACTCTTGCTTTCAAAGCCTTTCAAATTTGTGATAAACACATTGATTTGGAAATTACACAGTTTGTACTAGAGTTTTAAAATTGAATGGATACAAGTCTAAACATATTTCTAAAGTAATTAAACATGAGAAAAATCATAGTACCTCTTCCAAAAACTTTGATTGCTCACAAGATATCCCAATTGCTACACTCCCTTATATGGAAGGCATCTCTAACAAAAATTTCTAAAATCCTTCAAGAAAAAATCCTAAGATACTCTTTCAAACCTCTAATCATTGTAAGAAATTTCATCCCCTCCCCAAAATATCCTTGCATACTCGTTCTCAAATTTAGGGTTTATAAGATCAATTTCTCTTGTGGAACCCTTATATTGGAGAAAATGATCATTCCACCAACACAAGAATTAATAAACATGGTGTTGACATTAAGTATGAGCACAAATGTTAGAAAATCTACCCATGTTGATCACTCTTCCCACACTAAACACCACATACATTTAGATGCCACCTATTGATGGAAGTTTTGACACACTAATAGTTTGGAATGATAAATATTCCCCTACTTGGAAGGTGGCTAGCCTTAAGAGTCATCATTAATTATATTTGTAAGGCAAAATATCCCAGTTGGAGAGTGCTTTGGTTAATCCATTCAAGAGGCTACATGTAGAATACCAAGAGTCATTCATAGAATTAGTGGTTCAACATAGTGAAATTAATCACAATAGGTGATGTAAACCTTCTAATTCAATTTTAATTATGTTCATGATTTCCATTTCAAATTATCAAACTTCCCACAAGTAGTTTCCAACATTAATTTAAATAAAAAGAAATCATTTAAAACCATATAATAACCTAATTGTTTCCAAAATCATAATTGTGTCATTGGGAATATGAAAAGTCGTTCATGTTGTTTTACCCAATTTCAAAGGAATAATGACTTCGATTTTTATGACAATAAAATATATGTGAAAATACAAGTTTTAGCATGCGGAAGTTGAAAAGACACTTACAATTTTTGCCTCATGTGAATACAAATTCAACATTAAGACCCTAAGCTAATCCTTATCTATCATTGATATCAAAAATGCAAAAAGGAAGGAAGAAAAGAAAAGAGTTAAAGAATCTAAACATGTCTTCAAACCCTCCATCCACCATTTGGTGAATGGACAAAATTGATGAAAACCATTCCTTGCCTTACCCATTTCCTACAATTGAAATGTAGGAAGGTGCAATCTTTGTTGGAACAAAATCCACATGTATAATGGATGTTGAATTTTGTGCAACGCAAATGTGTTTAGGTTGACCATGCAAAATACTTCACCATTAGTAAGGCATTAGGGATATAAAACACATATAAATTCATCTAACATTTGATGAATTATATGCAATAAAATGTAATAAAATAGATTTAGAGTTTGGAAAACACCATAAAAATGAAAACCTAGAAATGAAGCAGAATTTGGTATATTACATTCAAAAGTGGTTTTCAAGGGTTTCCAACCCCTTGTACAATGCTTTACATTTACATATTTACAGCCAATTCGAATGGGAATGTGAAGGTCATTCCCTCCAAAAAACTCATATAAGACAAAATGCATTAGAATGTGGAGGGTCACTTTGATTTATCCTTTACATTCTATTCTTTTATTGCATTTCAATCAAAAATTTACTTGTAGATGACTGTCACAAAGCTTGTACACACTCCTAGCTATCTTTAGCATCCTTCTAAGAATCCTAATTCATCCACTGATCTTCAAACGAGAATTTACAATCCATTAATCATCTTACCTCAAAATCAATCACTATTCTTATGAAAACCCTTGAATCCGTCACAATGTCTTATTCACTGAACAATAATAAAACATCCTGATTTATGTACTTCATCCCTACATAATCCATGTCAATGTCCTACAAAAGACAAGACAGATCTCAGTATCAAACCTCAAAAAATTCTACAATTTTTTTGAAATTTTAAGAGATTGTTCACTTTCCAACATTAATGATAGTAAACCAATGTTATTGTTCAATTACAACTCTTAGAAATAATTTTCTTGAATAAATTTAGGGTTTTGAGGGCTTAATTATGCAAATTCAAAGTTTAAGTGTGAAGTTCCAAGAAGAATTCAAGGTTTCAGACTTCAAAAGGTTGAGTTACAAGTTTCAAAAGAGTTAGTTTTAGTTGGTTTGTGGTTTTGTGTTCCTAAAATGCCAAGCTATAGGCTTATGACAAGAAAAAAGACCTTAGCTTTCTCTATCTTGGGGTTTGAAGTCTTTTGCAAAAAGTGTGACAATTAAAGTTTACTTCAAAGATCCAAGACTCACAAAGCTGAAAGTTAAAGGCTTTCAAAAAGCTTATGTTCACCAATTTTAACTTCAAGGGTTTGAGACTCCAAGAACTCAAATTTTAGAGTTCCAAAGGCCCAGACTTCAAATTTTAGGGTTAACATTGAGTTCATTTACAACTGTAAAGTTTAGACCTGAAGTCCAAGTTTGAGGTTTGGCGAGGTTCAAATATTTAGGGATTTGGGATCTCGACAAAGATTTTGCTTAACAACCAAATGAGGGTCAAAAGTCTAAATCGATGTGAACCCCCTCTAAAGGTCCAAACTCTAAGATACTCAAGGTTTCAAGCTCTAAAACCAATGACCACAAACTCTCCAAAACTTATATTAATAAGTCCCAAACTATCTTACTTGTCCAGTAGAGGTCATAACTCTAGAAGAACTTCAGGGTTTGAGACTCTAAAAATCAAAATTCAAAAACTTGAATAAAACACAAAGTCAAAAGGATTAAAACTCAATTCATGGACTTGAAATCATTTAATCAAATACCAATTTTGTGTCTTCCCAAGTACTTGTAAATACATAAACTCTTCACAGGACCCCCCAGACACTTACTTTAAAACTTGAGACCTATATAAGTCACATTGACTAAACTTGAACTCGATAAAGTTGAAGGACATCAAAACAGAACCAAGACTAGATGTACCCATAGAGGCAAAAGCAAAAGATCCAAATATAAGTGTCCCCACTTTCAAAGAAACTTAGGGTGTGTTGTGGAGGCCACAACACCACCCAAGTCCTAGCTAAAGAAGAAAACTTCTTTAGGAGAAAAATAAAAGAGGTAATATAAATCAATAGACACTTGCATAACCTCAACCAAGATAAATTTTGGTGTTTCATTTTCACATGGCATCCAATGTTAACCTCTCTTAGAATTAGCCATTCAAACCCTTCTTGACTCCCCCTCTCTCATCTCACACCTCACTATTTGGGGCATGTCTCTCTCCTCCTTTCACATCCTTCTCTCCTTTCTTGGCATCCCTGTTCTCCTTGTTCTACCCTCTTTCATATGGCCTCAATGTCTTTGTGGCGTTATCCCTTTTCCCATATTGGTTCTTGTCCTCTTTTGCTTGTCCCTTGTTTGTAACTCACTAACCCTTCATGTCTTTATTTATCTTACTCTCTTTTTAGTTTTTTGTCTCTTTCTTCAATTTATCCTTTTGGCTATTATTTTTAATTCATTGTCTTTATCTATAATTATCTAATAGGTTTCTCTTTAGTGAGAAGCACTTAGATAAGTACATCTATGAATGCATAATATTGAAAGGACTACCATTGAATCAATCTTGTCCATAAATTTTATAAAGTAATCTTGGTCGTTGGATGTTGATTTTGACATGTGTCATTATCTGATGTAGGTGTCTTTTCACTTTGAATTTGGATAACTACATCTCTTGACTATTTGGCATTTATTATTGACTCTTTACTATTTACATCAAAACACAAACTTTACTTTTCCATTTACACTTTTCACTCTATCTTAACAAACTTCACTTTTTCATTTGCTTTTACCATTTATCCAAAAAAAAATTAAATTCTTTTGGCTCCATCAATTTTTTAAAAGATTTGTCAAGTTGTCTTTAATACTCAAGGTACCCCTATTAGGGGCCACATTAGCAACACTTTAGTCTCAACACCATTGCTCTAAAATATCAAATAAGATAATAAAATACATTTTTGTGGTCATGTGATTTAATAATAAGAAAAATGGAAAGTTACTTATAGCATAAATTTAGTGAAAGGTAATAGGGAAATTTTTCCTACAAGCAAAGAAATCTTATTTTAAAAAAACTTATTTTTTAAGGCCCACAACTATCTTTTCTTTTTTATTGATATGTAGGAATCAACACTAGTCGAGACCCCATCTGCAAGGTCCTAATAACATGGTCCCTATAACCTCTAGCCACATGAGCTGCCCTTACTCATGTAGCAGTTGAAGTCGAAGATTTGAACTTGTGATGATTATCTATGTCTTTCAATGGCTTAATCATTTGATCTACACCACATGGGCAAGGCACAACTATCTTATATTCATTTTCTTTAGTTTAATTGAAAAATTTGTTCTATATAAAACTTTTGAAAACGTGTATGGAATTTATTAAAACAAACCTTCTCAATCGATAATAAAATTGTGAAAGCATGGTCATTAAAAAAATCTCTCTACTTATCTATGCATTCATGAAATTGGTTCACCATGTAGGAAGAACACGGTATTTGAATGATCAAACAACCCAAATCACCCTTCTTTCATAGTTTCATGGATTAATGGTATAGTCAAATCTAGAAAGGATGATATTAGGAAGGTGGCCCCAAATTTAGACAATGTTCACTAACTTTTTCATGCTTCTTCACCTCATTTCCACAAAAAGCCTTAATAGAGACCTCCTCAACCTACCTCATCCTTTGACAATTTCTTTTCAAACCTATTGACATGCTTATTAAACCTTTGGATACAATTGCTAATATTAACACCTATCATTATTGTTTCTATTTTGATATCTTTTATTACTTGTTCATAATTTTATTATTATTAATATTATTAGTATTATATTATTATTACATAATATTATTAAATCTTTACTCTAATAGCATATCACTATTAATCATATTAGTTGTATATCTCTATTAATTTTATTTATTATTATTATTAATATATTAAGATGTTTACTATTACAAAATAGTAATTTTTATTTGTTATTTCTTTCAACATGGACTATAATAGTATAAATATTATATTATGGTTATTATATTATTAACAATATTTTGGTTAGTATTAATATTATATTATAGTTATCATATTTTTAACATTATCTTTCATATAATATTATTAAGCCAAGAAGCTTTCTAGTGGAGCAAAGAGTCTCCTGTCTATATAAAAACTACAACACAACTAACATATATATTAAAAATAACTAAAATTATAAATATATAATATTTACTATAGTTTTAAAAGTAAAAACAAAGCAAAAGTACTATCAAAATAATGAATGGTGGTTTTTCCAAAAGTAAAACTAAAAATTACATACAAAAGTTTTAAAAAAAACTCTTCAAATAAAAATAAAAATAAAAATTTATGTTTTCTAGATAAGATATATATACTCGTTAGCCTTTTTTTTTTCTAACTTCTCTTTTTACTCATTTTTTTTCTTAATTAAAAATTAAAATTTATGTATTTAAGATATCTATACTAGCTAGCCTTTTTTTTTCTTTTTACTCACTTTTTTGCCTTATTTAAAAATTAAAATTTATGTATTTGAGATATCTATATTAGTTAGCCTCCATTACTATTTGTTTGTTTGAGGATACTCGGTTTTTTAGCCTAGTATAAGCCTAGAAAGACCCTAACGGGGGATCTCTTCCCATGGCTTTATCACCGACACCACTATTGGGGGTCTCAGTCCCCAAGGCATTATCACCTTTACAGCCAATGCAAGGAAGGATTCGTGAAGGCACATATCCTGCGAGCATGGTAGCTCTTTGACCTAGCAAGGGTTTGAACCCTAGTGGTGATCACCAGACCCGTGAAGGCAGATATCCTACAAGCACGGTAGCCCTATGAGCTCCACCACAACCAAGTGAACACACATTAGGCCCTTAAGGCAGCCTCCATTAATATTATACGTTTTTTTCTTAACTAAAAATTAAAATTTATGTTTTTTAGATAGATATATTTAAGATATCTATACTAGTTAGCCTTCATTAATATTATATTATAAATTTATGTGTCTTTTTTCTTTTTAACTTCTCCTTTTACTCACTTTTTTTAACTCTTCCTACCTTCTCTAAGTATTTAGTAGGATAACATTCCATTTCATTTTTTTTTAGTTTGATGATGGATAACTTAATGTGATTTGAAATGTTATGTAAAAAAACTTACAGAATGTTTTTGATCTGAAATGTTATATAATAACATAGGCAGTTAAAAAACACTCTAAACTTATCTTCATAAACTGTAAAAAAATCGTGTCTACTAACAATTCTTCACTGAATAGACTTATTCAAACTTAAAAAACATTCATTGTCAAAACCACAGGTTCTAATTCTACCTGCTACTTCATAAACCTGCCCAGATTAAAAAAAGAAAAAACTTATTTGAATGATGTAAGATCACCCAATCCCCTAAATGCTCCTCCATCAGAAAACATTAAAATAGTCTTTTTTTCCCTTCTTAAATCAAGCAATATTCAGAAGAGGGTGTTTGATTGGGATTGGAATCTTTAAGATTTGATTTAAACCAAGCTAAGAAGGTAAAGAAACATGCAAGACACCTTTCATCGATGTATCCAACACGTTGGATAGAGAAATCCACCTTTGATTGTCCATCCATATCTTTTTAATTATTAAGTTACAGGTCAATTGTCCCAGACTGATTGGTTCAACGCCCTGTGTCTTACCAGGAAGAAAAAGGGAAGGAGAGCTTACGTAGCTAATCACATTCAACATGAGCTTGTTTTGTAAGGTACTCCAGGACAAGTGATGGACATTCTACTCAATGAATATGCCCATCACAACTCCAACTAAAAAGGACAAAAACAGTCAGATGCTTTTTCTACTGCTCCAAATTATTAGTCAATGAATATCAGAATTTAAATCTCTAGATGAGAGTATAAAAATTATATACTGTTCATGAATTTTCAGCTCACAAGAAAACAAATTAAGAGCATCCATTGAGCACATCACAATCTAATGTGAAATGTAACTACATTATGTATTTATAAACCAGGACACTATTGAATTATTCTTCACTTTAGGTTTGTCACAGTAAATGAACATATGCCTACTTTCATTGACTAGAAGATTTCTTTCTAGTTTAAATTGTTCAAAGGACTGAACACGTGTGCTTTCATAGACAACCACTTAAATATAAAGAGGTTAACTAGCTTTTTTTTTTAATATTGTTTGTACAGAACAGATTTAAACTTGACACTGTTTAGATTTACAATGGAACAGATAATAGCACGCCTTTTTACTTTCATTAGTTTTCTTAAAATTATTTATATAAATAAAAGAAGTTAAATTTGAGACTCGTTGTGTTTACAATGGATTAGATAATACTTTATAACTATAATAGTAAGCCTTTGGACTCTCACTAATTTTCTCAAAAGTACTTATGTAAATAAAAAGATTTAAATTTGAGACACAACAAATAGATAATACTTTATAATTATAACAGCAAGTTTTTTTTACTTTCACTAACTTTCACAAGAGTACTTATGTAAATAAAAGGATTTAAATTTGAAACTGATTATGTTTACAACAGAACAAATAATACTTTATAACTATAACAGCAAGTCTTAGAACCTTCACTAACTTCCTCAAGATTACATATATAAATAAAAAATTTAAATTTACTACTGATTATGTTAACAATAGAACAGATAATACTTGATAACTATAACAAACCTTTCTACCTTCACTTTCTTTCTTAAAGATTATTTATACCACTAAAAGATTATAAGGTAACTTTTTTTCTAGACCATGATCTAAGGAAGTTTTATGGTGTTAGTCATAATTCCATATATAACATATAAGACTATATTCACACATTTAGAACTATTATATATAAAACAATAGTCACATATATAGAATTATTATTTATTTATTTACAGACAAAGAAAAAAGAAGGTGCTTTCAAAAGTGGTTACCTAACATAATTAGTATTGATTTGTTAGGTTGAGTTGATTGGTCTAGATATATTATTAAATTAAGGACATAATCTAAATATAATTTTTAAATCTAAATAATATTTCTTATTCATGTATATGATCTTAATTAAGGTGCTTTCAAAAGTGGTTACCTAACATAATTAGTATTGATTTGTTAGGTTGAGTTGATTGGTCTAGATATATTATTAAATTAAGGACTTAATCTAAATATAATTTTTAAATCTAAATAATATTTCTTGTTCATGTATATGATCTTAATTAATGTTTTATATGATTTATATTCTTTTTCATTGTAATATAGAATGTATATAAATTAATAAAGTTTTTTTTTTTTTTTTTAAAAAGAAAAAGTGGTAGCCACCTATAGTTATATTAAAAGTACTATGAAAATACAAAATGGAGATAAGCTACCTCCAAACTCTCCGGACATATTAGTATGAACAGGGAAATTACAAAGATGAGGGCCCTATAGTGGCTAGATTACATACATCACATAAACATAGATACAAAAAAACTTAGGCGACTTCCGCCATCACCTAAAAACAGAGCAATTCAAACAAGAATCTACAAACTCTACACCGAGCACCCAAACAAACACCAAACACAAACATCAGCCCACAGATTAAGCATCCCCTTCCCCCACTGTCTCTGTTGTCACAGGACTCCTCCTGGTGTGGTTTGCATCCCCTTGGTTGCCAAGAACATCCATTGCATCCTGATCCTCCGTGTCCTCTGCCTCTTGGTTGCCAAGCTCATCCATTGTCAGTCATGGATGTTGACATGATTTCTTTCTTGTTTATGATATTCACACTCTACTGAACAGCATCATCATAGAAGTCATTGAACTTCAAGGCATGTGTAAGACTCCTGGATAAACCACCAGATGCACCTACGTTTGCTTCAACATACTCTTTGTATGGGAATGCATATAAATGTCCTGTTGTAGCAATGGTCGTCTCAAGACAGATATTGAAGTTTTAAAGATCAGTGGCCTCCTCTGCATTTTAATGATTCCAAACTTCGCTGCTAGAAAAACTAGGACTCTCGCCAGAGGAAAACGCCACCACCTGGGTCACGGCGAAGAAATGGTCAGATTGTCAAAAGAGATCAGAGAGTCTAGCATGATTGGCCTCTAAACAGATTGAGAATCAAAAGACACCTCCTGGTCTTTCTAATCTAAAGCATAATTGGGCAACCAATCAGCCACTTTATTTCCCTCTCTATAACAATGTGCAATTTCATATGAGTCAAAGCACTACAAACAAGACCACGCTTGCTCGAGGATGTAACAAATGGACCAATTTTTAGATTTCTTTGACTGGAAGGTTGAAATAATGACAAGAGAGTCCCCTTCAATAGAAATCGATTTAAACCCTCTTTCCTTTGCAAAAAGAAGAGAGTGCAGGAGTGCAAGGGCCTCTGCCGTATTATTTGTTCCATTGGGAAGTTTCATTGCCTTGGCTGCAAGGAGTTCACCTTTACTGTTTCTGATAATGCAGCCCATGCCTGAAGGACCTGGATTACCTCTACAGGCTCCATCAAAGTTTACTTTGACTAAAGGGTCACAGGGAGGAAGCCATTTGATGGAAGATCTATCCACTTTGGAGATGGAGGAAGAGGCTCCGCCGAAAGGTTGAATCCTCACAATCTTTTTCCAATTGGGGAGGATGGATTCATCCCAATTGGTCCACTTGGAATCTCTACACTGTGTCCTCTAAAACTTTGCATTAGCCATTTCTGAAATAAGGGATTCAATATCCAACCATAGCACCTCCCAACTCTTTGAAGAGTCTCTAAAAACTCTCAAATTTCTCTCTTTCCAAATTAACCACAGCAGGATCGAAGGACTAACAATCCATAAGATGTGGAAAAAAGCCTCCTTAAAAAGAGTAGGCCAACTTTTCAGCCATTGAGAAAGAGAAGAGGGAAGAGGAGCCTACCAATTTAACTTAGACATTAGACATCCACAGCATGCCTGAGAAAAACTGCAACGCACAAAAATTTGATCAACTAATTCCTTTTCCTCATGACAAAAAACACAGTCAAAATTTGCACCCAACGATAATCTTTCTATTCTATCTCCTATGAGAATTTTATTATTGAAAGCCAAGCAAGTAAATGTTCCAGCCTTGGGAAGAACAAGATCCGCCCAACAAAGAAAAGAAGGCCACTCCACCTTCGACTTGGAGGAAAGAAACTTATATCCGAACTTGGCTTTATATTTCCTAGACCCATCTCCCAGCCAAACCAATTCATCCTCCTTGGCAAAGAAAAAAAGACTTCTATCTTGAAGGATCTTGGTCAAAGCGCTTTTCTGCTCTTGGGGGAAATTACAGTTATCAAAACTCTTCCAGATGATTTTTTCTAGGAGAGATGTAGCATCCACTGTAAAATAGTCAAAAACTTTCAATCCCCAAAAAGTTTTAAGAAAGGCTTATGCTTCTTTAAAATTCCCCAAAGAGGAAATTTTCTTCCAACCATTCCACGAGTCGTCCCAGAAAGATGCTTTTTTGCCATTAAAGATCGTCCAAGATAACTTTGGAAGGATAACTTGCCTACATTTCACTATGAAGTTCCAAATGGAAGAACCTTTGGGAGGATTTGAGAATGTAAAAATTCTTTCTGGCTTTCTAGAGTCCAAATATTTTTTCTACATGATCATGACCCATTTAGCCTGAGGATTTTTGTACATTTTCCATGCTAGTTTTTCTCCAAGCGCCAGGTTTTGCAAATCCATATTAAGGACTCCTGCCCCGCCTTGGGATTTAGGAATGCAGACTTTATCCCAAGTAATTAAGTGGATCCTCTTCTTGTCTGAGGTTCATTGCCAAAGGAAGTTCCTACAGAGTTTTCCCGCCTGTGCTAAGATGCCTTTTGGGATTCGGAGAGACGAGAGCATATAGATCAGAACCACTGATAAGACTATTTTAACCAAAGTGAGTCTACCTACACGAGACAACCAATTTCCCTTCCAAGAACAGATTTTCTAGGATAAGCTTTCCAGGACACCATTCCACAGGATATTCTTTTGTCTACCATTAAAAAGCGGGACGCCCAAATATTTACCCGAGAGTGATTCTAGTTTAAAATTGAAAAGAGATGCTAGCTCAATTTGTCTGGCCTGTGAAGTATTAAAAAGATACAACTTGGATTTGTTGGTGTTGACCAATTGATCAGAGGCATCACAGTATGATGAGAGGACTTGCTTAATTGCGGTTGCTTCTTTTTTGTTGGCTCTACCAAAAAGGATAATATCATCTGCAACAAGAGCATGGGTTAAAGATTCTGAATAAACCTTCAATTTGATCCCCTTCCAAAGCCTCTGATGTGAAGCATCCTTGATCACCCACGTGAGAGCCTCCGCCATCAGGATGAATAGGTAAGGGGAAATAGGGTTGCCTTGGCGAAGACCTCTCGAAGTCTGAAATGAAGGAGACTCACTACCATTAATTAAGACTGAAGTTGAAACACCTGAAATATAGGAGAAGATCCATTTGATCCACTTTGAGGAGAAGTCCAACGAACAAAGGACGTGACACAGAAAGTTCCATTCTACTCTGTCGTATGCTTTGCTCATATCCAACTTTAAAACCATGCTTAGACTATTATCATACTTGAGCGAGTGCAAGATTTCATGAGTTAAAATGGCCCCTTCACCTATTTCTTTGCCCGGAACAAACCCCCCTTGCTCTTCAGATATTAAAAGGGGAAGAAAAGAGGCTAATCTTAAAGCTATAGCTTTGGAGATAAATTTATAAATAAAGTTGCAGAGAGAAATAGGTTGAAAATCTTCAAAAATCATTGGAGCATTTACCTTAGGGATTAAAACCAAGCTGGTTCTATTGAATTCTTTCAGCACATTCAAGAATTTCCTAGATTCCTCAGCAGCTAATAACACATCTCTGCCTACAAACTCCTAGCAATTTTGGAAAAAAGAACCAGTCTAGCCATCCGGGCCTAGGGCTTTACTTCCATCCAAGGAAAAAACTACAGCTCTAACTTCCTCAAGGGAAAATTCCCTAAGCAGCTCCCTGTTGTGATCATCTGTGACTCATTTGGGCAGATTGAAAGAGGTAAGAGACTATGGATTGGGCGATTTGTTACTTATGAGAAGATTTTTGAAGAAAGACTTTGCCTCCTCTTTAATGGAATTCGTATCATGAATGAAGGAACCATCCTGCCTCTGGATACATTGGATAGTTGTCTTGTGTCTGCGGGCTTTAGTAGAAAGGTGGAAAAAGGCAGTGTTGCGATCACCCTCTTTGAGCCAAGTTTCTCGTGATTTTTGCCGCCAAAAGATCTCTTCCCGTTGAAGAATCTCTTCCAGCTACAATTTGAGAGACTTTTCCTTGAGGAAGGAGACGTTATCCATGCCAAAACACATAACTTCATTTTCCAACTTTTCTATCTTTTTGATAATTCTTTCCTTCTCAAAAAATATATTCTTACACTGAGACTTGTTCCAACTAGAAATCTTTGATTTGACAAAATCTAATTTTTTTGCAAGCTGGAACATTTTGGAACCCTTGACAAAAAAGATTACCCATTAAACACTATGAGGAGCACAGGAAACGGTCCAACCTTTTAGCAATCTTTGAATGGTCATAATGTCTAGTAGTCCAAGTGAAGTGACTGTTCATGGGTCTGCAATCTAAGAGGCCATTAGAGTCAACAAACTCCTTGAAGTCCACCATAGCCTGGGTGAGGTTAATATTGCCTCCTAGTTTCTCTGATCTGTCTAATATGACATTGAAATCACCTCCCAAAATGACCAACTCGTGCTTTAGCATGGACAAGATGCTAGAGAGATGTCTTCATGAATGTAACTTTTGAGAGGTACCCGTATGACCATAAACATTCATGATCCAAAGGTCTTTCCCATGGAGGACACCCAAGAATTTCCCCAGTAACCAGTTTTCCCTGTTCCCCACAACCTCAAAAACAAGTGGATGTCCCTTCCATAGGATAGCAATCCCATTAGAGGCACCCATAGCAGGGTGAAATTTTGCATTCCAGTTCTTCCATTTACTAAAGAAGTGCACCCCAAAGTCTGAAGAAAGCTTATTTTCCTAAAGTAGAAGGACATCTACTCTAGCCCACTCAAGTTGAGACTTGATGAGGCGTGACTTGTTAGGGGTGTTTAAGCCCCTAACGTTCCATGAAAGGACCTTCATTTCCCCCGAGGGGAGCTAACGACTCCCCTCTTCTTTCTTGAAATTGTCCCACCATTCTCTACGGCTACCTCCTAGTCGTTCTGCTCTTTGGCCTTCTTCTGCCTGGAACTTCTCCTAGAAGGCGTGCTTTTCAAATTTCTCTGGATCAATTGGGTTTGAGAAATGCCCATATCAGATCCACCAACCTGCGCTTCATGCTCTTGTAAAAATTCATCAGCCAAGTCTTCAAATATGGTAGAGGCCACCTTTGCTAAGACATCCTCATACAGATCCTGATGCTTTACATCTAAATTCAAAGAGGATTCCCGTGTCTCGACTACCTTGAGGTCAGCCTACAACTCGTCGACAGCCTCCTGGTAGGTCTCCTCAACCCTCGCAGGAGAAGAAGACAACTCCAAGGGTTCACCATCGTTCATATCATCTATCGTTGGGGAGATCTTGATGTGTGTGCCCTCCTCTTGTTGATCAAAGCTAAGAGGAGCTTGCTCATTTCTAGAAATGAAATTAAGGGCCCTCTTTGGGACATGCAAGGAAAAGTCTTCTTCTTGCATCTGGAGCACAGCTAGGCAAGTTTCCTAATTCCTTAAATCTGTGGTCAGGACCGGCTGGGAGGGCAACCCCTCAGAAATGATCACTCCAGGGATGGGGTCCTGAAGGGCTGTATTATTTCTCTGATGGAGAAACTCATTAAGCCTTTCCATGTCTTCTTGAAGGAGCCCATCTTGTAAAAGAATCTCCTAAAGCCAGAAACCTTGGGAAGTCCATAACTTAACTCTTTTAGGAAGGAGATCTTTTGCTTCCAAAAGGATGTGGATTTTGGGGGTAGTGTCACTTAGACTAGCCATTGGGATATCCACCTCTTGGCAAAAACTCAGAGAGATCACAATGCTCTTCAGAATCTCCATGTCTCTGTACTCAAGTGGGAGGTAGGGGAGTTCTATCCAAAAGGGGACCATAGGTATTCCCTCTTTCCCCACATGGAAGTTTGGTTTCCATTCTTGACAAAAAATAGTCGTTTGACCAAACCTCCAAAGCTTCTTGCAAAGAATTTTGTCCTACTCACCCTTATCTGAAAAAAAAGAAACAGAAGAAGCCATTCCCTAATTCGCAAACATCTTTAGTCTCTGGCCAGGTATTTTGGTACCACTCTTTTAAGTCATCAAAGAAAAACTAAGGAGAAAGAACCTTGCCAATGAGGGCTTTTCGCACAAGGATGAGGTCTTCTCAATAACACCTCCTTCAAGCTTCTCCAAAAAGACTTCCTTGTATTCTTTGCGTCTTATGACCTCTTTAACTTTAGGAATCCAGCCTTTCTTTTTCTTACGATCAGGTGATGCCATTTTACGCCCGCTTGTTGGATAATACCGCTTACTCCAGTCTTCGTCTCTTGGATCAGAATTAGGTTTGTTGAAAAAACCCTTGCTCCTCCTGTGAGCTTGAGAGTCCCTCCTTTTATGGTTGTTTTGTGGCCCTTTTTAGAAATCAAGGAAAGCTTCATGTTGAGGCTTTAGCGGTTTCAAAACATTCAACCTAGCAAACCCTCTTAGACCTCTCTTCCGCCATTTGTCACCTACTCCTCCTTTCCTTGTGTCATAAACATGGACATGTGGTGAATCATCGAATCTAATCTTCCTTCTGGGAATGTACGAAGGACGTCTTCCAAAGTCATGGGTTAGAGGCACCTTCCTTGATGGATTTACAATGGAGCACGATACTAGAGTCGTTCTGTATGCCATTTATGCAAAACCAGGTAACGTTTTTATAAAAATTTGATTTAGCTAAATTAATAAAGTTCTATTAGTTTATTTTATTATACATCGCTTTTAAATTATTAAAAATTTGTTATTTATTTTTGTTAAGTCCTTCCATCACCTCTTTTTTTAGTATTAGAGGTTACATTTAATTATATTATATTACACAGGAGACTAATTTCTACCCAACACAATTTTGATTTCAAGTATTTAAATAATGGAGATTTAGTATATTTTTATATTACATAAAGGTTTAATAAGGCATGAATTTAGATTAACAAATTATTTTTTAATCTAAGCAATGCAAATTTGAGTGCATCTAAGGTTTATTTATTCATGCATTTCACTATGAGTTCAAACATGATTTTTGATACTATGTGAGTAGTAGTTTACTCATTTTAAGTCGCACTTTAATCAAGGGCACTATCATATTGAAGGATAATTCCACATATAAGGTGTACTCTACTATAACACCAAGGTTTGTTACAAAGGACTATTAAGTGTGTTTGTCTCATAATGCTTTACTTCTTTTATTAAATCCAAGCTACTATAATGCTAGGGTTTATTATGAAGGATTATTCAGGTGTGGTTATTGCTTTATTTCCTTTGTTTAATTTTAAACAAGAGGTAAGAAAAATTATTAAAGGAACAAAAATAGATTACATAATAGGTTTGTCAATCTTAAGAAGACTCATAACATACCATATCCAAAAGATCAAGGATAACCAATTGGGAAGAGCCCAAAATAACTTCAAAACAAACCAAGACATCCAAGCATCCTTTCTTTGGGGAAAATACAAAGTATTAAGAGGATTACATAAGTGTGAAGGCATCCTCAAGCTCCCATAGGCAAGCTAATAGAATGAACAAGAAGAATTCAAAATTATACTCGGATTAATAGTGTTAACCATAAGAGAAAAGAGGAGCAAACCAACCAAAAATAGACTCAAAACATACAAAAAGGTTTAATGTGTTGAACACCTAGAATACTGAGAGGAGGGGTGAATTAGTATTCTCTTAGACTAGTTACACATTAAACATTCTAATCCATGTAGCATATTCAATTGTCGTAATGAAAATTAAGCATAAACATACAACCACAAATCATAACACACATGAACACCAAGATTTTTATGTGGAAAACCCAAAATGGGAAAAACCACGATGAGGATTAGCTCACAATATATATTAATAAAGCAGCCGGTTAAGGTTGATACAATTGGTGGACTCACTATCCAAGAATGCTCACTGCATGTGGCTCACTGCCAAAGGATTCACTGTCCTGAAAGAAAGAGATAGAGAAGGTGGCTCATTGCCAGGATTGAACTATTATAGTTGCATCTAACACATGCGTGGAGTACAGTTCCAATGAAGCTCAAAGTACAACACACTACTTATCACATTGTTCTCAAAATATTGGACTGCATTGCTCTACATCCATTCAATTTGCATCCAAAGGTACTTGCCACATCACTTAGATCATATCTTCATCTCTGTGTATCTCAAAACAACAAAATTGAACCTTCATATATATCTGCTTCTTTCACAACATCAAGTAGGTCAACCTAATTGGATTTAAAGTGAAAAATATGCCATACATAACCTGTTGGTCCCAAAACTTCACACACACACTTCGGGCCAAGATTCAAACTTTGAGATAGGTTGGCATGGACCTAAACTAGCTCCCACTTAATCTTCACAAAAAATATTTACCCTCCGTATAACATCAATTCCTTTAGGTCGGCTCCACTGGCAAATTAACAATAATATGAACTAACTGTCAAACCACAAATCGGTATCTAAAACTCTAAATTGCCTCAGACTTGGAATATACACTTTTTAGATATCCATAAACTTATCCTCAAATCCGTACAGCAAAATGTTCACCTGCGGTGAAATGCGGAGTATCTCAACTTTGTCTTTGGCACAGTCAAAACCTTGTCAATACAGAGTGTGATACTCTGCCAACTCTATCTTACCTTCTGGAGGATTTCAGAACTTGAAACTTTGGATTTACAATCTCTAAACATGTGTTTACAACACCTTACAACTGCATAGATAAATATTCTATACGGGAGGAATGCGGACCAAAATACTAAAACTCTGTACTGAATGCAGTATACTGACACTTAACCAAATTTCTCAGCATGTTCCTTACCAGATCAAATCTCTTTGCACAGTTGTCTTCTAAGTAGGAATAGATGAATATGTATGGAAGAGGGTCAAACCATCTTGCAAAGTAGAGAACCAACCTAAACTACATCATAACAAAATACAATGTTGACATCAATGACAACACTGTAAAGCATAGGTGTATGTTCCTTGTGCTCATGCTCATGTTATCGGTAGCAACATCAATGACAGAATACCTTCCCAAAGACATTCTTCCAACATAATGAACCCAACTAAATAACATACATTAAGAGCACAGGGAGGCCATAAAATTAGCATCCACAAGGTCACTAAATACATTATTCAAATCCTAGGAAGGATACATCTTTTTCGCCAATTTATAGCTTAATTTTATTCCTAGTAGAAGTATATTTAGCAAGAAAATCAGCAACTTGATTTCCTTCCCTTCTCGTATGCCTCCAATTAACCAAAATTAAGCCATTAAGGAGGAGATTTATCATGTCTTTCATGTATTCATTCAATTTCCATTTTTGAAGACATGAAGAAATCTAATGTTTAAAGTTATCAATTAGAACTTAGAATCAAATTCATGAGTAATGCAAGTTAGATGTTAGTTTTGTGCTTTTAAAAAATCTTCATAGATGAGTACATAGCTTTAGCATAATCATTAGAGGCTTTTCCCAAACTACCAAAAAACCATAAGATGACCAACCCATTATGATCATGACAAACATCTCCCATCCCCACCTCCACAATATTACCCCATGAAGCTCTATCTACATTAAGCTTAAACATGCTCAAGGAAGGGTGTACCCACCAAATTAAAGCTCTTTTTGATTATTCATTTTTCTAATCTAAAAAGGGAGGGTGGATCAATAGGGATACCTAGCCTTTTGAGGAATCTAAGTTCTTATCAAGCTCCATTCTTAGTGTGATGAATCCAAATTTGATATGTCTCTTTCACATTGGCCATAATTTTTCCCCAAGCTTGGCTTGTGTGTGTGTTTGTATTATTGAATATCCTTTAATTGCACTCCAACTAGATATTCCACCAAATTAAACTAGGACTAATTTCATCCAACAATTTAAGGACCTTCAACTTTGGAGATGAAATTTTTTATTACTAAAGAAATCTTTAACACAACCATGGGTCAGCCATAAGATTCTAATAAGATTAAACCATAATTTATAGAGAAAGGTGGCAAAGGGGAAAGACCTTAGGAGATGATTTTCATCTTCCTCATCCTTAAGAAAAAGCACACATCTACTCAAGGCTTCATAACCATGTTTTTGTAGGTTAACCTAATAAATAAATTTACCTAAAGTAGCCGGATTTGGGAGGATCCAGGCCACTACAACCTATCACAAATATCAGGTGTTGCTTGATGGCCTTCATGATTTTATTGGTAGGAGCTTCATCCTAGTTGATTCCTATATTATAAACCACTATCATAACTCCACATCTTCATCATTATATAGATTCACTTGTCATTGGTGTTTGTGAACAATTTTGATAGTTGCAATAGGAATGTGAACCAACATGTTCTCATTGATGCCTCATATTCCTCCTTTGCATAATAATGTACGTAGCTACTCTCTATAGGATGATGGAAAAATAATGGTTGGATGAAGAAATAGATCACATTCTTTATCATGGACCATGTACATAAATAAGCATAATACAAACTTCTTGTTACAATTCTAAATTGGTTGTTTATAGTCAAGTTTATTTGTTTCTATTGTTCAGTTATTCTTTGCATACTTAAATCCTTATCATAACATAAACCTTCTACACATATGACATACTTGAATTTATTTGATCAAGTTACCCTTAGGCTTTACCCTTGGGCCCCAGATCATTGGTATTGGAGATACTAACTTTGTGTCATTTTTTAGCGGCATTGGAGTGATATTGTAATGCCCCGAGCTTATGTTCAAGACATTAACGAACAAAAACTAGATGAATATTTTTTTGTGATACAAAAGTGACACTAAGGAAGCCACACAACACTCCTACACGTCCAAGGTGTCATAACAACATGTGATGACACACTTGACATGCATACCAATTCATGATGTAAGGTGACACAAGCGAAAGAGTTAAAAACACTGGTTGGCACAGAAAATGAGACAAGGAGTAGAGTCAGGATTTCTAAGGTCACTAAAAACCCCTTGCAACCTCCCTACTAGACCACACCTCAAATAAAATAGATCTACATGAAGCAAAAAGATTAAAACTATCAAGAGTTTTGGTTTCAGAAAAGACTTGCACTTGGGTCAGATTACAAAAACGGGATGCAACTTGGAACCTACAACACTAGCTCAGGTTTGGCCTTTGAGTTGCAGTTGCATACTAGACCTTCTTATGCTTTAGGTTCCATTAGCATATCACACTTTGCAAAATGAAAAACTAACACCAAACTCCAACCCTAGGACTGTTAGTGTAGGTTTTTATTTTTCTAGAACTAGGTTATTTATTTCCCTATTTCCTAGGTTTTTCCTACACTTTTATTAAGCTTGCTCAAGTTAAATAAAGTGAGTTTAATTAGGTGAATGGGTTATTTGAGGTGTCAACATCCTACGCAAGAGTTGGATATACTATGTTTAGACCATTTGGTGGTCTCTCCCTGTTGGTCAATTTTTCCACCTCCACCCCTCTCCCTGGTCTATATAAACTCACTACCTAGCTTGTATTTTGCATCTTGTATGGCAATTGTGTCAATATTGTGTAGCTTCTTCTTTGAGGTCTTAATGTAATTATGTCATCCTAACATTTGCATATCTCTCAGAGTCACTGGTTTGCATTATTTATGCATTTTTGCATTGTTTATGCTTTTTCTAGTTTATGTAGCTTAGAATTTCTCTTATAAAGTTCTTAGGTTATCAATCTATTTCAAATTTCTAACATGGTATCAGAGCGTTTGTTTTGAGAATTCTAAGTTCATGGATTCCTAATTAAGAGTTTGAGCTTATTTTTGTGAGATCTTGTAAAATCTCATATGCTATTCTCTTGTGTTTTTTAATGATCTAGAGAATCAGAAAGGATTTATGAATATCCAATAACCTCTTCAATTTGCATATGTGTTTTGTGAGATCTAGGTGATTGCAGCTATTCTAGTTATTAGAGAAAATCATGATTGGCTTTCATTTCATTTGATTTGGAGATCATTTGATACAGTTGCAAAACAAGACCCTTTGAAGCTTAGATCTAACAATCAGCTTTCATATGGAGCATTTCTAGCCAAAAAGGACCCTGTCATTACATTCAGAAGGCCAAATAGACAAATTTTGACATAAAATTTGCCTAGTTTTGGTGTCGAGAGCTTCTGAGGAAAAAAAAAACTTTGCCAAGAGGCCATTTTGGCCTCCCAACATGCAAATTGAAGAAGTTTTTTGTCAAAATTTGCAAAAAAAAATGTCATAATTTTTTATGCGAAATTGTCCTGAGAAAAAAATTATCAAAAATCAATTCACAATTTTTTTATTTTGTTAAAGTCAAAAATATATATATTTTTAGGTACCAGGAGTACCTACACAAACATAGACCCCTATACCAAGTTGCAACCACCAAAGGGTATGCAGGGGTCCCTTGACTCAGGCCCCACACCCCTAGTCAAAGGTCGCAAGCCCTACCACCTACAGATCTCTTTTGAGACTGCAAACCCCTTCTTACGGGGTGGGGTGTGGCCTTTGGTCCTCCATTTGGTTTATCATTTGGCCTTTTAAGGCCTTAAAATATTTTTTAAATTTGTGCAACGACCTCCTTAGCCTTTGATCCAACCTTTTGGCCTTGTGCCAATTTTTACACCTTTTTAAGTAACACCCTATATTTGGCAATGTTCTCAAATTTAGTTACAACTATTTTTGTCTAAAGTCTTCTAAATTTAGCAAGGATCCAAACTATCAAGAAATTTCTATATTTGGTAGCACCTCCAAAGTTAGTGGCATTTCTACCAAATTTGGTGAAGGTTGACTTTTGCAAATCAGACCCCCCTCCATTGGCAAGTTGGGTTTTGAAGGCTAATAACTTGGGTTCGTAACCTCCTTTTTCTGAGTAATTTTTTTATTTGGGCTAATTTTTCATGATTTACACACTAATGCAAACAAATTTTGGTTTTAGTGCATGGATTTTCTAGAAATTGCATATTCTCATAGGTGACACTGCACAATTCTCATTTTGGGAACTTTGAAGACTCATAACTTTCGCATATGACCTCAAATCGAGGCAATTCTTTTTTTAAAGTGCATGATTTTTTTAGTACTTCATAGTAGTGCTATTTGTTTCACTTGGTTTTATTCCAGAATTGTACTTTTAGCATACACTCATTTGTTGAGAACTTTGTAAAGCATTGAGATCAAATACACTCAGTGTTTCTTGCTGGTGGTAATTGTAATCACACTAAATATAAAGTGCCAAACCATATTTTCTTGTGGGGTTCTTTTATTGAGTGAAAGGGGGGTTGGCTTCATGTGTGCTCTCTTTGAGTTTCTGTATTCTCTTTTTTTGCACAACTCAAAACTCAATCTTATTTTTCTGCATTAAAATGGATCAAACAACAGTTCCAATTCTTACTCCATATAACTACTTTGATTGGAAGTCAAAAATAAAAATCTATCTAAAGAAGCAAGGGTTGTATAAGGTAACAATGGGGATAGAAACTGAACCAACTCAAGATACAGAAAAATCAAAATGGTTTAATAAGTTGGATGAAGCTTTTGGAACCTTGTGTATATCTGTATCTCTGGATTTTCTTTTTGATATTGAATTTATTTCTACACCAAATGATGTATGGACCACTTTGGAAAATCTCTTTGGTACACAAGATGAAATTAGAGGGCATCTATTGGAGAATGAGCCCATAGGGTTAAGTCCTACTAGTTTTGATACTATTCAAGACTTCTTCACTAAGCTAAAGGCCATAAGATTACAGTTGAAACATTGTGGGATTGAGAAGAAATCTTCTCAATTGATCTTAAGGATTCTTTCCAATCTTGGTCTTAATTATTTTGTGTTTGTTTCTACATTTCATGCCACTAAAAGTGCCTTAGGAACCACAAGATCAAAAATTGGCTACCCCAAAAGCATCTAATGAGGTCTCTTCTTCCAAAGGTAACAAACCTAAGAAGGAGAAGGCAAAGTGTGCCTATTGTAAGAAACCTGGTCATGATGAACATAAGTGTCTTAAGAAATAGATAGATCGTGCCTTACTCATCTTCTTGAAAAGAAAAATATTGAGGTACCTGATTCAATCAAACAGAGTTCATCTTAGGAATCTTCAAAGGACACAAATAAAAGTAAGGGGAAAGAAAAGGGCAAGGCCCTAGTTGTTGTTGCTTCATAGCTTGATACTTGGATCATTGGCTTAGGTGCTTCGCACCACATGGCTTCATCATAAGATGGTTTTGCCTTTTTGGAGCCATGTTCTATGCCATCTATACTAATGGGTGATGACACTCCTGTTGAGGTGCATGGGAGAGGGTTTGTTGATGTGGGCAAAGGAACATTTCATGATGTTCTTTGTGTTCCATCTTTGTCAACTAATATCATATCTGTCTATCAAATAACTCACACCAGCTCTAGCAAGTGGGTTGAGTTCACTCCAGAAAAAGTGGTAATCAGTGAGTTTCGCAATGGGTCTACAGTTGCTATGGGAAAAGTCGATCATCAATTTTAGACTATATTAGTTTTCTCACTTTGTTCTTGATTCTCCTTCACTTGCTTTGCTCACTCATTCAGATGAGGTGAGTTGTTTGTGGCATCAAAAATTTGGCCACTTGAAATACTGCTACTTGTAGCAGCTCAGTCAACAAGACATGGTTACAGGATTGCCTTCTATTTGGTTTTCTGATGGAGTTTGCCAAGGATATATTCTTGGTAAGCATCCTAAAGAGAAATTTGGTAAAGGCAAAGCATGGAGAGCCACACAACTTTTAGAGTTAGTACATAGTGACCTTCCCCAACCATTTATGCATCCTTCTTTTAGCAAGGCTCGATATGTTCTGCCATTCATTGATGATCTTTCTAGATACACATGGGTTTATTTTCTCAAATAGAAGTCTAAGGTATTTGAGTCTTTTTAGGACTTCAAAACTTTTGAAGAGAAACAATCCAGAAGTTCATCAAACTTCTATGTACAAATAATGGGAAGAATATGTCAACCAGAGGTTTGAACAATTTTGTACTTAGAGGGCATTGATCTTCAACACACAATTCCCTACAGTCCATAGCAAAATGGTGTCATAGAAAGAAAGAATATGTCCTTGAAAGAGATGGCCAACTATATGATTCACTCTAGGTCTATGGCACCTCAGCATTGGGCAGAGGCCATCAACTATGCATGTTACATCCAGAACCAAGTTCCTCACCGAGCTGTGAAGGGGGTCACTTATTTTGAATATTGGACCAGTTGAAAATTCACAATAAAGTACTTTAGAGATTTTGGTTCTTCTACATGGGCCCACATTCCAATAGAGAAATGCAACGCCATGGATCCACATAGCAAGTCTTACGTATTTGTTGGGTACCCAAATGATTTCAAAGGCTACAGGCTTCTCCACTCTATCACTCATAAGTTGTTCATTGAGAGGAATGTTCATTTCAAGGAGGATTTTTCCAGTTCTTATCCTATCACTTCTCTATGTCTACCATCACTTTGGAGACACTATGACATGATGATAGTTCTTCTAAGGATCTTAATCCTCCTACTCTTCATGAAGAGTCTTCTTCCTTCACTTCTGATGGCGACGATGATGATGAGGATTCCTCTTTTTTCTCTCCTAGTCATCATTCAAAGGGTGGTGATTCTCCTCTAGACTCTCCTACTAGGCCTCTTTGGGCTCATCATACACTGAAGTCAGCAGGTGATTGGGTTGGTGATCCTTTAAATACAAGAAGAATAAGGTCATAGTTTGATCAAGCTCCACATCTCTTCATTGCTTCAACTTTCAATCCACAGTCTTTTCAAGAAGCTTTTGGTGTCCTCGAGTGGGATGTTTCTATGGAAGAAGATTTTAGTTCCTTGGAGATGAACCATACTTGGGATTTAGTTCCCCTTCCTAATGGAAGGAAACTTGTTTTACACAAGTAGATCTATCAAATAAAATTTGTCGCAGATGGGTCAGTTGATAAGCATAAGGCTTACCTGGTCATGAAAGGATTCTCTTGAGTTATTGGGATTGACTACTCTAAAACTTTTGCACTAGTTTCCAAAATGAATTTCATCCAACTTGTCCTTGCTATTTCTACAACCTATCATTGGGAAGTTCATCAAATGGATGTGAAGAGTGTTTTTCTTCACGGTGACCTTCAAGAGGAGATATACATGGAGCAGCCACAGGGGTCTATCTAGGATCCTTCACTTGTTTTCCATCTTCAGAAGTCTCTCTGTAGCCTCAAATAGGCCCCTTGGTCTTGGTATGCCAAGATGGACTCCTTCCTTTTGTCATTTGGGTTCACTCGGTGTCATTCTAATCCAAATTTTTACATTTTGTAGCAGGATGATACTCACTTTCCTTGTTCTCTATGTTGATGACTTGTTGATCACAGGGAGTTCCTCATCCACCATCAAGGTAGTGAAAACTACCCTTCATGATCATTTTCTGATGTCAGACTTGGTCCTTCTGCATTAATGCTTGAGGATTGAGATCACTCAATGTTTTTCTAGTATCTTCATGGCATAGCCTAAGTACACACTTTATATTCTCTCCATATTTTGCATGGTTGATTGTAATCTTGCACCGACTCCATTTCTATCAGGGGTCAAACTTGAGGCTCACTATTCTTCACTATTGGTGGATGCTACTTTGTATCACCAATTAGTTGAGAGTCTTGTATACTTGACTCACACGAGACCTGATCTTTCATATGTTGTGGGCATGGTCTCCAAGTTCATGCAGAAGCCACATGAGCTGCATTGGAAAGTAGCTAAGCAAATTCTTCACTATGTACAGGGCACTCATAGTTATGGGATTCACTATGCAGCTAGCGTGGATATTGACTTGCTGGGACATACATATTTAGATTGGACATGCGATTCTCAAGATTGCAAGTCTACTTTAGGGTATTGCTTCTCACTTGGTTCCAGTCTAGTTTCTCGATCAAGCAAGAAGTAGTATGTAATTTCTCTTTCATCTACAGAGGTTGAGTATCAAGGAGCAATTAATGCTACTACTAAGGTCATTTGGCTTCAGAACATTCTCACTCAGTTTGGTATTCCCTTCCAGAAGCCTATAGTCATCTTTTGTGACAACTAGAGTATGATTTAGATATCTCACAATATGTTCCATCACCAGTGGACCAAATACATTGAGATCCACATGCACTACATTCAGGAGTTGATTCATGAGCAGATCATTGATCTCGAGTACTATCTGACATCAGAGAAGATCACAGACATCTTCACCAAACCCTTCACTAAGAGCAAGTTCCTTCATTTGCGAGCTTTGATGGGGGTGTGGCAGGTGTCCACTTTAGGAGGGCTTTTTAGTCCTTCTCTTATCTCTCTCTACTTTGGGGAAGGGCTTCTTCTCTTTGGGGGGAATTCTTTGTACATGGGTATCTCATCATGCTTCATTTTCCAGAACCCATCTTTTCACCCACCTAAGCTATGCTTAAGGGGGGTGTTAATGTAGGTTTTTATTTTCTAGTTGGGTTATTTATTTCCCTATTTCCTAGGTTTTTCCTACACTATTATCAAGCTTGCTTAGGTTAAATAAAGTGAGTTTAATTAGGTGAGTGGGTCATTTGAGGTGTCACTATCCTACAAGGGATTTATATTTACTAAATTTAGACTGTTTGGTGGTCTCTCCCTATTAGTCAGTTTTACCACCTCCACCCCTCTCCTTGGTCTATATAAACTCACTACCTAGCTTGTATTTTACATCTTGTATGGAAATTTTGTCAGTCTTGTGTAGCTTCTTCTTTGAGCTCCAAATGTAATTCTATCATCCTGGCATTTGCATATCTGTTAGAGTTTCCAATTTGCATTGTTTATGCTTTTTCCAATTTATGTAGCTTAGAATTCCTCTTATAAAGTTCTTAGGTTATAAATCTATTTTAGATTTCTAACAAGGATGACTTCAAAAATTGGGAAACAAAAGTAGTTTGTACTTCTGCAAAGTGTGAATAAGCTCCAATCCCTAGGCTCAAAATGAATTCAAACTTCAAGATCCATTTGTAACAGACATCTCAAATTTTGGATCTAGAAAGCAATTCACAGTATACAAAGGAATGACAAAATTTTGGAATAGGGCACCTTCAATGGTTCCAACTTTGGAGTCTAACTTCTATTTGCAATATACAAAGTATCAAATCAACTCCAAACCCCAATCCTAGACAACTTAGACTTTGAAGACTAATTACAACCTACAACATACAATGTACAATGGGCCTCTAGACTTCCTATGACCTCATAATTTAGAAACTAATTGCAACTTACACTACACAATGTGCAACGAGGTTCTGAACTCTATATCTCCTCCACTTTGAGTTTTGGGGACCAACTATAACTAGCAATTAGGATTGGTAAACCTAACTTGCAACTCCATTTCAAACTGTGAACCTAATTTACAAAAATAGAAAGCTAAAAACATCTAAGGCATAAAAACAACATGGTTCATTTTCACACTTAAAAAGGCATAACTTCCTCAATTTTTTTGTTTTTTTTATAAAATGGTTTGGACCAAATGTTCAATGGATCATGGCCTCCAACTTGACCACACAAGCATCTTCAAAAAGGCACAGTTCCCTAGGAATAAGCATAAAAGTGACATTTGCTCCCAAAACACAAGGGAAACTATTTTATAAATATGACAAAAGATGAAACGCTATGCACATTCCACACCAACATTGACACATGCAAAAAACAAAGATATGATCACCACCACCTATTTGGGTGGAATGTAATCCAAGATTTAGGATTCCAAAAACATAAATCCAAAATTAAATAATATAAGCCAAACATGCCAATATATTATGATTTCAACATTCCAAACATGCCAACACACTCACAAGATGAGGTATGAAAATATCTAAAATGATGTCAACAAATTATTACAATTAAAGGATCTCATCCCAAACAGGGATGGATTATAACCCACATTAAAAAAAATATGATAAAGTGCAACTATTTACTAATTACAAAGGTCTCATGGACCTAATTTACAATGATTACAATATTACAACAAATAAGAGATACAAATGAGTAAAATACTAAGAAGTCTAGAACTCCAGTGACAATCCTCCATGATCACCTATCCCCAATGGTGGTTTAGCACTACCCAACCATGTGGTACCCTCAAGCCCATCCCACTATCTTAGGAGCTAGTCAAATTGGGTACAAGCACACTCATGAAATACAAGGAGTACATGGAAACACTCACACCAATCAATACAAATATCACATGTGCCAACTAACACCAAAGCAAGCATATAAGATAACATGTGGCACACTTGTCAATCAATGCATATATAAATGATCATAAATGACATCAAATACAAAATATGGCTAAAGGAAACGACAAGGATCCTAGAGATAAGACAAGGAGTGTCATCACAACACCACAAAAAATACAAGAATTTATGGCACTCACCAACCCCTAGATTTGTGACATGTCCTTCACAACTAAGACTAAACCTTTGTGAGCATTTAAATCATAACTAAAAAAATCTTGATTAATCATGTTTTATTTACCCAACGTGTGTTAGGTTTCACTTAATTAAAACTCTCCCCAACACAACCTTCATGCATCACTCTAGATCATGGAAAGGAGTGAGAGCCCACTAGTTTCCTACTCTATACCTCAACCCTAAAAGTCCAATGCTCCAAATTTATAATTTGGGCATGGCACAGAAATTGATGCAATAAACTATGACATTTTCCCCAAAGATGTAGAATTCTAAAACATTAAGGAGATAAATCATCCCACAAAATAAAACATTTATTAAAGGTCTAAAATTTAATTTTTTCATTTCTAAAAAATTTTTAAAAAAACATAAAAGCCCCAAATCCACCATTGATGAACTTGGGAAAAATTCATAAATTTTTATTTCCAAAAGTACAATAAATTTCAAAAGTTCAAGAGTGCTCCTTTTCTCTAAAATTTCACAATGACATACTTTTCCAATCAATTTTGTCAATTTTCATAAAACACAGATTTTGGAAAATTTTGCCATAACTTGGCCTCAAAATGCATATTTAAAAAAAAATTTAAAAATACAAATTAAAACTACAAATTGAAGATAATTTATTCATCTAATAACAAGGCCATATGCCTCCACCTAATGTGGGCATGTCAAAAGAAATAAATTTCATTTTAAATGCAATAAAAAGAGGAAAATACCTTTCCAATACAAACTTGGAATCAATGGAAGACAAGCCTCGTTGAAGCACACAAGAAAGCACTCCAATCCTCATTCTAATCCACTTCCAATCCACTCTCGAATTATTCCCATCCCTTCCATTTCAATCCCCAACAATTCAAAAATAATTTTCTTTCAAAGGAGAGAGAGGGTTTTGTGCAAAAATACAAAATGAGAAGTGAGGAAAATGGTCTTCTCTTTTCTTTTTATACTTTTATTTATTTCTTTTCTTCTCTATTTTCTATTTTCTATTCCAACAATCACTTCTACCCAAAATAACATTTCCAAGATAAACAATAAATAAAATTGATTAAATAAACTTATATGTTAATTGAATTCTAATTGATATTATTCCAATAGTTAGGAAATTGAATCAATTATATTAAATTACACTTTAAACTAGAAATTTATCTCTCTAACCTAAATATTTTATTTTGAAAGAATGATCTAATTTAATTAATTTTCTTCTACCAAAATATAATAATGCAATAGAAATTTTCTACTAAGGTACAACTAATGTATATTTAACGCAAGCAGTAAATATTTTGCAAACATAGTAAACAAACATTTGAAGTAAATTTAAATGCAATATAAAAGATAAAATAAGCACATGCAAAGGACTCATACACGCTTGATGGGTTTCCATAATATACGGACTCCAAAATTGTCACTGATTTGGATCCAAGTTTACATAGGGATTCACAAGACTTATCTCACAATTGAACCAAGTGAGATAAAGGTTAATGCACACATGTTTTACCCAAAGATGACAATCTCCAATATAACCACCCTTGGGGAATAACCCTATGCCTACACAACCAAGTCAAACATCAGGTGTACATGCTCCACATAATAATAGCCAAAGAAACATAATCCACCCAACGTGATATAAATCATAACATGATATCAAATCCTCACATCTAAATATAAATCATCTACAACTAGCATGATCCAAGAAACAAAATACATAATAATCCATAATCCATAATGTTTAAAACAAATATAATAATCACAACTACATCAAATATAGTGAAAATAGTGAAGTTGAAACACTATAATGATCTAACATACAAAGACACAGCATATGCATCCCATAATGCATAGTCAAAAATCTAATGCTAATATAAAACCTCATCAGGAACACAGTGAGGGTCATACAAAACATCTCTACAAAAGCATCCAGAATACACCCTCAAAACACCTCGACCGTGTAATAGGCCTCATCAAAAATTTTGGTGCAATGGCTCATAACACATAAATCACACAATACACTAATAAAACACTTAATACAACATATATTGATATAAATCAAAAAGTACACAAGGTATGCACACTAGTGGGCATTACATCCTCCCCCACTAAAAATAGGCTTACTCTTGGAAGCCTATATAAAGATAAGGATAAAGTACCCATGGTACACAATCCTTTGCAAAAACAACAAATCTCAAAAGCTAAACCCTCTAGACCATCACTAGGTCTAGATCTCAAATCAACAAACGCATGTCTCCAAGGGGGCTAGGTGAGAACCAATTATTGTGCCAATTAACTCCTCTAAGATTGCACCACTTTATCCTCCAACTACCACTACAAGCAAGGACGTGATCTAGCCAAAAGGATCAACTAACCAAAAACAAAACAAGATTCTAAACCCAAGAGTACTACTACCCTGGAGGATAAATCTTTAATCTCTCTACTAAGCCAAGGAAAAACCTCACAATGCTACAAATTCTACTCTCAATGAGATTTTCCAACATAAGGTTACACTCCCTACAATCCTTCCTAAGACTGGGGACTCTGCCCACAATGCTAAAACTCAAACATTGGAGCAAACCTACTCTAAAAGGATATAAGTATAACTACCTCACCTTCATGCTCACCAATAGCATGCCTCACTCATAGTTGTGGTTTCTCTCCATGAGGTCCTTCCTCACATTCTACTATTGAAAAGAGAGGGTTTCTCTAACATGGTAACACCACACCACAAGGACATGATCAAACTTACGGGTTTCTAGAGGACATGATCTATCCAACATTCTCCTAGAAGAATAAGCACTCTAATAAGAAAGGCTTAGCAACCAACTACTCACAAGGAATACATCCAAGGAGGTAGCTAAACACAAAACATAGTAGCATGACTACTCTCGACACCACTTCAATGCTCAACTAGTCTAAACCAAAAAGCTAAATAGCATAAAAAGATCAAGAATTCATGATCTACATGGCAACATGAGACTTCCCTATGCCACAAAAACCAAGCATCCATAAAATAGAATACATAGGATAGCAACTTCTTTACACAAGAATTTCATCCCATCTAGTACCATGCTAGGAAACCTCCAAACTACCAAGGAGAAACTCCTACCACAACTAGATTCACAAAATTAGCAACCCAACAAGAATAGTAAAACAACTATCATACAATAAATATATAAATAATATGTGTGTGGAACTAACTAACACACCATCATACCCTACATTATGTCAAAACATCAGTGTAGCTTATAGAATTTGTATCTAAACAACACGTGTACCTTCATGTTACATAATAACATGGCCTTTATGTCTAAAAAACAACATCAAACACTCAACTAATGTTTGAACATTAGGAGGCGTGGCAATAAGACCAGGACAAACAAGAACGAGACAAGCAAGAACAATCATAATTGGTGGACTAAGTCAACACCCAACCACATACTATCTACTAAAATCAAGATGCAAACCACAAAAGATTTCAACACATCTCATTATCATGGTCAAACAAACAAGAATAACATTTTAGCTCATACATGAGTTCAAATATACATCAATCACTACCATCAATGCATGACATACACACCAACCAGAAATATTACTCACAACAACATATCCATATGAAGATAAACAAAAATCATAGCTTTCTCAAACACTTCACACAATATTCACTTACATGCAACAATATGTAAAAAAATCAAATTAGCATAGTTCTAACAATGCAAACATCAAGATTTAGTACATTGTCCACAATCTACTCCCTTATACAATCTATCAAAGTCCCATCATGGACATGATAGAGAAGAACATTACATGACACATGACCAATAATTAAAATATTTTTGAATAGCCACCACATAATAAAAATAACACCATAATGGAAGAAATATCAATTCCAACAATCAAGCATAAAATAAGCTTATTTCAACAATAGATCAAGTGTGATATCAAATTTTGGTGGCTAGACTTCTCATAAATAAAAATAATAAATCAATGTCGACCCTTACAAACATTTTAAGAATTTATCAATAACTAAAAGAAAGTGTCAAAATCTTGAAGGTACACTTTACATGCACTATGTGACTAATTCTAGGCACAAGTAGGGGAGTAAACCACTAGACTATATTGAAATATAACAATAGAGAGAACTAAAGGCTCCAACACAACAATCAATCATTCATCTTCAACACCCAAATGATTACATTCTATGGCTTTATAAATCCATTCAACTTATTAACTACCCAAACCACTAACTACCAACTAACTCATAACTACTAACTAAAAACTAACATCTAATAAATTAACATTAACATGCTAATTTATTACTTATTATATTATTCTATGTCATACACTAATCTTTCCTAACACCCCCCTTTAGTGTTGACATGGGGACTTAATTCTGGTGTTGCAATATTGACAATTGGTATGTCTCATATTTGTCCCCCTTCAATGAAATGTTTTTGGGGAATATCAGTTTCTACCAATAATGCATCTAATTACAATGTACAAATACAAAATCTTTTACACCTGTATGGCTCCAAAATCATTATTTCTCCATTTACAAAATGTTGAAAAATAATACAATTTCACCTCTACGTTCTATATAGAACTGCTCAATAAATATTTATAGCATTCTCAAATGATTTATGGGTTTTATTCTCCTCTTTTTCCTATTTCTAGAACATTTTTGAATTTTTAAATTTTGTTATAAAATGAGAAAGATATCATAGTTTTAGTGAGACTAATATAAAAAAACTTTCTGCAACACCAAATATTTTTGCAACTTTGAGTGTAGATTTGAATGTAATTTTTTTTTAAAAAAATATAATTTTTGATGTGAAATGAACAAAATAGAGTGAATACTATGTTTGTAGGTGGCGACTGATCATGCAAGTATTGTACACTAGTTACCCCGAAAAAAAATTTCCATGACCTGACATAAAAAAAACTCTATTTTTGTAACCGACATGAGGCTTGATAAAAGCGGCTAAGGGTTAGGGTTTTAGTTGACATTGTATTGTAGCATTTGCAACGGTATTGAGTTACAGGGATTGTTGGTTGTAATCGGTTTGATTTACTAGATAATAATAGTGGACTCTCTATTGGTGGATGTAGCCCGAGTTTGGGTGAACCACGTTAAAACTTGTCTCTCGCTGTTATTATTTCTGTGTATTTTTCATTCTTCTATTTAATCTTTATTTGCATTTAAGTGATATCTTCTACAGTCTAACCCTAACAAGTGGTATCAGAGCGGGTTGTGTTTGATTATCGTCTACAGGAAGGTCTCTTGGTTGAGTGGGAGTCTCACGGTTGAGTGGGAGCAATGGTGGACGAGGGTAAATTGAAGGTCGATAAATTTAACAGGCATAACTATCAGTTATGGAAGATGCAGATGGAGGATTATCTCTATCAGAAGGATTTATGGAGGCCATTGGAAGGATTATCCAAGAAGCCGGCAGGAATGACAGATGAGGATTGGAATCTTTTGGACAGAAAGACACTGGGAACCATTCGGTTGTGCCTGGCACTATCTATGGCATTCAATATAACAGAAGCGACAACAACAGATGAACTGATGAAAGCTTTGGCTAAATTGTATGAAAAACCCTCAGCCTCAAATAAGGTATTTCTCATGAAGCGTTTGTTTAATCTAAAAATGATTGAAGGTGGATCTGTGACAGATCATTTAAATGAGTTTTATACGATTGTTAGTCAGTTAACTTCTATAAAAGTGAAATTTGATGAAGAGGTGAGGGATCTCTTGGTTTTATGTTCTTTGCCTGAAAGCTAGAATAGCTTGGTAATGGTTGTAAGTAACTCTGTCTCTGGTTCAAACACTTTGAAATTTGATGATGCCATTGGTGTTATCCTTAGCGAAGAAATGGGAAGGAAAAGCTCAGAAGGGTCCACATCAGGTAGTGTTTTGAATGCAGAAAGTAGGGGCAGATCAAAGGAGAGAGGAAAAGGTTCTGGAGGTCATGGGAAGTCATGAGGAAAATCAGAGGATAAGAGATCCCAAACTAGAGGACAAAAGGATTGCTGGTACTGTGGGAAACCAGGTCATCTGAAGAAAGATTGTTGGTCTTAGAAAAATAAAGGAGACAAACAAGAAGGCAATAAGGAGGCAAATGTGGTAGGTAATAAATCTAAAGATGATGCTTTGATTCTTTCCCTAGATAATGCTGATGATTCAAGGGTTTTAGATTCAGGGGCCTCATTTCATGCTACACCCCATAGAAGTTATTTTCTTGATTATGTCCAAGGGGATTTTGGGCTAGTTTATTTGGGAGATAACGAACCCTGTTAGATTGTTAGAAAGGGAAGAATCAAGATTAAGTTGCAAAATGGGAATCATTAGCTACTACAAGACGTAAGGCACGTTCCAAGGCTCAGTAGGAATTTAATTTCAGCAGGGCAGCTAGCTGAAGAAGGTTGCATTGTTACATTTACTGATAAAAATTGGAAGGTTTCAAAAGATGTCTTAATAGTAGAAAAAGGTGTGAAAGTAGGCACCTTATATCTTTGTACAGGTCATACTATTCCTTCTACTTTAGCTGTTGTAGAGAAAAAACAAACAAGTTCAGGAACAGTTGCTGCAGGTTCACAGGAAGAGACTGAAATAGTTGCTGCAGGTTCTGAGACAACACTGTGGCATAACAGACTTGGGCATATGAGTGAAAAAGGTATGAAGGTACTTCATTCTAAGAAAGTTTTACCAAGTCTGAAACGTATTAATATGGATTTCTGTGAAAGTTGTGTATGGAAAACAAAAGAGAGTTAGTTTCTCAAGGATGGGAAGCAAAAGAAAGATGAAAAGTTGGAGCTTGTGCATACAGATGTATGGGAACTGGCTCAGGTATCTTCTCTTGGTGGCTCTCGGTATTATGTTATATTCATAGATGATGCAACTAGGAAGGTTTGGATTTATTTCCTTAGGCTGAAATCTGATGTATTTGAAGCATTTAAGAAATGGAGAAGCTTGGTTGAGAATGAGATAGGTAAAAGATTAAAATGTCTCAAATCTGATAATGGTGGTGAGTATTGCAGTAAAGAATTTGAGAATTATTGTTCCTTTAATGGAATCCGTAGGCAGAAAACTATTCCAGGGACTCCACAAGAGAATGGAGTGGCTGAACACATGAATAGGACATTAATGGAGCATGCAAGGACCATGAGATTGCATGTTGGGCCGCCTTTAAATAAGTGGGAAAAGGCTATCAACATCGTTGTATATTTAATTAATAGAGGTCCTTCAGTTCCTTTGGGCTATGGTATTCCAGAGGAAGCATGGATAGGTAAGAAGGTGAGTTATTCTTTTCTCAAAACCTTCAGATGTGAAGTATTTGCACATGTAGATTCTGAAAATAGAACCAAGATGGATGCAAAATCAAAAAGGTGTACCTTCGTTGGATATGGCATTGATGAATTTGGTTATAGGCTTTGGGATTTTGAAAATAAGATAATTGTGAGAAGCAAAGATGTTGTATTCAATGAGAAGGTGTTGTACAAAGATCAGTTGTAGCAGCATGAGAAGAAAGAAAAGGATTATGTGGTACTAGATGATACTCCAAATAGTGATGTTCCATTGGTTCATCATGCTCTGCAACAGCAACTAGAAATACCACAAACTCCAGTGAATGTTAGATGGTCAACAAGGCTAAGTAGACCTCCTAAAAGGTTTTCTCCCTCTTTGTATTCTATTTTATTAACAGATGTTGGTCAACCCGAAGGGTATGATGAAGCTATGCAGGTGGATACAAAGGTTCAGTAGGAGCTTGCAATGAAAGAAGAAATGGACTCCTTGCTGAAAAATCAAATTTGGGAATTATGTAAGTTACCTGCAGGTAAAAAGGCTTTACCAAACAAATAGGTTTATAGGTTTAAAGAGGAAGATGGATGTAAGAAAATATTTATAGGTCATTGATTTTGATGAGATTTTTTCTCTAGTTGTTAAGATGACCTCTATTCATATTGTTTTAAGTATTGTGGCTACTGAAGATTTGCATTTGGAACAGCTAGATGTGAAAACTATCTTTCTCCATGGTGATTTGGAGGAGATATACATGGAACAGCTCCAAGGATTTGAGGTCAAAGGTAAGGAGAAACTAGTGTACAGATTGAAGAAGAGTTTATATGGCCTAAAACAAGAACCTCGGCAATGGTATTTAAAATTTGATAGTTTTATGGCTGAGCAAGGCTACAGTTGGTGTAATTCTAACCATTGTGTTTATTTTAAGAGGTTGGATAATGATAGCTACATTATTTTATGTTTATATGTTGATGACATGCTTGTAGCTGGGTCTAACATGGATCACATAAGAGAGCTAAAACAGCAGTTAGCATAGTCATTTGCTATGAAGGATTTGGGGGCAGCAAAACAAATCCTTGGTATGAAAATTTGCAGAGATAGGAAGAACAGAAAATTGACTCTATCTCAGGCTGATTATATTGAAAAGGTGTTGTAGAGATTCTATATGGAGAATGCAAAAGTTGTCAGCACACCTTTGCCTAGTCATTTGAAATTGACTAAGAAGATGTGTCCTAAGACACCAGAGGAGGAAGAAAAAATGTCCAAGGTACCATATGCTTCAGTTGTAGGAAGTTTAATGTACGCCATGGTATGCACAAGACCGGATATTGCACATGTTGTAGGAGTCGTAAGCAGGTATATGAGTCATCCCGGATTGGAGCATTAGAATGCAGTAAAATAGATTCTCAAATATTTGAGAGGTACATCCAATAAACAATTATGTTTTGGGGGCTCTAATACTGATTTAGCAGGTTATGTAGACTCAAATTGGCAGGGGATACTGATACCAGGTGGAGTACTACATGTTATGTCTTTATTGTAAGTGGGATAGCAGTGAGTTGGATCTCACAGTTGCAAAAGGTGGTTTCTTTATCCACCACAGAGGCAGAGTATGTAGCTACAATAGAGGCAAGCAACGAGATGATATGGCTGTAATCTTTCATGGAAGAATTGGGCAAACAACAGGATAATAGTTCTTTGTATATAGACAATTAGAGTGCCATACATCTTGCAAAGAATTATGCCTTGCATTCAAAGACCAAACCCATACAGTTGAGGTATCACTTTATTCGGTCGGTGTTGGATGATGGACAGTTAAGGTTAGAAAAGATACATACAGATGAAAATCCAGTGGATATGTTTATAAAGGCAGTGACAAGGGAGAAGCTGAGCTCCTCTTTAGCTTCGGTTGGTCTTCAAGACTAAAACAATAAAATCAAAACAACAGAGTCCAGGGTGCTTATTTCTAGTGGGAGCTGCACGCACAGCAGTGTCGTCCAGGATCAGTCTCCAAGTGGGAGATTGTTTGGTGTGGAGCCTGATCAGTCTCCAAGTGGGAGATTGTTGGTAGGTGGCGACTGATCATGAAATTATTGTACACTAGTTATGTATCTTCGCCGGGGTTCAGGGCCGACATAAAAAAAACCCTATTTTTGTAACCGACATAAGGCTTGATAAAAGCGGCTAAGGGTTAGGGTTTTGGTTGACATTGTATTGTAGAATTTGCAATGGTATTGAGTTGCAGGGATTGCTGGTTGTAATCCATTTGATTTACTAGATAATAATATTGGACTCTCTGTTTGTGGATGTAGCCCAAGTTTGGGTGAACCACGTTAAAACTTATCTCTCGTTGTTATTATTTTTGTGTATTTTTCATTCCTCTGTTTAATCTTTATTTGCATTTAATTGATATCATATGTCATCTAACCCTAACATACTATGAAAATAGTGAACAAGATGGAGAGAGGAGAGAAACCAAATGAAGGAACAAGATAGAGAGAGAATAGAAACCAAATACAGATGGATGATGAATGTCACAAATTTGCACATGGTCTACATTGCACCCCCGTTGACAAAATGCAAGAATGAAATGTAGATGGATGATGAATCCAATAGATTTGCACATGGTCTACACTACTCCTTTGTTGACAAAATGAAAGAATGGTGGATAGATAATAATGAATTTTGTACATGGTCATCATTGCATCATCATTGAGCACTGCTTTGGAGAAGGAAAGATGTGCAAATGGAGAACAACCAGAGAGATCCAAGACACTTGCTCTGATACCATATTAAAATTATGAGAACGAAGAGAGCCAAAGGCTCCAACACAACAATCAATCTTTCATCTTCAACACCCAAATGATACATACTATGGCTTTATAAGTCCATTCAACTTATTAAATACCCAAACTGCTAACTACCAACTAACTCATAACTACTAACTAAAAACTAACATCTAATAAATTAACATTAACATGTGCCAAACTATGTAAAGATCTCTTTTAACACTCCCAAACTGAAAGAATATCAACATCTAACATTCAAATTTTGATGAAAACATGGTAGCAATAGATGTAAACCTTTCACTGAAAGCATATCAAACTAGCCAAACATTCCCACAACAAAGGGAATATTCCCAAAACTATAAACCATTTCTTGTATCTCTCCAAACAAGTCCTCAGAACTAGTTCCATAGCTCAAGACCAAAACAATGAGAACAATAGAAATCCATAAACCATGCATCTACTTCTCAACAATCCTTCAGAACTCATAAAGCTCAAGACTAATGTATATGAGAAGACAAGATACATAATAAAGAATGCATCTGATAATCAGGTGGGCAACACCTATTAGATTATTCACCTGTCGAGTAGACCAAGAGCAGGATACAAGATTGTCCTCTACATACAACACCAAATAAAAGCTTACAATAAAGGGCAACCTTCTCATCAGGTCCATAATGGACTCACATCCATTTCCAAGTGTAGGCTCCTCGGTCCTTTTTTTGAAATCTCATAATGAGTAATCATTCCAACACATATATGTAAGTACAAGAGATATCTAGGTTCACCCAAGTCTCTCTAGTATTCATGAGCATCCACCAATCAATCGATGCCAACTTCAAATACAACCTACAAAAAACATGAAGCTCCAAGCAAATCACTAATACTCAAAACCAAAGAGAACTAGCCAAACCATTGTCAAAGCTCCAACTATAGAATCAGGGACATATCATGATATCATGATCTAACATCTTCTGAAAAGAAGATCATATGCTCCAACGAACATATCCTGCTCCCAAGAGCACCTGTATCATGCCAAAACTCTAATTCATGATCAAGAGTGCATCATGACAAAATACCATACATCCTCTAAACCAAGGATCATTTCTCAAAACTGATAAGACATAAAATTGACACCTCACCAAAGACTCCAAGAGTCCTCCATGGAAAACCAAGATATCAACACCTCTTCAAATAACATGAAGATATAGCATCCTCTGTCAATAGGACCAAAGATGTGAATGAACCCTCACTAAAAACTAAGGACATAATCTAAGAGCTCCTTATGACACCAACAACCATTGCAAAAGATCATCCATCTTCTATTCAAAGATTATTTATGTCTCACTACACACTGCAACAACAACAATTTAGAACCAATATCTTGAAACAAAGAAGATAGAAATACATTATGTAACTACACAAAACTACCACTAAAAGTGATATCAAGATATGCATGGTATCATGACGAACATAATTACCAAAACTCCATTTAAAGTGAATAGAGCTTCTCATGCACCCTAACTTACTGCTATAGAATCCAATGAACAACTAAATTAGGTACTCCAAACCATCCTTTTGTCTCACTACAATAAATATACCAATGCAATCAAGGTGACCAAGAAGAGGCCTACCAAATAGAATCCACATCAACTAATTCATAAGATCTGCACACATGCAACATCTCATAGGAGAAAAAACATGATAAGTGCTTCAACCTCAAATAACTGACTAAATAGATTCAACCCCACATCAGTAACATGTAGAACAAATGTAACCAAATATAACATGTAGATTTCCAAGACTTAAAACACCAGGATCAATGCTAGACCTAATTTGCCAAACAAATCCACATAAGAGTAACCATAGATCATAAGAACCTAACAAGCAGCCTTGCAAATTTGTGATTGTTTCCATCCAGAAAGAGTCTGAACACAATTTTTCCATAGATCTACAAACCACTAATTTTGATTAACATGTAAAACCTGCAAAACCATCTCTCTGTAAATCTAAAACCACTTAAACATCAAGACATTCACACTAATGAACAAGATCAAAAATATGTCTTCTAAGACAATGGAATACCACAAATCTACAACCCACAAATTTTGGTTAACATGTAAAACCTACAAAACCATCTCTCTATAAATCTGAAACCACTTAAACATTCCTAGACATTCACACCAATGAACAAGATCAAATATGTCATCTGAAACAATGGAATACCACAAATCTACAAACCCACAACCTTTTGAAACAGGAAAACTGTAAAACCTACATATCAAAAATAATATGAATATGAAAAAGGAGAAACCAAGTTGTTCAGGAGTGTCCATATCATAGAAATACAAACTCCACAACCCACATACAACCAGTGGCAAATCATCCAGTGCTTTCATGTAACCAGGGATTGAAAAACCATCCAACATAAACACCCTTTCACTGCACATGACCACAATTTAAAGGAATAAAACCACCAAACAAGAGAATACACACATATTGTCAAAATGGAGCTCCAAGTCACTACCACGGGACCAACTCCATAAAGATCCATAACCTTGAGCCTCAAGTGCCCAACATAGATTCTATTGACAATATCCATCCTTGAGTTACCTACCATGGCTTCAATCTCACAGATCTGCAAAACAATGTTAACACATAGAACATCCACTGCAACGAAAAGACCTTCAACACTTAATAGAAAGGCATCCCTCTCTCAATAGAACCATTGGCTTTGATACCAAATGTTGAGAAAAACAAGTGTGAACAAGGTAAAGTTGTAGCTAGATGTTTCTTTTAAATGTTTTCAAATTTGAAAATTAATCATGTGTGGTGTTGCAAATCTAAAAATTACTTTCAAGATTATCCAATTTAGATGTATTAGTGTTTAGCCAATTTAATAAATAAGGTATGAAGAATTTAATTAGGAAGTTGACACAGAATTTACATGGAGAAACCCTTGAAGGAAAAATACTCCGCACCCAAACAGATATTTATGCTTGCAATAATTCTTGTAATCAAGTTTACATTAACACTAAAATTCTCTCTAAATTCTAGCAGCACTTCGTTACTCCAACTTCAAAGACATGTCATTAATTTCTACCAACTCAAGGCATCATTATACAGAAGCCATGGATCTCAAAATACAATGAATTGTAGCCAATAATATGAGAATAATCCTCATGCAAAAGCCAAGATCTCCATATTGTGAATTCCAATGATGCATAGTAGAAATCACCACTTAACTGAAAGTCTCAAACATGGGTGACCAAGAAATCCCAATGAAACTTATTCAACTAAAGTGTTAAGTGACAACAAAAAGGTAGAAGTGAAAGTCTCAAGATGGGTGCCCAAGAAGTCCCAATCTAATTCAGTCAACTAAAGAGCTCCAACTCACACCAATGTCATGCAAACAACATGCATTACTTGGTATCCCCACTATGGATCTGTAACAACATGTTTGTATCATGCAAGAGTCATATAGCAACCTATAACATCATGCAAGAGTCATGCAAAGTTGATCATGAGTTAGAGTGACATGCAAGACACATGCATCACCATATAAGTACATCTAACTAACATGCAAGTACATGCAACTCACATGCAAGCACATGAAAGTACATGCAACTCGCATGCAAGTACATGCAATTCCATGTAAGTAACATGCAACAACATTCAAGTTCATACAAGCGACATGCAACAACATGCAAGTAACATGCAACAACATGCAAGTCCATGCAAGCTCATACAAGCCACATGCAAAAACATGAAAGTCCATGCAAGCAACATGCAACAACATGCAAGTCCATGCAAGCTCATACAATCTCATGCAAGTATCATGCATCTCTAACTCCAATGTTAACTCCCACATAAGTCTCATGCAAAGTATAGGCAACATTATCCACTCATGCAAACAAAGAGCTAACTACAAGTCCACATTGGATTCCCCTCCAAAGTGGGTGTCCTTGATGGGTCCAACTCCTAGGAGACATCTCCAAGTCAACAAGGACTTCAAGAAGTCAACTCCAAGTCTCCATAGGCTCTACTTCCAAAGTGGGTGCCCATAGTGGGTCCCACCACATAGATTGTAACTACAACATGTCCAAGTGACATAATTAAATGATAATTCATCTCTCAAGTGTCTATGTGTTCAAGAACACTTTCCAAGAACTTTGGAGACACATTAAATGGTTAGGATTGCAAATTTAATGACAACTTATCCCAACATTTTTTTTATTATTATTTTTTATTTTTTACCTTTTTTGAATTTTTTGACTTTTATGATGGTTATGAAACCACTTTTTCTAGATAATGTGGCATGAAACCGCTTGAGATGCATAATGTTCATAGGTTCCTCCAGCTTTTATCCTTTAGGTATTGCTATCTTGTATGCCCCTGAGCTATATTTGGTGGTGATGATGACATAGGGACCCATCCGGTTTGGCTCAAATTTTTCTTTTTCTCATGGTCCTAATTTGTATTCTTCTATTTTTCTGAGCACAAGATCCTCGATTTCAAATTCTATATTATTTATGCACTTGTTGTAGCTATGGTGCAACCAATTTTGATACACCTTAAGGTGATTTAGCACATTGAGTTAGTGTTCATCAAGAAGTTCTAGTTCATGCAATCGTGCCACTTTATAGTCTTCATCAATGATGAGGTCATGCAAAGAGATACGCAAGGATGGTTAAGGATGAACTTGGAAATTTATTGGTCAATCACATAAGAGGAGTTGCTTCAACCCACATAGTAAAGTATTCAATTGTAGTGATAATATGCTTATGGCCATTGGAGGAAGAGGGATTTAATTTTCCAATGAGATCGAACCCCCATGTGGAAAAAGGTCATGGAGTCATGATGGGTTGAAGCACTTGAGAAGGTGCATGAATTAGATCTCCATGTTTCTTACATGCTTTACATTTTTTGACATGTACTGACATGCATCATGTTCTATGGTGGGCCAATAATATCTTGTTCTAAACAATTTTTTGCTAGGATCGTGCCTCTAGTGTGCACTTTGCAGATGTCATTATGAACCTCTTTTATAGTTAAGTTTTCTTCATATGACTTTAAAAAACGTAACAAGGTTCCACCATAACCCCTATGGTAAAGTGTGTCACCAAGGGGAGTGAAACAAGATGTTTGTTGAATAAAGGATTTGCATTGCATGGATGAAAGGTTGTATGGGAGGTTTTGAGTTTGGAGGTAGGTGTAAATGTCATGATACTATGAGGAGTTGGGACCAACAATTTCACATATTATTTTTTATTCTAGGATGTCATATGCTAGGATCATGAGCTTCTCAACCAAGAACTAACATTTTGGAGTGTCTACATACGTGCTAAGGAGAGAACCAATAGTTGTCATTGCATTAGCTACCTTATTATTCAGATGAGATACTTGTTTGAATTGAATGTGAGTAAAATATTGCTTGAATCTTTTAACCATTCTCTTGTAAGGAATGAATTTGTCATCCTTAGTTTGATATTCATCATTGACTTGTTTGATGACTAGCTGAGAATAACCAAAAACTAACAAGTGTTAGAAGTTCCATTAGATTGCAAGCTTGAGACCTTAAATTAATGCTTCATATTCAATAATATTATTGGTGTAGGGAATATCCAATTTTGAATGCTTCTGGTGTAAGGTCAACCTATGGTGTGAGGAACAAGATTCTTGTCCCCGATCCATGGTTGGTGAAAGAACCATCAAAATAGAGATTCCACTCAAGTGACTCTTGAAGGGCTAGAAAATGGATTCGTCTAGAAAGTCAAGATTCAATGGTTGGTTATCTATCAATAGTGCTTCTGCCAACTAGTCCACTACTACTTGTCCCTTTATTACTTTTTGATCAACATACTCAATATCAAACTCACTAACATATCCATTTAGCCATTCATCTTGTTAGAGATGGTTTTGACAAAAGATACTTGAGAAGGTTGATTTTGGATATACATTTAGTTTAATGATTGAGCATGTAATATCTTATTTTTTGTGAGGAAAAAACCACAACCAAACATGCCTTATCCATGGGTGTATAGTTAGATTCATATCCAACCAAGGTTCTGTTGATATAATAAATATCCCATTCTCTTCCCTTATCATCTTGTTGTGCTAGAAGGGCTCCCAAAGTGGTGCAAGTGCACCCTAGCATGAATATGCCTCCATGAGGTAGACTTAGGATTTTGATTTTGCATAGGTATTCTTATGTTGTAATAAGGCCTAAATGGCTACATTTAACTTGTAAAAGGTCCTAGTTATTCATTTTGATGTCATTTGATACCTAATGTAAAAGTTGCACAAATTGACAAAAGTTGTCATAAGCAACAAATTGCAAAAATACAACAAATTGTAAGAAAGTGGAAGGTGAAGGGACAAACTAGTTAGAAAGTTAGTTTTAGGTGGTGGTTTTGATTATTTAAGGCATATTGAAGCCTCACTAACTTCAAGGCAGGTTGAGGGATGATGTATAAGTGAAGAAATCAATAGAATACTCTGTTTTTCTGTAATTTCCTGTATTTTTATTGTTTTCAGGCCATTGTACAGACAAATACTATCCTTTAACCTCTCCTCCTCTATTTAAGGTGTTATCCCTATGAATCTTCTTTAATATGCTTTTTGTCTGATGAAAAATGATTTAGTTTTGTGAAAGATATGAGTGTTTTATGGACTGTAATTTTCTGATTTTCCCTGCAACAGTCCCGTTGCAGCGTTTGGTACGGTTCTGTACAGACATATACAGGGTAAATCCATATATGGTTGGAAATAGGATTGAGTTACCTTTCAAATTCATCTATTTTGAGGTCTTAACTCGATTCCTAGAGGAAGATATCACGTTTTTTCTAAAACTGCTCTATTAACTAGGTTAACTAGGGTTTTGGTAGGAAAAATGTCATAAAACCTCATTCCACCATGGGAATCCTCTAAAAATTAGTGGAATGGAAGTAGAGGGAGTTATTGACATGTTTACCAAGGCTCAGAACTGAAAAATTTATTTTGGTGTGTTTAAATTGATGCCCTAGGTGACTGTAGCAGCATTTTCCTTGTTATTTTTGCATTTGAAGTGGGAAAACAAGCATAGAATGAAATTGTCTTGCATCCTGACCACAAAACCCTTGAAATACATTGTTTTAACATCCATGTGAAGTGTCCAAGGGGTCTAGAGAGTTTGGTGGTTCCATCCAAGGGTACTTGCTTCACAAACTAGGCCTAATTAGGGCTTAAAACCACTAGGAGGGTTATTGGTTAGGGCATACTTTCCAAAACAACCCAAACCCATTCTGGAGTATGTTGTGGGGAGGCATAATGGGTATCTATTTCATGTCTGAGAGTTGCATTTGGATGTCTGTATAAAAATTTATTGGTATTGTTCTCTGTTTGTAGGGCTACTTGTCTTTCTTGAGGTTTGTGAAGGAACTAGTAGTTCAAAGTTTGATCCACCTTTGCCAATGGATGGTATGGATTCTAGTACATGTCCAAACACCATTTCCAAGAAGAATTCAAGAACCTTAACTATTGTTCCCACTTTTTCATGAAGATCCTTGTTTTTGGGCTCACTGGTGTAGTTGAACCTTGACAAATTTGTCCTTCTTGTATCCAATTTGCCTCTACATCATAGTGGTATCAGAGCTAGCGAAAGATCTGGGCAGAGGTGTTGTGTATTTTCTATCACTGAGAAGGCAGGTGAAGAGTTGAAGAAAAAAATTGAAGAGTTGAAGCAAAATGTTTGGTTGGTGACCATTTTGAAGGCGGAGATTGTAGAAGGTATTTTGCAGGCTGACAGTAGTTGTTAGACTATTGCAGATGCTCGTGCCATCTAGTTGCAAGAAGGAATAGGATTCCTATAGTTTGGGCATCATAAAGTAAATCGTGTAACTGAAAAGTAAAGAATCAATGATTTTTTTGGGATTGGTGCCATGAGAACTAGTGGAATGGTGAGATATTATTTTAGCTGATCAAAAGTGTGTTGGCATGACTCATCCCAGTGATAATACACATGCTTCTTTAGTGGATGCAAGAATAGTTGGAATTTATCAACAAGCTATGCAATGAATCTACATATATCCTAAAGATTTCCTTGTAGGCTATGGATCTCTTTGAGATTCTATGGTGGAAGCATTTTTGTAATTACTTTGATCTTTATAGAATCCACTTCTATACCTCTTCTATAAATGATGAAACCTAATAGTTTTCCTAACGTGATGCGAAATACACACTTCTTAGGATTGAGGCATACTTTATATTCCCTTAGTCTCTCAAAAATGCATTCTAGAACTTTAGGATGCTCCACTCTAGTTTTTGACTTGTCCAATAAGTCATCTACATAGTCCTCCACAATATCATGAAGCATGTCATGAAAGATTTGTTAGGAATTTCATGCAGAAGATATCAATTAAATGCAAATAAAGATTAAACAGAGGAATGAAAATACATAGAAATAATAATAGCGAGAGACAATTTTTAACGTGGTTCACCCAAACTCAGGCTACATCCACCAATAGAGAGTCTAATATTATTATCTAGTAAATCAAACTGATTACAACCAGCAATCCTTGCAACTCAATACCGCTGCAAATGCTACAATACAATATCAACGGAAACCCTAACCCTTAGTCATTTTTATCAAGACTTATGTCGGTTACAAAATAGGGTTTTTTTATGTCGTCCAATAGAAAAAATAACTCCCGACGCCTTTATAAAATAATAAATGTCGTTTGAGGTTTCGGGGGTGTTGCCCCTTGACCCCACCCTGTATCGTGATAGGGAGCACACCAGGGGCGCTGTCCATGAACCCCGCAACCCTGTCTTGGGGGTGCTACCCCCAAACCCCCGTTAAATAATTTGAGGGGAAACTACACCAATAAAAGTGGGGAAAATTTAACCTCCGAATCTGATTGGACTCCATATAACAACAAGATTACTATCATGGCTCTTTAAAAGGTTGCCCCAGTGTTCTTCAAGCCAAAAGGCATGACTCGATAACAAATTATCCCCCAAGGAGTGACAAAAACCATTTTGTGTTGATCCTTAGGTGCGATTTGAATTTGATTATAGCCAAAAAAATCCATCTATGAGTGACAACATTTCATATCCTGATGTGAGATCAACTATCATGTCAATATTTGGCAAAGGGAAATCATCCTTTGGGCATGCTTTACTAAGGTCTCTAAAATATGTGCACACACAGATTCATTTGGGTTTCCTGCTTACATGCATAATATTTGAGATCTACTTAGAATTGTCGATGGGCCAAATGAAACCCACCTCTAACAGCTTTTGTAATTCCTCTTTGATGAGGAGGGTGATTCTGAGATGCATTTTTCTTAATTTTTGCTTCACAGGCTTAGCATCTGGATGTACAACAAGATGATGTACCACTAAGAATGGGTCTAACCCAGGCATGTCAACATATGACCAAGCAAATATGTCTATGAATCTCTTGATTTTAGTACAATGTTTAATTCTTTTTTGTAGGATCTAAAGTTGCAGTCATGTGAGTGATCCTTTTGTCTTCTCCTATGCCAAGATGAATTTCCATAGCCTCTTCAGTCAATGATGCAAGCCCTCATTCAATCACAACCATTGATCTCATCTTTTAATCTTGACCATTGATTTTAAAATCAAAAAACTATAAATAAATCTTATTTCCTTCAATAGTTTATCATTGAATGTGAAGTAAACTTATGCTGTATAATTTCACAGAGCTTTATTTTGAGCAACTACATTATTTCATATCATTTTCAATTTAAGAGCAATCATTCTAATAATGGAGGAGAGCATGGAAAATGTTGGTTCATGTATTTTTTTGGTTTGTTGACTCCATTTTAGCTCTATCTTGAGGTTTTCATACAAATTTTCAGAAATAAGCTTATGATTTCTTTGAATATTTGTTTGCTAATAGTTTTATGAATTTTGTATGTTTACAACTCCTATTATAATTTCAAAGGCTTCACCTCCTATATCTTTGAGTCAACATTCTAAGGTTGACTCTTCTATTCTAGCACTTGTAGATTTGACAGTTGTCCATACTCAAGCATTCGGTGTGGGCACATCATTGGATGAACAGTGTAGTCACATAACATGCATTAACATTCCACCATCTCCTACTTCTACCAAGTTCATAATTACTTTAGTGAGGCTTACAATGATTCAATGTAGTAGAACCATCCTTATTTTCTAAAGGCAGTTCATTGGGATGACTATTTGACATATCTTTCAGGTTTATTTATTAAGTTCCACCTTACATATCTCAAGGACACCATTGAGGACATTTATCTCATCTTCAATGACAACTATCATGGAGTTGCATCACCTTCCTTTGATCCTCTTATTTTTTCTTTGCCTATACATGCTTCCATTGTGACATATTATGCAGTTACTCATGAGTTCATTGATTTGATAATCATCATTCATGTTGACACCTTATGCAAGAGTACTCATTTCCCATTGGTATAGTTCTCTTACCTATGGTGAGTGCCATTCATACATGGTTACTATACCTAAATCTTGCATGGTACATGTTTCTTGAGACTTCATCTTCATCTTTGACTCTTGTTCTATATTAGTTTCCACATGATTCAACATTGTCACCTTCTTCAATTAGCATAGGACTCCTGATAAAATTGTGGCACCTTTCAACATTGACATGGTGATAGATGAGCCACTTCTAGAGATTTATATCTTATGTTTTCCCCCATACCTCATATTCATTTCAAAATGGGAAGATTTTATGCATTCACCTTTGGGTTTCTTCTTCCTAAGGGGAGTAATGTTGTTTGGTGATCATGGATCATATCCAACATTCAATATCAATCATCCACCATCAACGCTAGAGACTACGCATTGGGAGCATGGGGGTGGCAACATGGCCTGCCTTTCTTATCTTCTCTCTCTTCTAAAGGGAAGTTTTTCCTCGTATAGGATTTTCTTCTTTCTTTACCTTTAAGAGAGATCATTTTGTACATGGGTACCTAACATAGCCACACATTTTCTAGGACCTATCTATCCTACCCACCTAAGCTACACTTATAGGGGGTGTTGGTGCATATTCATTTTATTGGATTTAGTTAATTACTTTATTCGATTGTTGTGCACCTAGAATAACCTTACTTAGGTAAGTATCTACTTGGATAGGTGATATCTCCCTTACACATAAGTGAGAATTTACTTAGGGAGGTAATATACATTTAATAAAGGTGATTATACTTTCCTAGTTTGGTGGATACTTGTATTACACATATGTACTCTCTTTTATCCCATATTTGTTGTATAATCACATCCCTTAGTGGTGTATCCTATAAATGCCTACCTTTAGCTCACTCTTGAGCATCTCATTATACCTAATCTCTCCTCTTGCACAGTGGTGTGGATATTGGAGACATCAATCCATTCATTGTATTGCATCCTTTATTTTGGAATAGTTAATCATGTTACATCCTACAATCTTTGTTTGTATTTGTACTTTTTCTATTGTGGTCACTCTTGTCATCAATATTTTGGATTTGTTTACCCCATTGGCAAATCTTATATGGTACAAAGTGATCTTTATACGATTCCATAATCTTACACTATCGATGCGGGTGGTTAGTGGACTATGGAGGCTCTTCTTCCCTATAAGGGAATGAGGTTGATTTTTTGTCATTCATAATTTTATTTTCCTCACCTTTTGAGGAAAAGTGGTTTCCTAGAGGATCAATTATGGTAGTTATTTCTTTATTATTATTGTTTTTTGATAGAGTCATTTATGCCTTTAAGTAGTTTGGTTATCCCTAGCTTCTTCAAGTAAAATTAGATTAGCTATATTGAATTTTTACATCATATTTTTTATGATTTTTACACAGTCTCTTTTAGTTATGGGCGAGAATCCTAATATATATCATCTTACTTATCAAAAATATATACTAAAAACTATTATACCAAACTTCATAAAAAATTCCTATTTAATACATAAGTCAAAAGGTTTCATAAACAATTGAAAAGAAGCTTAATTAGTTCTATCTATAAATCTAGCACTAATCCCTCTAATTATATAACTACTATGATTTTCCCCTACTTCGCCAAAAGTTTTGGAAATATTTTAGAAATTAAAAGTATTGAATTAAATTGTAGGTTTTCACTTTGCTATGCCTCACACTACATTTTCATAGGAAATTGTGCGTGTTTGCATTTATTGCGTTGCAAGTAATGTCACTTAGCTTGTGGGCATTTTCTACCCACTATTTATGGCCCTGGAATTTCATTCCTCTGTACTTGTTTCTATTGGATTTGAAGGCTTGACAAAGACATCCAATGGTTCCCCTACTAAAATTCCCTCAGAATTTTGTACCCAAGGTGTTCTACGAGCTATGTCCCCTGAAACACCTCTAGATATTGTTCTTTCCAAATTGCTAATTTTGATAATGCCTACAAATGGCTAGAAAAATTCATTTTAATTAGGTATTTTGTGGGAAGTGTCCCCCCTAAAAGCATGCTCAGACCATGGGTTGGCAAAGCTTGGTCCCTGCATGGGATTCATCTTGATGCCATGCAAAACCTTACCAAAGGTTTTTTTTCTTTTTCATTTTGTTGAGACCAACCATGTTGAGGTTGTCCTCAGTAGGGGCCCATGGCTTGTCTATTCTTCCCTTCTCATTTTTAAACCCTAGACTCATCACTTTATCATCTCAGATGACAAGTCCTTTCGAGTACCTGTTTGGGTTGAGTTCCCTGGTCTTCCCTTGCCTTGTTGGAATTTCTTGCACCAAATAGGGTCCTTGCTCAGCACTGTGGTATGCATAGAACCTGAATGGTTCTATTTAGCTCATCCCCATCGGCGCATCTATGTCAAGGTTAACCTCTCTAAAGACCTCAAAGACTATGGATATATAGGTTGGCCAAACCCACTATTCTCAATGGGTCTAGTATATTAATTTTCCCAACAGCTGCAATCATTGGTAGTCCTCTAAGCATAAGATTTAAGACTGCTCTTTGGAATCTATGCACCCTAAATCTTTGGCACAACCCTCTTTGGGAACATCTCCTCTTGTAAAAGAAGAGGAAGGATGGTCCACAGTGGTCAATCGATGCAACAAGAACTCAAGTGCCTCCAAGCTAGCCCCCAAAGCCTCTGGTTCAAGGGCTTTGACAATGAAGATTATTTCAAAACCCTCTGACATTGCGAAATCTTCCATTTCCCCCCTGGGGAGTCATCTAGAGAGGTGGAGCATTTCAAAGCCCCACCAGCGGCCTTAGCTGGCTCATAGTCGTCAACCATCATAGCGTACCACCCTTCCCCTCCTCTTGTTGGGTAGAGGAGGTCCCGCAAACTGCTTGGGTCCCTGGAAGAAGATTTGTGTTGTCCAAACAATAGCTTGTTCATCTCAACTTCCAAATTGGAAGCTTTGCAACAAATGATGTTTTGTTTCATAATAGTTATTCCACTCTTGACGATTTGGATAACAAGGAGATGACTCTTGACCCCTGTTCATGAACTATATTTCCATGGAATGTTCGAGGTCTTACAGACCTCCCATGGAAATACTTCATTCATGATGCTCGTTGTTGGTATACATATTTAGACATTCTTTGCCTTTAGGAGGTCAAAGTGTATCTTTTTTACTTTCAGCAACGTGCCAAGTTATTTGGCCCTCCAAAGATTTTTTGCAACGACCATGAGGTTGGCCAAGGTGAAGTTGTCAACTTTCTCTCTCCTACATGGCATCAGCTATTGGTTGACCATGGATGTGACCCCACCAACCATGCATTATGGACTCTTCAATGTCAACAGTCATTCCTTTGGTGTTATTAATGTTTATGCTCCTAATGATGTTATGGAGAGATCCTATTTGGAGATGGATCCCTCATTCACAGTTGGCCGCAACTTGGGTTTTGTGCAGGGATTTTAATATGGTTGAGTGTACATATGATAAATGTAGAGCCTTACCTATGCGATGGACAACTAGCGAAAGAGAGGCTTGGTTTATTATGCATAATAAATTGGTTCATTTTGATCCCAATGTTGGTCGCCACCAAGTTCATTCACTTTGTCACGCATGGTGTAATTTAAGAGTAGGTCGTGATAGGGTCTTAAAATAGCTTGATCGTGCCATGATTTCTGCACAATCATTCTTCTCATTTGCCAATTGTTATTCCTTGCATGTCAAATCATTGGTTGATCTTGTCTTGTCTGATCATTTCCCAATACAATTTCACATTGAATGGAGAACTTTCAAACCCAAAATTCTGAAGACTCATTTTTTCTTAACATGTCACTTCTCCACCACAAGGCCACCTCAGCTCATATCCAACATGTATGGAATTTAGAACCACGTCCCATGCATGAGACTAGCTAGATAACTTGATGGAATGATGCCATCACCCGTACTTCGTAGTTCCTCCACATTTATGGGTGATAGCTTCCTTATTTCTGATGTCGCTCTTATGAAGCCACCACCCAAGAGCTTTGTCTTGCCACCGCTGCTTTGGAGGTGTAGCTCCAGAAACAAAAGTAAATCGTTGATTTCCCATTGAGTCCATGGGGCTCAAATCAAGGCTCAACTCTATTGGCTTAAGATTGGGACACTGTTTCTAGAGAATTTTCTAGGCTTTGCGAGCTTGACATGCTTCTCAATCCATCCAGCAGATACGAGAGGGCTAGCAACTCTTGTGGGAGTTACTAGACATTCTTCAAGCCTTTGTTTGTCATTATGAACAAGTCTTCTTAACCCGGGATTACACTCCAACCAAGGATTCTTCCTTGCAACAATGTCTTGTTGTGATCCCTTGCCAGGTCTCCAGTGCTCAACACACTCTATATTGGGATCAACTTCTCACTCAAGAAGATCTCAAGGAGGTTGTATTTTCTATGGCCAATGACAAAGTCCCTGGCTTGGATGGCTTCCCTATGAGTTTTACAAAACTTTTCGAGAATGGTGGGTTGTGATTTACATAAAGTTTATCTTGAAGCAATGCAAAATGGCTCATTAGGCAACTTAATCTTGAGAAAGGCAATATCAAATTCATACCTAATTTTGGTGATCTTGAGGAAATCTACAATTGGAGGTCTATCACATTGCTCAATGTCTCCTATAAAATCATCGCCAAGGCTTTAGCTCTTAAGCTCTACACCATGCTTCCTTAGATTGTTAGACCTGAACAAACAGGGTTCATCAAATCAAGATTCATCCTAGACAACATTATTGTTGTCTAGGAAGGGATGGAGTGGGCTCGTCATTCCCAACAACCTACCCTCTTCATTAAAATTGATTTTGCTAAAGCCTATGATCATATTGAATGGCCTTTCTTTCTGGCCATGTTGTAGGCTCTCGAGTTCGACCTGTGTTTCATCCAAATGGGTTGGATGTTATTTGTTGATGTTTTTACCTGCATCACCATTATTGGACAATAATCAAGCTATTTTGGGCTATATAGGTCCATCCATCAAGGTTGTCCTCTTGCCCTGGCTCTTTATGTTCTAGTTGCTGAAGGTTTTGGCTACTTGCCTACTCAGGCGATCTCCCATTCTTGAGTCAAATGGATTGCTCTCCCAAATTCTTCTGAGTAGCTAGTCAATGGCCACTTTGTCGATGATTATTTCCTCACTCTCATTGAGTAGGAAAACAATGTCACTCAAGCTCTACATTGCTTGGATATTTTTACCAAGCATCGGGTTCCAGCATTTAATGGCAGAAGACACAGTGTTATCGACAATCGTTCCTCCCCAGACCTAGCTGGTTAGATTCTTTTGGGTGTAAATGGATTGACCATGGCGAGGTTTTTCACTTTTTGGGAATCCCTTTTGCTTTCCAGGCCTCTCCTACCAATCTTTGGAAGTTGTGGTGGCTAGAATTGAGAAAAAGCTTCAGTATTGGATCACCAAGCCCATTTCACTGGAACTGGTAATTTTCAAATTTGTACTAAAATTCTTGTTGTCACCCATGTGTACTACTCTTCTTGTTGGGTTCCTTTGAAGGCTTCTTACTCTAAGATTGAGAAACTCCTCTGAGACTTCCTTTGGGCTACTAGTGATGGGCATCAAGGCTTCCATCGTGTTGCCTGGGAGTATTGTTGTTTACCCCATGTAGCTAGGGGACTTGGTATAATCTCCATTTGTCAGCAAGGCATTGCCCTTTGTGCCAAATGGATTCTCAAGGCCCTTGAAGGCAATGAAGCTTGGAAAATCCTTGTTCAGCATTACATCAACACTAGTGTCCCTTCAGGTTGCTCTGCTTGGAAAGGTTTAGATTTGGGCACCCTCCTCACAATGCAAGATCCTGTCACTATCCAAGGCACTTTTGTCATCAAAAGAATTTGGAAAGCCTGGGAAGCTCTCAAACCCTAGATTTGTTGGGTGGGAGATGACTTCTACAATGGGTTATCCATTAATCAACAATCCATTTGGTAGTCTCCCATACTCATCTATCAAGGTCGACCTCCTACCAAACTTCCTTGGATTCATGCTCTTCACTTTTTTAAATGTGGGGTGCAAGTTTTACCTAATTTTATTCATAAGGCCACCAAGAATTTTCTACCATGGTCAAAATTCAAGCTTAAATTCAAACTTGCCAACCAGGACCAGGACACTTTTCAAGAGGTTATGGATTCTATTATGCCTCGAATGTTGCATAAGATTAGGGTTTAGTCTCTTAAACCCTAGTGGAAAGATTAGAAATGGTATCTGGATAATGTTGTTATATGGAGCCTAATCAGACTCGGAGGTTAAATTTTTCCCACTTGTATCGATGTGGTTTACCCCCAAATTATTTAATGGGAGTTTGGGGGTAGCACCTCCAAGATGGGGTCAAGGGGTGGCACCTCTTGCGAGGTCTAGGGGCAGCGCGCCTGGCGCGCTCCCTGTCATGATACAAGGCAAGGTCAAGGAGCAACGCCCCCAAAACCTCAAACAAATTTTATTATTTTATAAAGGCGTTAGAGGTTATTTTGCTATTGGCCGACATAAAAAAACCCTATTTTGTAACTGACATAAGTCTTGATAAAACGGCTAAGGGTTAGGGTTTCCGTTGATATTGTATTGTAGCATTTGCAGCAGTATTGAGTTCTAAGGATTGCTGGTTGTAATCGGTTTTGATTTACTAGATAATAATATTGGACTCTTTGTTGGTGGATGTAGCCCGAGTTTGGGTGAACCACGTTAAAAATTGTCTCATTGTTATTAATTCTATGTATTTTTGATTCCTTTGTTTAATCTTTATTTGCATTTAATTGATATCTTCTGCATGCAATTCCTAACAGATACCCCCTTTCAAAATTATAGCCCCTGCTAAGGCTATTTGTGGCTCTCCTTAGTTGCCTATGGTAGACTAGCTTAACCATTGTTGGCAGCTTCAGTCTTCTCTTGGTACTTGGCATTACAGATTCCAATGTGTTTGGTCTACTATTTTGGAACCTAAATTGGGTCATTTTGCCTAGTGCCAAGGCCTTCTGATGGGGGATCAGCTTTTGCATATGGGCATTCATTTCCCTCGTTATCCATTCTATGGACAATTGGAGAGTTTTTGACACTTATTTTGGTTTTGTCCTCGAGCTCAAGAAGCCTAGACCTAAATCCATGACTTTTTCAAGCCATTCCAGCCTACCCCACTCTCTCGGCATATGGTCTTGTTGGGGGATTGGCCTTGTCTCCAGCACAATTATACTCAAATTTGGCATGCTTTGAGGGTGGATATTATATTCAGTATTTGGAAAGATAAAATTTTGTTTTGTTTTTTAATTGCACTACAAATGTTCATTTTTCTCTTTACACCAAATCTATGATTTTCCCTAATGTTCTCATGCAGATCCAAGCGTAAGCTAGCAAAGTTGTGCTTTAGGTTGCCCATATTCAGGAGTTATTGGACCACTAGGGAAATTCCCCTTGTACTATTGCTAGGGTTCCACCGGGCTCCTCTCCTTCGAGGGGTCATCGACGTGGGCGCAATCAATTTGCTAAGCGAGATTGTGGCTCTCACTCCCATGGGGATCAGCCTCACAATTCTCAAGACTCTGTCACTCATGGTTGGTCTCAAACCTCCGAGCAACCCTTTGCATCTTCAGAGGGGCGTGGGGGAGCTGGGTGGCTCAATTCAGACAAGTTTGTCCCTAGCAACCCATTGAGGACACTCCTGACAATGAGGACACTCTTGTTGGTTGGGAGCCCAGTGATGACACTACCCCCACTGATGTATGGGGGCATAATCCTGATGATAAAGATCTACCTACTACTGGCATTGCACTAACTGCTTAATCTTTTCTTGGGCTCGACCCTTGTGTTTTCATCTGTGTTTTGGACATCGTTCCAATAGACTTTGTGTGTGCCCTTTTACTACCCAAAACTTTTTTTGTGAACATTGTACTATTTTTATTTTTAATATAAAGTAAAGTAGGAATATCATAAAAAAAGTATTGAATGGCTAGATAAAAATAAACCAAGTGTTGGTGAAGTAGTTTTAGAAGAGAATTTTAAATATTCTCATGTGATTCAGAAATACAATTGAATATTATCGTTAAAAAAAATAGAGATATTTTGCTTTGTGAATTTTCAAAAAATCCTCTTGTTGTCCCTATAAGAAAATTTTTTAAATGTATAGAAAATACGGGTTTTCCCTCTTAAACTTTAGAGAGCAAGCAATATAGACAACACAATAGTAAAGATAGGTTCCCAAAAAAAATTAAAAAATTAGTTGATATTGGTTTGAGGAAATTAATTGTAATAATGGAGTAAAAAGAGAGATTGTCTTCTGTATACACCTAAAAATGGCTAAGTCAAATTAAATAAATATTTTAATATTTATTTTAATTCCCATCCTCCTATCAATTAAATAAATATTCCAATTTGTTAGGGGTAATTGGATCAAACAATGAATATGCAATGATAAACAATATCAAATACCCAAAACTCAATAGAATAGTGAACTAAGAAGATCAAATCAAATAAGCAATGAATCAACAAATGCAAACCTTCCTTAGATCAAAACTTCCATTGTTGCCTATCAAAAATCGTCCTTGTGTGTATGAAAAGGCCCTCAGTGAGTGACTTCTTTGCTTTGTCAAGAATGTCGATTATGAATGGCTGTGGTGATGTCGCAATGAAGAGAAGCTTCACAACGAGGGTTGTAGTGTGTAGTAACAAAAGTGTGATCACAAGCAATGAAGGAATTGGTGCCAAAGGCGCACTATAATGCCTGCAGAGTAACAATACTTAAAGCTTGGATGAATAGAATGGAAGAATGAGGTTGTACTTATAGACTTGGGAGAAATAAGATCAACGGTTGAGAACAGATGAGGAGCGTGCAATGAATAAGAAGAAGACAAGTGTCACACAAAAGTTGTTTTATTTGAGTTAATCACTTTCTTTTCTAAAGATAAGACATGCTTTTCATAAATTAGAAAGATTTTTTCTAATTTAAGATAAATTGATAAAAACAAGGTTGATTGAATAGATAACTCAACTTAAGATTTGCTTTTACATGATTTGAGAGAAATTAAATAATAAATTATTTAATTGTGTGTGCATGGAGAAGAAGACTTATGTTTAGAAGATTTGGAAGATATTTGAAGATAAGAAAGCAAATTAAATAAATCAATTTATTTAATTGTTGTGCATGATTTGGAAGACTAACTAAAATATTTGATTTATTTTATTTTTGAAGATTGGGAGAATTTAAATAAATTTGATTTGATTTATTCAAATTTGGAAGAATGAATTTGATTTAATTAAATAATTGAGAATTATTTAATTGTTTGGAAGAATTGAATTAAATAAAGGATTTTATTTAATTATTGGAAGAATATGAATCAAATAAATAAATTTGGTTATTTTATTTATTGATAGAAGAATTAGATGGAATAAATATTAAGAATATTTATTTAGACCGAATCGTGTCATTTTTAGGCGTATACATTTTGCCCCTCTTTGATGCAATGTGTTTTATCACGTTGCTTCAAAGAATAAGTTGTCTGATAATGATACATGCCCCAGTTTGCCCCTAGTACAGGGTATGATGATAGGATGCCCTCTCGGGAGATTGGACGAGAAGAAGGCAGAAGGACGAGAGATGGACAATCTCATGAAGACGAAGGAAAACTAGGTTAGGTTGGAAGGAAACATGACACGTTTCAGAGAAATGGGAAGAAAACTGGAAGAAACAGATGTGGGAAGTAGTCGTAGTCACCACATAGCCAAATTAGGGTTTGCAAACTATAAACAGGAGCTGGGTCCACAAGATAACTCATTTGCACACTTGTCTTAGTTTGATTTGCTTCAGAGAGCTTAGAGCAGCATGGCAACCAGAGAGGCGGATATTCCACGCGAGGAGCATCGATTCGAGCGCGTCCGTCAATTCGACTGGCCAGCAGAGGCAGGACCCCCGGTATGTATCCCAAAAAACTTCTCCTAGGGTCGATTTAGGTAGCATTAAATGCTAGGAGAAATTAGAGTAGATAGAAGCGCAGAAATGCAGAGCAGTGCATATGTAGCGTGAAACGGCGCATATGTGTTTCTACGGCGCATACGTAGGATAAAGCGACGCATCTATGAAATCGGCGCATATGTAGAAAAGTGCAGTGCATGCGTAATAATATAGCGCATATACAGTATGTTGTGGCACATATATCAAAACTGCACATACGTAGAAAACTGTGACGCATGCATGTGTTTTTGCAGCGCATTTGCCAAAAGTGGCGCATAGGACAAGAAACGGTGCTTTTGTGAAAAAATAGCACATTTACCACCTGTTGTGGTGCATATGTCACAGATAGGTAGATTACTTAGCAAAATTGACTCGATTGGTGCCCTGTTTGGCACGTCAATCGATAAGCTATCTCTGAGATTGCAGGAATCTAGTCAAGAGATGTAGTGTGCTATTTTGATCAATTTGAAATGCTAAGTTAGTTGACATGTTTCAATAGATATGTTGAGTATGGCACTTGCAACTTTAGGTTGACGCCTTGCTTTGCGTGCTTGCAGGAGGAGATACGAGATATGTTGCAATCTAGGGAGCAGTTCCATATGCCTTTGTTGCAGAGATATATGCTAACCGAGATAGATAGAGAGGCACTTGGTGCTATGGGACCTGATTACATTTGCTTCATGCCTGAGGTGCAAATGAACCGTGGCTTGCTGACTACTGCTGTGGAGAGATTCCATAGTGAGGATGGGACATTCCACTTCCCGACTAGCGAGATGACTGTGACACTGGAGGACGTCTACAGGATTTTTCATTTGCCGATTGATGGCGAGCTTGTGGAGTATGATCCATAGAGAGGTGCAGGACTCGCCGAATGCAGGCGAGTGTTTGATGACCCGGAGTTAGTTGGATAGGTCATCCCGTGGTAGGATATCCACGATTACTACAACTACTTCCCAGGGATTGTAGCAGGATTGATCGGAGGCATTGTATGCCCTGACAGGAGATCACATGGGTTCCCCTTTGGATGGGGTAGGATCATGGAGAGGATGGTGACAGAGGGCACCCGATATGCTTGGGGTGTCTGTGTGCTTGCCCATTTATACCACAATATGCATCAGGTGGTGTATCACAGGAGCACGAGCCTTTCTACAACGTGTCACTATTACAGTTTTGGCTATGGGAGCACATAGTGATCGCAAGACTGATATGTGTTTTTGCGAGACAAAGGGGAGAGCCATACAGCTATGATTACACAGGGGTGATTTCCTAGCATAGGCTAGGAAAGCTAGAGTATTGGAGACATGCCTTGGATGGGGTAGATGTGGTCATCTGGCGACCATATCTAGACTGCGAGCTATGGGATGATGAGGCAGACGAGCTACCTTACTGCTTTCAGACGAGATGGCTTATAGGACATACTCGCCACATACTATAGAGACAGATTGTTGGCAGAGTACTTAGACAGTTCAGTAGGAGGCAGGGCATGCCACAGGGGCAGGCTTGGTTTACACGGACACACGTGGAGAGGGTCAGATGGGGACCGATGGCATCCTACGAGGAGGCCCTGGCAGAGTTTTGACAGACACCTTATGTCACCTGGGACATGAGGAGGGAGATAGCAGACGCCAGGATGTCACAGGATTACGAGGATTGGTTTGCCGAGCACCCATTCCTAAGATATTTAGGACCTAGGGTGCTAGTGCCTCGCATAGATGAGGCAGACTCAGATGATGAGGGCCAGGTTGGCCAGAGGGGGAGGAGAGGGAGAGGAGGACAGAGAGGGAGCAGAGATGGAGGAGATGACAAAGGAGGGGGAGGAGGTGGTGATGATGGAGGCCAACCTAGACAGAGGTGAAGGGTTGGGGAGGGACCAGGGGTCGCACAGCAGGTACCATAGGAGGTACTGTAGGTACAAAGAGGACAGATGCCACCACTTCAGTAGGTGGCACAGTAGTAGGTGGCATAGCAGCAGGCGGCACAACAGCAGGTGCCACAGCAGCAGGTGTCCCAGGGTCCAGCACAGGTAGATGTCCATGAGATGACCATAGCTACATTGAGAGGACAGGTTAGACAGCTGCAAGCCCAGCTCAGGAGAGTTGAGGCCCGACAAGAGACAGATGCAGAGTACATTGCAGGTCTGACTAGAGAGAGGGACATGGAAGATGCTCGGATACGAGTTATCCAAGTGGAGAGGGATACCGCAGTGGCAGCCCTGGGGACAGATGCGATGAGTAGTTTCTTGGTTGGGCAGGTGCAGCAGGCACAAGCGCAGCTAGCACAGGTACAAGGAGAGTTGGCACAGGTGCAAGGGCAGCTAGCACAGGTATAGGGGGAGCTTGCGAGAGCGCAGGCCCAGACGCAGTATTATCATGGATTATACCATGGTGTAGTGCCAGTTAGTGAGAGGGCTTCGAGCTATAGGAGTTAGTCTATGGCCTCACAGAGAGCAGGTCCATCGAGGTCAGGGGCCTCTGTGATGGGCCCACAGTAGTCAGAGGCCGGCAGGGGAGGAGGAGGAGACACTGCCGATAGCAGTGGTCCACAGCAGCAGGGGTAGCAGCGACACACAAACTTTTTTGGATCCTATGTACTTTTTGATGGCTCAGACAACCGGATAGACCTGTACCACTTTTGTATTTTGAGACCTGTATCACCATCTGTTGGGATGTACTTATTGTATATGACACCGATTCAAAGACAGACATTTGGATATTGTACATTTAGACATATTTTATGATATTTATATGATGATGCAACTATTTTGATTCTCTCTATATGTATGAGTTTATGATGCATTTCTATTGCATCAGGCCATGTATGTGGCTTAATGCAGACTTAGATGTTTTACTTGATGTTATGAGATGTTATCTGATGCAGATTTGTGATATGATGCTATGTGATGCTATATGACCTAATGTAGGCTTAGATGTTTTACTTGATATGCTTCTTAATGTGTGTGAATGTGACTAGTATCTATATGATTATGCAACTTATGTGATGCACTTGATCTATGTTTTTTTGATTTTTTTTCGTTTCGACACTATATGATGATTGTAACAAGCTGTATATGGATGACTTAATGCACTCTATTATGTATACAACTAATTTAAACATGTAAATGACTATCTCATGTGCTATGATATGATATGCAACTATATGTTATGTTTTTGTGATGTCCAAGTGTATTCTATTGACACATAAATGATAGAATGATAGATAGAAGATTGATTGACAGAAGAAAGACTCAATAGAAAGATTCACAAGCTTCACTTTGTATTGTTACCTTACATTGATTGGATCTTTTATTACATGGATGTGGATGTATGGATGTGTAAATGGATGTATAATGGATCGATTTGATTTTGACATCTTGACGATGCAAGTGTTTTGAAGTGCTTTATTTCATCATTGGGCAATTTTATTGGTACTTTTTCTGAAATGTTGTAAGTTAACACAAGCATCTAGGTATAATTGAACCAAGATGACCTGAGCATTGCTTACATGGATTTTGATTTAGCAAGCTAATACAAGCATCGAGGAATAATTGAACCAAGATGACCTGAGTATTTCTTGCATATCAACAAACAAGGATTGCCCCCGTTCATGTTAGACCTTGGATGTCCTTGATGATCTTTTACCGATCATGTCCTTAGACAAGGCGTCGCATTACTAAAGTTTAATCTGCAAACAACAAACAAAGAAAATAATCATGCCCCCATCATAGCATCTCTAGCTTTTGGCATCCTTGAGTAGCATAGAAAGGCATGATAGCAAAAATCAAGACTCTGTAATTTTAACTTAACCAACACAAATCATTCTTGCATTTAGATGTGTTTGTTTCTTGCCATAATGTGAGTAAAATCATTTAGAAGGCCTTAGGTGTTTTTCTGCTTTGCTTTGGATAGGTTAAGTGCCTCGTGTCAAAATTTCTGCTTTGGGATTAGGTTTTGCTTGCACTTGCTTGCTTGGTGAGAAGATTCCACAATCCTTATTGGTGAGATGGACCCTAAGGGACTGACCTAGTGCCTCGGGGGCTCATTGCTAAATGGCCTTGCCTATGTGACAACACAGAGGCAACGTAGTTCGGGGTAAACCCTAACGGACCTAAGACCTAGGTGGTAGAAAGTGGAGGTAGACTCGGATAGATAGAAGGACTAGACATGGTATGGATGGGACAATGGAGCCTCGGGGGCACATTAGAATAATGGCCTACGTGATGACGAAGAGGCAATCTAGTTCATGGACTTGGACCATGGATGGACTAGAAGATAGACGACAAGATATGGGATGGACGAAGAAGGCCTCGGGGGCACATTAGGATAATGGCCTTGCCTACATGACAGCACAGAGGCAATGTAGTTCACAGACTTGGACCATGGATACCAACAAGAGACACTATGCTAGGCTGACACAGTAGGTATGATATGGGAAAAAACCTTGGTTGACAAGGCCAACAAAGAGACAGAGTATCAAGCCATGATAGGTTACTGTCAGGATTTTGTTATGGGATAGATATGGGCCGAATGGGACACAAGGAAGAATGGACTCAAGGTGATTGGTTTCCCAAAGATGGAGAAGGTGGTTTATCACAAGTAACGCCTGTTTACCAGGTTTTCACCACTTGCCTTTATTTGCACGAAAAGCTAGAAAGTGTACATGACACTTGATTGCCAGGTTTTCATCATGATACCTATCCAAGGCACTTGTTTGCCAGGTTTTCACCGAAGGACAATTTTTTTGTACTTTTCTATTTTTTTATTTTTTTTGTATTTTTCTAATTTTTCAATTTTTTTGTATTTTATGCCCCCCTTACATTGGGGTTCTCCTAGGTATAGAACCGACAAAGGTGCATACTGTTGATTGGGTCATCGAACAGCTCACCCTCTAATGTTGCTAACTGATATGCCCCTGATCCATATGCTGCTACAATCACATAAGGCCCAAGCCAGTTGGGTTGGAACTTGCCCTTCTTTTCCCTATCCTGTTGATTGCAGGGATTTTCCTTAAGGACCAGATCTCCAACTATGAAGACTCTTGGGCGAACTCTGTGGTTATAGCTTCGTGACATCATTTGTTGATATGCTTTGAGATGGTCAAAGGCTTTCTGTCTCCTTTCCTCTAGCAACTCTAGTTCTTGTAATCTGGAGACTATGTATTCTTCATCTGATATGAGACCTTTTAACGACACCCTGAGAGATGGTAATTCGACCTCTATGGGAAGGATGGCTTCTGAGCCATAGATAAGGGAGTAAGGTGTAGCATCTGTGGGAGTGTGTATACTGGTTCTGTAGGCCCACAGAGCGGGATTGAGTTGGATGTGCCAATCACGGCCAGCATCATTGACTGTTTTCTTGAGGAGTTTCAAGATGGTCTTGTTCGATGCTTTAGCTTGACCGTTGCCTTAGGGGTAATAGGGTGTGGAGAAACGGTGTTGGATTTTGAATCGGTCACAGAGTTCTTGGACATCCTGGTTTTTGAAGGGTCTTCCGTTATCCGTGATAATGGATAAAGGAATTCCATATCTGCAGATGAGGTAATTTAGGATAAATGAGGATATTTGCTTACTTGTGACGATGGTGAGGGGAACAACTTCAATCCACTTGGTAAAGTACTCAGTGGCGGTTATGATGAATTTATGGCCATTGGATGAGGGTGGATGGATTTTTCCCACGAGGTCAAGTCCCCATTGGCAAAAGGGCCAAGGTGTTGTTAAAGGTCTCAACTCTTGAGTTGGTGCATGTATCAGGTTCCCATGTATTTGGCACTACTTGCACTTCTTGACAAACTGATATGAATCTATTTCCATGTTCGGCCAGTAATAACCCAAATGCATGAGTTTCTTGGCTAAGGAAGGACCGCTAGAGTGTGTTCCACAAATCCCTTCGTGCATGTCTTGTAAGGCGGTTAGGGATTCTTCTCATTCTAAACAACGGAGTAAAGTACCATCTAGACCACGTCAGTATAGGGTATTGGCAATAATGGTATAGCGAGAGGTTTCACATATAAAGGTTCATCATTGGTTTGAAGATAAGTCGAGTGGGAGAGTGTTGTCCTTGAGGTAAGTGTAAATCTTACCATACCAAGGTGAATCAAATCCAACTAAAAGGCATATGGAATGGTTCTCAGGAAGATCATAAGCTGGTTGTCGAATAGTTTCTACTAAGAACTCGTATTGTGACTCATTCTCTGGTATCTCAAGAAGAGAGGCAATGGTCGCCAGGGCATCTGCTGCTTTGTTCTCAATCCGAGGTATCTACTCAAAAGAGATGATCACAAAGTATTCCTTAAATTCATCAACCATCCACTTGTAAGGGACAAGCTTTTCATCTTTGGTTTGGTAATCATCGTTGACCTGATTGATTATTAGTTGAGAATCACCATAGACATGTAGCTCTTTGATTTTCCACTCTGTTACCATTTTGATACCAATGACTAAGGCTTCATATTCTGCTATGTTGTTGGTGCATGGGAATAACAAACGATAAGACTTTGGAATGGTGTCACCATGAGGAGTCACAAACAAGATTCCTGCCCCCGATCCATGGTTGGCGAAGGACCCATCAAAGTATAGTTTACATGAATGTGTTGAGATAGTGAATAAGGATTCATCTGGAAACTCAAATTGCATTGGTGTCGAGTCCTGTAGTGGTGCATCTGCTAACTGATCATCAATGACTTGCCCTTTGATAGCTTTTCTATCTACATACTCAATGTCGTATTCACTTAGGAGCATTACCCATTTGGCTAGGTGACCTGTGAGAGCTGCTTTGCTTAGTAGGTATTTCAATGGATCTATTTTTGCAATAAGTTTGACTGGATGTGCAAGCATATAATGTTAGAGTTTTTGGGAAGCAAAAACTACCGCAAGACATGATATTTCTATCTGTGAGTATTGCAACTCATAGCCCACTAATGTTTGAATGATATAGTAGATGGCTCTCTCTTTATTCTCATAATCTTGTTGTGCTAGAAGAGCCCCAAGAGCTGTAGGTGTAGCAGATATGTATAGTATCAATGGTTTCCCTTGGATATGAGGCATAAGAATAGGTGGATTCATAAGGTACTCTTTCAGTTTGTTGAATGCCTCTTCACACCTCTCATCCCATCTGAATGGAATGTTCTTGTGCAGGAGATGACTGAATGGTTGGCACTTGTCTGCCAGCTATGATATGAATCTACAGATTGCTTGTAACTTGCCTTGTAGCGATCTTAGTTGTGTTAGAGTCTTGGGTGGTGGCATATCTATGATAGCCTTGACTTTGGCGGGGTCCACCTCTATTCCATCTACTGATACAATAAAGCCTAGAATCTTGCCTGAGGTGACTCCAAACACACATTTCTTTGGGTTCAACCTGACTTTGAATTGCTCTAATCTCTAAAAGACTTTCTCTAACACATCCAGATGTGATTCCCTTGTGAGTGACTTTGCTAGGATATCATCTACATAATCTTCCATTGTTGCGTGCATCATATCATGAAATATAGTGGTCATAGCACGCTAATATGTGGTTCTGGCATTCTTTAGCCCAAATGGCATGACATTCCAACAAAAAGTGCCCCATGGACAAGTAAAAGTTGTCTTGTGTTGGTCTTCGGGTGCTATCCTGATCTGATTATATCCTGAGAATCAATCCATGAGAGATAGCATGGTATGTCCTGCTGTTAAGTCGACTATGATATCTATGTTTGGCAACGAAAAATCATCCTTGTGGCAAGCTTTTTTTAGATCTCTAAAGTCATTGCATAGTCTAACTCTGCTATCTGAATTAAACACTGGTACAATGTTGGATATCCACTCCGGGTAGTCTATTTCTCTGATAAACCCCACATCTAACAACTTCTTCAGATCTTCTTTGACCAATAGTGCTATATGCGGATGCATCTTTCTAAGCTTTTGTTTGACAGGTTTCACACCTAGATCTAGTGGAAGATGATGTAGGATCAAGTTTGGGTCTAGACCTAGCATGTCTGCATATGACCAAGCGAAGTTGCCTCTCTTTTTCTTGAAGAATGGTACAAACTTGGTCTTTTCTGGTGGAATAAGAGATTTAGCAAAGTGAATGATCTTAGGCTATTCCTTTGTTCCAATGTTAACCAGCTCTGTGGGTTCCACGACAATCTAAGACTTCTCCTGGTGCATGTCATTGGGGAGAGTGTCAAGCCTTCCATCATCAGGTGCCACAGTTGGGTTTTCACCTTCGGATGCGTCCTTTCTTTTTACTGTTTTGGGATCTGACACTGCCGCAGAATGGTTTTCACCGTCATATCCAGTTTTGATTTTGATATTTTTGCAACTGGAAGGCTTGTCACCCTCTCTGAAATAAGCCACGGTATTAAGTTCAATAGCGAAACTAGCTTTATGATCTCCTTTGGGTAGGTGGTCCCTAAGTTCCATGTAGTCAATATAAGCATCATCATTTTGGAACATATCTAGTTGAGGAGTTCCTCGTAGATCCCAGTCAATGAGTTCAAGATGCACAAGGAGGAGGGAGTCAGAGGATAGATCTGATTCGTTGATAGTTTGAATGGACATACTAGGAGTATTGGGAGGGGGAGTGTTTGGGATGGTACTTTCCTCCAAATTATTTATTGCGATAGAACTCAAACCTTCCTCGAAAGTCGTATTCTCAGAGATAGGCAAATCAGACTCTACTGGTCTGTTCAGTAGCATTTGTCCCTTACAGTAGGGGCTATAAGTTTGGATGGTATAACATTCTTTGTCATCGTAGGAATGCTCTGTCAACTCATCCCACTCATCCTCATTGGAATCTATGTCACTATCCACTTGGAGTGTATGTATCATTTCCACAAGACAAGCATTTTCCTTAGCTTTGCCCTTACCTTTATATCCTAGGCCATTTGTATTTCTAGCCAATGATGATGAAGAAGGTTGAATGGGTTCTATGATTCCTTCTTTTCTTAGGCCGATAGGGCTTTGTCCTTCGTAACCCATTTTGTGTAGGATAGCTTCACCTCGCCCATAGAGTTCTATTGGGAACCTAGGTGGTTCTTGTTGTGTGCTCTCCTCTTCTTTGGTATAAAGCCATTGTAGGACATCTCTTTCTTCTATTTCATCGGATAAGGTCCCTCATTTGACAAAGGGAGCTGTGGGAGGTATAGGAGGAGAAGATGGCTTTGGAAAATGCTTGGGTCGACCAAAGGATCTAGGAGATAAAGGCATTTTGGCTAGATTGAAGCTGTGCTCAATGGAGTATTCCCCAACTCTGGTTTCTTTGATAGTAATTTTCTGCTCTTTGGGCTTTGATGAGGAAGCTTCAAAGGTATGGTCTTGCTGTGGGGTAGGGGATGTAGATGCTCTGTTGTTTGGTATGATGCAATTGGGTTTTGAAAGGACAGAGTTGCAATGCTGGAAGGGGTCAGGGTCTCCTTGGATGGTAACTTGCTTGCCATTATGTGGGAATTTTATGCATTGATGATAGGTAGAGGGAACAGCTTTCATTGCATGGATCCACGGTCTCCCTAGGAGAATATTATAGGTGAGTTCCCTATCTAGGACTTGGCACACAACATCTTTTATGATAGGTCCCACTTGTATGAGTAATACCACTGTTCCCTTGGTAGTTCTCTCATCTTCATCATAGGCTTTGATAGTTATCTTCTTTCTTGGATCGACTGCGTTCTTAGAGAACCCCAATGTAAGGACTAGCTTTAACATGCAAATATTTAAACCGGACCCCCCATCAATGAGAACCCTCTTGATGCGATGCTTGTGGATGAAGGTGACAATATGTAGAGGGGTGTTATGAGGTTGAGACACAGAGAGGTCATCTTGTTCAGTGAATGATATGGTGCTTGAGGAGGTCAGATTACCTACCATGGCCTAAAACTTCTCTTGGGCCAAGTTAGTGGGGACGGTGGTTTCCACTAAGGCTTTATTGAGAATCCCCTTATGAGAAGGAGATAGACTCAACAACTCCAAGATAGAAATGTGAGCCGGAGTCTTCTGTAGTTGGTCTATGACATTATACTGATAGAAGTTGGACTGAGAAGGTGACGACCTTGGAGGGACAGTATTCAATGTGACATTACCACTGCGGATAATGATACTACAACCATTGCGGTTAGGCTCTGATTACTAATTGGATGTGACGACATTGATTTGTGGGACATGCTCGAATAGGCAATTGATGGTATAGTCGAATGGCACACTTGCATAGTTGGCATTACTATTCCCACTATTCTGATTTGGCCTGTTGCGGTTGTTGTTGTTGTTACCGTTGTTGTTATTGCCATGGTTGTTGTTGCTGTTGTTATTATTGCCATGGTTGTTATTGTTGTTGCATGGCCTATTGTGATTAAGAAGTGGATCCCTGTAAGCCATATGTGTCTCATTGGAGGTATGATGTTGGGTTCCCCCTTGATTTTGATCAAGCACATCTTGGATAACATGTTTGAGATGGATACAATTGTTGGTTGTATGTCCCCTTCCTCTATGATACTCACAATAGTCAGTGTCTTTCCAATATGGAGGTTTGACAATAGGCTCAAAATCACTTGTTAGCGGTAGAGAGATTTATTGTTAGCCAATAACTTCTGTAATGTGGATTCTTGAGACTCACCCAGTGGTGTGAACTTTTGCCTTGGATTTGCGTTGAACCATGGTCTTGGCTCCCAAGAGAATGGTTTGTTGGGCGTAACATTGTTTGTTTCTCCTTTGAGAGTGAATATGGGTTGTTGCTTGGGAGCCGCTTCCTTGGCGTCAACCACTCCATCGTTGACAACATTCTTATTCTTGGTCCAAAACTTTGATTTGTCAGTCGTATAGTTGGAGATAGGTGTGTCCTTGTATAACTTGATTTGCCCCTTGGCAATCATAGCTTTTTCGATAAACAATCCCATTTTGATGACTTTTAACGATGATGTAGGGCATTGTATTTGTATTTGATAGCCAAGATCAGTGTTGAGGTTATGGACAAACATCTCCATTAGTTGCTTCTCAAGTACATCGTACGAGCACTTGCTTGCTAGTTGTCTCCATCGTTGTAAGAAGGTGGAAAATGATTCACCACCCTTTTGTTTGGTGTTGCATAGATCAAGCATAGAGACTTCGTGTTCAATGTTGTAAGAGAAGTGGGTGATAAACTTGTTGACTAGCTCATCAAAAGTTTTGATGCCCGGTGGAAGCCGTGAGAACCACTCCATAGCTTGACTGCCTAGAGATCTAGGGAATAGTCTCATTAAGTAAGTCTCGTTGTGAGCTACCTCTAAACATGCTGCGTTGAATTCCCTGATGTGATCTCTAGGGTCCTCTTTCCCTTTGTACTTATCAAACTTAGGAACTTTGAATCGATAGAGAAATGGTTTCATGACCAAGTTTTTATCAAATGGGTACGGTGCAATATCTTCCAAGGAGTAGTTTTTAGTATTTGTACCCGTCTTGAGATCCAACATTTGTTGCTTTAGACCTTCGATTTCTTTTCTCATTTCTTCCATGGGAGTACTTTGGTCTATGGTTTTCTTTCCTTTATCTTTCACATTTGTGTCTAGGGTTTTCTTTCCCTTTTCACGATCATCCTCAATGTTTTCCAGGATTGAGTTTATATCAAAATCCGCAGGCAGTTTAATTCCAAGACTAGGAAGATGATAGAAATACTTGTGAGGGTCGTCATGGAGCACTTTCTCTACTAAGCGTTGGAATTTCTGATCTTGGATGCTTCCTTGATAGTCTTCGTTAGAGATTTCCTCATCACTATCGTGAGGTGTGACGATGTGGTTGGATGATCCGGCCATTTCAAGTTGTTTTTTGTATTGAGATCTAGTAAGAACCATGTAAGGTGACGTGGGATGAGGTGGAATGGGACAAGAGATTTTGGCGAGGTGCCGATGGAGACTACTGAGAATAGGATACTTATGACAAGATTTGGAAAAAGGACTTTCTCGATCAATGATTCCAAGTAAGACGGCCGATACAAGATGATAGCCACTAGTAAGGGTACTCGATACCTGTCATACTGTGTAGGGACTAGTTGTGTACCAAGACCTCTAGCAAAGTTCTGTGACCTACTAGGTTTACTTGAATCTAAAGTGATACGAAAAAGGGGCCTATGCTGACCTGATATGGGATAGTTTTTGACTTTTGACTAGAAAGACCTGCTTAATGAGGGCAACCGTTCGAGTGGTTACACATGCGGCAGCACTACTCTCTGTTATAGAATCTCCCAGCATGCAAGGGTTGCGCCTTGGAGGGTTTTGGGGGAGGTTGGTTGTCGATGTAACACAATTGCACTCGTTGTTTGAAGCTTTCACTCCAAACACAATTTATTTATAGTGGCTTGGAAGGGCTTGGCGTCTACCCTGTTACCACTTAGGGTCGTTCCTACTTGGATAAGTGGTATCTAAGAGCAGGCCCCTCTAAAGGAAAAACACATGTGAAAATGATACTTTTGGCGTTTTGATCACCCAAGATAGGGGAGAGCATAGGCCTAGTATCATTCCCAAAAACACAGTATACAGTGGTTCTTTTTCCCCTAGTTAAAATAGAAAAAAACTAGATGAGCTATCTACTTGGGCAATCACAGAACTTTGAAGTGATTTGCAAGATAGCAATGGTCCAGTTTTAACCAAGATAGCAATGGTGAGTTTAGTTTTAATCCACGTAGCACAAATAGTTAACTTTGAAATGATGGTCAATCAATATAGCAATGGTTCAGTTTTAACCCAGATAGCAATGATGAGTTCAATTCTTAACCACGATAGCACGAGTTGTTAACTTTGAAGTGATGGTCAATCAAGATAGCAATGGTTCAATTTTAACCCAGATAGCAATGATGAGTTCAATTTTAATCCAGATAGCAATAACTTTGAAAAGATAGCAATGTTGTAATGCAAGATAGCAATGGTTCAATTACCACTTTCCTAATTCAAACTATGTGAGATTTGCATGAGCATCAATATTACTATCCTTTAAGAAATCAAAGTGTGAGCTAATCGAATGCAATTATATGAATCTAAACCAGTGCCTAACCTACAAAATAGATCAAAAGTATTCCTACAAAGATGTCAACATTAGCAAAATCTTCCTAGAAAACCCTAAAAATTATTGTTCAGACAAATGCGTCGCTTCAAAGACTGGATGCGCAGAAATAGTCTACAGAAGCGCAGTAATATGTATGCACCGTAATAGAGCTTATAAGCGTTGCAAGAAAGTGTATATGCGCTATAAGAACAGAAGTGTCGTGACAGGTTGTAAATGCGCCGAAACAATGAACGTATGCGCAGCATAAACAAATGCGCCGTGACAGGTTGTAAATGCACCAAAATAGTGAACGTATGCGCAGCAGAAACAGATGCGCCATGACAGTTAACAGATGCGTGTTAGGATGCAATGAATATGCAGTTTCCTCCTGTGTACGGCTGTCTAAACACAAAAACTTAGTTTTTGGGTTAAATTTGGAGCTAGGCCCCACGGTGGGCGCCAAAAATGTTAGGGGTAATTGGATCAAACAATGAATATGCAATGATAAACAATATCAAATACCCAAAACTCAATAGAATAGTGAACTAAGAAGATCAAATCAAATAAGCAATGAATCAACAAATGCAAACCTTCCTTAGATCGAAACTTCCATTGTTGCCTATCAGAAATCGTCCTTGTGTGTATGAAAAGGCCCTCAGTGAGTGCACTTATTTGCTTTGTCAAGAATGTTGATTATGAATGGTTGTGGTGATGTCGCAATGAAGAGAAGCTTCACAACGAGGGTTGTAGTGCATAGTAACAAAAGTGTGATCACAAGCAATGAAGGAATTGGTGCTAAAGGCGCACTATAATTCCTGCAGAGTAACAATACTTAAAGCTTGGATGAATAGAATGGAAGAATGAGGTTGTACTTATAGACTTGGGAGAAATAAGATCAATGATATAAAGACTTGAGAAGATCAACGGTTGAGAATAGATGAGGAACATGCAACGAATAAGAAGAAGACAAGTGTCACACAAAAGTTGTTTTATTTGAATTAATCACTTTCTTTTCTAAAGATAAGACATGCTTTTCATACATTAGAAAGTTTTTTTCTAATTTAAGATAAATTGATAAAAACAAGGTTGATTGAATAGATAACTCAACTTAAGATTTGCTTTTGCATGATTTGAGAGAAATTAAATAATAAATCATTTAATTGTGTGTGCATGGAGAAGAAGACTTATTTTTAGAAGATTTGGAAGATATTTGAAGATAAGAAAGCAAATTAAATAAATCAATTTATTTAATTGTTGTGCATGATTTGGAAGACTAAATAAAATATTTTATTTATTTTATTTTTAAAGATTGGGAGAATTTAAATAAATTTGATTTGATTTATTCAAATTTGGAAGAATGAATTTGATTTAATTAAATAATTGAGAATTATTTAATTGTTTGGAAGAACTGAATTAAATAAAGGATTTTATTTAATTATTGGAAGAATATGAATCAAATAAATAAATTTGGTTATTTTATTTATTGATAGAAGAATTAGATGGAATAAATATTAAGAATATTTATTTAGACCGAATCGTGTCATTTTTAGGCGTATACACAATTTATTTAAATGATTCGCATCCCTCCAATAATTAAATAAAATCAATTTATTTAATTAAATCCCCTAATTCTTCTAATGTCTCACATAATTAAATAATTCTAAATTATTTAATTAATCTTAAATTCCTCTATCCCAAAGTCCTAATTTCATAAATCCACCTCATCATTCCACGTCACCTTTCCACCTCACCATGTTGCACACATAATTAAATATTTTAATAATTAATTAGCTAATATCCTCTCACCCACATGTCCTATTTATCCTCCAGTCAAATTAGTTAACTCATCAATCAAATCAGTTAACTAATTAGTCAATTGAGTTCACTGGTCAATCTATTCTGTTGACTCCTCAATCTGTTTTGTTAATTGATTAGTCTATTCAGTTAACTCCTCAATCTATTTTGTTAACTCCCATAACCCATGAAGAAGGCTTGGAAACTTGTCCTCTCCTGATTTGTGCACATTCCCTCAAGTCTTCTCAACCGTACAGCTCACAAGTAATTCCTCCAGTCATGGATCTATTGACACTTGGATTTGGTCTTCCCTCAGCCTATATAAACAAGGTCTTCACACCCATTTGTATACACTCAAGCATTCGTAATCTTACTCTGTAGGAATCATACCAATGTGCCTTTGGCAAAATCACCTTCATTGCATTTGCATTATCAACCCATTATCATCACCATGTCTCCATTATCAATACATCCCCATTAGTATTGCATTGTAGTGTGATCTCCATTGCATTGTCCACCTACAGTCGTTCTACTCTTGTCATCTTCATAGCAAGGAAGTACACAATATTGAGAGCTCCATTACCATTAAGATCAAGAGCAGATAGGCAAATAATGGAAGCATAGAGGTAAAACGGTCTTCGAAGGTATATTCTTTGTTTACTTGTATTTACATCAATTTCCATTGAGTTATTGGATGATTAGTTGTTTAATACTATTGTTCACATTTTCTGATAACATCTTATATCCCTACTATTTGAATAAAGATAAGAAAGAATTGAAACAATAACTAGAAGATGGTTCCATAGTGGATTATTTCTATCATAGTTCCACGGAGACGCGTCCCCCCTGAAAACTAGCCGTCCCCGAGACGAGGACATTTCTGGGACAGGGAGACGTTGAGGAAACGTCCCCCCACTGTCCCATCGTCCCCCCCGCCATCTCTGAGACGTCTCTCCTTGGGGGGACTTCTGGATGTTCCTGGGACTCCTGGATGTCCCCCCGCAAAAACATTAAAAAATCATTTTTTTAATTTCAAGGAAAACCTAAAAGCAAAACTCTATAGTTAATTTTTGACCTTTTTTTTTCTTCGTTTCATTGTTTTTCACCGCCAGTGTGGAGTTTTGAGTTCTCTGAGCTGCGATTCGCGAATCAAGGTGAGGGTTCCATTTTTTTTAGGCATTTTTAATTTTTTTGAGGCATTTTTCCTGTGAGCTGCAAGGTTTTTAATTTTTTTTAATTGTTGAAGTGAAGTGAAAGTCTGAATGCCTCAAAGAGATGTCATCGCATGGGACATCACACATGATAACATCTCTTTGAGGCATTCAGTCGCCACATTGGTTTCTTGAAAGTTTCCAAAGCCTTTTCAAATTTTGACAAATCCATTTTGTGCATATCCTGCAATCATTGTAGTTGATGAGACCACATTTCTTTGAATTTTGTCTGATGTTGTAGTTGCAACTGCCCTATTAGACATATATGTAAAATGTGGAAGCATAGACAAGGCACGTGAACTGTTTGACAAAATGCCTCAATCCTTTATGTTTTGATGGATATCCTGTTGATAACTGAGAGGGGGGGGTGAATCAGTTATCCTAATTGTTTCTTCTTTTGAACTTTCTTATTAAGCAAAGCAGCATTGAGTTAAACAAACAAACATTATCATGAAATGAGAAACACATGACACAGTATTTTTGATGTGGAAACCCAGTTAAGGGAGAAAACCACGGGGTGATTAACCCAAAGATTATTCTCTGTTAGAAGAATAAGGAGTTACAAAAAATGGCACTTGCCAATTAGGGCTCACTGCCCGAGCACACTGCTCACAAAGAGGCCCACTGCCTACAAGGAGACACACTGTCTACAAAGAATGTTATACAATACTTGAACTGATTGGAAGCACCTACATATGCTAGGGTTCAGTTCCGGTTAGGCTCAGTACACTGATCTGCTGCACTTCATCTTTCCTCTGTTCTTTATTCTGCTATCTTTTCACATACCGGATCTTTCGTACTACTTCTGCTCTGATCTGTACTTATTCGCATACACTATCACACAATCACTACTTTCACAACTAAATCCATCCTCTATATATATCCGCACAAGTAATTTCATCACCTTTCTAGTCGGCATCCGGAACAGTCTAGTTTCTTACAAGCTCTGTTCTGTCGGCTGAATCCTTGCTCACCAAGCAATGCGAATCAAGCATATACTTGTAGATATCATTAGTCATGTTGGCCAAACATGATTCATGCCTTCACAACCTTTACCATCAACAGTAACATATCCGGAAAAGATTCTGATGCTCTGTCAGTCAGTTCTTCCTTCTGTTCTCATTGTCTTTCAGGAATCCGGTACTCAGCTATTCATATCTTTTTCTTTGTCCATCACCGGAGGCTAAATCCTTGGAATATACTACTCAAGGTAGTCCTCTCGACTTCCCCTAATCCGCACTGCACCAAGACACTTCCTCTGAGAGGTCCGGACCAATCTGTCGGACCTTGCCACATGCTCTGTTCTTGTTCACCAGACCATAACAGTTCTTCATCCTGACTTCCGGTAGAGGCACACCATGACTTGCGGATATGTGGGATGACCTTTGTTGCCATCAATGACAACAACCATGAATCCATATAGTGTCTCTTGCCAACAATCTCCCCCTTTGGCATTGATGGCAATACTTAGTGAAAAAATGACTAAGTGTTTACACTATGCTCCCCCTTTGTTGATGCTCTATCTTTATATACAATTTCTGGAACTCCCCCTTAGTTGGATTCCTCATTTTTCACTGCTCCTCACTCCCCCTTTGACATCAATGGCAAAGGGTGAGGTCCGCACACCAAAATTTTCAAAAATTTTCTATACATAGCCGCATATTTACATACTCACATGAACTGAAGAATGTCTGCAAAAGATGTCTTCAGTTGGATCAGTTCTATAGCCCAACTTTGCTTCATTCTATCCAAAATTGAAATGTGACCACTCAACAAAAATGCAAAAGCTTCTGCCCTCTTGAGATCTGTCGGATCATTTGTTTGGGCGGTAGTTTGAGCATCACTGATGGCCTCATGCATAGTTTCTAACTTAGGGATTATAATCCTTCTAAGTTCTCCCATCCGGTTAGTGATATTCTTCCTTTCCTTCTCAAAGTTCTTTATTGCATTTGTGATTGCAATAGTTTGACATTCTTGATTTACTATGGAAGAGAGAGGATCAAAACTTTGAGACAAACTTTGTAGTTTGTCCTGTTCTACTTTTATTTTCTTATCTATTTCTATTGTTGCCTTTGACCAGGAGATACAAAATTTGTAAATATCACCGCCATCCTTAAGAGCATTTTCTAAGCTCTTTATTCCAATACTCATATTTCTCCTATCGTTAGAGATTAATCCTAATACTTCTGAAAATCTTTTATCCAAAAATTCCTTCCGGACCTTTTCTTCAGCTGATTTTTCTAGAGAATCAAAATGTGTATCAACACTGCTGACTAAGGTTTTGAGATTACCGGAAGAGGAGGCTGTCGGATCTATCTGGATTGATGGCATGATCTTTTCAAGCACTCCGGAAGCAACCTCTATCAACTCACAGTCTTCCATATGAGACTTTAGGAGTTTTTCATTTGCCTTAGCATTTGCAAATGAAGCTATCTTCATTGTCTGTACTGGAGAGAGAGAGTCAAAGTCGAATGGGCCTTTTAGAAGCTCCGGTTCATCAATCTCTAAAGTTTCTTGGCTTAGAAACTTTTGAACAGTTTGTGCAGTGTCTCTTGCTAGAGATAAATGTTTCTTTTCTTCTGCAGTTTTGTCCTTAGGAGTCTTATCTCCTTCCACATTCTTACCACTTACAGTTGTGGTTTTCTCTGTTGGATTCTTCTCTTTCTCTGTATCCTTGGTGCTGTCAACCTCTTTTTCTTTTTCTGCTGCTTCTTTCTCCTGTAATTTTTCTTCTTCTTGGGATCCGGAGACTGTAGGAGAAGCCGGAGAGGAGATGTTAGCCTGTTCTAGTGGCACTTCTTCCGGAGCAGATGATTCCAAGTCCGCAGCTGTTTCTGCACCTGAGTCCTCTGTAATAGGAATATTAAACCTTTTGTATGTATTCCGGAGGATCTCTTCAGTGTCCTTGGCTACTTTGTCGGTCTCACCAAGCATAAGCTGATTCATCCTTGCTTTGCTTCTGAATTCATCCTTGCAGTCCTTGAATACCATGTTCATGGTTTTGTGATCAATTGAGGGATATAGCTGAATAGCTATCTGTTCCCTGATCTCAAGGTCTTTTGCCATGGCATTGTTCTTTCTTATTTCTAGTTCCATCTCTAGGCTCTTTGGGATTTCAGAGATAATCTCAATAAAAGCTTTATTGTAGATGTTCAAGTACCTTATTATAGCTTCCTGCAGGATCTTTTGATCTGCCTCATTGTAGTCATCATAGAATTCAGCCACCGGTTGAAGGTTCCCATCCACAATGACTGATTTGACTACACTGTCTAGAGACAGGGTGGGCTTTTCAGAAAATTCTTCTGTCATTTCTTCCTTGTCTCGGCCAGAAGAGGGTTTACCGGATCCTTTCTTTTTCTGTTTCTTTATTTCTTTCACTCCCTCATCTGACTCAGTTTCTTCTTCATCCTTTTGGCTTTGATAAGCTCTTGAGGCTTTTGTCTTGGATCTCTTACCGGATCCCTGGACTTCCGGTTTTGAGCTTTTGGTTTTGATAGGTGTGGATCCTTTAGATGATTTGGTCCGGGTTGAGGATTCCATCGGAGCACTTTCCTTGCTTTTCTTTTCTGCCTCTTTCTTTTCTTCCTCAGATTTTCTTCTATTTTCCCGGCTGGCATCAAGTGCCTCTTTTGAGATGCCTAGGCCTTGAGCAATATGCTCTACTTCTTTTCTCACCTTCCTCTTTATCTCAGGTTCCCTGAGTTCTACATGTATCTTTACACTCAGCTCCTCAAAGGTTCCAAACATTTTTGCCTTTGGATCTTTGGGCTGACTTAGCATGTGTTGAACATGCAGCTCCACTATTTGTTCATTCACTTCATACCCCATGGGCATGATCCATACAGTTCTTGGTTCTACTGCCTCCATTAGACACTGATCTATTTCTACCATGAAGCATACTGTGTCTTTGTACTTTTCAACAAGGGATTGGGGTATTCTTTCTCTTGCATGCATCATGCTTTGGAAGTTCTTGAAATATCCCCATAGAGCTGTATTTCTTGCTTTAGCATCCCCAAGTCCATGCAAATAGTCTCTGATTTGGATGGCAACCGGTCTGTCATTCTGCCATATCCATCCACTGGATCTAGGAAGCTCATTCATGTAGTAAAAGAAGAGACAAAGGATCAAATTGCCATACTTGAAGGAGTTTTTCTTGTCCTTCTTAATCTTCTACAGATTTTCAAAAAGTTGGTTTACAAGAAGCTCACACAAGTCATAGTCTGCATTCTCCTTTAACATTTGATAAGCTGTGTAGATTGCAGTTCCCGGTACTGAATTTTCCCTACTGGAGTGATAGATTTTGTAACCAATTATCATAGATGCGAATTTGACATCTGGTTCAGTGATGTCATCAACTATCATAGCTCTCTTGTCAAACTTGGATCCAGTTGCATCACTAACTGTCTGATTTTTGACAGACTTGAGAACAGGTAATCCACCGGATGAGTGCAGACCGGTTATAGCCCTAATTGCATCTTTGGTGATCTTGAAGGGCTTGTTCAACCATAGGAAGTTGTCATGTACTCTACTTAGTACATACCGAACCCATTCATCTTCTTCAAAACAGGGGAAATGAATGCACTGTGCAAAGTGTTTGTCCCGGATGGCTTTGTACTGAGGTTTGATCTCGAAGGAGTCATCTATCAATTGTTTGTGATAGATATCCATCAGTTTTGATTCTCCAAAGTCTTCAAAATTTGCATGGATGTAAACCCTAATGTCTTCCGTATGTAATACACCATGTGGAACACTAGAGAAGGCTCCTAGTGGATCTACCTCCAATGACTTGTATGGATGTTTCTTAAATTCAGGTCGGGGCCTGTCTGAGATTTTTACTATATTTGGAGTAGACATTTCTTCAAAAGATTTGTAGCAAGATATCGGAGGTGAAAAATACCTTTTGTGTCTTCGGTTACACGGAGTGGCTGGATTGATTTCTGTATGTAATGACTTCGGCAGGAGATCTTCGGTGAACTTGATGAATTTTGTTGCAGAGCTCCGCTTTTCGCTTCTTGGATGTGGAATGATCAAGTGATGGTTGATAAATCCCTTATATTGTTTCGCAAACCCTAATATCTGTTTGCAATAAATGCTCCACCTATATTATTCCAGTTTGCCTTATCCAGATAGCTTGGAGTATCCCGGATCAATCCTGATCTATGAACATCATACGGATCTTTCAATCATGAATAAATTGAGGTGACATATTACAAGAACATCCCAAACGTTCAGTCCGCAGAGTAAAATAATGTACTTTCGGATCTCTCCAGACCCTTTTGTAGTCCTCTGTCATTCCGGAGCATCTCCCGGAACAGGTCTTACTTGATCGATCACAACTTCTTTACATCTTCATGCGGACCTCTGAAATCTTGTCTGGATCATCTCAGGACTTATATCTTCAAACCCTTTACTCCGCATCTTGTGTCATATCCAGCATCACTTGATTGGCTGGGGGAACAGGATTTTCTTTGAGTCTCCCCCTGAGCCAGAGCTCACTTTTTAATTTCTGGAAGGAATATCAGCACCAGAATCTGGTGCGGATCCAGTTTCTGTATTCTCTAAACTTTTCTTTACCCAAATCTTGCTCATCTGATTCCTAACTTCATCCGCATTCATCTTTTGTTTACCCTTGTCTTGATTCTGATTATACACCGGACCTCTTTTGTCCTGATTCTTGCTTCTGCAGACTTTAGCATTATGACCGGACCTATTACAGATTTGGCAAATAACATTTCTTTGCATATTTGACTGATAACCTCTTGATCTGCATTGATTAGCCATATGACCTACTCTATTGCATGTAAAGCATCTACCTTTGAATGATTTGTTTACTTGCATATTTCTGCATTCATGAGACTTGTGTCCATACCTTTTGCAGTTAAAGCACTGTCCGGAGAAGGATGGATTAGTTTGATTCATTCTTTTTCTACACTGATTAGCTTTGTGACCAAAGTGATTGCAGCTGTGGCAGTATCCATTGAAAGATGGATATCTTTGAGCATTGGGCTGTCTTACCGGAGGTCTTTCAGGCCTATTCCTTGGATTTTCTGATCCAAAATTCTTTTGACTGGATCCGGAGCTTTCTCCTTTCTCATATCCCAAACCGTACTTGTCATCTGTCTTCTTTTGACTTGCAAGAAGTACTTCAAGTTGGGCAGAACTTATCTTGAATTTATCTTTATATTCATTTTTTGTTTGAAGATCTCTTTTGAGAGAGACAATTTGATTCTCAAGTTTTTCTTCATTATCTTTGGCATCTTCAAGATCAGATTCAAGATGTCTGATAATCCTGTCCATCTGGTGGCATTCTTTTGATTTCTCTTTAAGAGATTGTCTTAGATTGTCTTCAGCTTTTCTTTTTTCTTCAATCTCTTGAGTAAACTTTATAGTTCCTGATTCCATTTCATGTCTTAACATAATGACTTCTTTTGATAACTTTTCACATAACTTGGTTTTCTCAGTCAATTCTTCATTAGTATTGCTTTCTTCAGTTTGGCTTGCCAATTGTTGGAGCAGCTCCTTTCTCTTTTTCATAGAGAGACTTAATTTGTCTTTTAGTTTTCTCATGAATTCATCAGCCTGTTTGAGTCTTTCCTTTAATTCATTGACTTCAGAATTTGATTGTTCAAGATCCTCAAGGGTAGTCTTGAGTTGCTCCCTTAAACCATATGCATCCATTTGAATTCCCAGATCTTCCTCAAGCTGTTAGGCTCTATTAGGAGGAACCTTGCTCTGATACCAATTGTTGATAACTGAGAGGGGGGGTGAATCAATTATCCTAATTGTTTCTTCTTTTGAACTTTCTTATTAAGCAAAGCAGCATTGAGTTAAACAAACAAACATTATCATGAAATGAGAAACACATGACATAGTATTTTTGACGTGGAAACCCGGTTAAGGGAGAAAACCACGGGGTGATTAACCCAAAGATTATTCTCTGTTAGAAGAATAAGGAGTTACAAAAAATGGCACTTGCCAATTAGGGCTCACTGCCCGAGCACACTGCTCACAAAGAGGCCCACTGCCTACAAGGAGACACACTGTCTACAAAGAATGTTATACAATACTTGAACTGATTGGAAGCACCTACATATGCTAGGGTTCAGTTCCAGTTAGGCTCAGTACACTGATCTGCTACACTTCATCTTTCCTCTGTTCTTTATTCTGCTATCTTTTCACATACCGGATCTTTCTTACTACTTCTGCTCTGATCTGTACTTATTCGCATACACTATCACACAATCACTACTTTCACAACTAAATCCATCCTCTATATATATCCGCACAAGTAATTTCATCACCTTTCTAGTCGGCATCCGGAACAGTCTGGTTTCTTACAAGCTCTGTTCTGTCGGCTGAATCCTTGCTCACCAAGCAATGTGGATCAAGCATATACTTGTAGATATCATTAGTCATGTTGGCCAAACATGATTCATGCCTTCACAACCTTTACCATCAACAGTAACATATCCAGAAAAGATTCTGATGCTCTGTCAGTCAGTTCTTCCTTCTGTTCTCATTGTCTTTCAGGAATCCGGTACTCAGCTATTCATATCTTTTTCTTTGTCCATCACCGGAGGCTAAATCCTTGGAATATACTACTCAAGGTAGTCCTCTCGACTTCCCCAAATCCGCACTGCACCAAGACACTTCCTCTGAGAGGTCTGGACCAATCTGTCGGACCTTGCCACATGCTCTGTTCTTGTTCACCGGACCATAACAGTTCTTCATCCTGACTTCCGGTAGAGGCACACCATGACTTGCGGATATGTGGGATGACCTTTGTTGCCATCAATGACAACAACCATGAATCCATATAGTGTCTCTTGCCAACATATCCATACCCTATTTCAAAAATCCAATTTTCACACAGGCAAGGAGGATGTTGGGCTAGCAAAGGTTGTGGAATTCGGCTTTACACCAGCCAATTGCATTTGCTTTAAAATTTATAAAGCCTTTTCAACAAATCCATTTTGTGCATATCCTGCAATCATTGCAATCCATGAGACCACATTTCTTTCAGGCGTTCTGTCAAACAGTTCACGTGCCTTGTCTATGCTTCCACATTTTGCATACATGTCTAACAGGGCAGTTGCAACTACAACATCTGGCAAAATTCCTCTATCCTTTATGTTTTGATGGATGTCCATACCCTATTCTAAAACTCCCATTTTGACACAGGCAGGGAGGATGCTAGGTTGGCAAAGGTTGTGGAATTTGGCTTTGCACCAGCTAATTGCATTTGCTTTAAAATTTCTAAATTTCTAAAGCCTTTTCAAGTTTTCAACAAATCCATTTTGTGCATATCCTGCAATCATTGCAGTCCATGAGACCACATTTCTTTGAGGCATTCTGTCAAACAATTCACGTGCCTTGTCTATGCTTCCACATTCTGCATACATGTCTAACAGGTCTGATTTTCTTATATTCATTTTTTTTCTTAACATTATTTTAACTTCAAGTTTTTTCTTTTGCAGCATCATCATCATAATAAGTTCACATAGTAGAGGTGACAATGAATCATCTCAATCTAACGATCATGATCCTGATTTTCAAATAGGAGGGGAGGGTGAACATGCCGCAAATACTCAAACTCAAACTGAAACAAGTTCCATTGGGAGTAAAAATAATAGTTTCCCTCCATGACTCCTTGAACATTGGGCCAAGGGCCCCTTGACCCAAAATCACCTTTAAAATAATGCATCTAAGATACCAGCAAACCCTGGGGCAAAGGGGGGCACTAGAAAATGGAAGTGCAACATATGTGAGCTTACATGGTTCGGAAGCATTACAAGAAATAATACTCACTTTCTTCTTGTTCAAGGCAAAGGTGTAGATGTATGCAGAGTTGTGGAAGCTAACTTGAAGTTCAGGACTGAAATGTTAAAATTATGGGGTTGTAATGAGGATGAAGTACCTACTTCTGTTATGTTGCCACAAAGGAGTAGGGGTGATCAGATTTCTAGTACTACTTTGCAGAGTCTAAGGCCACCAAATCTATCTAGTTCAAGTGCAGCAGAGCCTAAGGGGAAACGTAAGATGGCATCTTCACAACCATTGGCAGATTTATTCAATGTGCAAGCAAAGGATGAGGCAAATGATGCCATTAGCAAATTCTTCTTTACCAATGGCATTCCATTCCATGTGGCTCGCTCTCCTTATTATAAGGAAGTTGTGTCAAAGATAATAAGGGCAGAACAATCATATGTGCCACCAAGGGAGACTAAATTGAGGACAACAATCTTGGATCAAAATTATTCCAAGATTAATATTTTGATGGAGAAGATGAAGAGAACTTGAGTCACAAGTGGATACATCATAGTCATGGATGGGTGGATAGACATTAGGCATTGTCCACTCATCAATATCATCGTTACATCTATAGTGGGCCCTTATTTCCTTAGGGCTATTGATTGTTCAAGGCATAGCAAGGATGCTTATTATCAGTTCCATAGCCTCAAGGATGCTATAGAGGAGGTTGGGCCACAAAATGTGGTGTAGGTAGTGACAGATGCGGCCCATGTGTGTAGAGCTGCAGGGAAGTTGATTGAGGCAGCCTATAGACATATTTGGTGGACTCCTTGTTGTGTGCATGCTATGAATAATGCACTTAAGGACATGGGTAAAATCAGTTGGATCAAATCAATTGTTAGTGATGCTAGAGATGTGCAGATGTTTATCTGCAACCACCATACTTCATATGCACTTTTCAAGTCCTTCTCCAAGAAGGAATTTCTGAAGCCTATAGAGACTTGGTATGCATCATACTTTATTCTCTTAGAGAGGATGCTTGAGTTACAAGAGCCATTGCAACTAATGGTAATGATAACAGAATAGAACCGATGGCCTGAGTTGAAGATATAGAAGGGATTGAGGGTTAAGGAGGTGGTGACGAATGATGTCTTTTGGGCTGATGCCAAATATATTGTCTCCATCATTCATCCAGTCTTCACAATTATTAGATTTGGGGATTCTAATGCACCTTCCTTTGGAGAGGTATATGAGTGCATTGATTCCAAGCTTGATCAAATGAAGGCTATTGTACGAGAGAAGGACCCCACAATGCAATTCTACATCGAGCATATTCATCCAATCATTCAATGTAGATGGGAGAAGCTCAACACTGCCTTACACATGGTTGCCTATGCATTGAACCCAAAGTGGTACATGCATAAGCCCAGCAGAATCACACCTATAGAGGATGCTAAGGTGAAGGAAGGGTTCATGAAGGCCATTGACAAAATGTATGATCCTATAGAGGCCAGCTTGCTTCGTACTAAGTGGACAAAATTTGCCACTCTTTGGGGATATTTAAAGGTGGCCAAGATAGATTTGGAGACTATGTCACAGGAGGACCCCAAGTTGTGGTGGACTATGCATGGGCCTAGATTACTACTCTAGCCATTTGTTTTCTATCCCAGGTTTCTAGTTATTTTGTTGTTGAGAGGAACTGGTCTACTTATAGCTTCATCCACTCCGTTAAGAGGAACAGGCTTACTTCTAGGAGGGCAGAGAAGCTTGTGGATGTACATAGTGCCTTACGTCTCATTGACCGCATGACAACTACATACAAGGAGAGTCCAGCAGCCAGATGGGATGTAGAGCCAGAAGAGCCAACACAGATAGATGAGGATGCTACACAGACAGGGTTGGTTGGTATTAGTTTAGATGAGCTTGAGCATTTGGGGTCCAGCAGTTCCAATGATGAGGAGATCAACATGGAGCTTGGGGATGATTAGATCATTGGAGGCACATTTTGGCGTTTACTATTTAGTATTTACTATTTACTATTTACTATTTTGAACATTATTGAAACTTGATTGTAATTATGAACAATGATTATGAAACATCTAGTTCTCGTTCCAATGTCTATTAAGTACATTGTTTCAATGTTCACTAATTCAATGAAATCATTGCAATCTGTCTAAACTCTAAACTTTACTTATTCCTTAGGCTTCTACAGTTATACATCATTTTATAACTAATTTTTCAAGTATTATATGTATTTCAGCGCACCGCTCCCCCGCCGCCGTCCCCCCCGCCATCCCCAAATTTAGGCCCCCCATCCCCGAAACGCGTCCCCTGTCGTCCCCCCGTCCCCGTCCCCAAAACTCCGTGTAACTATGATTTCTATTAGGTGGCAATAGTTGTGAATTGCTTTTTGAAAGGGGCATATAAATATATTTTTTTAGTTAATGAAAAAAATATTCCCTAACTATCGAATGTTGTAAATTCAATTCATTGTATACCAAACTTAGCAATTATAACATTTTATTACATAATATTAATGATATTGTATGATTAACTAAACATTTGGTAGACATAACTTATGATTAAACATTTTGCAATAGGCCTAAGATTGACAATAAATGATAAATTGATGCAGGAGCATCCAGTGGTGTGAGGGCAATCTTGCATCACCCAAAAAAAAAAGATGTGTTTCAAAATTGTTGATGTTCTTTACATTTCTTTTCAAAATTTGTGGTTCTGGTTCCATGATCACCTGAATAATGATGTAGAACTTTCAGTTTTTCCAAACTGCTAAAAATAGCAACCTGTTATTTTTAGAAAGTTTGCATTTGGGCATGGAATGAAGTGAAAATTTACGGGAAGCTACATAACTGAAAAATAATACCTTTGGTGAGGGAATCACGCAAAGATCATTTGCAAGATGAAAGATATTAAAGTTTTTGTTTCCTAAAAAATGCCTGAAAATTATTCAAACTTAGGTTTGAAGCACTAAACAGCCCCATACTGGCCCAAAAATGGCCAGAATTGGCATAGCTAATTCTTAGCGCGTAGGGTACTTCGCGAGCTTTCCGACGCATAAAACGGTTCGTCAATCGGACACCTGGATCAAAAGTTACTACTCCCGGAAGTTGACCTATTTTTGGAGGGAGATGCAAATTTTGAAATTAGGTTGTTGGTCGCTAAAAAGGCTATTAATAACCATTTTTTGGAACCCTGGGCAGTAGTAGAGTTAAGGGGGAAAGTGTAGAGTCAAGAATAGGTAGGAAAACAGAAACCCTAGCTGATTTAGAGTTACAGAAAGCTGATGATTCCGGAGTCTTGTGATAGGAAGTTGTAATGTATTGCAGCCTGTGGAGGGTTGATTCCTCTTATTGTATTTAAGCTTCTGTAATGTAATAAGTTGTCCAAATCAATAAAGAAAGTTCTATTTTCTGTGTGCAATTTCTGTTGTTGTGTGTTTTATGATTTTCCCCCTTCATCAAGTGCTATCAGAGCAAGGGTTCCTAAGTGTGTAGACAGATCGCCAACCATGAGGCAGTTTGCACCAGGACCTGAGGTTGTGGGTTTGTTGTGGAGATCAAGATGCCTCCACGAAGAAATCATATTGGGAGGAATGCTTTGACAAAAGAGGGTTTTAGAGCCCTACAAAGGCAAATCGATGCATTGCAAGAGGAGCTAGAAAAGGGTTGGAGCCGAGAACAAGAAAAGAAAATGAAGATGAAGCTGAAGAAGAGCTATCTGAGGAAGAACAAGAAGCTGTAGGAGATTCTGCAGAAGTTAGGTTGTTGAGGACCATTTCTAAGATTGGAAAGAGGCCTAGGATCGAAGTTTCTACATATTATAGAGATTTGAATCCAAAACAGCTTATTGATTGGATCAATGACATGGAGGAATATTTCAAGTATGAAGATATGGAAGACCCAGATCGGGTTATGTTTGCAAAAACAAAGTTGAAGGGTCATGCCATTATTTGGTGAAAGGAGGTCCAATTAGAGAGAAACAGAAGAGGAAAAGGAAAGATCACCAGATGGGATCGGATGGTGGAGAAACTGAAGAAGCAATTCATTCCTATGGACTATGAGATGGAGTTGTTGAAGAAGCTACAAGGATTGAAGCAAGGCAACAAGTCTGTTAAGAGGTATACAAAAGAGTTTTATAAAATTACTATCATGACAGGTCATGCAGCGCCCAACAAGGAGAAGGTAGCCCGTTACATTAATGGGTTGAGACCAAGTATTCAAGAGGAGCTGAGCCTAGTCAGAATGACCACCATAGAAGATGCATACTAGTTTTCTCTGAAGGTGGAAGAGAAACTGAATAAAAGATTTGACAGCAAGCAAAGGGGAAGAGGTCAAGGCGAAAGGACTGGTGGAAGACCCTATTGGGGCCAAAATGAAGATTCAAAGAAAAGTGAAGAAGCCAACACTAGTCAAAATCAGAGAGGAGATAATACCTACCGCCCTCGTGACCAGAACAATGGAGAGCAAAGAGGAAGAGGAAGAGGCTGACCTGGGCAAGAACCTGGAAGAGGAGGTTTCAGAGGAACCTATTTCCAATGTGGAGAAGAAGGGCATCGAGCATACGAGCGTCCGCAACATCAAGGAAAGACAAATAGAAGACCTGAAGGCAATGCACGAGTTGCACATGTAGATGAAGATGCGCATTCTAAGTGTTCTAAAGATGTTGAAAGGGGAGAAACCCTAGTTGTCAGAAGAACTTTGTTGAATGAGGAGAAAAAACCCAATCAGAGGAAGAGTCTATTCCGCACAAGGTGCAAATATGAAGGTAAGTTTTGCGATATTATTATCGACAGTGGAAGCACTGACAATCTTGTTTCAGAGGAGATGGTTGATAAGTTGAAGTTGACAAGAAGAAAGCATCAACATCCATATCAGATTGCATGGTTGCAGAAGGACCATAGAGATTTGATCAATGAGCAGTGTTTAGTGAAGTTCAAGATTAGGGACTACCATGATGAGGTATTGTGTGATATCATACCAATGGATGCATGTCATATGCTATTGGGGAGACTGTGGCAATATGATAGGAGCGTTGTCCATGATAGCCATGCAAACACATATTCCCTAACAAAGGATGGAGTTCGTCATAAGTTGAAGCCCTTGAAGGAGGTGGAAGAAAAGGTATGTAGTACTGCCATAATTTGCTTGGTAGATGGTAGGAAATTTTTGGAATGTATGAAGCATGAGCATCATTGTTTTGCATTGATTCCTAAGATCAGTCAAGAGAAATGTGAAGATGTACCAGCAGAAGTTTCAGATATGTTGGAAGAATTTTGGGACATTGTCTCTAATAATGTACTAGAAGGTTTACCACCGGTGAGGAAGATAAGTCATCAAATGGACTTGATACCAGGAGCCAGTTTGCTGAATAAGGTAGCCCACAGAATGACCCCTGCAGAGAGTGAAGAGTTAAACAGACAAGTTCAAGAGCTGTTAAGGAAGGGGCTGATAAGAGAGAGCCTAAGTCCATGTGCAGTACCAGCAGTATTAGCACCGAAGAAAGATGGAAAGTGGAGAATGTGTACAGATTCTCGAGCCATCAACAAGATCATGATCAAGTACAGATTTCTATTACCTAGAATGGATGACATAATAGATTGTTTGAGTGGAGCCAAGTACTTCACAAAGATTGATCTGAAGAGTGGGTATCACCAGATTCGAATCAGAGAAGGAGATGAATGAAAGACAGCCTTCAAGACAAATGAGGGTTTGTATGAGTGGTTAGTCATGCCATTTGGGCTAACCAATGCACCGAGCACATTCATGCGGCTCATAAACAAGGTACTGAACAAATTTTTGGGAAGTTTTGTTATTGTCTGTTTAGATGATATTTTGATTTTCAGTAAAACTTGGGATGAGCATCTGATGCATATCAGAAGAGTTTTAGAGAAGCTGAGGGAGGAGAAGTATCTAATTAATCTGAAGAAATGTAGTTTTGTAAAGGAGTTGGTATACCTGGGATTTGTTGTCTTAGAGGAAGGTCTTAAGATGGACCCAAAAAAAGTAAGATCTATCATTGAATGGCCTACACCAAAGAGTGCCACAAAGGTATGATCTTTTCATGGTTTGGCAAGTTTTTACAGAAAATTTATCAAAAAAATTAGTAGCATTTGAGCACCCTTGACTGAGACAATGAGAGGGGATAGAAAAGAGTTTAGATGGACTTGTTAGTGCCTGGATTGACTGGTAGTTTTTTGAGCAATTTTCATTCAGGCACTCTCCCTAAGTATCCAAAAAATGTTCCAAGTGTTGGACCTCCTCAGCAGTTTTCAGCTGCATCATCATATTTCCGAAGGAGGAGGTCATCATCATCATGTTTGTTTCGATGAAGGTCAGCATCATCATGTTCTCCGTCGACCGGTTTCTCATCGTCATCATCATATTTCTATATCGGGTGATGTTTGGATATCATCCTGATGATATCCGTGAGCTACAGTGCGCCCTCAGTTGCTTGCGAGGGTGATTTTTCAAGTATCCGGTGATCTTCCGAATATCACCTTGCCCAAACATGATGATGATGTTGCCCCGATATCCTGAAGGGGTTATTCTCTAAGTTGTTCGACCTAACTTGTTTTTTCCTAAGGGTCGTCATCATCATGATATTTCCAGTTATCATCCTGCTGCTTGCGGAGGTCATCATATTTTCTTCCTTCATGATATTCCGCCGGGGTGATATTTTTATTATCGGGTGATCTTGGTTATGATCATCCTGATGATGCTGTTGAAGAGTTCTAAGTGCGACCCGATATTCACTAGGGTCATCATGTTTTGAACGTCAGGATGATCTTAGTCAATATCATCCTGATGATGTTGTATTACTTCTTGTTCGTTGTTTTGTCATCCTGATGATGCTGACGTCATCCTTATCTCAGGATGATATCTTTTTCTCTGCCTAGCTGCATCATGATATTCCAAAGGAGGGGGTGATATTTTCATTTTTGAATATCATCCGGATGTATATTTGTTCCAGCGTCATGATGATGCTGATATCAAGGAGATATCCGCCTGCCGGCTTCGTGCATTATCTACTGGGGGTGATCTTTTCAAGCAGCATCATCATATTCAGTTATCGCCCCGATCTTATAGTGGAGCTACAGTGCAACCTGATATTTGAACATCAGGAGGATATTTCCAAATATCCGGTTGTCTTCCGAATATCATGATGATGTTAATATGATGATGACGTCATCAAGGTCCGGGGGGGTCATATTTCTAACACTGATCATCTTATGAAGATCCCCTGATAGTCGCAAACATGATGATGACGTCAGTAGGATATGATGATGACGTCATCAGGATGTTCATCGGCCAGACTTTTGTTATAAGCTCAGTAGGAGGATGTTCCTCCGATGGATCAGGTTGTGCCGATTATCATGAAGGTTATATTTCAAATATCATGATGACGTCAGAGTGATATTTCAAGCGACAGGATATCATGCTGCTGGAGGATGATGATGATGAAGTCTTATGCTAGTGTCGTCAGGAGCAAAAGCACCGACATGATATATGCTCATGACCTAGTATATAAAGTGTTAAAGAGGTCATCGCGGGGTGCATGTGGGATATTGATATCCTGCATTTTCAAATATCATGATGATGAATCTCGGCGGGAAATGGTTGCCATTGCAGATTTGATGATCTTCCCAAGGCCGCGGGTTGGTGCGCCATTAATGGCGATTGTTGCAGAGGTATGGGCGATGGCGTGGGTGGATCCTGTACCCGACTGAAGGTGTACATCAGCGGACAGGGGCGCAGGGCTCGAGATATCTTCCTGTCTCCTCCCCTACCTGCTGCATTCAAGTTTGGGCGCCAATCTGGTTGTGTTTGAGCGCTATTTTCATGATACTGTGTATCTGGCGGGATTTTTGGTCAACCATGTAATTAATTGCTGAGCACCTACCTGGCTGTTATAAGCAGGTTGTCTTGCTCATTTGAAGGGTTGTTGAAAGTTGATGATTTTGGCTCTGTAATGCATAACAAGCTGATCTGGTTGCTCTGTACAGCTTACCTGTGAGTTTATGTATCTCTTGTTGTTTGTTTTTGGCATGAACCCACTGATTTCATGATTAAACTTATATGAGAAATGCTGTTTAGCATGTGTTGTGTTAATTCTGTCTCCAGTATTGCATGTATTCTTCTTCTGAATCTGGATGTTTGGTAATGTTTAGATTCTAGAGCATAGAATTCCTATGTTGACTGTCTGATCTTTTAACTTCTACTCAAGGGGTAGATTAAACTGTTTTCAGGTTGAACATTGGGAAGGGTATACTGCAGTAGGGATACCATAAGTAGAGATAACCTAACACTCTGTATTGGGAGATACCTGTAAGGCAGGTATCACATTTATCCCCTTGAAATCCAGTTTTAGCTGTTCATGCTGATCAATCACAGGTGTATGTCTACTGACTCCAGGCCCTGGATAGGCACCAATCATGCTTTGTTTTGTGTTATAACCATATCCAGCTTTGCATCCAAGCTTAAAATCTAAATCAAAATCTAAAACCAACACTAGGACATTAGAGTTAGTTTTAGGAACCTCAGTCCTCTGTCTACAACTGCAAATAGGCCCAAAGCTAGCCCCTTTGCCCTTATCTTTCAGTTTTGGTCTACTTACAGGAGGACCCATCTGCTTTCTGTCAACATCCCAGCCTTGCATGCATATCCTCATGGATGTTGAGTAGGGAATACCCCCCTAGGTCTTGCAGAGCCTGAAGAAGAAGAGGAGATAAAATATAGAGTCTATCTCCTACACTGTTGACCCCCTGGCCCAGAGATCCTGTTGATCACTGATGGCTACCTTGTAGGGAAATCTGGGAATAAGCATCCAGTCTGGGAAAAAGTCAACAGAAATTGGCGACTCTGCTGGGGAGATCAATGTCATATCCATGAAAGTTTGAGTCTACAAAAAAAAAAAAATCAGACCTGGAAACTGTTTGTTGCAGCAGAGAAAAAGGTTGTATATGTGACTCTGCTGGTGGATGACCCAGAAATAAAGAAACCAATTTGCAGCTTCAGCTTGTTTGAAGCTCATTCCTCTTCAAGGAGGTGGCGACTCTGCATCAAAGAACCTGATAAAAGAACAAAATCAGCCAGAGAAGAATTTGCAGCTTCTGCAACATATCCAGGTATTTCATATTGTTTGATAGATTCCCTATTTGGTGAGATAGCACTGGTTAAAAGGGGAACATTGGTGAAAGCAGAGCTTGCGTGCTTCTATTAGAACTTACACTGTATTTCAAAGGGCATGCAATGTTGTTCAAAAGACTCATTTAAAGGACTTTAGGCAAGTTTGAAAAAATAGTCTAAACTTTGAGTGCCTAAAGTCATTGTTTGTAGAAAATCTGAGTAGAGAGGAGGGTTGCAATAACATAAAGGATGTATTATCAGCCTATGCACCCTTGTGAAGGGTCAAATGCAAAAATGTATAACAGTCAGTCCCAACAATGTAATAAAAGAAGTTTCAACATAGACAGATATAAGCCCATAGATTTCAATGGCATTTGTGGCTATCCAAATGCTTTTCCACCTAAAATCAGAAAATTTTTGCCTAAATTTAATGGCATAAAGGATGAATCAGCTGAGAGACACTTGCAGCAGTTCATGAATGTGATAGATGACTTTGAGATTGACCATGAGGATGTGGTTATGAGATTATTTGTTCAAACTCTAGATGAAGATGCAAGGGACTGGTTTTCCTACCTTCCAGCTCACTCTGTCAACTCTTGGCATGGTTTTAAATCTGCATTTCTAGTACAGTATGGTGAAAGAGTTTCTGAATATGTAGCTATTAGTGACTTCATGTACATCCATATTGAAGAAGATGAGTTGATCCCAGCCTTTAACCTCAGATTTATGAGGGCATTGAATAGAATTCCAAAATGCATGAGACCTAATGATGCACTGTGCTTAGTTACCTACTTGGGAGCCTTTGATGGGAAAATGAGTTACAGATTAAGAGACAAGGAGCCCACCACATTGCATCAGGCACATCAGTTTGCATTAGATATTGAAAACAATTGGAGGTATGGAATACAAAAGGGTTATTTCTCTGAAAATTTTTGTTCTCCTGCAGCCCCCAGTGTTGATGAAGGATTTAGTTCAGGTATTGACAATGAATGTCATAGCACTCACACCCCTGTTGTCCCAGTTTTTGCATCATTCCAAGTGGATGATGTTTCTATTATAGAGGAGGATGTCCTTTTTTGCCCAGCAAGTGAAGTTGAAAATAATAATTTTTCAAGTAATATTTGCATACCAGTCCTAAACAAAGAGCCTTCCTGTTTAAATGATCCAGTTGTGCAGAGTTGTGATCATATGGATCAAGAATCAATATCAGTTTCATCAGGAAGTATTGGAGGGCTGGAAAATGATGCAGATTGTTCAACTTCAGAGTGCATTGAAACAGTAGCAATCTTGTATATGGGGCAATCAGTTGATAAAAATGATATCCATGACCAGTGCATGGATCAGGTTTGTTTTTCTTATGACTCTGGATCTGATAGTAATGAAGAAGAATTGGAGTGTCATGAAGAAGAAGCAGAGGCCTTTGCAGTGAATGTTAATCCCCTTTATGATGAGCCAGTTGATGCATATAATGTTGTGAGTCTTGACTTTCAGTGGTGCAGGATTAACCCTCTGTTTGAAGATGATGATACTGATTTGCAAACTGTGAATAATGAATGTTCATCATCACCTGATCCAGACATGTGTAACATTGGGTGTGTGGATCAGGATTTGTTTTCAATATCAGTAGATATTAGGGGTCTCATATTCTCTGAGTATTTTGAATTGTTGGATCAGCTGGATGAGTACCTGATAATGTGCAGTAGCCAGATAAATGATGAAGAATGCCAAGAGCAGTATGATGTACTGTCTAAGGGACATAACCTACATGTGTTGCCTAATGTTGAAGAATATTATGTGTATGGCTATATGTCTAATTCTAAAATCCAAAATGACAGAGCTGAAAATGATGGTGGCAAGCTTTCAAAACTGGTGGAATATCTTTTTAAGCAGATGACATCATGGGCAGATTATGCCAATCTTTTCAGTTGGGATTGGGATATTCCAGTTTGGAATCAGGCATTTGACAAGAAAAAATTATGGTTCTTCCTTTTTGGTTGCCCGGGGCCGCCAAAATGATGTTTAAAAATATTGTGTTTGGTGATGCAGATCATGATAACTTCATGACTCTATGCCCAATGGATAAGGGACTGGTCTGCATCCCAGAGATCTGGGGTTCTCGCTGCAGTCTTGCGCCTGCACGTCCCCAGACAGAGCCACTGTTAGTGCCTGGATTGACTGGTAGTTTTTTGAGCAATTTTCATTCAGGCACTCTCCCTAAGTATCCAAAAAATGTTCCAAGTGTTGGACCTCCTCAGCAGTTTTCAGCTGCATCATCATATTTCCGAAGGAGGAGGTCATCATCATCATGTTTGTTTCGATGAAGGTCAGCATCATCATGTTCTCCGTCGACGGGTTTCTCATCGTCATCATCATATTTCTATATCGGGTGATGTTTGGATATCATCCTGATGATATCCGTGAGCTACAGTGCGCCCTCAGTTGCTTGCGAGGGTGATTTTTCAAGTATCCGGTGATCTTCCGAATATCACCTTGCCCAAACATGATGATGATGTTGCCCCGATATCCTGAAGGGGTTATTCTCTAAGTTGTTCGACCTAACTTGTTTTTTCCTAAGGGTCGTCATCATCATGATATTTCCAGTTATCATCCTGCTGCTTGCGGAGATCATCATATTTTCTTCCTTCATGATATTCCGCCGGGGTGATATTTTTATTATCGGGTGATCTTGGTTATGATCATCCTGATGATGCTGTTGAAGAGTTCTAAGTGCGACCCGATATTCACTAGGGTCATCATGTTTTGAACGTCAGGATGATCTTAGTCAATATCATCCTGATGATGTTGTATTACTTCTTGTTCGTTGTTTTGTCATCCTGATGATGCTGACGTCATCCTTATCTCAGGATGATATCTTTTTCTCTGCCTAGCTGCATCATGATATTCCGAAGGAGGGGGTGATATTTTCATTTTTGAATATCATCCGGATGTATATTTGTTCCAGCGTCATGATGATGCTGATATCAAGGAGATATCCGCCTGCCGGCTTCGTGCATTATCTACTGGGGGTGATCTTTTCAAGCAGCATCATCATATTCAGTTATCGCCCCGATCTTATAGTGGAGCTACAGTGCAACCTGATATTTGAACATCAGGAGGATATTTCCAAATATCCGGTTGTCTTCCGAATATCATGATGATGTTAATATGATGATGACGTCATCAAGGTCCGGGGGGGTCATATTTCTAACACTGATCATCTTATGAAGATCCCCTGATAGTCGCAAACATGATGATGACGTCAGCAGGATATGATGATGACGTCATCAGGATGTTCATCGGCCAGACTTTTGTTATAAGCTCAGCAGGAGGATGTTCCTCCGATGGATCAGGTTGTGCCGATTATCATGAAGGTTATATTTCAAATATCATGATGACGTCAGAGTGATATTTCAAGCGACAGGATATCATGCTGCTGGAGGATGATGATGATGAAGTCTTATGCTAGTGTCGTCAGGAGCAAAAGCACCGACATGATATATGCTCATGACCTAGTATATAAAGTGTTAAAGAGGTCATCGCGGGGTGCATGTGGGATATTGATATCCTGCATTTTCAAATATCATGATGATGAATCTCGGCGGGAAATGGTTGCCATTGCAGATTTGATGATCTTCCCAAGGCCGCGGGTTGGTGCGCCATTAATGGCGATTGTTGCAGAGGTATGGGCGATGGCGTGGGTGGATCCTGTACCCGACTGAAGGTGTACATCAGCGGACAGGGGCGCAGGGCTCGAGATATCTTCCTGTCTCCTCCCCTACCTGCTGCATTCAAGTTTGGGCGCCAATCTGGTTGTGTTTGAGCGCTATTTTCATGATACTGTGTATCTGGCGGGATTTTTGGTCAACCATGTAATTAATTGCTGAGCACCTACCTGGCTGTTATAAGCAGGTTGTCTTGCTCATTTGAAGGGTTGTTGAAAGTTGATGATTTTGGCTCTGTAATGCATAACAAGCTGATCTGGTTGCTCTGTACAGCTTACCTGTGAGTTTATGTATCTCTTGTTGTTTGTTTTTGACATGAACCCACTGATTTCATGATTAAACTTATATGAGAAATGTTGTTTAGCATGTGTTGTGTTAATTCTATCTCCAGTATTGCATGTATTCTTCTTCTGAATCTGGATGTTTGGTAATGTTTAGATTCTAGAGCATAGAATTCCTATGTTGACTGTCTGATCTTTTAACTTCTACTCAAGGGGTAGATTAAACTGTTTTCAGGTTGAACATTGGGAAGGGTATACTGCAGTAGGGATACCATAAGTAGAGATAACCTAACACTCTGTATTGGGAGATACCTGTAAGGCAGGTATCACATTTATCCCCTTGAAATCTAGTTTTAGCTGTTCATGCTGATCAATCACAGGTGTATGTCTACTGACTCCAGGCCCTGGATAGGCACCAATCATGCTTTGTTTTGTGTTATAACCATATCCAGCTTTGCATCCAAGCTTAAAATCTAAATCAAAATCTAAAACCAACACTAGGACATTAGAGTTAGTTTTAGGAACCTCAGTCCTCTGTCTACAACTGCAAATAGGCCCAAAGCTAGCCCCTTTGCCCTTATCTTTCAGTTTTGGTCTACTTACAGGAGGACCCATCTGCTTTCTGTCAACATCCCAGCCTTGCATGCATATCCTCATGGATGTTGAGTAGGGAATACCCCCCTAGGTCTTGCAGAGCCTGAAGAAGAAGAGGAGATAAAATATAGAGTCTATCTCCTACACTGTTGACCCCCTGGCCCAGAGATCCTGTTGATCACTGATGGCTACCTTGTAGGGAAATCTGGGAATAAGCATCCAGTCTGGGAAAAAGTCAACAGGACTAAAGGAGCAGACAAAAGTTTCGACACATTGAAGCAAAAAGTTACAGAACAACTTGTTTTAGCACTTCCAGATTTTAGTAAGGTATTTAAGGTAGATTGTGATGCTAGTGGTAGTACTATAGGAGATATTTTGAGTCAAGAAGGTAAGCCCACTACCTATTTTAGTGAGAAGCTTAATGATGCCAAGAAAAGGTATTCTATTTATGATCAAGAGTTTTATGCAATAGTTCAGACGTTGAAGAAATGGAGACATTATTTGTTGCCAAAAGAGTTCGTTTTATATACTGATCATCAGGCTTTGCAGTACCTTAATAGTCGAGGGAAGTTGAACCAAAGGCACTTAAAATGGGTTGAGTTTTTGTAGAGCTATACTTTTGTTTTGAAGTACAAGAGTGGAAAGTCTAACAGAGTTGCAGATGCCTTGAGCAGAAGGCAAAATTTGTTGACAGAAATGAAGATAGAGGTTGTTGGGTTCGATGAGCTCAAAAGTTTGTATCCTGGAGATCCAGATTTTGCAGAGGCCTAGAAAGCTTGTCTGGAACCTATTACTTTGGACATGACAAAATGGTTGGATTTCATAATCCAAGATGGCATGTTATTTAAAAGAAGCCAGTTGTGCATTCCGAGGAGTTCCATGAGAGAGAACCTGATTAAGGAGAAGCATAGTGGAGGATTGGCCAGACACTTTGGTCGAGATAAGACCATTGCTATTGTTAGTGAAAATTATTATTGGCCACAGTTGCAGCAGGATGTGAGAAAATTTGTGCAGAGTTGCAGAGTATGTCAGATGGCGAAAGGAGCAAGTCAGAATACAGGTCTATATCAGCCACTACTTGTACCAAAGAAGCCATGGGATGATATTAGTATAGATTTTGTCTTGGCTTACCAAGGACACAAAGAAGACATGATTCCATTTGTGGTGGTGGACAGATTCTCAAAGACAGCACATTTTATTCCTTGCAAGAAGACTAATGATGATGTTCATATTGCTGAATTATTTTTCAGGGAGGTGGTGAGATTACAAGGTCTACCAAAGAGCATAGTTTCAGATCGAGATACCAAGTTTGTTGGTTATTTCTGGAGGACATTGTGGAAGAAGTTGAAGATAGATTTGAAGTTCAGTTCTGCACACCATCCACAGAATGATGGACAGACCGAAGTGGTGAATAGGAGTTTGGGTAACCTGCTACGATGCTTAGTAGGAGATAAGCCCAAGGGATGGGATTTGATTTTACCACAAGCAGAATTTGCTTACAACAATTCTGTCAATAGGAGTACCGGTAAATCACCATTACAGATTGTATATGGGAATAGTCCAAGAAATGCTTCAGAGTTAAGGAATCTGGACAAAGGAGAAAAGACAAGTGCCGAGATTGAAGACTTTGCAGAACACATGAAGAATTTGCACGAAGAGGTGAAAAATCACATTAATAAGATTAATATTTAGTACAAGGCTAAGGCGGATCAGAAGAGGAGATATAAGGAATTCCAGGTAGGAGATGCAGTCATGGTTCACTTGAAAAAAGAAAGGTTCCCAATTGGAACATACAATAAATTGAAAATGAAGAAATTTGGACCATACAGAATTTTGAAGAAACATGATTCAAGAAATGCATATGAGGTAGAGCTACTGAGTGAGATCAACATTTCCCCTGTTTTCAATATTGCTAATTTATCAGAATATCATGAAGGTGGAACAGAGGATGGACCAATAGAGGAATAGTGGAGTATTCCGGCATCTACTTCAACAAAGGAGATAGAAGAGATCTTGGATAGCCGTGTGGGAAGAAGTACTTGGAACAAGCAATATGAAGAATACCTGGTGAAATGGAAAGGAAGGCATGTTGAAGATTCTTCTTGGTTGTCTAAGGCAGAAGTTGACCATTTGGGTTTTCCTCACACAAACATCGGAGACGTGACAAGGTCACTTCTCAAATTACCCTAGGTGTCTGATGCAAGAGCATCCAATGGTGTAAGGGCAATCTTACATCACCCAAAAAAAAGATGTGTTTCAAAATTGTTGATATTCTTTCCATTTCTTTTCAAAATTTGTGGTTCTGGTTTCATAATCGCCTGAATAATGATGTAAAACTTTTAGTTTTTCTAAACTGCTAAAAATAGCAACCTGTTATTTTTAGAAAGTTTGCATTTGGGCACAGAATGAAATGAAAATCTACAGGAAGCTACATAACTGAAAAATAAGACCTTTGGTGAAAGAATCACACAAAGATCATTTGTGAGCTGAAAGATATTAAAGTTTCCTTTTGCCCGAAAAATGCCTGAAAATTATTCAAACTCAGGTTTGAGGCACTAAACGGCCCCGTATAGGCCCAAAAATGGCTGGAATCGGCAGAGTAGTTCTTAGCGCGTAGAGCACTCCGCGAACTTTCTGACACATAAAACAATTTGTCAATCGAACACCCGAATCAAAAGTTATGGCTCCCAAAAATTGACCTATTTTTTTAGGGAGATGCAAATTTTAAAATTAGGTTGTTGGCCACCAAAAAGGCTATTAATAACCATTTTTGGGAACCCTCGGTAGTAGTAGAGTCAAAGGAAAAAGTGTAGAGTCAAGAATAGGCGGGAAAACGGAAACCCTAGCTGATTTGGGGTTACATAAAGTTGATGATTCTAAAGTCTTGTGATAGGAAGTTGTAATGTGTTACAACCTGTGGAGGGTTGATTCCTCTGATTGTATTTGAGCTTCTATAATGTAATAAGTTGTCCAAATCAATAAAGAAAATTTTATTTTCTGTGTGCAATTTCTGTTGTTGTGTGTTTTATGATTTACCCCCTTCATCATAAATCCAAGACCATGATATCAAAAACTAAATATAACACTAAGTACTTCCTTCAATGACCACTTGCTCAAATAGGTTCTTTCAAGTAAATACTTAAGATGTTAATTTTAAATCATAAATTAAATAGAACCACAATATTTTAAAAAAAATCACATTGGAAGGTCAAATATGGTTTGGAAAACCACTATAAAGATGTAAAGCTTTGGAGTTGGGATTAAAAGGGCAACATAATCCTATTTGTGATTTATAGTTGTGAATTTTAAGGTGGGAGAATATTTTGTGATATAGGGAACAAAAATAATTGAATTCAAACACAATCATTAGTTATAACTTCAAAACTAAAAGCACATCTTACCCTTATAGAAGGGGCATATTCATTATTAAATGTCAAGCCTTAAAGCAATATATATTGTACATATGTTGGTTGACTTAGCTAAAGCATAATAGACTTCTCAACATCAGCCAACAATCATTTTAATTCGTCCATGCCTAAAAATTAACTTGGAAAAAGAAAATTTTATAAAATAACTTTTTGGGATATTCTACATTGATACAAATTTAGATTACGAGGAAAACCTAAAATAAAAAATCTAAACTAAAATATTTAACAACCTTTATAGTAATTAAAAAAAAAAAAAAAGATTTTTAAAAAAAAACTGTCATAATTATATTAAAAACATCATCAATCCCAAATGGGTGCATCGGGCATCCTTCCTATACACGTAATGCTACAACCTAATAATTAAAAAAATTAATGATTTAAAACTAAGAACCGACTCCCATAAACTAGATAATGAAACTCATAGATTGACACTCACAAAAAGCATCATGAAAAAAGAATCTACAAAATATGTAACTTAAAAGAAAGAAAATGAAACCCTTCTAACATGTCTATTATTTAATTGGACATGTTTATTATTTAATTTAGACAAAACTAGTTAGATTTTTGTGAAAATAGCAGGGTTCATGAAAATCACAAACCAAGGCAATCAAACAAATCTTGGAGATTTTATTTTAAATCTAGGCATTCATAGAAACAACTCATAAAAATAAATAACTTGATTGGTCTTTCAAAATAAATTTGATCCAAAAAAAGATAAAATACCATTATCCTTGATCTTCGTGTTTATTATTATTATTATTTAAATGATGCACTTATGCTTTTGTTACTCTCTATTCATCACACTCCATTCTAGGCACTTGTGAGGTGCCAACGAACAGTAGAGAGAGAACTGACAAAAACAAGGATGACACCACGAATGACTTGAACAAAAACAAGTGTCAAATTAATTTGACTATACGCTTTGATCGGTCTTAGAGACTGATTTGATTTAGATATTGAAATAATTCATATTACTAAAATATATTCATGTAAAAGGAGAAATATTTCCCCCCCAAAAAAAAGAAAGAAGCCAAAAAACCAACAAAAACTGATGTCCTTAGCATCAACACATCAAGAAGACGACTAGGAACGTAAAAACACTTGCCAACTGCAGGTTTGCTCATCAGGAGGGGCAGGCATGATGACCAAGTCATTTGCTCCATTTGCATATTGACATATGGCATTAACTTGTTCCTAACCTTTCGGCCAACAAATTACACATCAACTGAACGTGCATTACTGGTAGGTCACGAGTTAAATGTTGCATGGCAAACTTCCACCACACTGTCAATGCTCCTCGCATTTCAGCATTGTGAACAATTGAATTTGTCAATTGCTAAAACCTTTCTCAGGGCAATATACTCCATCTTCAATTCCTTTCAATCTCATTTTCAAATCATGATTGTATTCACCCATTTGAAAATGAGAGACCTTTTTGCAGCACTTCACTGAGGCACTCAAAATGCTAAGATACATAGTGGAAATGGTACGAGGTAAATTGATCGGTTATTCTCTTCTCTTTCATTCTCAATTAGTCATTTTATATTGGTGATGAAGAGGTGACGCTCAAATATCTTTCCTCCACCAAAGACCTTAGATTGGACTATACTGACATAATCTTGTAAGATTGTCCATGCACATTGAACAAAACAACTGTTCTTGGGTATAGTCAATGAACTACACTTTTTTATAAGAAACAAGAGAACCGACACCCACAATAAATCGTGCATTTAATCATATCATCAATAGTGCCTACACAAGGTGCAACACTATTAATTTGTCCTTCACTATGAAGGACAAAGGCAAATTTAGACAATATAAATCATTTAACTGCTCCGAACCGTGAGTCCAAAGATAGTCGCAAAACCAAGAGAACTACACAAAAGTACTCAGCACTTTCGAAAAGGAAAAAAAAAGTACTACTGAGGATCCACCAAAGCATTGTTTTTTAGAATTGCACAAACTGTGATGAGTGCATTAAGGCAGCATTGTGGGTATGGCAGGCTGGTGTAGGAAATAAAAATTTTGTTAACTTGAGAATTCAAAAAACATGGAGCTCTGATATGCATCTAGCTTGTGAGATCATACACATTTGCAAGGGGGAATGTAGACCAAATATGGATAGCTATCCAAGCCAAAAATAATTTGTTGAGAATAAGTCAAGAATGTAAGAGTTTATAAAGACATGCCAATTTTATGTACAAATTGAAGAATTGTTTAACTCCTTTTAATCTATCTATACAACGGCCATCTATGTGCAGATGCATGTGAATATGAGAATAGCCAGAGAGAGAGAGAGAGTACCCAAAATACAAGATGCTTATACAAAATCATAGTACAAACATTACGTGAGGAATCCATTTCAAGCATCACATTCCATCTAAGCTCAAGCAATTGACATAGATTAAACGGCTGCGCCAATGACAAGATTGTTCACTCCATTACCAATACAGATGACATGCACAAACCTCCTATGAATAGCCTAGTCCACAAAGTCGACATATTCAGAGTGAGTGTCAACTAAAGAACAAAGAGCTGAGATAGACCATTGTATCATGTCAACAATGGAATTTTGAAGTTGGAATTGCTCTTCCCTCTAGATAAAAATTTAAGTAGAAAAGGAGATGATAAGGGTGTACAGAATGTGTCTAGCATTAGGGGGAAGCGCTTTCAATTGGATGAATAGTCAACCAAAAAAGGCTAAGAATAACTCGTGGAGATATTAGGCGCTTTCAATTGATGTCTAGCATTACTGGTGTGTTTGCATGAACAAAGAATCCTTCACATAGATGCCCCCAATACACCCAAGACATGCAGGCAAAAAAGCCAAGCATGACATCAATTAAAGGATGATTGTGTTTAACCATTCTAGTGTGTTGATCCAGGTGAATAAGATCTAACTAAAATCCAATAAATTAAGTGCAGCATCCAGCTGCCTTATTGAGAATCTTATATAGGTGCCAGCTTATAAATTTAGAATTTCCCACCCATACCATTGAAAAAAACTTACATTTGCTTGCAATATGATTTGAAAATGGCAATTATCTTGTCCAGACTCATAATTATCTCTTTTTTGCCAAGATATTCAACTGGAGAGGGGATTATGTAAATATGCCATTTTGGAGGCCAAAATTCAGGATAACATCATATAATGCACATGATTTTAAAATGTCTTATTTTACATCAAACTGTCTTGTTACATAGATGTGGCTTGGAAACATTTCCTTTTCTGCTACCTAGTTTTGACCAAACAAGAGATAAAGAAAATATTTATAGAATTTTCAAAATTTCGTAAACAAGGAGCTTCCAAAGATTATACTAAAAAAAATCATAATGATAACTACAATATATATCATACATTGATCCAGAAAAAAGGGCTATATAAATGCCATAAACGTAACATTATAACTATAGAATAATTATCCAAAATGACTACACGAAGAGTTGGCTAAGCAAAAAGGATTTGAAGCTGGTAAGCCATCACATTCTTTTACTGATTTGTTTGTCAAATAATTATCCATTCTTGAGTAGAAGAATAAACATTGTATGATAGATGTAACTACTATAGAATAATTGTGAACAATGCTTTTGCCTGCCAAGAAATTCTTCTCTTGAAAATCCGCTGGAGCAATAACTGCAATACCACATGTCAACTACAAAAATATAATCTCAAGTCACTTGAAATCACCATAACTAAATTATTTGACAGTTCATTTAAAAGTTGTAAATAAGTCATCACTTTATGTCTAGGTGAACTAAAAATATATAATCTGTTATTATCATTAAAATTGTTTAATGATTCAAACAAGTACATAATGTCTAAATTCTAATAATATTGAATGATAGGAATTGTTTCTGTTATAGCCTTGGTCTCTTACTCGAGAAATGCATAACATTGGAAAGGTTTCATAACATTGGAAAGGTTTCATAATTGAATCTATACAGAACAATTAACACCATGAGTGAGAATAAACCAAAAAAAAAAAACTATTAAGTTAAATAGTTGAGCATCATTGGATCAAAATTTTCAAGCATGTAATATTTCGAACTATAATGCGTTCAGGTTTTGCCAAGAAAGTATTGCTACTTACATGTCATGAAAGAGAATCTTTGGAACAGATTAAAGAATGAGTAATTAACTTACCAATCAAGCATGCTACAGCAATAATAGAACAAGGTTTTGGTAGGATTTACATGTTTAGCTTCCATGGCATTGTCATTTTTCAAAGGAAATCAAACTGCATTTATTCAACTGGTACACAGCAGCAATCGTAAAGCAACCATTCATTTATTAGATATAAAACTTCAGACTGTTCTAACAGAGCACTCCCGTACTCCGTAACCAATCTTACCAGCCACAGTCAAGCATGTTGTGTTGTTAGGCAACTCAAGGAACTGCAGTTGCATCTCTCTGGCATGTCAAGTACATTAAGTCGGACATCAAATAATATGCACAGCTTGAACTTGTAAACCCTCATATTGAGTGATTTACAATACTATGAATGGCAACCATACAATCTTTACATGTGTAGCAGCTTTGCTTCCTATCTTTGACAGTGCCTTCTCTAACAAACTGCCAGCTTGCCCAATATTTCTGAGACCTTTTCTATGTAAAATGTTCATAGGAAGAGTCCATGTATGTGACAACTTCCATTTATCTAAGGCCCCACACACTCCAAAGTGGATAGTTCCAGGTTCACGCTTCATTTTGTGAACCTCTATCCCTCTGCTGTTCCATTTCACCAGCAGATTCAGATGCTATTTCACTTGAATCACTGATTGCATGCTTGCAGAGAGGACAAGTTGCATTAATTTTTAGCCATTTATCAACACAATCTACATGAAAATGGTGTAAGCAAGGAAGCTCCCTCAGCTCTACATCATCCTTGTATTTTCCAAGGCAAATGCAACAAATCTGTTTTTAAGAGAGAAACTAGAAATTAGCAGATGGGCACAACATTACCTTGCTAATAGAACCCCACTAAGAAAATCTTTTTAAAGGTCAGAATAACACAAACCGCATCTTCTGCCGAAACAGCTCTTTCATTTTCTGTACCAGCTGCTACAATGCCACCCATACATGAACTTTCTGAGTCAGATTCACTATCATCTTTAGGAACAGTTTTTTCACTTCCACCTTTTCCTTTGAACTTGTATGTTGGCAGGGAACTAATGGCTTCTGATGAAGCACCTTTCATGTGGGTCTGGTCCTCTCGAAATCCTAGAAGAGATATAATGCAGGGAAGGCAACAGCATATTGTTGCACATAAAATGAAAGGCATCGCATAACCTATACAGCTAAATGTAAGGAATACAATACATAACCTGCAATAAGGAACCGAAATTTTTTATGAAGCTTCAGAAACTTCTTAAGAGTATTTATTATGACAAGATTGTACAAATATCTATTCACAAATGAGAAAAATAATGAATAAACTACAATGACTAGAACAAGACGGTACAAATATGTATTCAGATATGAGAAAAATACTGAATGAGCTAAAATGACTAGATATAATAGAACATATCTGACTAACAAAGCTATGTCCAAACCTGTACAAATTTGGAGCCTCGCTTGAAGATGAATGGCCCCCAAATATCCAAACATTGCCAACAACAAACCAAATGGCAAAGAAGCAGTCCAAAGCCATCTTGAACCTTTCAACAAATATGTGAATTCTATACATCACAAAACAAATCAAGATCTAGTCAAACAATCCCATCTTTCATGTTGATACAAATCTTCAATAACCAAAACAGCAAGTAAAACATAGTGTGCTGCTGCAAAAATGAACAATCAAGAATTCAATGCTTAGAGACAGGCCCATTTTAAGGAGATAATCCCCATTCACAGCATTAAATAATGTGCATAATGCATGAATCAATTTTCTTCAAAGCATTTGGAACAGCAATATTCCTGCTGGATTAAGAGTTTGTTGACTAATCTTTGACCATATTGGATATGAATATGTGGGCTATTTTACACTATTTGGTACGATCCAGACAAGAATTAAATCTAGTATGTAGCCTCTTCTGGTGGTGAAATATATTAAGGTAGATCCAAATTTATATACCATAGCTTTCGTTAGGAGCAAGTTGCAAAAGATACATGCAATCATAAGATTATAATAGTTATAGTTTAAACAACTCAACTGAATTAAATAACATAACCCTAATCGAATTGCACATACTTAACCCTGGTGGCAGCTAACTTATAAATCAAGGAAACCCAAACCTACATATTGTGTACTCTAAATATGATGTCCCATGAAACATAAACTTAACATATCATGCAACAGATATGCCTACACAATCATGTACAACAATGTCTGCACTGTTGGTGACCTAATTGATATTCCACTAATCCTAGAGGGCAGTCTCAATACTCAAGACCTGGGACACTTGCCAACCTGAGCATGGAGCTGAGATTCATCATCAAACAATGGGCAATAGGGACCAATTAACAAGAATGGGTAACTCCCCTTCAATTTTGGCTTTGCTAAACCTAGGAGGGTCTTCCTAGAGGTCACTAAACAGGACAATTAAAGAGAAATACTATAATAGTTAGGCCATCCAACCATACCCAGTGTATGATGAACTCCTAAGATTTGTCACTAAATTCATAGAATACTAGCTGCTGCAACTAGACAGACAAGACCTCAATTAAGCAGGATGAAAACAAGCTTGCACATGCAACAAATGATGAAAACAAATTTATACTCCTTTACATGAATTCCCTTATGCTTTGCATACGCGTGTGCAACTTGCAGACCACACTAGCATAATTCCCTAAATATCAATCAGCTTAAGCTCAGAAACGATTTGACATAAGTTATATAAATGAATAGTGAAAGCGGTCAAGACCTAATCTACTCCTACACTATTGAGGGACTGAAAGATATTAAAATTATTGTTTGTTTGATCTTTCACCATCAAGACCAGTGCCTATCCAATGGGGAAACAAAATCGAAACATGTGAGATAAGGGAATACCTGCATGAACCAGCAATAGAACTGGAGATGTACATAAGCACAAATCACAGACACAAGAGAAATCACATAGTAGGCATTCTTAGAAATCCATCTCCAATCAGGAAAATCCTGTATGCATTAAAGAAAAGACTGTTACACAATCCTCTGCAACATTTTGCAGCACTGCAATGCTAACTAATCCCTAAAGCATTCAAACCAGCAAATGTGGTCAAAGAAACTTTGTAGCACAAAATACCTTAAGAAATTCCTCTCAGCCATGGAGACATCTAGTTATGGATAAGCCACTATTTGACTATACCTTCCTTGTAACTCATACCAAACATCCCTGTCCTTACAAGATTATGACATACAATAATTCAATCCCTTGATCATACTCAGGCTGCCCATGTACAAGAAATGGCTCAAAAGACCAACCCATTCAAACTTTAAAGAAACATGTATTTAAAATCATATATCACTACCCAGATTTGTTCAGATAGTGACACCTATCATGAATCCAACATCACAAGCTACAAATCAAATTACCAGGGGTTCATTCCCTCAGTCATGCAGCAGGCGATCAATTTTGATTTTCATGCATAGGCAAGGGCAATCTTAATTGGATCGGATCTCCAATAGAAACAAGAACAAAATCATCCCACTCAACACACAAACATCTACAATCAATTACCACTTTCATTGGGATCAAGCCTATATTTGATTCTAGGACACCACCCATGGCTGAAGACCTGATTTCTGGCTTGATTGCTACAAACAACATGCTTTCTATAATTTTGGCAACGGCCCTTATACACATGCACATGGTTCCACAAGATTTGATGTAGGCTTCATTCACCCCCAAGCAACTGCTTCCTAAATCAACAAATGATGACTAACCAAGTCAGAATTTCAGTCTATGTGTCCATGCTCACCGTCGCACTCTCCATGATTGACCTCAAGTTTTGTATTGACCACATGACCATTGAATTCTGTAACTACCCAAGTGCATTTGTCACCACATACTTATCATTCTCTGCTCAAGGCATATGTTGTTCCAAGAATCTATAGGCAATTACAAGGAATAGTCACTTTGGCTTCATACTATGCAACACAGCACCAAAGATATGACGATCCATTGAATTCCGTAACTACCAAAGCTCACTTGTCACTGCATACTTATCGTTCTCTTCTCATGGCATCTACCATTTCGAGAATCCATAAGCAATCGCAAGGAACAGCCACTACAGCTTCATAATATGCAACATGGCACCAAAGATATGACTGCCCATCTCCGCACAAACACCTCTAGCCCACTAGATTGCAACCACCCAACACCTCTCATGTACACAGACACCATTCTAATATATCTTATTGTCTAATCAGTCCAAACTCAACAATTTTTTCCCCGTGTACTAACACTAGCATTTTGGGCGTGAGGCCCCTTCCACGTTCAATACTATAAAGACCTGGGGTCCACCACAAAGTTAGAACTTGACATCCCAAACATCAAGCTACTAATCCACACGGGTCCATAGGGAACAAGAGAAACATGCCACATGAAACACAGACGCGAGGGCCCCCATATATCTTGATATATAATGGGCTTGGATCGCAAATAACATAAGAACTCTAGACTTCAAACTGATTTCAAATTTCAAACTACTACTTGATCACAATGAATAAAGTATCCAGGTCCACAAAAAACATGGGGATACATGACAACCAAAATCCCAGATGCAAGAGCCCCATCAAAATCCAACAAATAACATCTTGAGTCCACCCTTGTCAAGCCCAATCAATCTTCAACTTGATTCACTAGACATCAAGACAATACGTCAACTTCAAACTACCAATGAGACATTATAGAAACAGGAACTCAGGTCCACCACAAGCAGAGCTGACTATAGATTAGATGCAAACTACCACAGATTCATGAAAGATTTCATGAATCATGATTCAGGTCCACAGATTTTAAACATGATTTTGAACCTCAAAGTGCCAGTCAACTCCATTTCACAAAGAACTAGAATCTGTTCCACGTGGGCCCCACCAGTCATAAAAGCTTGACACCCAAACTTAAAGATGTGTCTTTAGATTTGAAACATCATAATTGGAAAATACAAGTCCGCCACTCCTAATCGTAAACAAGACTAAAACCCAGATGCAAGGCTGCCGGCAAAACATGTCGTAGGGTAGTCTCAGTCGTAAAGAAGCCTAAAACCCAGAAGCAAGGCTGCAGGAAAAACATGCCGTAGAGTAGTCTCAGGTACGGGAGAAATGAATCACAGTATAACCAAGCTCACGGATACATAGAAAACAAAACAAAAGCCCACAGGCACAGAGATAGTAAATAGGCCACCACAAAACATGAGATACAAAGCTCAAACAAGGGCAACATGGAGAATTCAGCACAGGTAGTCAATCACAATGGGGCCCATAGGATTGATAGAGAATTAAACAAAGCCCAAGGGCAATTGAGAAGGCCCAAAGAATTGCATTTTGCAGGCACGGAGATAATTTCCCTGCAACACAATCAAGATCAGAAAGAAAACCAAAATTGTTTGAACAATAGTTTTTTGAGTGTGCAGGACTGTCAGAGCCCCAAATGCTCCTGCATTAATGAATATCTAGGTTAGCTAGCATACCCAAGCACATAGGGAAAAGAAAACCATTACAATCCAAGTTTGCAATATCATTTGGGTGACCTGCCCCTTCAAGTGAATCAAGGTCAAATTTGAAAACCTCAAATTCACAAGGCCCAAAGAAATGTACCTGATTGCACACTTGTTCTACACACATTTCCTCATTCAAGTTGAGGCATGCTCTCAAGATAGGCCGCATCAAACTACTCATCAACACTACACAAAGATGGCAGCCCTTTCCTTTCCACACGTGCATTTAGGTCCCAAACAAAAGACTCATACTCAGGCACAGCACCATCCTCTTCAACAATGCAAACTTGACCTTCATCAAAGAGAAAAGCCTCATATTCCATAGTTCCTACATTGTTTTCTAAAGGACTCGAGACCCGACTTCATCACACTTGCAAAGACTGATGTTCTCACAATCATTTGAATCATTAGAGTAGCTTGAACCCTAGTTAGAAGCATCAATATCAAATACAAACGGTTGTAGCATCTCATGTGAAGAACCTAGTTCTTCATATTGCCTCTCTTGTGCAACATTCATTGCAACCTACTAGATAGATGTTTTTGCTGCAGTTAGGCCCATTAACAGCCTCATCATTTCCTACCTCTACTTGAATCTCTATTGTAGCACAGTTTGCATGGGGCAGGTGGCATGCTTCACACCAAGAGTAAATTATCATATGCAATTGCTTGGTCTTCAGCATCACTGACGTCAACACCCAATCCTTCAAATTGAACATCTAAATCAATTGGCTTATCAATAGTGTCACTTGTGGGTATCACATTTAAGATCTTTGTTGCCTCTCCAAGTTGCTCAATAAGGCGAGCCCAATGGTAAACTTAGTGGACACTTCAAGTTTCAGTTCCTTTAAAAGGATATTCAATTCAGAGTCAAATGCCTCACAATACAAGTTCACACACTAATAAGTCAGATCTCATTTCCTCAAGGATGTCTAATACAACAGGAGCAAATCTGTTATTAAAAACAGAGAAAATTCCCCCCTCATATCTTTGGATATTGACAAGTTCTTGGATTGGCAAACTAGAGTCTACCTCATTTGCAAACTGCTCACTAAAAGCTGATACAAGGTCATCCCAAGAAGAAAAGGAATGGCTTGTGAACCCATTCAAGCAGTCCTTAGCACAACCACTTAAAGATTTAACAAATAGTCTTAACCACACATCCTCAGTTTCAATCTTAAAAACATTCATCAAATCAGCAAATCACTGGACATGCAAGTCACCTTGTGAAGCACCATGTCCATCAAACTTGGTCGGTTGATCATAACCATCTTTTGGCATGGGATTAAGACAACTAAACATCTAAGATAGATCAATTGGCTTATACTCATCAATAACAAGGGGCACTCTAGAACATCTAATTTTTTTGGCCTATGGAGCAGAAAGCTGAGCTCTGGACTGCAAAACATCATGCTCAAGCATCTTAATACAGTGCATAAGATCAGCAAGGTCTTGTGTGGATATGGCTGGCTCTTGACTAGGGCATGAGGAAGCCTCATAAGTCATAACTATTTGATCATATGACAAAGCCTTGCTAGAGCATTTTTTATCATATTCTTCATAGTAGCACGGGTCAAGAGCATTGGATGAAACATAATAAGGAGCACGGTCAAAGTAGTCATCACACCAAGAACCCATTCTTATGTAATTGCTTAAGACATAAATCCATGCACTCATGCAACACAACAGGAAATACAGAGATATTTTCTGATGGAGAAATAGAAGAATATTTCACCTTTAATACTTGCTACCCACAGAAATGTGCAGAATCAAAACTCACAACCCGCACTAAACAGAAGCACAGAATCACGATCACGACAGCAGAGTTGCCATTTCAACAAGGAAAACTTCGAAGCATGATTGGATCTTCATGGGCATGAAATGGACTAGGTTCTCTTCACCACCAACACAGTCTTCAATAATCACATGGGACATGGAAATGCATCAAGAACCCTTGAAATATCCCTGGCATTGGCACTATTGTTGGTACAAATTGATCGGCAACAAACACATAAAAAAATGACACTGTTGCAAAATAAATTAACAGGCATTTGAGATATCAGAACAAAGTTTTCAAACACTGGCAACGGCACCATTATCGGTGCAAGTTGACAGGCTGCCAACGGATACAACAATGTTACAAACAGCACCAAGCACAACATGAAAAATAGGTCTCAAGAATCAAACCCAACAACAGTATCCCCGACAATGGTACCATTTATTGGGGACCAAAATGATATCCACTAATCCTAGAAGGTAGACTCAATACTCAAGACTGGGGACACTCGTCAACCTGAACATGGAGTTAAGATTTATCATTAGACAGTGGGCAATAAAGAACAATTAACAAGAATGGGTTAACTCCCCTTCACTTCTGGCTCTACTAAACCTAGGAAGGTGTTCCTAGAGGTCCCTGAATAGGACAATTAAAAAGAAATATTAAATAATAGTTAGACGAATGTATAATGAACTCCTAAGATTTGTCACTAAATTTATACATACTGGCTGCTGCAACTAGACCTACATGACCTCAATTAAGCAGAGGAGAACAAGCTTGCACATGCAACAAATGATGAAAACAGATTTATACCCCTTTACATGAATCCCCTTATGTTTTGCATACACATAAGCAACTTGTAGACGACACTAGCATGATTCTCCGAATATCAATCAGCTTAAACTCACAAAAGATTTGACATAAGTTATATAATATTATAAATGATTCATGAAAGTGGGCAAGACCTAGTCTACTACTACACCATTGAGGGAAAAAAAGATGTAATTAAAATTATTGTTTGTTTGGTCCTTCACCATCAAGACTGGTGGCTACCCAATGGCGAAACAGGGTCAAAACATGTGTGATAAGGGAATACTTGCATGAACCAACAATATAACTAGAGATGTACATAAGCGCAAATCATAGACGCAAGAGACATCACATAATAGACTTCTTAGAAATCCGTCTCCAATCAAGAAAATCACATACGCATTAAAGAAAAGACTGTTACAAAATCCTTTGCAACACTACAATGCTAACTAATCCCTCAAGCATTCAAACTAGCAAATGTGGTCAATGAAACTTTGTAGCACAAAATCCCTAAGAAATTCCTCTTAGCCATGGAGACATCAAGTTATAGATAAGCCTCTACTTCACTATACATTCCTGTAACTCATACCAAACATCCTTGCCCTTACAAGATTATGACATTTAAATCCCTAGATCATACTCAAGCTGCCCATGTTCAAGAAATGGCTCAAAAGACCAACCCATTCAAACTCAGAGAAATGTGTATTAAATATCAAATATCACTGCCTAGATTTGTTCAGATGGTGACACTTGTCATGAATCCAACGCTGCAAGATATATATTAGATCATCAGGATATTCATTCCCTCGGTCATGTAGTAGGCAATTGGATTTGATTTTCATGCCACGCAGGGGGCAATCTCGATTGGATTGGATCTCTGACAAAAAATAAAAACAAAATCATCACACTCAGCACGCAAACATCAACAATCAATTAACACTTGCATTGGGATCAGGCTTGTATTTAATTCTAAGACACAACCCATGGCTCAAGAACTGATTTCTGGCTCGATTCCTGCAAATGGCATGCTTTATGTCAAGTTCTCATTAATTTCCACAACATCCCTTTTACACATGCACATGGTTCCACAAGATTTGATCCAGGCTTCATTTACCACTGACCAACTGCCTCTTGAATCAATAAATCAAGATTCACCAGATCAAAATTTCAGTCTACATGCCCATGCTCACCACCGCACTGTCCTTGATTGCCCTCGAGTTCTGTATTGACCACATGAGCATTGAATTCTGTAACTACTTAAGGGCACTTGCTCTACATACTTATAGTTCACTGCTCATGGCATCAATCATTTCAAGAAACTGTAGGCAATCACAAGGAATGGTCACTCCAACTTCATACTATGCAACACGGCACCAAAGATATGACCGCCTGTCTCCACAAAAGCACCTACAAGCCCAGCAGATTGTAGCCACCCAACACCTCCCATGTACATGAAAATGTCATTTTGATGTCTGATTGGTCCAAAGGACCAACAAAATCAAACAAATGTAATGTCCCAAACTGATTTTTTTGGATTTTACAATTCATGATGAAAATGCACAACCCTCACACTTTCTGATCACCAAGGTCTCGATGTGGGCAAGGTGAGAGCATACGGTGATTGGAACTCTATGAGGCAGCAAGCCGCACAACCTAAATGAATGCAATGTTGGAATTGAAAACTACAATCGTGGTGGCATAGCCTTCAAGATTGAAACAACTCTATTCTAAACCAGCAGTAAATCATCTAGTATTACATTATATCAATGCAAGACTATATGGCGGCTGTGCCTTCCAAATTTACAATTAATTCTACACTGGAGGAAAACCATCCAGTAATACTCAAATAAGCAATTAGCATGAATACTGAAACCACATTCAATATCTGATATCTCTGATTGTTACTGCAGAAATCTTCCAAAGTTAATAACCAATTAGCAAAAATATTATGCAAACTGATATAAGATTAAGAACTGCAATTCCCAAGGGCGGGGGCCCTGGCTCGATTGGCTAAGTAATTCCGTTGCGGTAAAGATGGTCACAAGGTCCAGTCTCCCCCCGTCCCCGTGGTACCGGAGGGCGTGTTGTGCCAACGTCACAGGTCACATAAAAAAAGTTTACCAGGCACAATTAAAAAAAAAAAAACTGCAATTCCCAAAGAGGGCGGCTAGAATAAGATTAAGAACTGCAATTCCCAAATACGGCAGCTAGAATAAACTAAGTTTCTGCAGTGTTTGTTAACCAAAATCCACTCTGAAATCTGAAACTTATGCAAAGAAAATACCTGCAACAGAAGTACACAGCAAATGAGGGTACAGCCAATAAGTAACGTTAAAATCAGCTCTATAAATCTATACAGCCAAATACAAGAATGGTACGGCCCGCATACAACCGAGTGGTGACTCCCTTTATTGTTGTGCCAGACTTTCACAAAGACCAGCCCAAAATCTGAATCGTACGGCCTAGTATTGGAAGTGTATGGCTCATCTAAAGAATTGATATCCTCTCACAGCAGAATAGACAAAATGGGATGGTGAGAGCTTTATGCAAGGAGCAGCAGACAAAAAGTAACTTGTGTCAGACCTTGTCTCCAGAACAGCAGCTTTCAATTGTAATTTCTCACATATAAAGTGGTATGGCACCCATATGGAAACAAAATCAGATTTATAAATAAGACAAACCCAAATTCTGATTTGGTCAAAGGGCCCTTGGTCTGCTGGTGAAGTTGGAAGGTTCTGAATGAACCCACCAGGGATAAGTCTTGCTAAGTGCAAGGCCCCGACACCATAAGGGATGAGGCCAGGATCGTGCCCCGAGCGAATTTGGCAGAACGGATACCCCTCAGTCCTTGGCTCTCAGTTCTTTTCTCTTTCTCTCCACAACTTATTTCTAAAAGTGTCTAAAACAGTTCCATCACTTTTTAGACCCCAGTCCTAGCGACACTTTATAACATAACTTTAGGCCCTCTTTTAAAAACACTTTTTAGAAATAAAACATAAGTTGCCTTTTAAGACTTTTTGAACAACTTAAATTATTAAATTATTTCCTTAGCTCAAAAAGGGGACATGACACCGAACCCGCCATGCACGCACCAACAAACTCCACAAGCTCTACTACTTACACAATGACTGCAAACAATAAACAAGCCAAACTCGATGCACCAACAAACTCCACAGGTTTCACTACTTACACAATGACTGCAAGCAGCAAACAAGCCAAACTCGACACTGCTTGCTTAGTTGGAATACATAACACAAGTCCAGGTCCACCGAGCCTCTCAGGCATAATACACTTGACGCGCAGAGGTTAAAACCCCCCAAAATTCAAATATAAAACACTTGGGATCCACCAAGCTCAGGCCCTACCGAATTTCAAACCATGATAATGGACTCCAAGCCACTGCTTAACCACAATTCATATGGGAAACCAAGTCCGATATTTCTTTCAATCGTAATACCACTAGCATTTTGGATGCAAAGCCCCCTCCACATTCAATCCTATAAAGAGCTCAGGTCTGCCACAAAGTTAGAACTTGACATCTCCAACGCCATGTTGTCGATCAACTCGAATACGTAAAGGGGACACAAGTCCCCAAGGAACAAGAGAAACATGCCACTTTGAAACACGAACACAAGGGCCCCCATATATCTTGATATAATGGACACATCCATAGATAACAAAAGAACTCCAGACTTAAACTGATTTCAAATTTTAGACTACCGTTCAACCACAATGAACAAAGTGGCAGTCACTTTTTTAGGGTCCTAGCATTTTACAGGGGCACTAGTTCACTTGTGAACACTGGTTCACAGAAAGACAACTCACAACAATCAAATCCTAGACACAAAAGCCTCATCAAAATCCGACAAATAAACATATCAGGTCCACCCTTGGCGTGCCCCAACAGTCTTCAACTTGATTCTCTAAACATCAAGACAATACACTGGACTTCACACTACCGGTGAGCCAGGATAACACTAGAAGTTGGGGCCACCACAAGTAAAATAGACTATAGCCCAGACGCAAGCTTCCAACTAAATTCTGATTCATGAAAGATTTCAGGCCCACGTGGACTTTAAACATTATTTCAGACCTCATAGCACTGGTCAACTCCATTTCACAAAGAACTCTGGTCCACCCCCTGTGGGCTCCCACCGATCATGAAAGCTTGACACTCAAACTTCAACACATGTCTCCGAATTTAAAACATCTACTCAGTTGGAAAACATAAAGACATGGGCTTGCCACTCCTTCCACACCTAAACAAGCCTGAAACCCAAACACAAGGTCACAAGTAAAACATGTCATAGGGTAGTCTCACGTCCAAGAGAAATGAAACATAGAATATAACCAAGCTCAGGGATACATAGCAAACAAAACAAGAGCACACGGCACAGAGATAGTAAACAAGCTACCACGGAACATGAGATATGAATCCCAAATAGAAGCAGCATGGAGAATTCAGCACAAGGAGTCAATCACAATGGGACCATTTGGATTGACAGAGAATTAAACAAAGCCCAAGGGAAAACGAGAAGGCCAAAGAATTAAATTGTGGTGCACAACCAACATGCACCATGGTTCAAAAACTTGGACTCAGCAAAAACTTGGCAACCCAAAATTATGACTCGAACTCAGGCTTGGCAATTTTTTTAACAAACAATAAATACACAAAATAAACTTAAATTAATGCATGAGACGCATAAAGAATGAATTTAGAGAACACATACATCTATTTTGAATTTTTTATTATCAATTTGTCATAATTCAAAGATCATACGACCCTCAAACACTCAAAATTCAAAATTTCAAACTTGTATAACTGTACAACCAACTACAATCTACTTCTTCTTCCCCCTCATCTAGCCTCAAACTATAAGGTCAATTTGAATCATCTTGAGGAGTAAATGATTCCCCTCACATATGTCATATCCCCCAATGCTTCCACTACTGCTACTTCTCTCTCCAATTCAACGAGATCTTCATAAATGACATTAACATCCACAACTTCAACAATCCAATCTGGATATGGATCAATGTCATCCAAGTAGATGCATCATGAGACTCATTCCCTCCACCATTTTGGTTTGAACACGAAGGTTGTATTGGACAAAGACAAGGTCATTGAAATGCTCCTAGATTAACCTATTTCTCTTTTTGGTGTAAATACTCTCAAGCATAGCTCCAATCATGCTCACACCCAAAAGCACTCCAAGGCTGACTCAAAACATAGATGGCTAGCCTTTGAAGATTAGGTGTTCAAGCATTATAATACTCCCACCACAAATCTACAAATAAAACATTTAAAAAATTATAAGTATTAAGTAAAACTCTATAGTATTAAACTTAAAATTGCATTTATCAAGGTGTGTAATTTAAAGACTCAATTTTTTTACCCAATTGTTGGGAAGCCCTCCATGAAAACATAAAGATGAAGAGAACAGCCTCCCCTCTATAGCCTTGTAGACCTTTGACTCATCCAGAAATGTCTCTAAGGCCTTCACTTCATCAAGTGTCATCCTCTCTATGCATGTAATAAGCCCTACCATGATCTCCTCATTAGCCTTAAAGGAATATCTCGTGGCATGTATTGGCTGGTAGAATTGGTTTGTCCATCTACGATCAATGATGCACCAAACGATTTAATATTTTCTCTTGTTTCCACCATGATAATGCCATGTGGCCTCCTTGGCCTTATCTATGGCCTCATAGAGATAACCCATTGACATTTTACCCCATCAAGCAAACCCAAAACCTTGACCAAAGGCTCTATCACCTAAAAAATTAATGCAAGAGCATCCCAAGGAGAGACAGAACTTGCTACAACCAAAAATCAAGATATGAATTCCTAAGGGGTTTAGGGCCAAGGCAACAAGGAAGAGCACATAGGTGAAGCAAAGTGCCCAGAAGGAGAAAGTGTGCACAATGGGAGGAAGTGTGATTCCCATTATGCACAACAACGCTGAGTAGAGGAGGAAGTGGCCGAAAGAGAATAGAAGAGCAAAAGAAGAAAGCGTTGAACATGAGGTAGTTTGACAAAGGTGTCGAACATGAGGCAATTAGGCAGATCATCAAACCCAAGGAAGTCAAATGCAACAAAAGCGCCGAACTTGAGGCAATCAGGCAGATTGTTGAACCCAAGGAAGTCGAGCACAACAAAAATAAGTGTCAAACCTGAGGCAATCCAACAAAGGCGCCCAACATGAGACAGTCAAGCAGATCGCTAAACCCAAGGAAGTCAAGTGCAACATAAGGAAATGCAAGACTGAGGTAGTCTAACTAAGGCACCAAACAAGAGCCATTCAAGCAAATCATCGAACCCGAGGAAGTTGAGCACGAACCTGAGGCGGTCTAATAGAAGCATCGAACATGCAACAGTCAAGCAAATCAACAAACCCAACGAAGGTGGGAAGTAATGGTCCTCATGGTGTTTGGGGCAACACCAAAGGCATTAGGCAAGATGACACGAAGTTGAGGAAGGCTACACAGGGAGACCAAAGGAGCCAAGGACATAAAGGCATGCAAGAGAGTGTGCAAATGTGCAAGCCTAGCACATAGAAGAACGCGGTGTCGAAGGAAAAGAAAAGGATTGTGCGAAGAAAAGAATGAGAAGCACAGCATGAATGCACAACAAATGATGTGCATGAAGTCGGAGACCTGGCAAAGATAAGACAAGAAGAACATGCAATAGGAGAGAAGAGAGTGCAACGAGATAGATACATGAACAATCAATGACCTCAAGCCTAAAAATGATAGATGAGTTGGAAGCTATCAAAGATTTAATCCACATTGGGATCTCTAGTTAGAAGATGGACAACATCCAGGGCAAGATCAGTTGCCACGACAGGCAGTACAAGCCGTAGGGGCGTAACAAAGGTGTTTAGGCATCAAATGCACAAGAACGGGATTTTGAAAATCCCAAGCACAACTATATAAGCCAAGGAGGAAACCAGAGAAGAGGCTAGTCAATTGGATAGATGGTCAATTAGATAGCATGTTGACTGGTTAGACGGTTGTTGGTCAGTTGTTCTTGATTGGCAAATCAGCAAATTAGAGGGTATGGTTGATGGTTGAACCAAAAGGCCGACAATCATGACTGAGGGTAGATTAAGATGCCATCACGAGTGGTGCAAAAGGGAGAATCCCCTAAGGGAAAGCCGAAGGGTCAAACCTTCGAGGTGGGTAACACAGAGTGTTGAAGTGTGAGGACAACCACCTACATGTGGACCATGTGCAAAAGAGTTGAGGATCTCATGAGTGTAACGAGGGCTTAGTCCCATGTAACTATAATCATTTTCCTTCCCAAAATGAATAAAATGTGTTTGTCCACTGCTAAGTGTTTTGTTGTATTAATGCTGCTAATTTCTTAGATTAAAATTAATAATTGTTGGAAATAAGCCACACTCGGACCGACGATGGACTGGTCACAAAGGGGCTAGTAGCTCAGTTGGTAGAGCACTCCAATAGCATGGAAGGTCCTAGGTTGGAGTCCTAGCTAGTCCATATGAGTTGTAGCTTAACAATTGGTATCAGAGCCAGGCTAGGAGCCCTAAGCACCTCCAGTGTGGCTTAAGGGGGTGTCGGAAATAAGCCACACCCGGACCGACGATGGACTGGCCATAAAGGGGCTAGTAGCTCAACTGGTAGAGCACTCTAACAGCATGGAAGGTCCTAGGTTCGAGTCCTAGCTGGTCCATATGAGTTGTAGCTCAACAATAATGTGTTCAACACAATGTAGTATTAATTTAGGTAATTAATTTGTGTATAGTATTTAATTAAATATAATGTTAAACATTTAGATTATGAAATACAAAATTAAATAAGCAGAAGTTAATAATCCATTATCATCGACTTTCAAATATTACATTTGAGATCCAAAAGGTCAAGTAATACTTTTTTGAGATAAACTCCAACAATAGCTCCACACCCTCTAGAAGATCAGTGTTAAAGCCTTGTAACTATGGCACACTCTAAGAGGTACCTATGTAAAAACACGTGCCTACACACACCACAAGCCTTGGCCAAGACAATCCTGGGTCGTACTCATATGCCCATAGCATACTTACCAAACCACTATCTTTTAAGAGTGACCCACACACACACACACACACACACACACACAATATCTTTTAAGAGTGACCGACACACACACACACACACACACAATATCTTTTAAGAGTGACCCACACACACACACACACACACACACAGATATATATATATTCAATTCATAGGTTTAAATAATAACCCAAAGGATGGCTTCCAACCATCACACCCAATCATTAGAAAATAATGAATATAATTATCTTTTTTTTGCAGTCTTCTCGTAAGAATCACTCAAATGAGTGTTTTATTTTTATAAGGTTCTTTTAACTTCTTTTTTAACTTGAAAGTAACTTCTTTTCATCCTTTTGTCTTACACATCTCTTTTACTATTAAATAAATTGTTTTTTTTAATTCGTTAATAAAGTTTACAAACTTTAAAACTTTATTTGATTAATTAATAATTATTTTCATGGGGAAAAAATCCCATAACAATTCTCCCCTTATAGCTTAGTTGCTGCCCTTAGTAGCTCATGGAGCATCTACAACAAATCATGCAAAATCATTCAGTTAAACAAATATGGATGTGGCATTATTAATATCGCAGTGAATTCATTTCACTTTAACTTCATCTATAATTCTATTTTCCAAATTTACAGATCTTTTCAATTAACACTTTCTAGTGTAATTTAATCACAATTAGATTCAACATAAATATTTTGTTAATCAATAGCCTAATCAAAACTATATATACACTTTTACAAGAACCAAATCATGAATTACCAATTGAGGAGCTAATGCAAGTTTATATACTAAATCTCCTATCTTGTAGCTTCTCAATTTGGTCACCCATGTACCGCTTTGTGAGTAGCATACTGTTATATGTTAAAGGGGGAAGGATGGAATGTGTGAGTACACTAGATCAAACCCTCCTTTCAATATCAAGGACAAAACCAAGCTTAAGTCACTACAAGATGGATGAGGACTCAACTACAGATTTTGTGCTCTTGTTTGTCAAGGAAAGATAAGATTCAACCAAGCCTTTTATCAAACCCTAGGCCAATCAATGCACTAAACCCTAGAATAATGATAATCGGCTTGAAATAGATGATCGACAACATAAATCCAAAAACCAAAAGTACAAAGATGATCAGTAAGATGTCGGAACCTGTCTCCCGAAAGGAGAGTTGTCGGAGGACAAATTCGGCAACCGCCCAAGTCCAGAAGATTCTGTCGAAGGTCAAAACTAAGAAAATGCTACAAATGATGCTCAGAAACTAGATCCAGAAGCTTGAAGCCCTGTGGACTAGGGCGCCAACCACCCAAGTCTCTTCGGAGGGATAATCCAAAACTGTTTCCGAATCCTGAAACAATATTTCCTGCACTGTCTTCTTGTAGCTCCACTTTTCCCGAAACCTGTACCTATAACTTGTACACAAGATAAGAGAGGTGTTTAGGTTTGCCTCAATCAAATCCCGGGTTAGCATTCAAGCTTTCCTAACACCGTTGTTAATGAGAGAGCGTGCCCTTGCCGGGCAGAGACTAAAGATAATCCAAATGATGAAATGATTCAAATAGCAATGATGTCACCTCGAAGGTGAAGTCCTTAGGAGGATGAAAGCTCTTCAACTCATAAGGAGATGGATGATGATGCCATATCTGCAACAAACACACAAATACAAACACAAATCTGCAACAATAACACAATGAATGCCTTGAATGCTCTTTGCTCCAATATCATAAGCTCGCATTATCCATCTAGGTTTAAAACGAAGTCATAAACTCACTTATATATGCTTTCCCGCTAACATTTACGAATTTAAATCACAAAAGCCGACAAGGAGAAACATTTTGGAAGGGCCCAAGCCGACATGCCATTAATTAGCCCCGACCAATCAGGGGAGACTTGGCGCCCAAGTCCAAGGGCCCAAATTAGGTCAGGGTTAAGATAAAAGAGGTCCCAAGGGTCCAAAATGTCATAGGTGTCAGGTAATTTTCTTCGGGATGATCAATTAGAATGTATAATGAAGCAAATAGGACCTAGGAGCTAAACTAGGAGGCAAAACGACATGTAGCCACTTTTTACTCCATAACACATACATATCCCATAATATGCCTTCACCCACAATTGACTGCCATATAACCTACATACTCAAAATACATTCCAAGATGACAAGCATGCATTTCGAACTACATGAATATCTTCTCTTCATATACCAAGTACAATTTGAATGGCAACAAGTGCACAACTACTCCTAAACAGAGTTCATATCACTTCACATAGTCATTCAAATAGAACTTTGGGACAACACGAATTTAAAAGCAAATCAACTTTGTTTATATCAACTCAATACTATGAATAAATTATTTATAATACCTCAGTTTGTTACACTGGGAACTAACATACTTCACCTTGTCATAAACTTACAGATAATCAATGATATAACATTCCAAGGATTTCAGTCCTATAGAATACTTCACAAAGCACATGTACAAGGTTATTGGGTCGATTGGGTCCAATAACAAAATACAATAAAATAAAAGATAGTACAAATCCCACAAGGCATCTTAAGAATAAAAACATTAACAAATTATTACCACCCACATAGCACTTTAATAGAAAAATACTAGGTCTAATATTTGCTTCTTTTGAGTTAATTGAATTTCCTTCATTGTTATTCTCCTTTTGTTTTCATCTGATTTTGCCTCATAGCATGATTGATCGTTCAACCACCTAATTATGAGTATTCCTATAAAATAAATGGATTTCACTATCTCAATTCAAAGTCTTTTGGGTTGACTATCAAACAAAATCCAAACCCCAAATAATGATCTAAAACTTGACTATCTTAAAATGGGTTATCAATTTGTCTACTATCTTGTAGTTTTCACAGTTACAATCATATATTACATGAATAATAGTGTATAATAAAAAACCATGTCATACCAAAGTGCCCTAAATGCACCCACTCTAGATGTAAGTGTACAACACCCAAAATATGCATTCAATAATGAGAAACAACCAATACCAACTATTTGAACTAACAATTTTGTAACTGTTACCGGAAAAGGTAGGAATCGATCCTAGTACGAGATTGAATTGGAGCAGGAGCTGGAGTGAGGATAGGATAGAAAGGGTATGCCCCTGCCACCCTAGGTACCCTATGGATACGTCATGTTATTGGAAACGACAGGAATCAGACATGGTACATGATTGAACGGAAGCAAGAGCATGAGCAGGAGCAAGGACAAGAAAGACAGTGTACGCCCCTACCACCCCGAGTACCTTGTGGGTATGTCTAGGACGTATCCATAGGGTACCCAAGTGGCAGGGGCGTACCTTGGCCATCCCATGACATGCTCAAGAACTCTCAACTGCACCCAAAGCCCTACCTACGTTTTTTAATAGAAAAAAAAAAACATTTTTTAACTTAAAAAATGGATTTTAATAGCCTACAAAGCCCTAAAACGTAACCCTAAAAGTGACCAATATCACATTCATTTCATAATCACAAAGCACAAACCAACCAATATCATTGCCCTTTGCCATTTTTGCATTTGTGAAGCTAGCTAGTTTTTTTGAAAGGTGAAGGATTGCAAACGTGTCAAAGACATTTGGTAGGAGCTACAGGAAGGAACTAACTTGCACAAAGGAGATTTATCAATCAAAGGTAATAAGTATTTTGTGAGATTCTTTCAAGTTTTTCCCCAAAAAAATTAAAGATTTATTAAAAACTTTTTTTGAATTGTTTCTTGTTTTTATTATGTTTGTACGTATTGTAAGGGTTGCATTTTCAATTTTTTAATTTTTTTCTTATAACAGCAATGTATTCAAAATGGCTACTAGTTCAAGTTCAGTGGCCCCAAAGACAAGTAGACACTTCAAATACGATCAAGCATCACCTCTATGGAAATATGTTACGATGATTGAACAACTTCCAAGAGGTGGGGCTTGTCAACTATGGGATTGAGTATAAAAGCTTGTATAGTCAAGTGAAATCTCACCTCTATGCTATGACCGGCCCAAGAATTAGAGCTTGTCAAGGGGCAAACAAGAAGAGGTTGCCAAAGGAACAGATTATAGCATATATCAGAGAACAAGAGGAAGCTAGTGTTGTGAATGAGGGAGAAAAATTAAAATCTCATCCTTTAGCGGAGAGAGGATCAAGGAAGCCACCTACAGAGTCTCCTTCAATACTGGTTGCCCCTCGTCCTTTCTTGGAGACACCATCTACTCAAGAAGAAGATCCCTCTATTTCTTCCCACAAAACAGGCCCATTGGAAAAGGCATTTCAGAATGAGGCAAGGGGCAATGCAGATGAACACATTGCATGTTGCATTTACGCCAATGGTCATCCTTTCAACCTAGTGAGATCACCATATTGGCGGGAAATGGTGACAACAATCAATCAAAACACTCTCTAGTTACATAGGTCCTAGGTATGAGCAAGTGCACAACACTTTATTGGCAAAAGAAAAAAAATTGTAGAGACATCACTAAAACCAATCTAGGATTCATGAACTGAAACAAATTTGAATTAACTCTGTATCGGTGTTCGGTCCTCATAAATTCATCTCTGAGTATCCACTAAATTGCATACAACAACAAACCACTGCAAGTCTTAAAAACAAATTGCAATCTTTTCTCCGTCACCTTCCCAAAGAACGACATCTATCTTTACCCACAAACCAAACGGATAAGAGTATCTACTATGTAGAGACAAGCCAAACAGGAAGGGAGAGTTCCAACTAACCAGAAGAATGTGCAAGAACCCACATTATAAAGAGCATGGTGGCGACGTCACACACAACTCAATGGAGAAGGGGATGAAGGAATAATGAATGCGCAAATGATGCAAGAGCATCCCTGGTTCAAGAGCAATCTTGCATCAACCAAAAACATTTGCATTTCAGTTTGTTTGCAATTCAGTTTGTTTCTTTTCATTTTCCAGTTCAGTTCAAGCAATTCAGTCAGTAGCAATTTCTGTATTTTGGTCCGCATTCTACCGCAGTTACATCTCAGACCTTGTGGAGCTGGACTTAGCATCTACATTCATTCATGCACAACATATTCGAAATTCAGAGCATTTGGATCAAGTACCGGAAAGTTATCGCTATCAGAAGATCAACTATTTTCTCATAGCAGAGCATCCTGACAGTCTCAAACAATCAGCTAAAGGAGAAGACCTGCGGAGCATTTCACAACCTTCGAAGCTTAATGACACATCATTCAATGTTGTTTGGTTTATGGTTGACCTTCCTCGAGATCCGCACATCATTCCATTCATTTGCGGAGGAATTCTATTCATTTAGGCCCGACCTATCCGTGTACACACGTTACAGCGCTTCATTGGAGTTTGTGATCTTCCTTGGCCGACGCGGAGAAATCTACTGTTCCAAATATGATATATAATGATGTAATAGATCCCTAGGAAAGCAACGATTTAGAAGGTAGATAGTCTTGCTCTTTCGCAAAGGAACTTCAAATCTATATCTTGTGCATATTCTGATATTCTGTAATCAGGCCTGTGAGCCCTAATTGTAAGCCCGCATGTTCCCGGCCGATTTGTATTTGAATTCTATGATATACTAAATGACTAAAACTGCATTTGCTTCATATCTTTGAGTTGTTTCCGTTGTGTTTACTCTAGCTGCACGGTCTGGATAGTTCTCTTTGAGGACCCTCCTAATCGTGACTGCACCAGCAAATCTTTTCCAACACTTCAACGATCTCCAACACCAGAGCATACACAAGATAATTGGACATATTAATGATTGTACGTCCCTCCGAGACCGCCAAGATGTCTTTTCACAGATGGCCAAGAATAGGTAGACGTGTCAACAATTAATTCTTCCTCCCGATCGATGCCTGAGTTGGCGAGCAAATCCGCTTCAACATTTATCTCTCAATACACATGATTAATTGTGCAATCTTCCAATTCTCCAAATAATGCAAGCGAAGAGGAGAGATGGGTATTTAACTTCTAGCATTAAGCGAATTTAGCTCTTATATCATTTACTATGATGGTTGAGTCTCCCTCAATATCAATCTTTCTTCTTAGGTTATTTTTTTGCATACTTGCAATCCCAAGATGAGAGCCTGGATTTTCGCCTCATTGTTTGTTCTGAATTTAAGTCTCCTAGATGCCGCACAAACCACCTCTCCGTTCCAGTTTCTAACAATACACGCAGCCCCAGATTTACCTAGGTTGCCTTCAAAGTTCATTTTATGCCAGCCCACTTGAGGAGGGATCCATTTGGCTTCACTTTGCATTTTCAAGGAATTATCTCCCGAAGCCCCATTAACGAGGAGGTTTTGAGACCAATCCAACATCTTGTCATCGTGTTATCCAAAGCAATGAACATTTTCCTTTTGGAGGCCATTGCACCAATTCGGTTGTTAACCACCTCTACAATTGTTGTTTCAACCTTATTCTAAAAAAGAAGACATCAGGAGCTCTCTATCTTAAAAGATCCTTCAATTTCATTCTTTCTACAATTCCCAAACCAAAAATGGAAGGACTTATAATCCAAAGGCTAGAGAATACAACATTCTTCATCAATACAAGCCATGATTTAAACAAACATAGAATATCATTAGGAAAAGCCTCTTTCCAAGTCAACTTAGCACGCTGACATCGCCAACATTCCTGGGCAAATTGACAACCTAGCATGAGGTGATCACAGGTTTCTACATTAACTTTACAAAGAGGACAACGAGAAGGCCCATGATAACCAAGTCTCACAAATACGTCTACCATTAAGATTTTCTTCTACAAAGTCACCCAAGTAAAAACCCCAGCCTTCGGAAGACACAATTTGTTTTCGCATAAGTGAATTGGAATGTCAGTCTTATCGCCACTGGCCTCAACCACCATAAACCCAATTTTAGCAGAGTAATCCCTCAAATTTGAGCAGTTTCATCTAATGTAGTCATTCCCAACAGAAAGGTTGATTCTTCTTTCGATAAGGAGCTCCTGAAGCCACTTGGCTTCATCCACCAGAATGCCAGTATCCCTAAAATATTTCTAGTCCCAACTAAAATGCCCAAACTCCCTTTTTGAACCACATAATCTGCCACATATCGACCCCATAATCCAGATAGAATCCTTTTGGAATGGATAAAGTAATCACACTTTTTCCAAGATTGGGAAGCCATTCCAAGAATCTTCCCAGAATAGGGTCGTCCTACCATCCCTCCCATGTACGATGATCAATAATAATAGGTCTGCAAGACAAAAGAAAATTTCAAACCCGATCCATTTGGGGGGTTGAGAATTGTCATAATTTTGGAGTGATCAAGATTGTCTAAATACTTATTTTGAAGTGTCCAAGTCAATTTCAGATCTGGTTTCAAATACAAACACCATAATAATTTAGTTCCCAAAGCCTTATCCTGAGCAACCTAATTCCACAACCCTACTCCCCCACGAAACTTTGGTTTACAAATAGAATCCCAAGCGATCAAAGGGATTTTCTTTCTTTTTGAAGTACCTTGCCAAAAGGAATTTCTCATTTTTTGTTCCATTTTCTGACTCGCCTTAGCCGGAAGCTTCAAACCGGATAGAAGGAAAATACGAATTGCCGTAATCACAACCTTCAACATTATAATTCTTCCTACCCAAGAGAGCCACCTCCCTTTCCAAGAAGATATCCTCTTAGACCATTGCTCTAAAAGTGGATCCCACAACTTTGCTGAACAACAACCAATAAAGAGAGGGAAATCCCAAGTATTTGTTGGGCAGATCTCCTTTGTTGATGTCCAAGATTGGATTTCCAACTTTTTTTGAACTCGGTAAAGAAAAAAAAGACTTTTTATTTAGTACAGTTGACAAACTGACCTAAAGCATCAGAGTAAATATCCAAAGTCTTCTTAATAGTTTTTGCTTCTCTCCTTTTTGACATACCATAGAGCATTGTGTTGTTAGCAAATTGTTGATGAGTAAGCAAAGAGACATTCTTTGTCACCACAATACCTTCCCAAACACCCATATTAGTAGCTCCCTGAATCGATCTCCCAAGAGCATCCACCATAATGATGAATAAAAAAGGGGAAATCGGCTCACCTTGGTGAAGTCCGCAAGAAGCTTCAAAGAAACCTTAGGGACTACCATTGACAATGACCGAGTACCTATGGGCTAGCGATAAGATTAAAGATCCAATCCAACCAATGCTTAGTAAACTTGAACACCTCCATAACTTTTAGTGGGAATCTCAAATCCACTCGGTCATAGGCCTTTTTTATGTCCAATTTCAAAAGCATACAACTCTTTCAAGTTGATTGAATAGAGTGAATAGCTTCCTGGGCCACTATTGCCCCATCTAGTATGGATCTACCACGAACAAAAACACTCTTTTCCTCTGCAATGGCCTTCAAGATAATCTTATAAACTGTGTTGCATAGTGAAATCGACCTATAGTCATCAAAGTTTAGAGCTGAATCTTTTTTGGGGATGAGTGTTATGAAAGTGTTGTTTAGATCCTTCAAAAGAGTGCCTTTCTTCTGAGGTTCTTCAGCAACTACAAAAACATCTTTCCCAACGATGTGCCAACACTTGTGAAAGAAGCTAGCTAGAAAACCATCTGGCAAAGGAGCTTTGTCAGAATGTAGTTGCTTTACGACCAATTTGAGTTCTTGTTCTGTAAATGCCCCAAACAGAAGAGAGTTATGTTCATCATTAACAGGTTTTAGAATTAAATGAAGGATCAAAATCCGGTTTATTAAGTATGAGCCTTCCCAGTTGTTAAGCAACTTTTGGAAATACACAATTGCTTATACTTTAATACTTCTATCATCCTCCAGCAAAATACACTCATCATTTTTAATCTTGGATATTTGATTTTGAATCCGCCTAACCTTAGTGGAGTTGTGGAAGAATTTTGAATTCCTATCTCCATCCTTCAACCAAACATCCTTTGATTTCTGCCACCAAAAGATATCCTCCCTTGAAAAAATCTATTCTTTTTCAACCACGAACCTATCTTGATCCATTCCAAGTTTGAAAACTTCTTTGTTCGGTTTTTCTATCTTGTTTCTAACAATTCCTTTTCTGCAAAAATATCCTTAAAGTGCTCTTTGTTCCATTTCTTAACTGCTCCTTAATATATTTCAACTTTGAGAATAATGAAAACATTTTAGTGCCTTTTTGATGTTCTATCACCCACCACTTCTCTATGTTGGCAAGAAAGTCTAAATCCCTCATCCACATATTCTCAAACTTAAACAAACATCTATCCAATTTCAGCTCTTCCAATATTCTAAGCTAAATGGGAAAATGATCCGACCCTGAAGTGGGCACAATGCTACACTCACAAGTTCTAGGAAAGGAACCCCAAGTCCCCACAACAAAGGAATCTATCCAACCTTTCAGAAATGTTGCTAAATCCTAGTCTACAATTAGTCCATGCATACTTCCCATTCAAGAGAGGAATGTCATACAAATTACTCCTTGAAACAAAATCCTCAAAAAATCTATTTGTGACTGACTGCTATCCTTAACCCCCCTGAACTTATCTTCATCATTCAAAATTGCATTGAAATCTCCCCCAATAATGAAAAAGGATTTAGGGGATGAAGTGATAATCTGTTCCAGCTCAATCCAAACTTGCTTCTTCATAGAACATACAATTGGGCCATATATGTTGATCAAAAAAAATTGAGTATTAGAGGAGTGACATGTAACTTTACATACCAGCCAGTATCTCGAGCTACCAACCATTTCAAGACAAACAGAGGAGGGACGCCAAGTGTAGCCAAGCCTCCAAAAGCACCTTCCGAATGCACAAAAATGCCTTCCCATCTTTTCAACTTCATTCTCATTATCTCAGGTTTGCAAATTAGTTTTGTTTCCTGCATCAAAAATATATCCACTTTGGATTTATCCATTTGGCGCTTAACTAAACGCTTTTTGTTAGGGGCGTTGAGGCCCCTAACATTCCATGAAGTGATCCTCATTGGTCACTGAGAAGGGGAATTCCCTTCCCAGATCTCAACATCATATTTATTTTCATATGTCCATCTGCTTCACCTTCCAAAGTAAGAAGCTCCTTAATTGTTTTTCTTCCTCTCTTCTTTTGTCCGCTGCAATCAGGTTTATCCATAGTCGTCATAGATTGACTTATCCCTCTCTTAGCAAGGGAGTGTATTTCAATCTCTTCCAAACTTTCCAAGGAAAAATCCCCATCATGCCTCGAGATGCCTATGGCATCAATCTCGAAATCTTCCTTGGGAGGGAGAACTTCAACCATCTCCGTTGGGTTTTCAAGGGTCATCACCCTAGCATTTTCTGCTCCAACCAACTCCATTTCAAGCTGAAGGAATTCAGCAACTTCCCTTTTGTGTAAAGCATAATTTCTTCTCTCATTTGTGATTCCAAAAAGACCCAGAGCAATGTCCAAAACATTTGTGTTCTCTTCAAATTCTAACCTCATCTGTTTTGGAAGATCCACCGAGCACTCGACCTCTTCAAACCATTCATCTGTCGGTTTTTCATTCAAATCTGAAGAAGGATGGGCACAGTCTTTTGCATTCAATCTTCATGGGGAAGAATCTAAAGCATTGTAGGGTTCCAGATCCTTCCGCTCCTTTTCATTATTTGCTTGGGAGTTGACGATGTTAGGCCCTTCAACCACCATCTTTTGAACCCAAGGGCCGTTTGCGGAAAGGATTTCAATATTAGCAAGAATTTCCTCAACTAGGTTGAGAATAACATATCTACGCATATATCCCAAACACCTTTTTGGTTGTAGAATCATCCATGGCCACAAAGGATCCCAAGCAGTCACCAATCTCTTTCAGGATGTCCTCAGACCAGTATTCGGCAAGTAAGTTGTAAAGCCTTACCCACATAGGGGTGAGGGAAACTTTATGATTCAACAAAACAAAATTTGGCTCCTGTTCTTTGATGTAGAACCATATGCCATCCATCAACCAAGGACCATTCCTTAAATTATCTTCTTTTTTCTCTTTGGAATCACATTCGATTAGATAAAACCCATAGGCAATTTTTTTATTATCACCGATTGTCCCCAATTTGATTTAAGACAACTTGTTATTTTATACCAAGCAGGCCATAAATTTGTGCATTTTATAAGGAAAACCGTATTTGTTAAAACCTTGATCGAATGTTTTAGGGCAAGCGAGTTCATGAATCCTCAAAGTTTTTTTGCCCTAAAACTCAGAGGAGTTCTATTGGCCGCAATCACAAAACTTGGAACTAGGGCTGGATCATTATCCAATACATCTTCTCGAAAATTTCCAACTTTTGGTCTCCATTCCCCGGTCTTCCTTTGGCAGTCATTCTTTTGAGTGTATGGCCACATATTCTAATCCAAGTAACTGCGGACCCGCGAAGATCAAACCATACTCTTCGGATAGACAGGAGCCAAAAAAACCATTCTTTTGACCAGTATTTTTGTATTGGCCAAGAACATAGTCAAGATTTTTGTATTCAAGATCCTTCCTTCGACAATCATTCACAATTCGTGCTTTAAATTCTTCCTGCAATTCTCCAGTCCGTTGCTCCAATCTCTACATATGATTATTATTTTGTCTTCTATCAAAAGATACCCTAGTTTTATCTACAAAAAAGAGGGAATATTGATTTGAATTCTGCTCCCTAAACAGAGTTTGATTGTGAGCCATTTCGCCAAAGCCTTGTTTGATTTACACCAACTTGTTATTTTATCCCACGCAAGCCATAAATTTGTGCATTTTATAAGGAAAACCGTATCCGTTAAGAGCTTGATCGAATGTTCTAAGGCAAGCAAGTTCATGAATCCTCAAAGTCTTTTTTGCGCTAGAACACAGAGTTCTATTGGCCCCAATCACGAAACTTGGAACTAGGGTTGGATCATTATCCAAAACATCTTCTAGAAAATTTTCAACTTTTAGTCTCCATTTCCTAGTCTTCCTTTGGCGATCATTCTTTTGAGTGTCCAGCCGCATATTCTAACCCTAGTAACTTCGGAGCCCCAAAGATTAAACCATAGTCTTTGGATAGACCGGCGCCAGAAAACCAGTCTTTTGACCCGTTTTTTTGTATTGGCTATGAACATAGTTAAGATTTTTGTATTCAAGATCCTTCCTTCGGCAATCATTCACAATTCATGCTTTAAATTCTTCCCGCAATTCTCTAGTCCGTTGCTCCAATCTCCGCATATGATTACTATTTTGTCTTCTCTCAAAAGATACCCTACTTTTATCTGTGAATAAGAGGGAATATTGATTCAGATTAAACGAAGCTCGGTTGCGTGCCATTTCACCAAAGCCTTGTTAATTATTTATTGATTAGGGGCATCTTGTTTTAAAAATTCATATATTCTTAATATGAATATAAAATAGTTAATTAATCATTATTTATATACACCTAAGATATAATACTTGTAATGATATAATTGAAATAGTTACTAAGATATGTAATAAATAATTCTTCCAAAAACAATAAAATTACTTTAAGAAAAAGTAGTAAATGAAATAGCTCTTTAATCTTTTTCTTATGTATTTAAAATATATAGTAGCATTTTTACATAAATATATATTAAGATATCTTTTACTTAAAAGTTCTCATAAATTAATATATCAATCACATTTATTTACATCTCAATTTAATGTGATTTTATAATTATAAATTCATATCATATTATATACACATATAGTAAATTCAATTCAATATGGATTGAATTTACTATATGTCACTATGTATAATATGATATTTATAATTATAAAATAACATATTGGTCTATGATGAATATGCAAGTATTAGTTTTAATGTGATCTTTCCAAACCATATGTATAATATTCTTGAGGAAGCTATTAGACCCACAACCCTATTAAACATAACTATAAATTGTTATTAAAATATTGTATCAATTTTAATATTAAATTTATTATTATCATTTTAACATAACCATTCTAATAATAACATGACCTATACTTGTTTAAAATCTAACTTACAACTTATACTATACAAACATCTAATAATTATCATATTAAATTCAATAGTATATATAAAAAGTTATATACATCTATAACCATCTATATAATAAAAGAGGGCAAGGTCCCAAAGTTTATTGTTCTTCTCACCTAGGATATATGCTTTACCCAACATTAATAACTTAACCTAAGTGATATTATCAACCATTTCATTTTACAGTTTTCACTTGTTTAACCCATAATTTTCCACTTTTCCATTATGTCATATTTTTATGAACCCATATATAAATTAATAATACATATAAATTTTGATCACATATTTATTTACTCTCTTTAATCCTTTATAATTTACATTAAATTCTCTATTGAGATAGAGATAATATTTATGGTACCATTTGTAGTTCAATATTAAATTTATTTTCAGTTTAGGTCTCTTTATCTTATTTATTCAACATTTATAATCCCTTTCCTTTTACACAATGGAGAACACCCAAAATCGTAATAAGATTATTATTAGTAATAAGTATTAAATATATAAAATAAATTGCATAATCTAGAATTACTATGTCTTTCATAAATCCTTGCTCCTTTATTAACTTCTTTTTCCTCCAATCGATGTAGATGGAAAGGGGAAGGAATGCAAGGAATGTGAAGCAAAAATGAGATACCCATATATGATTTAAACATTAAATCTATAACATTTTATAAAACTATTTTTTTTACTATCTTAGTAAAAAAATTATATTTTACAAATGATATAATTTTTTTTAGGTTACACCAAATGTAACGTTGCTAATTTCTAGGTTAAAATTAATAATGTATTCAACACAATGTAGTATTAATTTAGGTATTTAATTTATTTGTGTATAGTATTTCATTTACTTGTGTCTAGTATTACATTTGATATAAAAAAAATCAAGTAATATTTATCTGAAATAAACATCTAGAATAGCTCCTCTACAAAATTAGTGGTAAGGCCTTGTAACTGTGGCACACTCGAGGAGGTACTGCGTAAAAACATAACATGTGCTTACAAGATGCTTACGTGCCCCCACAAGCCCTGGCTAGGGCAATCCTAGATAATACTATCTACCCAAGTTTAGACGCACTCCAATGTATTTTGAGAGACCCAAAAACATAAATATCTTCTTTTACATTCAGTTCATTGATTTGAATAATAATCCAAAGGATGGCATCCAACCGTCACACCTAATCATTATAAAAAAATGAATATAATTATTATTTTTTTCACTCTTATCTAAGAATCACTCAAATAGGAGTGTGTTTATTTTTATAAGATTATTTTAATTTTAACTTCTATTTAAACTTGAAATTAACTTTTTTCATCTTTTGTTCTAAGAATCTCTTTTACTATTAAATATATCATTTTTTCTATTCGTTAATAAAGTTTATTTGTTTAGGAAAAAGGTTCCATAACAGTTGTAACTCGATTTGTGTGTGCAGGTGTAGGTCCACGGGTTGCGTAGCTAGGTATCCCTTCATTAGGACCCCTGGCCGCATCTGCACCAAAATTGAACATTAAAAATTTAAATTAATAGAAAAATTAAAAACAATAACAAAAAAAACAAAACAAAAATACAGCAGATAAAAAGTTTCCTCTAAAAACTTAGGTTTGTTAACTAGTATAGCTATCTTAAATACACCTATTTAAAAAATACTTCATTTTATTTTAGAGCTAAGTTATTTTATTTTATTTACATGTATTTGAAAAGCTAAGAGTAAAGAATTATTTTATTTTATTTTATTTTATTTACATTGTTTACTTATTTTTATTTGAAAAGCTATTTTACTTTTGTATATAATTCTTTTGTTTTGTTTTTACTTTCAAAAGTGTAGAAAAGTATAGTAAATAGTATATTAATTATATGTTATTTTTTAATAGTTTCATTTGTAGGCATTAATATATATTTTAAAATTTGATGTCTTTATATTTATGAAATAAATAGTAACTTTTCTACTAAATAAAAATTTAATTAATTTATAATATATTTATTTTTTATCATTAACAAAGTAAAATAAAAATATATATTTGTTTTGTTTTATATTTATATGTTTTATTTTTATATTTAATTATATCAACTATACTTTTTTATTTTATAGTTTTAGTTGGTTTGTTTTTTAATATATTCCATTGTGTTTTGGTTTTTATGTACACAGTCACAACATGAGACTTTGTGCCCTACTGCCATTGTAGAATGTCACAGCATAATTACCTAGAGTATCTCTTTTGCACTCTAGGTGAACACCTCATCAAACACTAACCTCATGACCTTCTCCTCTTCTGGGCTTTTTGAATATGGAGAGTCAACCACGCATTGCTCACAAACATCTACTTGAGGGAAGGTAATGCCCCTACAATGCTCTACAAAGTGATAAAGTTTGTGGCAAATCATGCCACCCCCGATCACACAAGCTCCTTGAATTTGGTGTGCTCTCTCATCAAACTAATCACCCAAGTATAGTTGATAAATTTTGTAATGTTTCTAGCATCTTCAACCACACTTTTGATCCATCTAATTCCTCCAACATTAAAAACAACCAATGGGCAGCACAAGGGCTCCAAAAAATAGTGGAATGCCTCTCTCGAATAAGTCTCCTTACAGCTAAATATGTGACTATGTTGTCCGTGACAATTTGGACAACATTCTCCACCCCAACCTCCTAGGTCACCCCCTCCAAGAAATTGCACAATGTCTTTGAATTATTGATTTCATGCAAGGCATCTATGAACTTCAAGAACACCAATGTGCCACTCAAAACCACTAAAAAGTTTATCAAGGTCCTTTTCCTGCCATCTGTCCACTCATCCAAAAAATGTTACCCCACCATATTCCCCTGTGATCTACTATCAGTTGTCTTTTTTATGCTTTCCTTTAACAATGGACCACCAAAATCATGCAAAGTTGGTGTCTTAAACCCTGCACGCATTAGGGTTAATGTATTTACCAATGAATGCCAATATGGGTTACTTGTCACATTAAATGGTATATTATTGTAGTGCCAAAAATTTGAAGCCACCAACCTCACCTCATGGTACTTCTCTTTCTTCCAAGCAATAACTTCAAGTGAAGGTTGTGTGCCTAGAAAATTGCGAGAAATGAAGAAATTAGGTGGGGAATTTACACAACTTAAACTCTCTTCAATGTGATTGAAGGGCTCCGCGAGATCAAGAAAACTCTCTCTAGATGAATGAGGAGTTGCAGTGGAACTCATCACTGATGCAACCACTTCACTTATCCTCTTCCTTTCGATTTTCTTATCCTTGTAGCTAGAAAGTAGGGCATTCTTGTCTTTTCACTTCTTCCTACACTTGGCTACACAACTAGACATCTCAGCCAACAATTTGAGCAAGGTGGTGTTTCAATTGATTAATAGCTCCTCTCGTGTTAATGACCCTACCTAGTGTGCCATACTTCCATGCAAGGTCTTTTCCACCAACGCCTTGCATTGCACACTATAGATTCTAGACATTGAAAAAGAAAGAAATTTTCAACATGACAGCAAGGTTTTCATTCTTTTGAATTTGAAATTTGAAGAAAGGAAGGAAACGAAAGAAAAAAAAGAAAAACAAATACCTATCCAAATGCACTCCAATTGTTCATAAATCCTTCAAATTACACTCCCACTCAGTCAACAATCAATTCATGCCATTGAGATCGTAATTGCTGAAGACGAAAATGACAAACACAAAACATGAGGGTTTTATCAAGGGTAGTGGAAAAAAATTTCGATGGCCAAGTTGCAGGCAAAAACTCACCGAGTTACTAATGAAGAACTAACAAGTTTTTCCATAACTCGGTTCACAAGTCTGCTGCAAGTTTATTACTCAACCTACAAAAAATGTCACAAGTCAAGCGAGAACTCACCAAGTTTCCAAACTATGGTGTGCACGCTAACTATTTGTGTAATAACCACCCTAGTTTTTTTTTTTTTTTTTCAAAATAATGTCAACTGAAATCTAAAGCACAGGCAATCTTGGAAACACTTTCTGACCACCAAGATCTCGAGGTGGGCGAGGTGAGAGCATACGGTGTTCGAATCACACTTCTACTCAATCTACTACGGTATTGAATGCAATGCATCTATTTACGTACACACCAAGCATCCACGATGACCACATGCCTCACTTATTCAGCGGAGTGTGTAATGTGCAACACAAGCATACACTAGGAGGCGTAGCCGACCACTTTTACGCTTCTTCAACGGAGTGCATGATAGACATAATGAGTATGCAAGATACTGGCATGGTGCAAGTCTCGATTCAAACCAAAATGGTCGTTAGTACAAAACTTGGCCAATTATGAAATGCTATAGGGATTGGCGGTAAACCATCCAATCTTACAAAATGAAGCATGCATTAACATCCACCAACGCTACTACCATCCGGGGTTACAAACACAGAATAGTTGCCACTTAAAATGTAAATACAATGATTGGAGAAGCTCCAATATCAACTTTATTTTTGTTATCTACTGAAAGCACTACTGCAACACAAGGGAAACTCACTGAAATCACAAGATAATATGATTGAAAGCATGAAATAGCATCTAAACCGAAAGCACTGTATGATATAGCATTCCAAGCTGAACCGGAAGTCTGATTGAAAGTGAAATCATTGTTGTTGCAGGTCCAATATACTGTTGCAGCACTGAAAAACTCTAGCAGCAGTCCCCAAAATTACTTCACAACTCCCAAACACCGCAAACAACAAATACTACCCAAGGTGCCACCAAACAAAGAAAGGTATCACAGAAATGTGAGGCGTTCCAACTTAAATAACCCCACACCCTCCATCAGCAAGTACGGCCCCTGTTGTAGCAGTGCGGCCAGCAAAAGATATTCATTTTAATCTCCTAAACTCCTTAAAAATCCTTTAAAGTTTGCAAGAATAATGGCGGCCAGTAACTAATTTGCATAAGATTTCATCATTCATTGTCTTCAAACTATACGACATGCCTGGATAACATGAGGACACCCAACAGGAACAAACTCTTCACAAAACTCCAAACAAAAATATCAGTAACTTCAAACCAAAACCAAACCAAAATGAACAATAAACTTCACACCAAAACCCTAACATCCAAATCAAAAAATATCATACTCCTTTTCAGCTCCACTGTGATTCCTGCAGTGAAATCACCATTCATTCCAGCAGCACAACAATATCAATTCATCAATAATCCTCAACAATGAGCCCTCGACCTCCTTTTATAACTTTTCTAGAGGGAAATATTCAATTTTAAAATATAATAAAATTCACTTTATTTCCCTCACAAAGACCTTTTTGAGATAATAATATTATTTCATGTACAAAGGTCCCCTTTCCAAGTGTCCATCATTTAAAACATTTAATTACCTTTCCAACGAGCTATTACACTAAGTTGCTTTTTAAATTATTTCATAAAATTAAGCAACCTTAGTGAAATAATTAAATAATTACTCATTAACTCACCTAAGTTGAAAACCACTGAAACAATATCGGAATCAAAATCTGACCATACTGGAATGATATTGATGATGAAGAATGATAATTGGAGCCAACCGGGTGACTTACTAAAAATAGACGCTCCCTCCAAGAAGTTTGGAGAACACACCAAAGGCCGGAAATCTCTTTTAAAAGTGTCATGAGGGTCTTCAAGACCAACTGAACTCACTGCCACGAACAATTGCTCCACAATATTGATCAAAGCTTCTCCAAGAATATTGGAGTTCTCCCCAACTACCCAATTAGCCTCCGAAAGACTTGGAAACTGGCTAAATGCACACAAATCGACTATGCACCAAAAGGGGACATTACAATTTGCTAGTTCACAAACAATGTTACATGCATGTCCTACAATGCATATTGCTATTACCATAGAATCTATATATATAAACAGAATTTACTGCACACATGGCATTTAAGCATTCACATACCTTTGCCTACAATTCACTTACTTTATTAGGAATTCGATTGATAAAGATATATTTACAAATGGTGAATTTACCAGGTCTGCATGACAAAAACTCTAGGCACGATTCAGAATATTCATTTGATTTACTCCAGGTTCTTATGAATGGCAATTTTTCTGGCAAACAGATTGCAATATTAATTCCTGAAAAAGACATCTTATGGTGTCAATTTACTCTGAAGTAGCTCGCAAATGCCACAGTACAGAAACATTTAACATTCTATTCAAACTAATATTCTTTCCATTTTTTCCCCAGACTGAACCGGACTAGTTCCGTATGGCTGAAAAGTTCATTCTGAACCAAAACTTGCCCAGGTTTGGCAGGACCTGGTAACTATGAGGATGACACGTGTTTTGAAATTTTGAACCAGGAACAGAGCCTGTCAGGGTACCTAAGTCTGTAAATTTGTCTGATCTCCCAATTTCCAATTGCCTATGGATTGGTAGTATCTACCATGTGATAATCTGATCCATAAACCCTCTGTTTTGATAACTCTAAAGTTGCAACAACAATGGATTTCCTTGGCTAGCTTGATAATCACTACTTCCAGTAACCTGCCCTAACGTATTTAATTCACATGCAACAGTATTAATTATGCAGAAACAGTGAAAGAATGAAACATAAAAGCAGGGCACACAATGAGCATAACACACGACACGGATTTCATCTAGAGAAGACCCAAATGGGTGAAAAACTCTACGGAGGGTATGCACATTAGCATCCCATTCACTATGATAGTGTCAATACATGGAGATTGCTAGATTGAAAGGTCTTATTAGGGCTGTAATTTATTCCTACAGTCACCTCTATTCTCCACTCAACTCTCTACAATTCACAGGACCCTGTTCTCTCCTCTTTGCCTTAGCAATCTAGAAAATGTGTTTCTACTCCCAACTGACTATCCTTTTGCATTCGACTTCCCTATCTTCTCTAATTCCCTTCCATTTTCCTTACCAAGGACGATCGACAATTGACTTGAAAATGGCAACAACAAACTTTTTCCATCTGCCCTCTCTTGGGAATATGGCCAGTTGCCTTGTAAGGCAACGGTCATCCATGTAGCCGCCAATAATTTGTCCACTAGTAGCAAACACCCACTCGGCCCATCAATCATTTCATAACAGCCCTGTCGACATGGACAAAGGAGAGAGTATTGCCAAGAGGGAATGTCCCAACTGTTGCAACCCCAGGATAATAGTCAGCCTTTTAGAATTACACAAGGTGGTGTCTGCTCTGATAAGATCTTCACATATAATAATGCCAATAAGACAATGTAGAGATAGATCACAAGAGACATTTGTAGGCCAAGATGCCCTAATATCCAATATATGCAAAAATAGAATAAACCCATGAGGTAGGGTAACACCATACAAGACTACTTATGGGAGAAGCCACTCCTCCTTACAATGACAATCATCTCCTTTATACAGACCACCTCCTAATAACATAACGGAGGGGTAAACCCAATGAAGGCCTACTCATCACCTAATATAATTACTTATACAAGTTGTCCACATGATCCAATATAAGTATGTAACTAACTTAAGGGATGTGCGCCACATGTCGCATCTCCATCCACCTAAATACATTATAATATCATATCCCTAGGTACATAACAGCTCCAACTAGTGTCGCCCAAAGACTAAGATGGCACACACGGCCAACATCAATCTACCTATGCAAAGCAAACTGCCTCTTCATTTTTTTGTCCAAAATGAGATCCCAGCTGCCACTACTCGCCCAAAACCAATCTGCAGCCATGAAGATATGCATGGGTTGACTCCACATGCAGTATGATAGTGTTTCAAACCACCATCAAGTCACCTGTAGCATCGATGTCCAAACATACTCGCACTGTCCTACCATTCCGATACCTGTAGCATTGCTCAAAGCAATACAAATCACTCTCATTAACGATTCTAGCAAAAGACAATGCTCCCAATTGCTCTCCTTAACAATCTCATGCTAATTTGGAAGTCATATGAATGTCTACAACAGCCAATTGAACACCTGTAGCAGTTAACACCTATAGCAAACTGTTGTTCACCTATAGCAATCTATTAACACCTGCAGCAAGCTATACCATTCCTGTAGCAGCTAACTGGACTCCTGTAGCAGCTTTGAGAACACCTGTAACATTGCTACAGGTGACCTACACCTTGCTGCCAATATGTTTGGTGCCTCCTACAATGGTACCTGACAGGGAAACCCACAAGATCCAAACTTCTTAAACGAGTTTTCAGGTCATAATCACCCACCTTAATGTGATTGTTAAGGCATATCTTCCTCCAAAATGGCCCAAATTTTAGGAATGAGCAAAGTTTCAGAAATTCCATTCTTGTCATCTTTCCAAAACCTTTTTGGGATCCCATTATTGATCTTCTAATACATTTAAGGGTGTAACAGATTGATGCCATTCCCAAGATGCCTTTGTCAATATCCAAAAAAGATAAGGGTTAGATTAATCCCTTCCATGTCTTTTGCTCAAATAATTTGCTCCAATGAGAGGGAACTATCTTGATACAGCTTCCAGGCCACTTTCATAGCCAGTGCCTGTGCAGGCATAATTCAAGAGATGCAACCTTTTGAAAACCTTGTTATTTTTGGCCCATGAATTTAGAGGAAACTTAAACTTCTGCACACCATGCCACGAGAAAAGTTTTTAAATACTGGTGAGTTGTCCAACTTTCTTGGGTAACCACCAGACTGTCAATATGTAAATTAGCATTGCTTGTAGATAGACTTGCATCAATTGCATTCACCCAGCTAGAGTCAACCACCTACATGTCCATTGTTGGATTTTTTGCCCAACTCTGGTGATAAGATCACTCTAGAGAGAGATTCAAAGGCAACCCTTTTGTAAAGCACTTGACACAAGTGCATAACAAAGTCAAGGCAATTCTCCTTGACACTCAAGGAAAATAAGTAGTAGTATAGGAAACGCAATGAATCTAGCCTTCACTGTCGCATAGGAGACTAAAGTCCCACTACACTTATTAGACCAACTATGATTCAAGAACCAAAACAGCTATAAACTAAATCCTATCAGATGAAACTTATATAATCCTACCAGCCAATGATGCAAATGCTTTCCACCTACAGCTTCCCACTCAGCTAGAATTAAAAACATGCTTTAGCATTAGCAAATTCAAATTATGTGAGCAATTGCATTCAAAAAAGGAGGTGCATGCAATCCATCATTGCCATACCATCACCAACTCCCAACCACCTCTCCTTAAAGACATACTACTTGAGATCAAGATGAGGAGCACTCACATCAAGCAGGCTACATAACACTTGGTTGACACAAAAGGAGTCTTACCGTCATCAACTAAATAAACCTCAAAATCCAATCTATCCAGTTTGCTAAGTCCTAGAGATGAGGTGGTTGTCATGAGCTTCTACAGCACTTGGGACCAATGTCTTAAATTAAATCCCAATAAGAACGATAAAACCTAGCGCATCTGTTAAAAAAGTGGGAAGAATATTTTACATTCAAGCTCAATCATGAGGCTTGTTCCGAAGGGTTTTACTTGCATTTTTAGTCCTGATTTTTGTTTTCAGTGTAAAAAACTTATTAAAGTAATATCTGCTCAAAATTCTGCACTCTTTGGCCCATATTCTGCATATAGCGCATCCAAATCCTCTTCCTGCTGTCTGTCCATATCTTTGTCCTGCATCCCTGCTTCTTTCTGCAAAAATATGACCTTGGGTAGACCTGTACCTGTAGCTGGCTTTGCTGGGATGTTCTGATTCATCGCTGCAGATGAAGATTCCCCTTGTGCATCACTGCCTGATGGTGCAGCAGCATGATTGGTTTCATTACCCTGCTTGCTCTGAGTGTACAGCTCAATGAGCTGTTGCTGCCCATCCTTCAATACCACTATAATTTCCTTCAAGGACATAATTACTTTAAAAAATTCCTGCTCTTTATCCTCACTTGACATCTTCTACTTTCGCTGTTCCCTATGCTGATACTTTGTTTCCCGATCACTTTCTTACATGCAGTACAATTGTCTGAAGGTTTTGGTTTTCTTATATATATATATATATATATATATATATATATATATATATTTGTTTTTCACATGCTGGCAAGATCACAGCTCTGATATCACTGAAATGTTCTAGGCTAAATGTGTAGAGAAATCAACCCAGAAAATGCTAACATGAAAATTTACTTATTTCTTGACAACACATACGTACAAACAGATATAACTAATCTAATATGACTCACTGGAGTGCCCAGCACACAGATCTGAATTCTGGAGCCTCCTTGGCACCCTGCAGATTACAAACAGATCACCCTGCTAGTTCTGGACACCCTGCACAGTATCCACTTGTCCCACACTTGAAGGTTTTCATCCCCAAGGCTGTAAACAGATCCAAACTCAAGGGGTGCGTCCTCGAATTCCAAATTGTCGTAGCAGCATTCCTTTTCCTGCAGCTGTAGTTGAAGTTTGTTTTGTTTTCATTTGTAAAAGATAATCTTCTTTGCCGTGAGCCCTCCCTTTAAACCCCAACTGCAGCGAACCCCAATCAATGGAAATCAATTCCATAATTGGTAATAGTAACTGATAACTAACTTTCCCTTACAACAACTGAATACAACTTACTTACTTAGCTGAGATAACTGACAATGCTAACTGGGAACTAACTGAACACAAAACTGACAATGCTAACTGGGAATTAATTCACCCTATTCCAGCTGAAGACTGAAGAATTAGTCCTAAATCTGACTTAACTGCCGACAGGACCTTTATTTCCTAACTACTTGTTGACAGAAACTCCATTCAGCGCTCAGATTAAAAAAAAAAAGGAACATTACAGTTCTTTAGTACTTATTAGTCCATGCCTTCCATCCAGAATCTTCAGCTATATCGACATTTGTTGATATAGCCTCTCAGCCATAGAAACCAATTTCCAAGGATTTAATAAGCTGTCTGCCTATGACAGTTGACCTAATGTTGCATTGATTGTATATTTGCCATTCCATAATGGGTATCCTCGTCCTCTACAATGAAACCCCCGTGCATGTCTAATGTATATATCATCAGAACAACAAACTGTGGAAAAATCTGAAATATTATCAAGCATGATAATTTTAAATTACAAGGCATCACATTTCTCTGCCACCCATTAACCTTTTGATGTCTTTACAAACTCCTCATCACTCTCCCTGCTAGTCAAAGGAGCGAGACATGGATACTCTTTTGTAAAGCCTTTGACACAAGTGCACAACAAAGTCGAGGCAATTCTCCCTTATCCTCAAGGAAAATAAGTGGTTACTAGGACACACAATGACTCTAGCCTTCACTGTTGCATACGAGACTAAAGTCCCACTACACTTATTAGACCAACTATGATTCAAGAACCAAAACTGCCACACACTAAATCCTATTAGATGAAACTTATATACAATCCTACCAACCAATGATGCAAATGCTTTCCACCTACAGCTTCCAACTCAACTAGAATTAAAAACTTGCTTTAGCATTAGCAAACTCAAATTGTGTGAGCAATTGCATTCAAAAAAGGAGGTGCATGTGGTCCATCCTTGTCATACCACCACCAGCTCCCAACCGCTTCTCCTTAAAGACATACTACTTGAGATCAAGATGAGGAGCACTCACAACAAGCAGGCTACATAACACTTGGTTGACACAAGAGGGGTCTTACCTTCATAAACTAAATAAATCTCAAAATCCAATACACCCAGTTTGCTAAGTCCTGGAGATGAGGTGGTTGTCATGAGCTTCTACGGCACTTGGGACTAATGTCTTAAATTAAATCCCAACAAGAACGATAAAACCTAGTGCGTCTGTTAATAGAGAGGTTATTTGGGAAGAATATTTTACATTCAAGCTCAATTACATAAAACTTCCCATCTCACCCCATGCTTCACGTTACAATTGTGCAAGAAATGCAATATGGCATGAAATATGTGTCAGAGGAGCAATTGAATTTTTAAGTTCTAACAGATCCAAAATGCCTAAATTACCACGCTAACAAAGCCTATGCCTAAAAAACACATATACCCTACGGAATAAAGCTGGTGACCATCAAAAATACTTTTCATTTTCTGGATGTGGAACACATCTCAAATCGAAGAGCCCTTGGATCCTTATCAAATTTGTCAGAATCTAGCCAAACCTATAAAGCTTGACAAGTGCTAAAACACAAAACATTCAAAAGACAACATGTGTTCAATGTTAATAGAATTAATTTCCATAGAAAAGCTAGTGAAGAAAAGTCAAGCTATGATATGTTTTTTTAATGATAAATAATTTTAACACCTAAGAAACAAAAGGGGGCTGGTTATAACTCAAATACATACATAGATACAATGTGAAATCAAATTTTCTACAGCTATTGCACAATTGACATGGGAACATCAACAAACTGCAGAAAAGGTGATTGATCATTCCCAACTGCTGGATTGTAACCACAAAATTCAGAATATGGAACAGAAAATCAGTAAAAGTTCGTTAAAAAAAGGAAAACCATTTACTAACCCTTTCAAATAAAACATTAATTTTAAACACATTTTGGAACACGTCTTCCAAGTATGCCTTTTATATCTCGTCAGGTGATAGACGCCACTGACAATTTTAATTCAACCTTGAATATGAGCATGCAACATATAGTTCAGAGACTTGAAACCCATAGAATACATTCATACCACCGTGCTTGTAGTCTTTTGAAACTTTATATGGATTGCCAAATGGGATTCCCCAACGTGACCATCTCAAGTTTTAAAAATGCAATAAAATACAACATAGCAAACAGGAGCATAATCAAAATAATGAAAAAATGAATGTGAATCTCTTGTGAGTCAAGTTCAAGGATCAAATAAGCAAAATCATATTAAAATAAGAAGCATATACATGAAAATTAGAATACATTGAAATAAAAGTTCATTAAATACCTTGCATCAGATATAGATGCGTCTCGAGTGGTCCTTGGAGACTGAAATGCATCGCTGGCTTCTTCTTCTTGAGAAAACTGAGGCGCTGAGGTTATGATATAAGAAGAAGCCCGAGTAGGGCCACTAGCATGTGAAGCACCTGAAGAAGAAAGAGGATCTTGCTCTGCCATATGGGTGTAACGGTGTGCATAACGCCAATATAGAAGAGGAAGAGTGGCAAAGCAACCTATTGCATAGCCCAAAACCCAAACATGCAAAGGAGCCTCTGGATTTTCATGCCTTGACAATGACAACACAATAATTGAAGCTATTATCTGGCTAACAGTGATGGTAAGTTCCATTGATATCCAGAGACCGGAGTTCAACGGGCTTGATCTTTGTCGTCCTGCCCCATAGCTGTTAAAATCATCATTCCTGCCAAAAGAACTGTTTCTGCCAAATGAACTGTTTCTCAATGACGACGATGAAGGGGGCAGCCGAGAATGCACTTCTGCCGTTGATAGTGTCCTCTCAAGTGAATTCACAGGAATTGTAATGTCACACTCAGATGATGCAGACAATTGATGACTGCCTGGGACAAGACTTTGATAATTTCCTCCTCCGCCTGTTTGCATTACCATAGGACTTGATGAGCTCGGTACATTCACAACAACATGATCTGCATCTGGTGAGCTCAGTGGGTTCATCAGCAAAGGATGTCGATCGCAATCAGTTCGGCTTTCAGATTCCAATACAGCAGCCATGGAATTCCCTCAATGCCCCAAAGGGAAACTATAAAAGACTGTTATCTACACTGATTTTTGAGTTTTACCAAATAAAAAAAACAAAAACAAAAAAACCCATGTATTTCTTTTCCACGTAGGTATAATGTTCGTGTACACAGTACACTGCAGTTTCCTTCACAGGTCAGCACCCCACAAGATGAAAAATCCACTGCGATTTAGAGAACAACATTCTTTCAAAATGCCGTACAAATCCTACAGTTAAGTGTATAGACTATTTATGGGTTATGGAAGAACCCTAGTGCAAGACTTCAGTTTTAACAACCTTTGCGGATGAAACCCTGGAAACCTAATTGTTTTAAGACGTATCACTAGATTGTCTGAATTATTCACGTATAACCTTTAAATCTTCCTTTCAATTTCTTAGACGTCAAACCGAAAAACCTTTTCCAAGCAAATTTTCACTGGAAACCAATAATTACACCTCTAAACCACCACGGATCACTTCAAACAACTAGTCTACAGAATTTCGAATAAATCAAACATCAAAGCTTTCAATTTCAGACGTAAATTTTGAAACTTTATGACATCCTTTACTACTGACTTGCTTCCAAGACGTTCCAGAACAATCTCGTTACAATTCCGGCCCTGCTTAGTTCATAAAAGCCGCAAACCCTCCAAAAGCACTCATCCAATAATCCAATTTCTCAATTTCATTTAACCTCGAAAAAGCCATCAAATTCTAAAAAAAATACAGCTAAACACAGTCTGGAAATCGCCATACCGGGGAATTCAATAACACTTACCACAACATCCTCACAACAAGTCAAGGCTGCACATTTTTCAACAAACCCTACGTTAAAACCCTTTAAGAAGGGCAAATACCCTAGTCTTAACCAATTTGACCGTTTCAAAGCTCAGAAAATTTGTACGAACGTCGATTAGTTCGATTTACACCGCCCTTGCAGATCGAACGGGTTTAACTGCTTGCATTTTCTATGAAAATACTTTCACGCCCGACTTTTTGATCGGTCCTCGAAATATGCAACACAAATTTGTTGAAAATAAATAATATGCTGAGCATTGTCGCTTAAATCGCCCGGCAAGTCTGTCGGAAAAGGAAATTAACGTAAACTCAACTGACACGTGTCCGTACTGCTGGGATTTATTTTTACCTGTTTTAACCTAAACTAAGTAGGGAAGGCGGTTTTGAATTGTTCCAAACTTGCAATCATAATTAAATATTATTATTATTAAATTTTATTTTATTTTGTTTTGAAAAAGTAGGTGCTTGTGTTGAAAGAGGAAAGCAGTTCGATAACATCATTAAGATAGGCATGTGTTGTCGCTTGACAACCACTCAATACAAACTTTATGATGATTTTAAAGCTTCTTAGAAATTAGCTTTGTAAATGTGTAAGAGGTTAATCTAAGGGTTAGATTTTAAATATTTAGTTGGGAATTTGGTAGTTGCCATGAATATTTTGAAATTATAAAAAAAGTGGATAATTGTAATTGGTTATTAATTATTTGATGATGTAATATGGAAATGGAAGATGTGCAAAATCAATTTGGAAATGTCTAAAAAGTGAAGTGTGTAGTGTATTTATTGTCTCGAAATTAGAACTAACTCAAAATTTCTTGTGAGTCAATCTTAGTGGCTTGGAGTTAATTCCAAGTAGCACAAATATGTTCTTTGATGGGTAGATTGATATGGAAGATAATAGCTTTATGGAATTGATTTGTCATAAACTCTTATATCTATTATGTGTAAGGACAATGATAATTAGAAATACCTTTGGGGAAGTTATCAGATCGCTAGAGTTAAGTTCTCCTAAGTAAACCCCCTTGATGGACTAGCTTTATGGCCTTGGGCGAATATTCAAAGACAATATACACAAGTGTGCAAATGGCCTATATGTACATTCTAATGAAATGGATTTCTTTTATGCTCCAAATACAAATGTTCCTAGAACTATTGTTCCTTGTAATTATCTTGATTTTCAGGATGTTCCTTGTTATGTTTCTAGATGTATTTAATTCTACAAATGAATGTCTAGAAAAAACTTCGTGTGGCTTTTTTACATCAACGTTTCGAATCACACCCCGTGATCCATTATCAGGAAAAGAATGAAAAAATCTACCTAATGATGGATCAAGGAGTGTGATCCGAAACGTAGCAACACACAATTTTTTCCAAAATCTCTACAATCTTATGCCATGGACTGTGGAAATATCATGTCTACAAATGAATGTCTTTAAGTCTCAAGGCATAACAATAAGTTGTGCAAACATGTACCAAGTCAGCTCTCAACTGCTAGTAGGAAATGGTTAGAACTTAGAAATTTGAATTTGAGGATCTGAATTTTGGGGCTTGTTGGCACCTAAAAAAATCAGTCCTCAAAGTGCCCTTTCTGCCCCCAAAAATCCAAAAATCATGTGCAAAATTCCTGAGCAAATGTCACCATTGGATAGAGAATTCCTTTTCTGAGCAACTTTGCCTTTTGAACCGCCTCAAAATTCCTTAATATGAAAAAGTTACGCCGATTCAAAGTTTGGCCTTTTGTGTTTTTGCCTTGGTCAAAAAAGTGGTTGTCTTGTTCGTTTTCATGCCTTGGAAAATTTTGGCTCTTTTGCCTTTTGTCGGCAAATCGACAAATTGCCGAACTTGAGAACTTGTTCACAAGTTCAACTTTTTGCCAGTTCGCCAACAAGGAGAGAAGAAGCGACTAAGGTGAGGTGGTTCGACGAAACAAAGTTTTGTTGACAAGGAGTGCAAAGTTCAAAGAATCAAGATTTTGCTGACAAGGGTAAATTTGACTAAGGCAAGGGAGAAAGATGCTTGTCAGGAATCAACGAAAGGCCAAACTAATGAAGTAGTTTGGATTTGTGGTAGTTTGTCGATATGGTTTTTTTGTCGATAAAGACAAGGCAGATTTGGTTCTAAAATTTGGGAATTCGTCGATAAGGGTGTTGGTTCAGCGTGTGTTCTTTTTGCCAATAAAGCAAATAAAGGTAATATTTTGCAAAGGCATAGAGAGTTTAACACATGGTATTTTTGCCGATAAAGGGCAGGTTCGACAAAAGGAAAATTTGTTGGTATAAGGCAAAAGTGGTGCAAATGGTGGAGGATCTTGTTTCACTAATTTTGCCGATAGAAACGTGGCCCGCAAAAGGAATAAGTTCAACATGTTTCATTTTTGTTGACTAAGCAGTGGCAAAGCAAAAAAAGTGAAGATTGGCAAAGTGGGTTTTTGCTGATAGAGGGCACAAAAGGGATGAGTTTGGCAAAGCGAGTTTTTGCCAATAAGGAAGAAAAAGAAGCGCAAAGATGGAGTTCAGCAAATGGCAAATTTGCCGATAGAGCCAGCCAGGTTTGAGAAAGTCGGCATTTGTCAATATGGAAAACAAAGAAGGCAAGTTCTAAAATGTTGAAAGCTGTCGATAAAGGAGATAGAAATAGAGTTCAACAAATTAAAGATTTGTCGATAGAAGGCAAAATGACCTAGTTCTGAAATAAGCAAATTCGCTGACAAAGTGCAGAAACAGAGGCAAGAAAAAGGTGCAAACAGAGGCGAGTTCGCGCTGGGAAAAAGTTACGGATGAGGCAAAATTAAAACAAAATTCAAATATAAGGCGTGATTGCAGACGTCAAGTTGGGTGCTGGAACAGTGTTTATAGTTAACATGCAAGTACCCAAATTCAATAGTGGATGGTGTGTTCCAGTTTCCCATATTTTCTGCAAGTTTTCTCAAGGATGTGAAACAAATTTGCAGGGCATGGGCGCCCAATATATCTGCTGATCTTTCTAACAAAAGCATGGGCTTCCTTGTGTTTCGATGATTCTTCTAACTGTGGTCGTGCGCTTACATCCAATGCAGCATGAGCTACTTGTTGACCAATCTTTCCAACACCCATGACCAGGCAACTATATATACATGTTTGAAAGATATTTTCAGGTTTGGTCTCTAAGCCAACTATCTAGTCTAGGAGAGCCTAAGGAGTTTCTCTGGCATCAACACACGATTTGGTCTAGTTTGTTAGTGAAGGGATATATTCAGTATTGTGTAGGAAGGTTTGATATTTGCATATTTGAATGTAGTGAATGTCTACATGGGAGTTTGTAATGATTTTGGTAAATATGTAACACAATTATGTATTTTCCTTTGCCACATTTGCTGGTATGAGTGTAATAGGTGTTTAGGGATGTGTGACAACATCTAAATAAATACAAGGCTTTGTATCTACCATCATTTTGTTACACAGGAGTTATTGCATTCCTCTTTTGGATTATTAAGTATGTTCAATGTATGAAAATCTATTAGAAGGCCATATGTGCAAATGTATGTCTAGTTCTGTTGATCCTTTACCGAGTATTTTGTTTCCTCCTTACATTATGTGACTCTATTGCCCAATGGAATAGGCACCGATCCATATTGGAGAGGGACCAAACAATCTTTTAAAAACAAACAAATCTTTCATCTGTGGTTCAAGGTAAAAACCATCTTCCCTGTGCATGTACATTCACATAGTTGAATCATCTATAGAGGGGTCATGTGACAACCAATTATTCTTGACTTGGTGACAGTCTTTGGAGTTGAGATGATGAGTTGGGTTTGGTTGTCCAATATTTTTAGTTGTTCATCCGGTTTGAACTCAATACCTATTCAGGTATACCCCTTGGAATATCCCTCCAAAGTCTAAGTTGAGCTCAAAGTGCAGAGGAGTCTACCCACTCCTGTAGTTGGCTAAAATTGCCCAGAACTTGTTGACAAACCTCTTCCTTTCACCTTGACGACAATCCCTGGCCTAGGTGATTTAGGAAAGTTCTAGAGTTTTGTGTTGCTATTATTTTGGGAATCAACAGGGTTAATCTGAGATTGAACCTAAGAGTTACAAGATTCACCCAAGATAGGAAAATGCAAATCTCAAGATTAAGAATAGGTGCATAGAAGTTTGGGCCAATAATAGGCCAAATGTGTGGAAATAGATGCAAACTAGGCTAGAATAAGACCAAATGTATGGAAACATGCGTAAGTGAGAATAAATGGAGACAAATAGGGAGTAGGGAATGTGCCAAACTTAGCACAAGAGTATGGCACTTGTTGATATGCAATTGTATTAAATCATTCCATCAAAATATGTGCAAAACAAAATGGGAATCGGCATGGGTATGCAAATTTTACTGTTACATGATGCCCCCACTTTGAGGTGAATGTGAATTAACAAAAGCATGTATTTTAAAGTATATGAACATTCTTAGCCAACATGGAAAGTAAATATTCAACATAAAAAGATATGGTGTCCACGTAAAGTAATGCACCAATCTTGAATTCTCTATGTTTCTCTCTTTGGCATGAGCACTCCATAGGAACTACAAAATAGAGAAAAGATGTGCAACGAGCAGCTTTTGTCACACAACTAGAATAGGCACAAATAACAAGTTTGCTTTAACTATCTCAAAAAAATAAGAGTAAAAAAAGAGAAGGGTTAGGAATTTTGCATGTACAGAAAGTGATATTGTAATACTCTACCCAATGTAGCAATATAATGTGGCTCCTATTATACCTTGCACACACACCCCATTTTGCTTTGACAAAATATGAACCCCCTCTCTTTAGTTATGTCTTGTTTTGTAATTTCAGATCCTTGTGTCAAGAAGTGACTCTTAGCATTTGGATGGCTAATTGGATGACCTTAAAGTGTTTGTCATTTACAAAAGGTCTTGAGTATTTTACTTTAGTTATATTTAAGTCTTCGTATCTTTTGCAAGGTTGCAGAGTTTTGTCTTACTACCAAACATGAGACTTCCATCAATTGCGTCACATTAAGTTTTCTCTGAGAGGTTATTTTTGTTCACTTTGCATTTTGTGAACTCTCATGGCACTGCAGGATACCAGTTCATTTGTTTAAAATTACATCCAATTGTCCTTTTCCCACAAATGCATTTTGAAAGCTCTTTTGTTTCTTTTTGTTGAATCCCATGTTGGTCTTGCATCTTGCAAGACTTCACACTATGTCTGGATCCCTTGCCTCATCCTGCTCATTTCCTTGCAAAAGAGTAAAGTCACTTATGAATATTTTGCAGAGTCTCTGTTATGGATTAAAATGTTTACCCTTGTTAATCAAGACCTATTTTAACACCTTTTTGAACATTACATGATTAAATCTCGATCCCAATGAATAAACATGATAAAATAAAGTTAAGATTGGTCTAAGCCCACCTTAAAAGACACTCCCCAAAGTTTGTGAGGTTAAAGGACTAGGGCATCTAGCGCCCTGGTCCCAAATGGTCACTTTAGCCCTATTTTTATGGTGTCAGCTTAGAACACCTCCTTAGCTTTTACATGTTGGCCCCATTTGGTTTTATTCATTGTTGGTGAGCAGGAATGCATATATAAAGGAGTCTTTTTATTCATTTTACACCTAGATGAAGAAGAGAAGAATTAGAATTTCTTACATGATTGATCTCCTACACTCAAGTGCTCTTCGTGCTTGGAATTGCCGTATGCTTGTGGATGTTATGATGCTCATTTGCAGGTATTGAAGGAAGTTCAAGCTATCTTTATCTATCTTCTTGTTGGTGCATGATCTTGAGTTATCTACTCCAACTAGGGTTTCACATCTTGTGGTAATTTTTATCATTTTCATTCATACCTTCATCATATATTGTTGATCTTGCCTCTGCCCTCCTAGGGCACGTACTCTTGGATCACTAATCATTGTTGTAGTGGAGGTGGAAACACCAACACAAGGTTTGACTAAGGCAAGCCCATAAACACAACACAACCTTTTCCTCTTTACTTATGTGCAGGTTGAAGTAACAAGTTTTGGAAGATAAGATCAAAGAAGAAGTAAGGTTTTGTAGGTACAGGACAGGTGAAGCTTGGACATTCTACAAAACCCTAATTAGGATCTAGGGCACCCAATGCCCTGGTACTTCTATGCTCCTGAACTCAAATCCAGGTTCTTCTCTATTTCCTAATCTCTGTTGTACATTCAAAATCTTTGTATCTATTTCTGATAGTCGTTTATTAACAGATCTTGGTCAATTAGGGTTTCATCTTTTGCCCTAGTTTAGTTGGTTAATTTTAGTTGAATTTGGCTGGCACTCCTCTATACAACAAAGGGACAAAACCCCTATAGTTTGGATCTCCTTCATGGGTAGAAGCCAAGCTCGGTTTGTGTCTCAGTGTTAAGTGGAAGAGGGTTTGACTTAGTTTAACCTTTTAGGCTAGATCTCTCTTTTCCATAAAACATTTTGGTGAACCCGATGTATCTTGCACCCTTGCATCCTTCTTGATTTAGATTTGAGTTGTTTGTTGCCCTATATCTGATTAAGATTGAATTCATTGATCACTTTGCATACCTACATAACTTATTTTTACATTGTTTCAACATTAGGGTTTACAAAAACCTTGCATTCCTAGAAAACCTAGCTAATCTTAAACCTAGGGTAACTTGTAGATTAGATATTTGTTTCAGATCTTTGTAGCATGGTTAATTTGATTTCATTTGTTGTATCATATCATCTTTGTGTTTAAGAAAAAAACATTTCTTGCATTTTTGCATTGAAAAGTGAAAAATAAAGCATGTAGGCTTCAAAAATAGCATATTTATTGAATTGCTTTCATTTCATAGGTTTTAAATCATCATAGCAAGATTTAAATTTCTAATTAGATCTGATTGGTATTGCAACAATTAATCATTTCATAGTGCTTTATTTTTGCATTTCAACCTTTTCATTGCTAGGGTTTGTAAAAAAAATGCATTTTTTAGAAAAACCTAGTTAATTTGAAATCTAGGGTTTGTGATTCATATCTTGTTTTAGATTTTGTTGATGACATTTGCATTTCAAATCTGATTTTACTTTGCTCTAATACATGATATATGCCATCTTGTATTGAAATTTTAAAGGAAGAACAATTTTTCGATTAATACATTTTTGAAAAAAAACATTAAATTTAAGGTTTGATTTGAAGATGAGTATGAATGATATCATTTACTTTGAGTAGAGTTGAAATTGATTAAGGATTTATTATTGCATTATATGTGTTTACATTTGATAAAAAGTGCAAAACATTAGTTCACTTAAACAAAAAGTCAAACTTTTCTTTCATCACATAATTCATCTCTTCTTTGTGTGCATCTTGTGTGTCAGTAAGGCAAGTGTAAACAATTTATGAGTTTTGTGACCTGGTGCCTAATTCAAACACTCTGATGCAAATAAGTCTTTGAATTATGGGTTCTAATGCTTTGAATAACTCTGATAATAACACATTGGAACCTCAATCCACAAGTCCAATCACACAAGAAGGTCAATCACTTCTTCCTGATATCCCTACTTCACATATCCCGAAAGCATCAAATTTTCATGAATCCATCAACATAAATGACCTTGTGGCTCATGTTCCTGAAGCTCAAATTCAAAGATTAGACACGGAGTTGGCTAATTTTCAGCAATTTGTAAGCTCAAAACATATAGCTGAAGAGGTTGTCTCTATTGTGGAGAGTCTAAGAAGTCTATTGCTTGAAGGACAAGAGGGATTAGAAGTCTTGTGTGGCCTAGCTCATATAGTGCACAACAACATTTTATCTGCATCTAGTTGTGCCCAAATCATCACTAATGTGCTTCTTCTAATCAAATAGGGACTCAAGTGTTGACACCCATACCAACACTCCCTATTCCCACATATGCTTCTACTATTCTCAGCACAACTACACAGCCAAGTAATAGTGCTGCCACATGTGTTGGGTTATAAACTGGGAATCTTGTTCGTCATTATAGTACCATTCCCTTCAATTATCCAAATACCACACCTAGTGTCACCCCACCTACATCAAATCAAACTAAGCCTAATATCACTTTCCAAAAGGGCAATCATACATTGTCACAGCCTATGGTTAGCCCTATCCATTCATTCCCATTTCAACCTAGTTCACCTTCTGACCCTGTTATCAATCAACTTTTGCAAAATATGGACTCCATCCAACAACAATTAGCAAGCATAAACCAAAGTCCCTTGAAACCCTCTATTGTTGAATGCACAAGACAACTAAGAGGGGGGGTGAATCAATTGTCACTTAAAACTTTAGAACCCTCACACACATTCAGATTCACATTAATTTAGTTAATCCCTTAAACTGTTAAGATGATTAAGCATGAAAGCAAGTAATAGAAATTTAATCAAATCAACATCAAACACAAGAGAACACCAAATTTACGTGGAAAACCCAAGAAGGGAAAAACCACAGTGAGGATTAACTCACAATATAAAGTAATATCAACACCAAAATACAATAGGCTCACTGTCGGAAGGCTCACTGCCCAAAAGAAAGAAAGGATCACTGCCAGAATAGAGAAGAAGATAGAGAAGATTGTTACAAGGAGAAAACTATCTCAATGCAACAGAGAAGTCCACCACAATGCCATCATCACCTCTGCAGTCTCACTGAGGAATTGTAGACACCTTCTGCTCACTGCATCCAGTAATCTAACACATGAAAGCTCGCACTGCACTGCACAAATTCGCACTCTATAACTCTATAATTTGCATCAGACCCATCATACTCTTCTATCTTACCACCCTTCAACAACTCAACACTTATTTATATCATATTCAATCTTGAAAACATTCTCCAAGGTCGACAAAGCATCTTAATCTTGCAAATTCAAATTAGGTCGGTACCAAAACATTCCCGCAGTGGAAAGGAATGAGGGAGGACCACAACACACATTAGCTTGGACCTAAATCCATCCATACATGCCACACCACGCTTCCACAAACATCGAAGCAACTCCGTAATTAGTGTAAACACCCAAGGTCGACCGAACATGTGTTAACACCATAAACAATTATGTACACTTCCTCGAAACCAAAGACAACTCGCGGACCACACACCATGCTTGAACACGATCTAGAGTATTCCAAAAACATCCTTAAATCCAACAAAATTCTCTGCAACAACTTTCACCTACCAAGAAAACTTATCTTGTTTACCTAACTTATGCACAAATATCTCTGTTATGCACTGCAACTCAAGAAATCAACTTGCGGAGCACCAAACCTGAACAACTTCAACTGAAGGTAGTTATGAACCTTATAAACATACTTCTAGAACCACAAGACCTAAAACCACTCTACAGAGAAATGCGGAGCAAAAACATTTCTCCCATACACCTCTGCAATACACATTTCACACAATGGTGAACACATCTTTCTCTGCACATCAATCTAGCACGCCAAATTATGAATGTAGCACCTCTGAACACCTCTAATCAATATATCAAAACCACATAAACAAATCTTCAATATAAAAGAAATACGAAGCAAAACCAAAACACCACTTTGTATGCCAAAACATCTTTACAACACACTGTTTCCTTTATTATTCAAATTTTCTCAAAAGCACTTGGAAACCAAGCACCAAAAATGTATCAACATCATCAACTCATTACCAACTGCTCACACTCTTGCATATTCCTTTTCTCATACAGTTGACACCAATGACAACATAAGCTTGTTGACATCAATGACAACACGGACTACACATACTTGCAACGTCTATGACATCACATTATAGTCACAGCCCTTTATCTTATCCTATTCTAAGAGCTCAAATGCCCGAGAAGTTTGAAATGCCTCACTTTGAGAAGTATAATGGGAAGGGAGACCCTAACAACCATGTGGCAGCATTTATAGCTATGTGTAGTGATTTCTTCTTTGAGGATGCAATTTTGGCAAAACATTTTCCTATGTCACTCAAAGACATGGCCTTGGATTGGTTTTGCTCATTATCTCCTAATTCAATCACGTCTTTTTAATAACTAATCAATAAATTCCTTAAGCACTTTCAAGCGAACATTGGACCTCAAGTCTCTTTGACCGATTTGGTTCATGTTGCAAACAAGGAAGAATGGAGAAAGTAATAGATTTTATGGGGTGTTATCAAGCTCTCTTTTCACAAGTTCAATATTCTATTTCGTATGCTGATGTACAAAGAATCTTCAATGTCCAAACTTACAATCTCACATCCATGATAAAATATTGTTGATGCGTTATGAATATTTCACTCATCTTTGCTCGTCTCTCTATGATTACCAACTATCAGTTAGTCAGTATGAGAATAATCCTTCATCAACTCTGGTTGGTCAATCTGAAGCCTCACACAATCATTCATTCAAAAGACATAACAAAAATTTCATCAAGATCAATGTAATTTCAACCAATAACATAAGAAAACATGTGGCAGCTACATCATCTCCTGCTCCCGCCCCATATAAATTGAAACCAAAGACAAGACATTTCACACCATTATCGAAGTCTCTCTACTCTATAATGACACAACTATTGAACAACAATCTCATCAAGCCTCCACCCATTAGACCTTGTTGATGGTTGTTTTGGCTCATCAACTCAAGTAGAACGAATGATCACTCTACTTCTCCTGAAAGGTAACCTAATGATCTTCAGTTTACCCCAAGGTCCCTGTTTCACTAGGTCACAACAGTGTTGGAACAACAGAGTGGACAATGTGAGTGTTTGTTCAAGGGGCCTGTACTGGTAGTATCAATCTAGAATGCTAAGTAACCTCTGGTAGGTAGATATTTAGTTAAGTGCAGTGTTCTAACATACTTCTATCCTATATAAAAAAGGAAAAGAGGGTTAGGGTTTAGAAGAAAGAAAATATAAAATGATCAGTGTTGGGATAAGGTGTCATTAACCTTGTAAATCCCATTATTGTATTGTTCCATTTATTATTTGTAATTACCCATAAGGGATGTACAAGTTTCACCGGCAGCGGTAAAAATTATTTATTGTCCACGGTAATTACGGAGTTACTGCACAGTAAGTCCCAGAGTTGCCGACGATAGTTATGGGATGTCATTTACTATGGTAAATGGTAATTGGTCAAAGTGGGGTGCACATGTGGAGGAATAATCTATTTTTAGTGTTATGACGCATGTCATAGATGCTGTAAAAGGGTGTAAGAGATTCTATGACAACTGTAAGTTGTCATAAGAATCTATGACACTAATAATAGCATATGACGGGTCATAAGATGTTGTAAGTGGCTATTTTTTGCCCCAAGTCGTTCAAGCTTGCATGGGAACATTTTTCCAAGTGTAGGATGCATGTATGACAACATTTATGACCCCGTAAGAGCCTATTCTTGGCCATGGACGCCCAAGGTTGTGTTGTTGACTCTTGACAAGTGTTATGGGCTTGTAAGAAGTCATTTAATGTCTTGAGGTTGTGTAAATTCTATAAAAACCATAGCATAGTAGATGAGATGAATATAACAGTTTACAGGTACCCAGGTTTTGCTAGAGTGAAGGTTGGAGGACAGAGGAAGTGAATGTATTTGTAATCTCTTTTTGTGAAGATAATACAACTTGGCCTTTTTTCTTGGAGTTTTTTACCTGCAAGGGTTTTCTCCACATTAAACACTTGTGTTATGTGCTTCATTCTGCTTCTGGTATATTTTTGTATTGTGGGTTTATGTTTTGTTATAATCTCCATTAATAACACATAGTTAAAGTTTGCTGAAATTTATCTCGAATTAGATTTCCATTGAAGTAGTGTTGCTTTCATTTCTAACATTTGGTATCAGAGCTTGGCCAGCTTTGACTCTTGGGTGGTAGTGTGGAAGCTGTAGCTACAGTGGGAGATTTGGTTGTGTTTGTTTTGCAGATCTTGTGTTGTTGTTATTATGGCTACATCCACCGTTGCATCAACCTCTCGTTTGGACATTGAGAAGTTCAACGGAACGGGGTATGAGTTGTGGAAGCTGAAAATGGAAGATTTGTTGGAAGAAAGAAACCAATGGTTGGCTGTCCAAAAAGAGAAGAAACCCGATGATGTCTCTCAAGATGAGTGGGATAGACTAGATAAGAAGGCATGGGGAACCATCCGGCTGTATCTTTCAGACTCTGTCCAGGTGAATGTCACAAAGGAAGAGACTGCATACAAGTTGTGGAAACGGTTAGGTGAGATCTATCAAGCCAAGAGTATGGTTAATAAACTTTATTTAAAAAGAAAATTGTTTTCCATGAAAATGCGAGAAGGTGAATCAGTTGTAGAGCATTTCAATTCTTTTAATTTGTTAGTGAGTTAGCTTGATTCAGTAGATGTTGAGGTTAGTGAGGAAGATAAATGTATCTTACTTCTATGTTCTTTACCTGAGTCTTGGGAGAATGTTATCCTTGCTATCACTGCTAACCTCGTGGATCCGAAGTTGTATGCTCTTGTTTCAGTGCTACTGTCACAGGAATTGAGGAAGAAGAGTTCAAATAGTTTAGGGGATGCTCTTAGTGTCAGGGGAAGGTCTAAGGAAAGAGGACCTAAAGGAGATCAGAAAGGGGCTAAGGACAAGTCCAAGGGCCGGTCTAAGACTCCTGGTAAAAAGAATAGAGTTAAGTGTTGGAACTGCGGTAAAAGGGGACATGTGAAGGAGTACAGAAATCCCAAGAAACAGTGAGAGAGTGCTTCAGATAAGTCCTCGAATGTAGGTGAAGAAGTTTTACTTTCTGCATGTAATCTTGTTTCTAATGATCACTAGTTGGTTGACTCAGGATGCTCGTTTTATATGACCCCGCATAAGGAATGGTTCTCCTCATATGAAGAATATGATGGAGGTAATATCTACCTTGGTGACAACTCTACATATCTGATTGTCGGGAAAGGAAAGGTATTGTTGTGTTTTAGTGATGGGAGGATTAAAACCCTCCCTGGTGTTTTGCATGTTCCTGGTGTTGACCTATTTTCCTCTGTCTAGAGCCAAACAGTTCACCTTACATTTTTCTTGAAAATTCTTTAGAAATGTCCCTACAAACTTAAATCCTTCAAATAATTATGCTATGCCTTACCAAAAATCCCAAAAAATCTCACCTCGAGAATCTTTGCAAAAAACCTAGAAAAACCTGGAAATCTTTTAACTTCAAGTATTTTCTATCGCTGGGATTTCTTAGTTTCATGCTTGTATTTCAATATGCATTTTTGAATGTACATTCGCATATACATTCACCATTGTATGTTTGGAACATACATTCGCAATATGCAAAGGGCTATATGCAATCGGTAAGCATACAAGGAGGAATTTACATTTTGCAATGTATATTGGCAGGACATACAGAGGATTTTTGCCTAAGATACAAAGTTGACATACAAGTGGGAATGTACAGTGGAATGTATATTGCCAACATACAAGTCCAACATGCAAGGCCGATATACAAAGATAATATGCATCGGCTACAGTTGATGTACATCGGCACAATGAACAAAAGAGAATGTATATTTTGCGTTGTATGTTCCCAACATACAAGGAAAAATGTACAGGGCCGACATACATTTGGTGGGGCCCGCAAAAGTACAAGGTAGAATGTATATCGGGTAGATGCATCGGTGACGAATGTGCAAAGGGTCAGGTACAAGGGGCACATACAAAGCCTTTTGCATATCGGCAATATACATTTGAATATACAAAGGCCGAATGTGCAAATGGTGGGGTCCACGATATACAAAGGTGTTTGTATATTGGCGACATACAAAGAAAAGATGCAAGTCAAATATACAAGGGCAATATACAAAGAGAAAGGTGATACAAGGCGGACCCAATAGCGATTCCAATCCACTCCATAACCATTTGAGGTTCGCGCGCTGCATGTTGCATTTTGTATATTGCGATATACAAGCCTATATACAAAGGGATACATACAAGCCGGACCCGACCCAGAAGTTAATTCTGACAAATTCAAGCATCAAGTCCGCGGCTTGTATGTATAAGTGCTTTGTATATTTGAACATACAAAGAAATATACAAATAAAAGTGATACAAACCGGACCCGACAAGGCAATCAGATACAGCTAATGGTCATTTTAGAGTCCGCGGCTTGTATGTTTGCAGATACAAAGGAGATACAACTGGTGGGGTCCGCCAAGGCACAAGCGCTTTGCATGTATCTTCTGCTTGTATGTTTCGATATACAAGGCAAGATACAAAGTTAACATATAATAGGTGGGGCCCGCATATACAAAGGCGATTGTATGCATATACAAGTTGCAGATACAAAGAAACATACACAGGTGCAGATGCAAGTTTTTTGTATGTATGTTCGCACATACAAAGGTCATGTACAATGCGAGATACAAGGGTCAGATGCATGTTTGTATGTGCAAGTTTTGTATGCATGTTTCGCTTGTATGTTTAAATATACAAATCTGAAATGCAAAGAGGTGACATACTTTTGAACATACAAAGACATTTCATAGCCCGATATACAAAGCGCTTGGCATATGCAAAAGGAGTTGTAGAGAAGGTTTTAGATGTCGATTCAGGCAGTAAATTCAAGCAATATATACATAGATGCAAAGCGATATATACAGGTAGTTGACCAAAACTTTGACTGCATGTATCTCCTTCATCCTGGCGAATTTTGACATGCTGCAAGAGGCAAAAATGCTTGTTTTTGCCTCCTCTTTCATTTAGCAGGCTTCTGAGGTGATTATTTTCACTTTCAAGTTTTGGATCTAGCCTTGTATATTCTGGGCGATTAGATGTTTTAGCGACTTTTTGGGGCAGGACGTAGATATTTGCTACATTCATTTCTGCAGGTAATGGAAGCTGTTGGCATTCATGCCCAAAATATCTTCCACCGATTCATAGGTGCAGATCGATGATGCAGCAGCTTGCATTGAAGACCAAAAATATCTTCTATCTGCCTATTTTCCAGATATTTGACGCCATAACTGATGCAGGTAGACGTCCCTTCAGAGATATTTTTCTGACAGCACCCATGGGCGATTTGTTTGTAACCGACTGAGGTCAAAAAATGAAATGCTATATATACATGTAAGACAGATGTATATGGTTGTTGGTTGTTCTTCTGGGCTATTCTTTGTAATGGCTACTTGGCCTCTATAATCGATATAAACTAGTATTTTTTGCCTCTCTTTTGTTATTTTTTAGCACTGTGTCTATTCTCCTGGACCTCTCTAGAATTAATATGAGTCTGTGTAAGTCTTTCCAGTTGTGAGATTATTACTGTGACTATTCAGTTGCAGCCAAACACATTTAAATCTGGTGTATCACTTAGTTCATTTCAGCATTCCTTCTAACCCTTTTCCCTGCAAGCATTAGCACTAGGTTTAGATGCTTTTTCTATGAGCTTTAGGCTTAGAAAGAGGAAGTCGGCCTTCTCCGGAGGTCTAATCTCAATTCGCAAGGTCCCACACTTCGAGATCATTCCCATGTTATTCTAGATTGCTAAAGGTTTCACAACCACAGCAAAGGGTGCAAATCTGGGTGATAACACCTGGATTAGCTAGAAATCTAATTTTAGTTTCAAAGTTGAATGATTTGGGAATGCATGTGACATTTGACAAGCATGGTTACAGATTAGTGAGAGGGAACTTGGTGGTAGCGAAGGGGAAGAGATTCGGGAACTTGTTTAAGCTTGAAGCCACTACAGTTTGTAATGCCTCCTATGTATCTGAGGCCACTACTGAAAATACATGTATGTTGCGGCAACGTAGATTGGGCCACACAAGCAATAATGTACTGAAAACTATTAAGAATAAAAATTTGTTGGACAGTTTTTCTTATTCTGATAAGCACTTTGATTTCTGTGAGCATTGTGTTTGGTAAATAGAACAGAAAATCTGTAATGTCCCCTTCTAGTGAGTCCCAATTTTTTCCTTTGACCTTGCACAATTCAACTCACAAAAGAGGACATTAGAGTTTCATTTTCTTTTCACTTCATCATATTAACAATATAATCATTATTCATCCATATTTAAGTTGTATATTCATGTCCATATATAATGTTTCCAACTTATGGTTTGTTCATACACTTAATTGTCTAAGGATTTTAGCTATCACATTCATTGAATTACAACATTCATTTCATTGTATTCAATTTAACAATGTTCACATCTATATCCATATTCCATTCATATATGTATGCAGATTTACCTCATTTCTACACTCCTATTTATTCTCATATTATTATACCTATTCTATATGCATACTTATAGAGAATGAATGTATATACATCATTGATGGTAATATATTCCAATTATTATTATGCTGATATGAGCAATATTCATTTATTTATATTCATATTATTCTTCTACAACATTTATATCGCCTAACCTATTAATAAGGAAAGTGTACTTACCTCTTTATGCTGCTTGTCTTGTTGAATCTGCTCACTTGATTTTATTCTCTTTCACCTATTCTTTAATATTTATATATTATAGTATTTGTTATAATATTAATAATATCTCTATATTATATTATTATATATGTTATTAATATAATTGTATATATATATATATATTTATTTATTTTTTATTGAATAATTCCTCCCTATATGTATTTATGATATCTTTCCTACTTATGACTCAGGAATATATATATAAATATAATGCAGATTTAATTATATTTATTTATAATGTCGATATTCCTTTTTTTATTTATTTTCCATATATTTATAATACTTCCTCTTAAATTAAATGCAAGCTATATGGTAATTGCTACCCATAATTGACTGTTTAATCCTTGCTAACTCATCACTGTTATTCCATACTTTCTGACTTTCATATTTGAAGACTTATGTTTGCTTACTTTAGACTTCCTTATTTTCTTATATCCCAAATCTGATCTCATTCATTCCTCGTTGCTGCTATTTATATTATATATGTTCCATTATGCCTCTTACGAAGAATAGTGACTCTTCAAAGAGTCACATACATTGGTCCCCTCTTATATTTAATATCTAGTCACTTATAATATTAATATATAATATATATATTATTTAATTAATTAATTCATATTAATAATATATATTATAATAATATTTATATCTATTAATATCTTATGAGTATAATAATAATAATATTTGATATTTATATTCATGTAATATGATAATATATTATATAACATATTAATATTTAATTATTAATATTTATGTGTAATTAAATATATTGTTTAAATCTTCAATTTAAACAAGGCTTTAATATGGGGACATGACAAAATCATTTCCTTCAGGAAGCAATAGAGCAAAAGAGAAGTTAGAAATTATTCATATGGATGTGTTTGGACCTATGGATAATGAATCTATTGAAAAATCTCGTTATTTTGTAACCTTCATTGATGATGTATCCAGATTTACATGGATTTACTTTATGAAGCATAAATCTGAAGTTTTCACTATGTTTAAGGAATTTAGAGTCTTAGTAGAGAACCAATTAGGTTTAAAGATAAAAATATTAAGGTCTGACAATGGAGGGGAATATTGCTCTAAGGGATTTGATGAGTTTTGCAAGCATGCAGGTATAATCAGACAAAAGACAACTCCGTATACACCACAACAGAATGGTGTTGCAGAAAGGAGGAACTGAACAATTATGGAAAGAGCCAGAAGTATGCTTAGTGATGCACAGTTGGATAAATGCTTTTGGGCAGAGGATGTGTGTACTGCTTGCTACTTAATAAATAGATCTCCTTGTAAGGCTCTTGATTCGACACCTTATGAAGTGTGGACAGGTAAGAAACCTTCTGTTTCACATTTAAGGGTTTTTGGCTGTGAGGATTTTGTTCATGTGCCTAAGGAAAAGCGATCTAAGTTAGATCCAAAGGCTGAAAAATGTACATTCATTGGATATGGTGATAATGTCAAAGGTTATAAGCTTTGGAATCCACTAACCTGCAAGATTATCTTTTCTAGAGATGTTATTTTCAGGGAACTTAGAGCTATTTCTGAACCTGAGCAGCCAAAAGAAAGAGATGAAAGGTAAAGAAGGTGCACTTTGATTTAGAGCAGCAAGATGCACCTTAGGAAGAACAAAATGGTGGATTGGGGGGTGAAGAAGAAGAAGAAGATTCGAGTAGTTCTGATGAAGATGAATCTATTGTTACAGAAGAAGTTGGTGCAGATGATCATGCAGAAGAACAAGTAGAGTCTCTTACTCCACCCTTGAGGAGATCCACAAGACAACAGAATCCACTTGACAGGTATAGCCCACCAGATTTTTGTTGTGTATATGCTTTATTGAGTACTAATGATGAACCTAGATCCTACAGGGAAGCTATTTATGCAGATGATAGTGAGTCTTGGCAGCTAGCCATGCAAGAGGAGATGATGGCTTTAGACTCTAATAACAATTGGGATCTTGTCCGTTTGCCCAAATGAAGAAAGGCCATAGGATGTAAGTGGGTCTTCAAAAAGAAATTTGGAGCAGTCGGGTCATTGGAGAAGTATAAGGCTAAACTGATAGCTAAGGGCTACTCCCAGAGAGAGGGAGTTGATTTTGGTGAGATATTCTCTCCTGGTGCTAAATTGACTTCTATTAGATTTCTCTTATCCATTGCTGCAGCTTATGGTTGGGAGATTGAGCAAATGGATGTTAAGACTGCATTCTTGCATGGAGATCTTGAAGAAGAAATTTATATGCAACAGCCTACAGGTTTTGAGGTAAAAAGAAAAGAACATTGGGTTTGCAGGTTAAAGAGGTCTCTTTATGATCTGAAATAGTCCCCCAGAATGTGGTATCAAAAGTTTGATTCATTTGTTTTGAAATTGGGTTTTGTTAGAAGTGAGGAGGATCATTGTGTTGATGATTCTATACTAGTTATTGCTTTGTATGTTGATGACATCTTGTTTTTCAGCAATACTAAGGGTATGGTCAGTGAGCTTAAAGCCCAACTTTCAGGTGCATTCGAGATGAAGGATCTTGGTGCTGCAAGGTATATTTTGGGAATGGAGATTAGGAGGGACAGAGTTAACAAAAAGCTTTGGTTGTCACAAAGTAAGTATGTGAATACTATTTTGCAGAGGTTTAGTTTACAGGATTGTAATCCAGTTAAAGTTCCTTTACCCATCGGTACTAAGCTTTCATTAGATGTGTCCTAAGACTGAGGATGATCTTGAGGATATGTCTAATGTACCATATGCTAGTGTTGTAGGGAGTTTGATGTATGCAATGGTTTGCACCAGACCAGATATTGCCCAAGCAATGGGAATTTTGAGCAGATTTATGTCTAACCCTGGTAGACAACATTGGAACTATGCGAAGAGGGTGTTTAAATATCTTGCAAGTACTTCTGATCATTATTTGGTTTATTCTGGCACTGATAGTGCTGATAAATCTTTGGACATACAGGGTTTTGTTGATGCAGATTGGGCAGGTGACTTAGACAATCGAAGGTCCACTAGTGGCTATGTGTTTACTCTGTTTGGAGGTGTAGTGAGTTGGATGAGTAAGAGACAGCCCACAGTTGCTTTGTCCACCATAGAAGCAGAGTATATGGCTTCAACTCATGTCTTTAAGGAGGTAGTTTGGTTGAGGAGACTGTGTATAGGTATTGGTTTTGATTGCAAGAATATTCAGATTGGTTGTGTTAGCCAGAGTGCTATCTGTTTGGCTAAGAATCCCATGTATCATGTTCGAACTAAGCATGTTGATGTTCAGTATCACTTTGTTCGAGAGTTGGTTGCAAATGGAGAGATTGAGTTGAAGAAGATAGACACTAAGGAGAATGTTGTAGATTATTTGACCAAGCATGTGAGCACAGAGCAGTTCGTGTTGTGCAGAGAGGCCATGTGCCTTGTTTCTAGTGCCTAATTATTTTTCATTTGATTTCCTATGGGTTGATTTACAATGTATAATGTCAAGTGGGAGAATGTTGGGATAAGGTTCCGTTAACCTTGTAAATCCCATTATTGTATTATTCCATTTATTATTTGTAATTACCCATAAGGGATGTACAAGTTTCACCGGCAGTGGTAAAAATTATTTACTATCCACGGTAATTACGAAGTTATTGCATGGTAAGTCCCGAAGTTACCGGCGGTAGTTACGAGATGTCATTTACTATGGTAAATGGTAATTGGTCAAAGTGGGGTGCACATGTGGAGGAATAATCTGTTTTTAGTGTTATGACGCACGTCATAGATGCTGTAAGAGGGTGTAAGAGATTCTATGACAATTGTAAGTTGTCATAAGAATCTATGACAACTGTAAGTTGTCATAAGAATCTATGACACTAATAATAGCATATGATGCGTCATAAGATGTTGTAAGTGGCTATTTTTGGCTCCAAGTCATTCAAGCTTGCATGGGAATATTTTTCCAAGTGTAGGATGCATGTATGACATCATTTATGACCCCATAAGAGCCTATTCTTGGCCATGGACGCCCAAGGTTGTGTTGTTGACTCTTGACAATTGTTATGGGCTTGTAAGAAGTCATTTAATGTCTTGAGATTGTGTAAATTCTATAAAAACCATAGCATAGTAGATGAGATGAATATAACAATTTACAGGTACCCAAGTTCTGCCAGAGTGAAGGTTGGAGGACAGAGGAAGTGAATGTATTTGTAATCTCCTTTTGTGAAGATAATACAACTTGGCCTCTTTTCTTGGCGGAGTTTTTTACCTGCAAGGGTTTTCTCCACGTTAAACACTTGTGTTATGTGCTTCATTCTACTTCTGGTATATTTTTGTATTGTGGGTTTATGTTTTGTTACAATCTCCATTAATAACACATAGTTAAAGTTTGCTGAAATTTATCTTGAATCAGATTTCTATTGAAGTAGTGTTGCTTTCATTTCTAACAATCAGGACAACCTCTGCACCTGGCTTTTCACTTCATATAACAGATATTAGTGAGATCAAATTAAACAAGCAATGAACAACCAATATTTCACACAATCATGACCATTGCAAATGCGAGATTCTAAGGGAGATGAGCAGAGGAACAAGAAATTGAAAACATCATATTACATGCGTATAATTCAAAACCTCATTCATCCACCGAACTTATGATTTCAACAATTAAGCCTAATATTCACCAATACATGTCATATGCAAGGAAAAGAAACACAAGTACATTACCACCATAGGGCAGAAACATAAGAACAAGTCCCAAAATTTATCTTCTCATTAACAAAAGAGTAGTATTCACACACCCTAAATGCATATCAAGTATGCCACTTACATGCCAAAATACAAGTATAGCTTGTGCTCGCACAAGTTCTCTATGTTTCCCCCCTTTTACAAATGTTCAAAATTCCCCCTTATATATGAGGCTTCCATGGATTACACTATACACTTTGACCCTTAGTCAGCCATGTTACACATTACATTGCATATCTTAGCCCTTGTTGGCTAGAGTAATATCACCAAGTACAAATGAGGTCGGCCACATCAAAGAATGAAAGAAAGAATTAAAGAATAGATGAGAGTTAAGAACAAGGATATTATGCTCCCTCTCCAAAATGACCTTTGAAGTTGTTGGTGGCCTCCTAGATGTCATTCATATTCAGACCATTGTGATATTTGAGTTTGATTTACTGTGAATATGATGACCTTTTGAGTTTGTTCTGAATTTTGTCCAACCCAACCAACTACTCTTGGAACTCAGTGAAGAGGGTCTTCAATCTCACAAAGTTATCAATGCCATGTTTTGAGAGCTATTGTTGAAAGATACCTAAAAATTCTTTCATTATTCTTACCACAGGCAAAACCACTAAAGACTCATCCTTGAGCTGACAAGGAATGAAGTTTATTAGGGCTTCTACTGTGCCTGAGCCTTGCTTGGTTTCATCAATTCTCTTTTGTAACTTGCCCTTGCACTTCTGCAATAGTTTGACTCAGAGTTTCCCTACTTTGATCCACTCCAGTATCACTCCTGGGTCACCCTTATCCAAAATTCCTAACTGCAAAATTGTGTTTTGAGGCGTAGCCTCCATCTTTGTCAAAATTGGGAGATATTCTTTCCAAACTAACAGCTCATCATCAATGATGCTCATCATCAATGATGCCCATCAATCCTTCAGTTGTCTCTAATTCTCCTTCAATGCTATGATACATCTTCAATGCCTCCCTAATGGTTGTCTTGTCGAGGGTTTCTAATGAATCCTTCCAGGCTGTAGTAGTAGGAAGGATACCCAAGGGATCAGTGACCAAGCTCTCCTTATTGATGGCTTCCATTAGGGCAGGAGGAGGGGCAAATGAATCGACCAGTCCCACCAGGTGTGTAATGTAGGCTGACAATTGTGTCACTCACTTTTTTAGCTCTTCCTTGGTGACCTCATCCTTCTTCATTTTGTCCAAAATTGTGGACACAACATTAGTTAAAGCATTTTTATCTCCTTCTCAGGTCCTTGAACCTAAGATCACCTACTATATGCTGTAGTCTTGAGAGGTCACTGTTGCCTCTTCCTTATCCACTAATGGTGTTGCTATGTGGGCAATCCTTATTCCTTATTCATTGGTAGATATATGAGAGAGAGTCCTAGCCCTCTTACTTTTGGGAGGTGCCCCTAGCACTTGGGTGACCGTGGTCAAGTCATCCTCCTCAATATAAGTCCTCTTTCTCTTCTCCACCATCTTGTCAAGCTAGACTGGGAGGCCTGATCAATCTGGATCCACCTAGGTTTCCCTTGACCTCTAAAAGAAGAAGATTAACCAGGTCTTGGTTAGTTGGAGAAGTCAAATTCCAAGAGCTCCAACATCACCAAAAGATCAAGAGTGATAGTGGTAAGAGGTGAAGGATAGGCTCTAGGTTAATTAGCCCTGCTAGATCTGAAGACCTAGAAACCTTCCCCAAAGAACCACCTCAAGTACCTATGGTTTCTTACTTTAGGGCAGATCACTCACCCCTATCTTTCATAGCCCCTCTTCATGTTATGCCAAAAAACCCTGAGAAATTCTGCCCTAAATTCATTTATGGAGAGAGTAAAAGTGTAGAAGAACATATTCAGGCTTTTAAAGAAGTTGTTAGTAGAGTTGTTATTCCCCATTTGGATGTGGTTCTATGCCTCTTCCCTTACTCTTTGGGAGAGGTTTCCTATTCATGGTACTTGCATTTACCTACGGGATACATTGACACTTAGGAGAAGTTAGAAACAACCATCAACATAACTAGTGCTAGAAGGAGGACATGATTAATCTGGATCCACCTAGGTTTCCCCTAACCTCTAAAAGAAGAAGATTAACCAAGTCTTGGTCAGTTGGAGAAGATGAATTCCAAGAGCTCTAACATCACCGAAAGATCAGGAGTGACCATGATAAGAGGTGAAGGATAGGCTCTAGGTCAGTTAGCCCTACTAGATTTGAAGACCTAGAAACCTTCCCTGAAGAGCCATCTCAAGTATGGCTGATTTCTTTGGGGTAGATCACTTGCCTCTAGCTTTGGTAGCCCCTCTCCATGTTAGGCTAAAAAACCCTGAGAAATTGTGCCCTAAATTCATTTATGGAGAGAGTAAAAGTGTAGAAGAACATATTCAGGCTTTTAAAGAAGCCATTAGTAGAGCTGCTATTCCCCATTTGGATGTGGTCATGCACCTCTTCCCTTACTCTTTGGTAGAGGTTGCCTATTCATGGTACTTGCATTTACCTGCAGGATCCATTGACACTTGGGAGAAGTCAGAAACAACCATCAACAAAATTGGCGATAGAAGGAGGGCCTGATCAATCTAGATCCACCTAGGTTCCCCCTGACCACTGAAAGAAGAAGATTAACCAGGTCTTGGTCAGTTGGAGAAACTGAATTCCAAGAGCTCCAACATCACTGAAAGATTAGGAGTGATCGTGGTAAGAGGCGAAGGATAGGCTCTAGGTAAGTTAGACCTACTAGATCTGAAGAACTAGAAACCTTCCCTAAAGAACCACCTCAAGTACCCATGGTTGCTTTCTTTGGGGCAGATCACTTGCTCCTATCTTTAGCAGCCCCTCTCCATGTTATGCCAAAAACCCTGAGAAATTTTGCCCTAAATTCAATTATGGAGAGAGTAAAAGTGTAGAAGAACATATTCAGGTTTTTAAAGAAGCAGTTAGTAGAGCTGCTATTCCCCATTTGGATGTGCTCCTATGCCTCTTCCCTTACTCTTTGGGAGAGGTTGCCTATTCATGGTACTTGCATTTACCTACGGGATCCATTGACACTTGGGAGAAGTTAGAAACAACCATCAACAGTCCTCTCGATCCAAGTAAGATGCAATCATCTTCTTTTGATTCAAAGGGATTTTGTCAATTTCAACGCACTATCGGTCATGACACTGAAAGATGTATGGGTCTTAAACATGAAGTTCATGACCTCATTGATTCTAATGTCATCCAGGTTGCTAGTATAAACGACAAAGGAAATAATCGGTGGCTCCACCTAATCAAAACTTACAAATATATACAAATCCATTACCTCATCACGAATCTAATGTTTTCGATCCATCTCAGGAGATGCTATGTACTTATAATCATCAAGAACAAAATTATGAAGGTGATGTTTGTATGGTAGATGCGCACCCTCATAAAGAGCTTGAACAGAACCTGAACCGGCTATATCTTTTACTCCTCATGATGCTACTATTGAAGCTCCCGATGGACCTCTATACATCACCATTTGAATCAATGATAAACCCATAAGAGGTGCTATGATAGATCCTATATGCAAGGTAAAAGTAGTAACTAAAGAGTTTCTCTGCATGCATGGAACTTACATTGTGATAACTAAGATGTATTGGAAATTGCAATTAGAGCACATGATGGGTCTATCCTTCCAACTCTTGGTGCTTTGACCCTTGTCGTCAAGGCTGGTCCAAGATCGTTGGATGTTACTTTTGTCATCATACCCACATCGGACTTAATTCATGTGAAGTTGGGTCACCCATGGCTCTGCTTCATGAAGGCAACCCTCTCTATGGTTCATAAGTGCTTAAAGTTTCCATTTGAGGGACATGTGCATGTTGTACATCATAGTAGTGTTGAACACATCAGGATATTGAAAGGGGGGTGAATCAGTATCTAAACAAACTTCAAATCCTCCAGAACAGATTAAAACTTAAGCATTACAGTATTAACATAAAAATGAAAGATCAACATAATGCACATCAACACATAACACCAGATATACATTGAAAACCCAAGAAGAAAAAAACCACGGTGAGGATTAACTCACAATATATGAAGCTCAAAATAATAATTTTGTTTTAGGCCTACAACACAAGGAAGCTACTACTCCCTAAAAAATTTGCTTTGGGGTCACTTCAAAGGAAGCTACAACTCCTTGTAGACTTTGTTTTAGGGTTACAACCCAAGGAAGCAACTACTCCCTGATTTGAGAACAAACTCAAAAATGATTACAGTATGACAGTCCTTCTACTGCCTACAAACTGACATTAAAGCTCACACTTTTGATGATTGAAATTCTTCTTCTTATGATAATTAGATCAATTAGGCACACTCTTCACTTCCCTCCTATCACAAAAATGCCTTCAAGATGAATTAGGATAGCCTCTAACTCTTCTGCTCTTTCTCCTTCAATCGCACCTCATAATGCATGTAATATTCATACTCTACTTTTTACACGTTCATATTTTCATCTTCACAGTCATACCTCACCTAGACCAACTAGGTTTACAATATATACATGACATTTCATTGATTTCATTACAAGTCAGCCAATACAACAAGAATATTACATTTTACAATTCGGCCAGAGATTATACAACATGAAACATGCATAAGGCAAGCCCTATCATGAACAACACGCTACTCCAGAAGGAACCACATGCTTTACGGATCCCAATTCATGCTTATTCCAGTCCTAAACATCCTTCACAACATTGTTCCTCAAGGAATCACCTCCGCACACATCGCTCATTTGGAATAGGACGGGCTTAAGCAGGAAGACATGAAACTTGAAGTATAATGGTCACTACCACTTGAAAGTCTTGTGTGGTACTGAAAAAATGAAGGATCTTCATGAAATTCTTCCAAATGGGCCTTCATGACTCATACAACACCTTCAAACATACCTTTAACTTCACACAATAAAGACATTGTGTCGCATACCTTAAAACATGCACATTGAGATCAAACAGCCATCCGGAACACATTGTAACACACTGTCATTGAGAAACTGAGCTCACAGAGCACTAAACCTCCCAAAAGTGCAAGGATGCATGTAATACACATCCCTAAACATGTCCACAAAACTGCATAGGCAATTCTTCTCTTCCAGAGGAATGCGAAGCATTTCAACAAGCCTTTAACACAACGTTTCTCATACATAATATAGACCGGAACTCCACCACTTATAACTTTCACTGCTGAGGGTGTAGAGCCCTGAAACTTTGGAAATAGTACCTCCATCAGATACTGAACTTACCTTTTGAACCGCAAGACCTTATCTTCAAATGTGGAGAAATATAGAGCTAAACATTGTAGTACAGTGAATACCTTCTTTAGAAACAACACTGTCTCCAAACTGTCAACTGCAAAACACTCTTCCGGTAATCCAAACAATATGAAACTTGGAACATACATGCTTTGGCACTATATGAAGCTATCTTCCAATCTACAAAGATACAACATTAAAAGCATGAAAATGCAGAGTAATCTCCCAAATGGTTATCAAAAGAGTCTTCTTGTAGTAGAAACTTTCACCAACATCCGGAGGCCAAAACTTCTTTATATCAACACATACATTCTTAGGAACAACAAGAGAGAGCATACAGTATGCTTCAGACCATCAGTAACATCTTCCCAACATCAGCAACTCGTCTGATCATCTTAGTGCTTCTAATTCCCATATTAATATGTCTTCTTTGTTGTCAACAAAAATACTTAATGAATACAGTCTTTGCTGACTAAGGGCTTTAGAAAAATGACATCCAACCATGAAATTCTAATTCCCATCTTAATATGTCTTCTCTTCAGCCACCAGACAGGACATGACATCTAACCATGAACTGTATCTTCTCCACTCGATGGGGACATGACATCCAACCATGAACTATATCTTCTTTGCTCGATGGCGACATGACATCCAACCATGAACTTCTAATTCCCATCTTAATATATCTTCTTTAGGACATGACATCCAACCATGAACACCATCACACATTCATGACAATGTTGACATCAATGACAACCTTGTGACAGTGTTGACATCAATGACAACCTTAAGGACCATATGTGTAACAATCTCCCCCTTTGGCATTGATGGCAACACACTTGCTACACACACCTGCTCATTCTCACCCTTTGACATCAAGGACAAAAGGCAACTTCTTCTCCCTTAGGGCATAACTTCTTCTTGCAACAAATAGACTCCCCCTATCATCAGCAACCACTACCTACTCCCCCTGAGAGGTACTGACCATCAGTCCAGAAAAAAGATATAACATGAACCATCCCCTTGGACAGATGCACCACTATGCATCTTTGTGAAAATATCTACAATCTAATCCTTTGTTGGAACATATTCCAACCTTACTTCCTTATCTGTAACATTCTCTCTCAAAAAGTGATACCTGATTGCTATATGCTTGGTTCTAGAATGCATCACTGGATTCTTGGAAATATTGATAGCACTTGTATTATCACACAAAATAGGAATAGGCTCACCATACAGTACCTTGATATCCTTTAGGGTTTGTTTCATCCACAATACTTGCGTATAGCATGATGCTGCTGCAATATACTCTGCCTTTGTGGTTGACAATGACACTGAATCTTGCTTCTTGCTCTGCCATGAAACCAATTTGCTTCCTAAATAGAAAGCACCACCACTTGTACTTCTTCTATCATCAACACAACTAGCCCAATTAGCATCAGTGTAGGCACTTAGATCAAAGTCATTACCTCTTGGATACCATAAGCCATAATCTAGAGTTCCCTTCAAGTATCTGAATATTCTTTTCATTGCCTTCTCATGTGTTTGCTTGGGATTAGGTTGATATCTAACAACCACACATACTGCATGCATGATATCAGGTCTAGAAGTAGTCAAGTACAACAATCCTCCAATCATAGATCTATAGGAAGTTTGATCAACCTCCAAAGACTCATCATCCTTGCTCAAGTGACATCTAGTGACCATAGGAGTACTTACTAGTTTTGAATCTTCCATACCAAACTTCTTCAATATCTCTCTAACATACTTAGCTTGAGAAATAAATGTACTATCATCTAGTTGAGCAATTTGAAGTCCCAGGAAGAAAGACATCTCACCAATCATAGACATTTCAAACTCTTTTCGTATCTCCTCTGCAAACCTTTTACACATATCATCATCTCCACCAAAGATGATATCATCAACATATATTGCAACTATCAATATCATATCTCCTCCTTCCTTGATGTAAAAATTGCTATCTGCAGTACCTTTCTTGAAGCCTTGTTGAAGTAAGTACTTATCCAACTAGCATACCAGGCTCTAGGTGCTTGCTTGAGACCATACAAAGCCTTTTTGAGTTTGCACACCATGTCCGGATCTTCTGATATATGAAAACCATCTGGTTGCTCAATGTAGACTTCTTCCACTAGATCACCGTTCAAAAATGCTGACTTGACATCCATCTGATAGACCTGTGAGTAGTAAGGGCAAGAAACATTCTTATTGCCTCCATCTTGGCTACCGCAGCAAAAGTCTCCTCAAAAGCAATGCCTTCAACTTTAGAATAGCCCTTACACAGCAATCTTGCTTTATTCCTTACAACTTCACCTTCTTCATTTAGCTTGTTCTAGAACACCCACTTTGTTCTTATGACATTATTATTGGCTAGTCTGGGAACCAATTCCCATGTCTGATTCTTCTCTATTTGATCCAATTCTTCTTCCATTGCTTTTATCCATCCATCATCTTTGCTAGCATCAGCAAAGGTTTTGGGTTCTACCTTTGATAATAAACACAAGTTCACTTGCTCATATGCTTTTGCAAAATTTCCCCTGGTCAGCACACCTTTATTCTTGTCCCTAATGATCTGATCTGCTGAATGGTTCTTTTAAACATACTTTGCTGGAGTCTTGGGTATCTACTCTGGTTCTTGTTCCTTTTCCTCTTTCCCTTTTTATACTTCATCTTCAATGCATGGAAAGATATCAGATCCGGAGTCCTTTGATTCTTGTGAGATCTGATACAAGTCTTCATCTACTTTGACATTTATGCTTTCAATCATCTTTCCCAGTCTCTTGTTGTAGCATCTATAGGCCTTGCTTCTAGTTGATGAACCAAGAAAGATCCCTTCATCACTTCTTGAATCAAACTTTCCTAGGTCTTCTTCATCTCTTCTAATATAGCATTTACTGCCAAAGATCCTAAATTATCTGATAGTAGGAGGTCTTCCATACCATAGCTCATAAGGGGTCTTAGTGCTATTAACCCTTCACTATATTCTGTTGGTCAGATAGACACTAGTGTGAATTGTTTCCTTCCAGTAAATGTCAGGCAGATCTGCATCTTTCAACAAATGTGCCCTAGCCATCTCCTGCATAGTCTTATTCTTCCTTTCTACTACCCCATTTTGTTGAGGGGTCATAGGAGCTGACAAACATCTCCTAATACCATGATCTTTGCAAAAATTTTCAAATTCATTTGAAGTAAACTCACCTCCTCTATCATACCTTAAGCATTTGATCTTAGTATCCATCTCATTCTCAACCATAGCTTTGAAAACTTTAACTTATCAAGGGCATCTGATTTTTCTCTTATGAAAGTAACCCAAGTCATTCTAGAATAATCATCAATAAGTAACATGAAATACCTTTCACCTTGTTGACTCTTCACTCTTGTAGGACCACATAGATCATTGTGAATCAACTCCAATGGCATTGAAGAAGAATACTCCTTGCTCTTGAAATTTGTCTTTGTCTGCTTTCCCATTTGGCATTCCTTGCATAATGTGTTTGCAGGCTTGGTTATTTTGGGCATGTTTCTCACTGCATGAATAGAGATGATCTTTACCATATTGTTAAAGTTAGTGTGTCCCATTCGCTTGTGCCATAGCCAACATTCACTGGATTGAGCCAGTAGGCATGTTCTTCAATTTACCTCCTTTAGATGATAGATATCACCATATGACTTGATGCCTTCTGCAATTAGTTTTCTGGATCCTGCCTTCCTGATTTCACAACCCTTGGCATGAAAGGTAAGATTGTATCCTTTGTTGCATATCTGACTGACAAGTTAAGAAGATTGTGCTTTAGCCCTTTGACATAGAGGACATCCTTAGTCTTGTTCTTCCCATCAATAGTTATGGCACCCTTTCCACAATTTGTGTTGACTCATCACCAAACTTAACAGCTCCACCATTCCACTTCTCAAATATGATAAACTTCTCCTTGTCACTACTCATATGATTAGAGCAACCAATGTCAATTACCCAAGCCTTGGCTTCTTCTCTTGCATGAAAGGCAGTCCATACAACCATTAATCTATCATTGTTTTGGTCAGCTTGCAAAGTATCAGTCTTTTCACCTTTTCTAATATCATCCTTCTTGTCACCAACATAGTGTTTCATTATTTGAATCATTGTGATCCTCATCTTCTGAACAACAATCGCTCTCTATGGAATATAGGATCCTTTTGAACTTGTCTCTCTTGTTACTACCCCTTGATTCTTTAAAAGGACATTTAGAAGCAAAATGACCAATCTTTCCATAATTGAAACATTTGAAAGGTAACTTACCTCTATATTTTCCTGTGCCTTTCTTCAATGTCCTTACAAAGTTTGCTTCTACCTCATCTAGGTCATCATCTTGATCAATTGCTTAATCTTCTGTTTTCTTACTTGCTTTGAATGTTGCTTCCTTCTTTGGAGCACCTTTGTAAAATTCTCTCATTTCAAAGGCCATGAGAGCCAAACAATTAATCTATTGTGTATTTATTCAAATCTTGAGATTCCTTAATGGTAGACACCTTATGACTATAGGATTTAGGAAGAGATCGCAAAACCTTCTTCACAATTTCATCTTCTTAATTCACTTCCCCACTAAGACCTCTAATGCCATTGACTATTTCATCCACCCAAAGCATGTAACCAACAATATCTTTATCTTCTGTCATCCTCAGGGTTTCAAATTTTCTCTTGAGAATTTACATCTTGGCTTGCTTCACTTTACTATCTCCTTCATAAATACTTTCAAGTTTGTTCCAGACATCCTGAACAGATGTACAACTCATTACTTTCACAAGTTCTGAATTAGCTAGCCTACTCATGATAGCATTCTTTACCTTGGCATTGTTATCATACAACTTAATCTCATCTACATATGTAGGATCATTAGTAGGAATAGTGTAACCCTTCTTGACTGATTTCCAAATGCCATACCCTCTAGAAGATAAATAGTTTTCCATCCTTAGCTTCCAAAAGGAATAATTATTTCTATCAAACAAAGGTACCTTGAGAGATCTATTATTAGCCACCCTGGACCTTCCTCAAGCAATTAAGCTTCTTCTGAGTAACTTAGATCTAATACCAATTATTGATCACACTAGGATACTGAGAGGGGGGTGAATTAGTATCTAAACAAACTTCAAATCCTCCAAAGCAGATTAAAACTTAAGCATTACAGTATTAACATAAACATGAAAGACCAACATAATGCACATCAACACATAACACCATATATACATGGAAAACCTAAGAAAGGAAAAACCACGGTGAGGATTAACCCACAATATATGAAGCTCAAAATAATAACTTTGTTTTAGGGCAACAACCCAAGGAAGCTACTACTCCTTGAAAACTTTGCTTTAGGGTCACTCCCAAGGAAGTTACAACTCCCTGCAGACTTTGTTTTAGGTTTACAACCCAAGGAAGTAAATACTCCCTGATCTGAGAACAAACTCAGAAATGATTACAGTATGACAGACCTTCTACTGCCTGAAAATTGGCATTGAAGCTCACACCTTTGATGATTGAAATTCTGTTTCTTCTGATGATTGAATCAATTAGGCACACTCTTCACTTCCCTCCTATCACAAAAATGTATTCAAGATGAATTAGGACAACCTATAACTCTTCTGCTCTTTCTCCTTCAGTCGCACCTCATAATGCATGTAATATTCATACTTTGCTTTTTACACATTCATGTTTTCATCTTCGCAATCCTACCTCACCTAGAACAACTAGGTTTACAATATATACATTACATTACATTGATTTCATTACAAGTCAACCAATACAACAAGAATATTACATTTTACAAGTCGACCAAAGATTATAAAACATGAAACATGCAAAGGGCAAGCCCTATCATGAACAACGCGCTACTTCAGAAGGAACTAAATGCTTTGCGAATCTCAATTCATGCTTAGTCGGGTCCTAAACATCCTTCACAACATTGTTCCTCAAGGAATCACCTCCACACAGATCGGTCATTTAGAATAGGATGACCTTAAGCAAGAAGACATGAAACTTGAAATATAACAGTCACTACCACTTGTAAGTCTTGTGTGGTACTGGAAACACAAAGGATCTTCATGAAATTCTTCCAGATGGGTCTTCATGACTCATACAACACCTTCAGATATACCTCTAACTTCACACAACAAAGACATTGTGCCGCATACCTTAAAACATTAACACTGAGATCAAACAACCATCTGAAACACACTGTAACACGCCGTCATTGAGAAAATGACCTTGCAGAGCACTAAACCTCCTAAAACTCCAAGGATGCATGTAATACACATCCTTGAACATGTACACAAAACCACGTAGGCAATTCTTCTCTTCTGGATGAATGCAGAGTATTTCAACAAGCCTTTAACACAACTTTTCTTAGACAAAATACAGACTGAAACTCCACCACTTATAACTTTCACTGCTGAGGGTGTAGAGACCTAAAACTTTAGAAATAACACTTCCATCAGCTACTGAACTTACCTTTTGAACCACAAGACCTTATCTTCAAACGTGGAGAAATGCGGAGCCAAACATTGCAGTACAGTGAATACCTTCTTTAGAAATAACACTATCTCCAAACTGTCAATTGCAAAACACTCTTTCAGTAATCCAAACAATATGAAACTTGGAACATACATGCTTTGACACTATATGAAGCTATCTTCCAATCCATAGAGATACAACATTAAAAGCATAAAAATGTGGAGCAATCTTCCAGACAGTCTTCAAAACAATCTTCCTATAGCAAAAACTTTCACCAACATATGGAGACCAAAACTTCTTTGTATCAACACATACATTCTTAGGAACAATAGGAGAGAGCATACAATATGCTTTAGACCATCAGTAACATCTCCCCAACATCAGCAACTCATCCGATCATCTTAGTGCTTCTAATTCCCATATTAATATGTCTTATTTGTTGTCAACAAACATACTTAATGAATACAATCTCTGCTAACTAAGAGCTTTAGAAACATGACATCCAACCATGAACTTTTAATTCCCCTATTAATATATCTTCTCTTCAGCCACCGGATAGGACATGACATCCAACAATAAATTGTATCTTCTCTTCTAGATGGGAACATGACATCCAACCATGAACTATATCTTCTCTGTTGGATGGGGACATGACATCCAACCATGAACTTCTAATTCCCATCTTAATATATCTTCTTTAGGACATGACATCCAACCATGAACACCATCAGACATTCATGACAGTGTTGACATCAATGACAACCTTGTGACAGTGTTGACATTAATGACAACCTTAAGGACCATATGTGTAACAAGTAGGTACTAGCCCAGGACACTTTACACTTGACTACTTTTGGCCAAAAGTAGTTGGAGTTGCTCGAGCTAGAGAGGATCTATTATTTTTGTCATATCAAAAATTTAAAGCATAGAAAATTGTAGAATTGTCACTTACTAACATACCTCCTTGTGATGTCCCCGGACCTCCTCGATATTCTGAGGCTACGACAGTAGTTCCCCTATCCTGCAGGTGGCAAATGAAATTAAGTGTGAATCAAAGGTTCTTCCCCATTCCTGAGCATCTAGTAGATATGTTGAGGTTCCCCCTCCACCATCCCTTATGTCTAACTCCATTATTAAACAATAAATTGATGTAGAAAGGGCATGCACTCAACTCAATGGACCTACAAATCCTTTATCAAGCAACCTAATGGCTATAATGTGTTATATTTCAATATGTCAAACTAGGGAATTGTATTCTTTTTAGATGGTACCTATATTGTATGCACAATCAAGGATTTTCAAGTTTAACCTAGAAGTTGTGCATAGAAACAAACTATAAAGAAGGAAACAAATTCTAATTTGCAAAGAACAATAGCTGCTACAAGTAGGTAATTTTGTTAAGGAATAATAAATACCACTTTCAGCTTCCTAAAGAATTGTTCATGAAATAACTTAATCATAGTAGGAAAATAGTCTATGTACTAAGTAAGCGATCACCTTGAATATTCCCTAATTCAATAAATCTTAATAACTTGTTGGGTGAATATTTTGTCGTTTAGCTAACCAACGACAAAATGGTTATATTGCCACAGTTATAATGAGACTAAGTCTCTCCTCTCAGCAAGGAGAGGTTCTCTTTAGATAATGAGCTCTTTCTAACAAGCAACTTTTAATACTTAAAACGAACTAAAAACTATATTGGGGTGTAATCACTTCATCCTATTCTCTTTTTCAGAATAGATGCTTTTCTCTTCAAAATAACAACTTCATCAAAAACAATGTATGGGTGGCAGTTTTGGCTGACCTAGAACATAAAATAGAAAAATATGCAAGAGCGGCAAAATTTACCAACTCTGCATATTAAAACTCAAAAAATTTCTAACACCCAAAATAGTCAAAATTGATATTTTGACAAGCTTGTAACTTAGTCAATCTTTGCGAATCTCAAGAAATCAACCAAGGGGAATGTCACAAACTATTCTAACAATGTCAGATGATTTCATACGAGGTCAAGAGAACTTGCCTTGATTTGCGAACTTAGAGTGTAGACTACAAAACGGACAAGTTTCGTAGGGGTTGTCTACAAAAATGAGTGCAACTAATTTTGAGAACAACAGCTGGCTCTAACTGGGGAACTTCCTTCGATTGTTCTTTGAAATGATCAAAGGGAGAAGAATCCAATCTCTAAGTGCCTTCATCTTTGCCATTGGGCCATAAAGTCAAGCTACCAAAACAAAAAGACACACAAAGACTAAACAAAAATGAAAAAAAAATCATAAAAACTATACAAATGTACAAATGAACTTATCCGATACTTCAAGGATTGAAGTGCTTCAGATGTTGTCCATTGTGAGGTAGCAAGAATGGTGTTCCATCAAGATACTCTAGCAAGAAGCTATTTTCACCACAAAATTGATGAATGACAAACGGGCCTCTCCATAGGGAATCAAACTTCCCATGCATTCCTTTTGGCTCTCTCCTCTTGTCCCATAACAAGACTTGATCCCCAATTTAAAATTCTTGAGCCTTCGCCTTCTTGTCAAAGAGCTTCTTCATTTGACTTTGATGTTCAGCAATATGGTCTACTACCATAACCTGCTATTCTTCAAGTTCAGTGAGGTACATTATTCTCTTGTCAATAGAACTTTCAAAAGTTCTATCTTCCACTACCTTTGCCAACTTCAAAGTTGGCAATTCCAAGGTAATAGGTATCTCTGCATTCAAACCATACAAAAGCTGAAATGGTGACATGCCTATTGCCCTTTTGAGGGTAATCCTGTCTACCCATAAAGTATCAAGTAAAGCTCTATGCCAAGTTCTCTGATTATCCTCCCCCAGTTTCCTGATAATGGTAACCAAATTTTTGTTACTAGATTCTGCCTGACCATTCCCTTGCAGATAATAGTATGATGAATGAGAAAGAATGATCCCATGTTCATAGCAAAAACTAGTGATCTTGTTTGAAGAAAAATAGGTAGCATTATCTGCTACAATTTTGTTTGGAACTCCAAACTGGGAAATAATATTTTCCTTAAGAAAATTACATACTACCTCAGAAGTAGCATGCTTGACTGGAATTGCCTCCACCCACTTGGTGAAGTAATCTGTTGCAGTGAGAACAAAATTGTGTCCTGCACTCAACAGTGGGTTCATAGCACCAATGAAGTCAATACCCCATTGCTGAAAAGGTTCTTCAATCACAACTGGCTTAAGTGGTAGTGCAACCAACTTAGGCTTTCCAACAAACTACTGACAGAGTTCACATCTACGTACCCAGTTGTACACATCTTGAAATAATGTGGGCCAATAGTACTCAGCCCGCAAAATTTTATGAGTCATCACAAGTGCTGAAAAATGTCCTCCACATGCCAAATTGTGAAAAGACTCTAAAAGTCTACGTTGTTGTGCTTTATCCACACAATGGAGAAAAACTCCATCAAGGCTTCTTTTATACAAACCATTATCCCACAAGACATAGTTTGTAGCCTTTAATTTGATAGGTCACTTCTCTTTATAAGATAAATGAGAAGGACACTCACCATAGGTGAGAAAATGAAGAATATTGGAATACCACTCATCTGTAGTAGTAACAAAGAGAATAGTTGGCATATCTTCAACCTCTGCCTCTTCATCTCTGGTTTCTTTTGGGACGTTGTCAGCAATCAGCTGACACAAACCTCGACCACGTACAAGCTTGGTAGGTTTGATATCAAGATCAAACTTTGAATTTTGGCAATCTAATTGCCTCTTTTGGTCCCAAACTCTTGTTGTGTCAGGACGGATTTCACTGTTGTATCTGGCACCAAAACAACAACATGCAAATTTAGAATATAAAATCGGAAATGCTTCACCACCTTGACCATGACATAAGCATGTTTCTCCATATTTGAGTATTTTAGTTCATGAGCCTTCAGAGGGAAACTCATAAATGAAATAGGAGATTCCACACCTTCATTTTGCTGAACAAGAATTGCTGAAAGTGTATGCTCGAAAGCATAATTGTACATTATGAAGTCCTTAGTATAGTCAGGACAAACTAGAACCGGAGCATGAGCTATGGCCCTTTTAATGTACTCAAAGGCTACTTTACCTTCTGCACTCCAATGGAAAGTGGCCTTACCTTTCATCATATTGACAATATGATGAATTTTCTCTGCAAATTCTGGAATGAACCTCCGCAAAAAATTTACCTTTCCAAAGAAAGAATGAACTACAGTCTTACTAGCAGGCAAAGTAAGACTTTGGACAGACTTGACTCTTTCTAAGTCAATTTTAGTACCTTATTTGGACACAATATGACTGAGAAGCTTACCCTCTGTAACCCCAAAAACTAATTTCTTAGGATTAAGAGAAATACCGTTTTGACGACACTGTTCCAGAACCTATCGCAAATGGTAGGCATGATCTTGACGTTGTTTAGAGAAAATGGTCAAGTCATCAAGATACACCACAATGAATTTCCCCATCTTGTCTCTAAAAGAGAGATCCATTGCTCTCTGGAAAGTAGCACCAATATTGATCAAACCAAATGGCATCCTGCAGTATGCAAATGCACCCCAAGGTGTTGTGAAAGCAATCTTGTATTGATTTGCTTCGCTGACTTCTACTTGATTATATCTTGAAAAACTGTCTAACATAGACAGCATCTTCAAACTAGTTACAGTTTGTAACACTTGGCCCATAATAGGCAAAGGGTAGTTATCTTTTAAAGAAGACTGGTTGAGATTTCTGAAGTCAACACAAATACGGATTTATCTGTTCTTCTTTCTCACAGGAACAATATTCGCAATCTAGGTGGAATGATGGATAGGAAAGATTATCCTTGCATTCAACATTTTCTAGATTTCAGAAAGAATAGTACCTGATATTTTGGCATTATACTGCCTCTGCTTTTGCTTATGAGGCAATGATCCAACCTTGAGAGGGATTTCATGCTGGATCTCCTTAGGTCCAAAAGACTTTAGATCATCATATGAATATGCCAGAACATTAATGCAATGGCAAAGAAGTGTAATGAATTTGAATTTCTCATCAGCAGTGCAACACTTCCCAATGTTAACCATCTTGGGATCTGCTTTAGAACTCAAATTTACTTGTTCAAATTCCATGGATGAACTTGAATCAAGTTGTTGCTGTTGTTTGATATATCTATCATGCTTGTCAAATAATGTTTCTAAAGAAACCAAACCTTTCGAAATCTTATTCCCTTTTAGCTGAAGAAACTCCTCACCAGTTTGTGAATCTATTTTAGAAACATATTCACGTGGTGGAGAATCACTACCTTCAAAATAGAGCTCATCAAAGTTATCTGTCTTCTCTAAGAAAGCTATGATCTGATTGTCACCATTGAAGACCTGCCAATGGTTAGCATTGTCTGGCACACTTGGTCAGAAAACCAACTCAATTGTGTACTTGTTACCTTTGAAGTCCTTACGGGGGACCATAAGGGTGGCGGAGATAGCTAATGAATCAGCATGATCATTAAACTCTCTCGGTACTGTAGAGAGGTCAAAAGCATTAAAACCCTCAATGCAATCCCAGACATGATTGCGGTAATGTCTCAGCCTTTCATTCTTGGTCTGATAAATATTTCTCACTTGACAAACCACAAGTTTAGCATCACCTTGTGCGTGAAGATTTTTAATACCTTTAACACAAGTAGCCTCCACTCCGAGCAATAATGACTTGTATTCAGTCGTGTTATTAGTATTGTTGAACTGCAACTTATAAGAGAAAGGAAAGATATCACCTTGTGGAGATATCAAAACAATTTTGATTCCAGATTCGGTGGAAGAACAACTGCCATCAAATTCTAAAATCCAAACATCATTTAATTTCCCATTTTGATGTTTCTACAACCAGTAGATTATTCTTCATCAGAAAGAGAAGAATCTGACATCATTATGCTCTTGTCTGAACTTCCATCTAAATTATCTTCTGATTCTCCATCTGAAATATCTGAACTCTCATTTGATGAACTAGAAGTATCTTAAGTAAACAAGAAATAATTACCCATTCTTGAAGACTCAAACAAAATTTAGGCTTTTGGATTTTCATTTTGGGTAATAATATATTTTGCCTCCTTCTCAGGAAGTAACTTTTGCATGACACCTTTCATAGGTATCCTTGCCTTAGATAAATCCATGTTTAGTTCTCCACCCACATCTTTACAAAAATTACGCCCAAGCAAAATGCCATAAGAAGCTGGAACATCAACAACTAGGATGGTCATCTTGATTCTCTTATCTGGAAAGGCTGCAAATGCAAATTGGGCATCTTTGATTTGGCCCAACAATGACACTTGCTTATTTTCCATTGAGAAACATCTCCCAAAGGTCTTGGTCAAAGTAAGACCGAGAGCATCTGCCACCTTGGCAGGCATTACATTATCAGAAGCCCCGAAGTCTATTATACAATTGCTTAATTTATGCCCATTGACCAATAGAGAAACATAGAAGGGTTCTATTTTCCCTGGAGCAACAAGGGGAGTAGTGACTAGGTTATTTTGGGTGGATTTGTTCTTTGAGGAGTCATGGGCAATTTTAGGAGAATCTTGCCATGTAGGGACAGTCTTATTTTTAACATACTTAGCTAACCCATCAAACTGTTCAGGATTAGCTTGTAAATACTCTACTTCAGACATTTGGATTTTGGTTTTCCTAGCATGATCTATTATGTCAAAGAGTTGAAATGAACTAGATACAGAGGAAGGAAATACATCATTTTGGGTTTTTGTTGGGGTAGTACTGGTCTAAGGAACAAAAGTAAAATAAACAGGATTGTTAGATGAACTTACTTGTTTATTGACAATCGGGTCCTTTGACTGAAAAGGCAATGGAGTTCCTCGTTTGGCAATCGAGATCACAAGTTGAGGCTCCTCTCTTGTCTTTCCTTTATCAGGTTGTTGATTTGATTGATTTTGGGACCTAGTAAAAATAACATATGCTCCATCATATACTTCTCCTTCTCTTTCAGCTTCATCTTGGTAATTTAGAAAACCAATGGTAGAGTCGCCATATAATTCTTCTTCTCCTTCTGTAAAAAGATTAGCATTATTCTCCTGATCCAAATCACGTTGGAAAGAATTATCATGCTTTGCTTCATAGTAGCCAACTGCTGAGTTGACCGACGCTGCTTTAATGGCAAGCTTCCCCTATGTGGGAGGAAGATGATTTTGTTGCCTTTGATTTCTGGCAGCATTGCCTTGATATGAATTGTTAGGAAATGTCCTCCTTGGTATATCCTTATAAGAAGGAGTAGACATACCTTGAGACATTTGCTTTTTTCAAAGCTAGCAACTCATTAGGTAACTTCTGCACCATAAGATCTGTGGTGCTTGTGGAAGAATTATCAATAGAGGAATGACCTCTATTTCTGTTTGAATCTCTTCTTATCTTACCCACAAGGATAAGATCATCTTCAACCTCTATAGCCAATCTTTGAGCTAGAGGAAGATCAGCAGGACCAGCCCGCCTTAATAGAAAACTTACCTCAGGAAGCTGAGAGTTGATGAAGAAACATTTAAGATTCTCTGCCATTGGTTGAGCGGTTGTAGGAATCCTATTTGTCAATTTATTGAACTTGGTGATGAAATCTCGCATAGGATCATGTGGTTCTCTCTTCATCTATGTTAGCTGAGCTAACAAAGCATGTGCATCTTCTGCAGGCTTAAACCTAGCTTTAAACTTGGTTTTGAGAGTATTCCAATTGGTTATGGACTGGGCTTGAAGATGGTAAAATCAATCTGCAGCAGCACCTTGTAATGTTTCTATAAAAAGTCTCACAGCCACATCTTCATGTTCCACTGCTATCACACCACAAGCTATGCAAAATGCTGCAATGTGTTCATCAGGATGGACTCTCTCATCGCCATAGAATTTAGTGAAATTCTTCCTTGAACTACGAGGTAGTTCATGCAGTGGAGGCGTTAAATTCAAAGGACCAAAAGTATTACCCCATGGACCTTGAGCTGCCATTATGCGTTGATTGAAAGGTGGGATAACAAACCCTTGTGGAATTTGAACAGATAAAACTCTATTAGTATTGGAGTTGGAAGCTTCACCTAGTATTGGAGACCTGGCGTTGGTAGGAGGAAAACTCCTAGTTTGCTGAAGCTGAGGTTGTGGAGGCAAAAGACCAAAGTTATTTTGCTGCATTAACTCAAATATAGGATCAATAATACCTTGACCTCTCTTGCTTCTTGTATACCGTGAGTCTGCCAGAATGCAATGTACTCAACAAAGATTTGGAAACAACTTAAAACAATGGAAGAGGATGAAATGCTTCAACTCAAAGCGTGAGGCTCCAAGTTGCGAGTTCTTCCCCAGCGGAGTCGCCAAAAAAATGTTGGGTGAATATTTTGTCATTTAGCTAACCAATGATAAAATGGTTATATCGCCACAACTTTAATGAGACTAAGTCTCTCCTCTCAGCAAGGGGAGGTTCCCTTTAGATAATGAGCTCTTTCTAACAAGCAACTTTTAATACTTAAAATGAACTAAAAACTATATTGGGGTGTAATCACTTCATCCTATTCTCTTTTTTTAGAATAAATGCTTTTCTCTTCAAAATAACAACTTAAAAAAAAATAATGTATGGGTGGCATTTTTATCTGACCTAGCACATAAAATAGAAAAATATGCAAGAGTAGCAAAATTTACTGACTCTGCATATTAAAACTCAAAAATTTTCTAACACCCAAAATAGTCAAAATTGATATTTTAACAGGCTTGTAACTTAGTCGATCTTTGTGAATCTTGAGAAATCAACCAAGGGGAATGTCACAAATTATTCTAATGATGTCAGATGACTTTGCATGAGGTCAAGAGAACTTTCCTTGATTTGCAAACTTAGAGTGTAGACTACAAAACGGACAAGTTTCGTAGGGGTTGTCTACAATGAGCGCAACTAATTTTGAGAAAAACATAACTTAATGAACTAATAATATAAACTAACAAGAGAACTATAGTTACCTCAAGTGGCCCTTGCTTGAGTGACTACAATCTCGTAAAAATCTAAATTAGTTCACTTCTTATTTCAACTACTCATTGACTGAATCTGAATCTACATTCTCTATTGAATTCTGGAAGATGTAATACAATAACAAGAACTTGACAATACAAAATCTCTTCTAACCCCCCTCTGTCATATACATAATCTATCATATATAGATAGGATATGAGCCTCCTATTTGAATTGAACTTCTAAACAACTATCCTACACTTGTACATTCTCCCCACAAACTAGGAAGAAGACTTTATTATTATTCTAATCAGATCAGAAGTAGGAAACTAACTATTACAAAGATAATCCAGATATCATAGTCCTACTATGATTCTTCTTATTCATTATAAAGATAGGCATAAATGAATACAGCACATCATTGGATTAATCATGAACCATAATCTGAGCTCCTCTTAATCTTTATGACTATGTCAACTGCTGAAGATAAAATTGTCAAGGAGTGGGAGGAGTTATGGTTAAACCATGCCCACTTGGTTCAGGATCCTTCTTCTTTGGTTGCGGGCTACTGCATCTATAATTGCAGATAAACACTTCCTTTGTTGCGTGTTGACAGATGGCCTTTGCCACATGTAACCATGTACTTATTACATAAGGGTTAGTTTCTCCATACAGTATTTACACATCACAAACTACCATAATTGACAGAAATTACTATCACATTCTATAAACAATCATTAATTCACACATAATCATTCATCAACATATCATGCATTATTCTTAATGCTTTCAAGTCTTAAAGGTAATCATAGGCATAGATAATGTCTAGGAAAGTCTAGAAATATCTTTAGAAAGTACAAACTTAAACAAGGGAACTAGAACAAAATAAAGTCCCATCACAAACCCCAACTAAATGTGTTGCTTGTCCTCAAGCAACTAGGGCCTCTGATTATACTAGAGTGCAATCTCTTTGTAATCCGTGGGTTCCATGACTCCTTGATCTTGTTTAAGATAGAAACCTTTATGTTTAGCCAACTGATCCCACCTGGCCTGCTCTGTTGCTTGAAATGTTTTCTGTCCTTGCCAATGTGGGATTGGATATAGGAGAAGAGGAGGATGAAACACTAGAGGAAGCTAGGTAATTCCATGCTCAATAGTTGATTTGATGTACCTATGTGCCCTAGTAATTGATGCCAAGAAATTGAAGACAGAGTGGGGTTCTTTTCTTCTTAATTCTTGTGTCAACTCTTTCCACCCACCTCTTGAGAAGTTCAATGCCTCCTTACCAGTGCCATCAACTAATTTCTTAAATTTCTTATAATCTACTACTCTACATTCAAGGACCTTTTCTTCCAACTCAGGGTGTTGGATAAGATTGATCCATTCTACTACTATCCGATTGGGATCTTGGGCCTCTACCCTGATTTTGAGTGGAATTGATTTCTCTTTCTCATTATACTGTTGTTGAAGGACCCCTCTCCTATGTTCATTTTGTATGAATGATGCTAGGGCTTTTATCTGCACATCCCCAATAACAATTAATGGATTCCAAGCAGTGTCATAAGGAATAGCCAATTCATGCAAATAAAATTCACACAATTGATTCTGCATCTTTGGGGTAGCTCTCTGGTAGGCTATCAAAAACAATTCTAGTGTAAAAAAGGAAATACGAGCATCACTGTACAATTAACTAAACTAAAAACTCAAGTATTGCTCTTGTAAGTAAAGGGCATAAACTCTCGCAGGAGGTCTACATCTCATAAGTACTACAATCATGTCCACCATCCTATCTGTTTTAAATTTTAATCTCCTTATCTCCTCAATCTCCTTTTTATGCTTCTCTTTCATCTCATGCTTTTCATTTACTACTTCCTCTATTTTCTCCCACAATTGAAAGCAATAGTCAACAGGGTTGATGGTGCAACTTCTTGATGATCATCCTGCTACTCAGGCTCTAAACTTCTATTTATTTATATAATGGTAAATTGAGCTAGTTGATCTAGTCCTATTCCATATTATTGATAAATGTGTAACTGATTTTCTAGTCTTTTAACCCTCTCATTCAACCCAGTCTCTTTTTTTTGGTATTCCTATAGTTGTTTTTCCAATGCTACAATCTTTGTAAAGCTACCTACAGCTCATCGATCTTCTCCTTAGTTTTCTCCTCTTTATCCAACAATAATTCCTCTTTTTGAATTTCATCAGAGGAGGCTTACAATTCTTGGTTTCCTGCATCAGGAGGAGGTTGAGGTTGTTTTCTTGCTGTGAACAAATCTTCCTCTGATTCTGTTTTAGTTTCCATAACATTTGATTATGCCACATTCAACTGTTCCCTGTTAACAAATAGATGTTCCCTTTTTGACTTTGTTTCTGATTGCACATCAACTACCCTCTTTTGTTTAGGAGGGAATTTTCCTCTTGTAACTCCTTTTTCTTTCAGGTGGCTAGAGCGCCTTGGTGGTTGGGTAGACACTTTTTGTTTCTTCTTAGCTTTAGAGGGAGAAGAGGATGCTTTTCTTTTCTTATTGGGCTTGGAAGCAGAAGGAGGGTTCTTGGAAATTTTAGATGAGCTACAGGTTGTGAATCGGTAATTTCAAGTTGCATTTCTTGCTTTTCAAATTGTTCAGTGTGGCTACAAGATTGTGAAACAAGATGTTTTGGCAATGGGGTTAGTATTGGTGAAGCTGTAGGAGTGGAAAACTTTGTAGGTTTGTCTGTTGGGTTATTATTGTATGGAGTTGAATGCTCCGGAATAGTGTCATAGCTACGGGTAGGTGAAGCCGTTGGTTGGAAAAAGGTTGCAGGAGCTTCCTCCCCTTCCTCTGATTGTGTATTCTCTACCCATGCCTCATCTTCCCCAGCTGGTCTGACCCTCAATGGTATATCATCAATGTGGTTAACCTTAAGAAACGTTTCCCAAAGAATGGTTGGGAACTAAACAAACTTATTTTCGCCAATAATATAACCAGACAATCATGTGATAGGGATGATTGGTTTCCTTTTTGCTTATACTCAGCATACATTCTTTTTAGTAGATTAAACAAAAAATTTGGAACATTTACAACTCTACCATGACAGAGATGAATCAATAGTTTAAAATGCACAATATATAATAACGATTGTCTTCCATCACAGGTTAAATAATTAATGATATAATTAGCAACAAAATCCCATAACCAGGGTAGAGAGACACGTTTAGTACCTTGAGATGAGGAGTCTAATCTTTCACCAAGTTGGACAAATTTGGCTCTTACTGTAATGGCATCAACTTATCAACTTTTACAGGAAGTTCCTCTCCAACTATAGGTAATCTTGTTACCTCTGCAATAGCAGTCTCTGAAGCATCAACCCTTAATCCCCTGACTATTGCTTCATTATGTTGAAACATCCTTGCAAATTATTGATTCATGGCTTCATTGTATTCGGTTAGTCTGAGGAAATAGTCAAGCCATCTAGCTTGCTGGAAAATAGGCATATAGTCTGGGTCACTTAACAATATTGTATGATCCGTTGGTTCTTTCCTTATGGGATCCCCACCCATCGTGTGACACTTCTTATTTCCTCTACAACTTCAATTACCTGTTTGCCAAGCCTTTATGGAATAATCTTTTGCTGGAACTAATTTCCACCCTATTTTTTCCTTTCTTGTTTCTGCCTGTGCATCTATCAGTTGCTACTGATCAACTACGTATGCTATGCAACAAGTTGCCATAAATTATGAAAAGAAAATTTTTGGCATGGGTGATGGTACGTGAAATCATTTCTATATATGAAATCCTCCCCAACTAAGGATGCATTTATCCACAAATGCAAAGATAGTGAGGATGTATTGGATAGAGGGGTGAAAGCATTGGGAATTGTGCATAATAGTGGAATAAATGATTGTGTAAGGTAAGATTTCTATAAAATAAATATAATTTATTTTTAATTAATGGAAGGTGTGAGATAAATACCAGTTGAATACTGACGAGGTGATAGATGATGCATGAGAAGAGGCTGACATGGTGGCTGGAATAGATGATATTGAAAAGGGCATCGAAGTGAATTAAGTGGATGTGACGTGAAGAAAGTGTGTTGGAGAGAAGAGTAGGAGCTTGATGACATGTGGTTGGAAAGTACAAATGCAAAAGAAAGAGTGGTGGCATGCAGATGCCATAAATGAATGTGTTGTAGGCAAGAGTGGCTGCATGCATAGAGGCATAAATGTGTGATGTGAAATGTGTGGTGGCTGTGTGGAGAAAGTGAATAGGGTCCAAGTGGAATGGCTACAGGTGCAACGGCTACAAGTCCCATGAAAATGAGAGTAGACATAGTGGTTGCAGGTGCAATGGCTACAGGTCCCTTAAAATGGTTGGAAAGCCTCGGCTACAGGTCTCATGCGAAGAGTGGTTGTAGGTGCCAGCAACTTCATGCAACTAGATGCGGTGTAGTTTTTTGGTGGATCTCTTTTTTAAAAAAATTTTGATGCAAGAGCATCCGGAAGCATTCAAATCAGTTGGGATAGTTAACAATGAATTGCATAATATTGAGAGAGTGACCTTGGAGATTACCGCATTTTACCGCATTTGCATATCAGAGGTTGTGAAGCTGGACTTAGCATCTAGACATAATCATCTACATTATATCCAAAATTTAGATCATTTGGGTTTGATTCTAGAGAGATATTGCTATTAGAAGATTACTTATTTTTACCTGTTTTCACAGAGTAGAGATGACAGTGTTCAGTGAAGTCTAACGGTTTGCAGAGCTAAAAGGAACATCATTTAAGAAAGTTTAGGACCTGGCCGACCTTACTGGAGATCCACACAAAGTTTTATGTACCTACAGAGCAATACCTTATGTTTAGGTCCGACCTATCTGTGTCTACACATTTCATAACTAGCTGTTGCAATTAGGCCGACTCAATAATGATTTGAAGGCTTGCGGAGGATATAAATGAAGGATAATGATTTGTTACAAGGTAGTAGTGAGGAAATGATTAAGTATATGAAGAGATGAAGTGAAATCTGAAGTATTTTGATCCGAAGAAGAAACAAAACAGAAGCAGAGAGCAGAGCTGAGAGCAAAAGGAGTTACAGAGCAGAGAATTGAGAAGTAGAAGAATGAATTCATGAAAGAGTGTCATTGTATGAATCTTTTGTAACCCTGGGATGCGGCCTAGCATATGTAAAGCCTGAGTGGCATATGTAATGTGTTTTGAGATCATAATATACAGAGGAATGAGATTTGAAGGCTGGGTTTTTCCCTTTTAGGGTTTTCCCAGAATATATCTTGTGTCATGTGCTTATGAATATATCTTTCTTTTAGTTGCTAGCTATATACTTCCATTGCATCTCTAATTGTTCATGTTGTTAGTTGTTTAAGGCTACAAGGTTGGATAATCTCTCATCAAACCCTCCTACCTTGACTACATCAAGTAGTATTAGAGTTGGTTGCGAACCTGTTGGGATGGTTGTGAATCTGTTGGGAAGTTATAAAATGTTGAAGGAAGTGCAAAACCCAAGAAGTAACAAGTATCACCACTGAAGAAGATCAAGGCAAGAAAGATTCAGGTAAGCTTTTCAAATTAAGTTGTTTATTTGATTTGTTTCAATGGAGAAGATTGGGAAAAGGATGAAGAAAGAAAATGAAAACGTAATATACGAAAAGAATATTCTAGAAGAAGAATTGTATGAAATCAAAAGGTGTAATTCAGAATTAATAGAAAGGATAAAAGAACTAGGAGAAGACAAATATGATGCTCTTGAAGAAGAATTAGAAAATGTAAAAAGGAGGAATGAAGAGTTAGAAGCAGAGCTGAAGTTGTTTGAGGATGTTGAAAAGAGATTTGAAGAATTGGAAGAAGGATTCAAGTTGTTTAGAAAGGTGGAAAAGAGGAATAGAGACCTGGAAGAAAATTTGGAAGAGTTGAAAAAGGAAAATAGCCTACAAAAGAGTGAAATATCAGGATTGAAGGAATAGGTGTTAGTTTCCATTGCACCAAAAGATCAACGTTTTAATGCCCGATACAACCACTTGACTTAACAAGCATGGGAGGCAGTTAAGCCCTTGTCACAAACCACCGCAGCACAATGCTGAACAAGGAGACCAAGGGCCACACCTTGCAACAATCCCCCCAGCATAAGCGTGGGGTTTGAACCCATGACCTCGGCTCTGATACCAACTGTTATTTTCTGTTGCACCAAAAGATCGACATTTTAATGCCCGATACAACCACTTGACTTAACAAGCACGGGAGGTGGTTAAGCCCTTGTCACAAACCACCACAGCACAATGCTGAACAAGGAGACCAAGGGCCACACCTTGCAACAATAGGTTAATCAATTAGAGCAGTCACTTGTAGCATGCATAAAAGAGAATGAAAGTTTGAGATCTAAGCCTAAACTTTGTGATGTTTCTTGTGATACTAATGATTTGTGTGATGCTGCAGAAGCTTCTTTAGAAAATACAATTAAAGATAACAATGTAACTGGAACTGCAGTTGTTGGTGATGGTATTGGTTTCAAAATCATGCAGAGAATGGAATATGAAGGACATGGATTAGGAAAGCATCAACAAGGAATTACAAAACCTATTGAACCAGTAATAAGATCAAGAAGTGAAGGCCTTGGATATGACAGAGGTAAAGATGTTGTTACAAGTTCAAAAGGGAAGAAGAGGTATGTATTGTTCTCATTGTAATAGATATGGACATGAAAGGGAATTGTGTTGGGATCTACATCCTTGTAAGTTTTGTGGATTGAGGAATCATTCTAAAAAGATGTGTTTGAATAAAATGAGAAGAAGAAAGCCTATGACAGATTGTATGCAGATGGATTATGGATGGATTGATGGATCAAAATAGAAACATGTTACTTGTATGTTCAAAAGGTTATATAGATGGAAGTATTCATGTGTTAGACTTGAAAAGAAGGATATGGAATAGGAGGAAGAAGACCTTATGCAGAGCCAAATAAGAATAGTAATTCAAACTACAGAGGGAGAGATGATAGGAGTCATAATTCTTACCATGGTGAAGGTTACAAAAGATATGAAAGAGGATTTGATAGAAGATCATTTAGAAGAACCTATTTTCAAGTTTGGAGGAGAAAAAAATCAAGCAGTGAAGGTCAACAAGACCCTGTTACTGGAGAGGCTAATGATGAGGAAACAATAATTGATGCAGAGGAAGTTTATGCAGAGGAAGAACCTATTGACTCACTAAGTTTGACAGAGAAACTAGAAGAAGGTGAAGCATTGATCTTAAGAAGAATTTTGTTGTAAACTAATCATTTGAGAAACAGTGCAAAAGGAAGTTTGTGTGGACAGGTGTGAAGCATAGCAGGGAAAGACAGTTCATATCTCAGAGAAAGGAGAAATGACAAGATATTCTACTGAAAGAGAAAGTTTGTGTACCAATTTGAAGTGAATATGGTAAAAGAAACAGAGAGCAATATAAGAGCAGTGTACGCAGAGAAGAAATTATAAAATTTTGATGTGTGCGGAGGAAATTGTATCTGGAATCAGGGATCAGAAAGTGTTGTAGAGAAAATTCAGGAATGTATTGACTGTATCAAAAGAAGTAGCATGATTGTTCTGGAGGATGCAAGTATGTATTGATTAACTCTTAATTGATTGAAGCAGACATTGATCTTGAAGCAGCTTGCGGAGAAAACTTTCTCAGACCATCAATGATTGAGGCAGTGCAAGGTTTACAAATAGATTGCTAAACCTAAACCATCTAGAATGAAGAATTGAGGCAACTTGTGGAGAAGGCTTGCTTAGACTGCCGATCATTGAGGTAGTGCAAGGCTTGCAAGTAGACTGCCAAATCTAGACCGTGACAAGATGAAGAACTTGAGGCAGCTTGTGGAGAAGACTTGCTCAGACCACTGATCATTGAGGCAATGCAAGGCTTGCAAGTAGACCAATGAACCCGGATCACTAGAAAATGAAGAACTTGAGGTAGTTTAGCAGGGTGGACTTGAATAGACCGTTGACCTTGAGGTAGTTGCAAGTACATGTGAACAGACTGCTAAACTTATCCTAAGGGATCACATTGATTTTGACATAATGCAAACCAAAGTGAAGAGGCTCACTTTTCAATTAACCCTGAGAGTTTGATGCAAGAGCATCCAAAAGCATTCAAATCAGTTGGGGCAGTTAATAGTGAATTGCAGAATATCGAGAGAGTGACCTTGGAGATTACCACATTTTACTGCATTTGCATATTAGAGGCCGTGGAGCTAGACTTAGCATCCAGACATAATCATCTACATCATATCCAAAATTTAGATCATTTGGGTTCGATTCCAGAGAGATATTGCTATCAGAAGATTATTTGTTTTCATAGAGCAGAGCCGATAGTGTTCAGTGAAGTCTAACGGCTTGCAAAGCAATTATGTGACTTGTGAAGCTAAAAGGAACATCATTCAAGGAAGTTTAGGACCTAGCCGACCTTCATGGAGATCCACACAAAGTTCTATGTACCTACGGAGCAATACCTTATGTTTAGGTCCGACTTATCTGTGTCTACATGTTTCATAACTAGCCATTGCAATTAGGCTGACTTGATAATGATTTGAAGGCTTGCGGAGGATATAAATGAAGGATAATGATTTGTTACAAGGTAGTAGTGATGAAATGATTAAGTATATGAATATATGAATCAAAATCCTAAGTATTTTGATCCAAAGAAGAAGCAGAATAGAAGCAGCGCTGAGAGTAGGAGTTACAGAGTAGAGAATTGAGAAGTAGTAGAATGAATTCATGAAAGAGTGTCATTATATGAATCTTTTGTAACCCTGGGCAATGGCCTAGTATCTTTAAAGCCTGAGTGGCATATGTAATGTGTTTTGAGATCATAATATAAAGAGGAATGAGCTTTGAAGGTTGGGTTTTTCCCTTTTAGGGTTTTCCCAGGATATTTCTTGTGTCATGTGCTTATGAATATCTCTTTCTTTCATTTGGTAGATATATACTTCCATTGCATCTCTAATTGTTCATGTTGTTAGTTGTTTAAGGCTACAAGGTTGGAGATGTTGGATCTAGGGCATACAACTGAGAGGGGGGGGGGTGAATCAGTTGTATAGAACTTCTTGTCTTTCAAACACTTAATTCTCTGTTGTTAGTTAGCAGCATATCAAATAATCATTCATGGAAGCATAATACATAAACACAAGAGCAGATAAGCATCAACACATTGAACACCAAGATTTTGACGTGGAAAACCCGGTTAAGGGAAAAACCACGGGGTGATTAACCCAAGATTTATTCTCTGTTAGAAGAATAAAGAAAAAATGAATGGCACATGCCAATAAGGGCTCACTGCCCGAGCACACTGCTCACAAAGAGGCCCACTGCCTACAAGGAGACACACTGTCTACAAAGTGATGAAAATCACAGTCTTGAACTGGAGAATGACATCTCTACCATGTCCGGATCAGTTCCAATTAAGCCCAACAATCTCTGCTCTGCTTTTCGCACGTTTCTTCGCTATACCATGCTCATCCTCACACCACACTGAAATGAATTCACAAATCATTATTTATACAAGACATCGACTTAGGAACAAGCATCTAAGTCGGCAAACAACCATAGGAGTATCCGCAAGATGAATAACACATCCGGTCGGCCATCACAAGAACATTCGCAGGATGAACATCTCATCCGGTCGGCTACACAAAGCAAGAACTTCATCCGGAAGAATAACTTCAATTCCGGGCTCTACCATCAATGCGGACCAACAACAAAACCTAAACATGATCCAAGAACCTTCACAAGCCTGTCTGAATGTCCGGATACATCCGCACTTCCTCTGCTTACTGGGATCTCTTGTCTTCCTCATCCGGAACTTCAAGAACACAGTCTGTCGCCACTGTCATAATGCAAGAGGTACTTCCAGACCTCCAAATCATACACAAATCAGGATGATACATCACACGGACATCCCAAACACTCCTTCCAATCCGCAGATTAGGATAATACAATTTCGGACCTCACCGGATCTTTTTGTGATCCTCTGTCACCTCCGGATACTTGCCGGACCCGGTTCTATACCGGCAGCCACAACTCCTTCAGATCTTCATGCGGACCTCTGAAATCTTAACTGTAGCATCTCAAGACTCATATCTACTAACCCTTTAATCCATATCCTCCGGTTCTCATCCTATACAGTACATTTACCTTCTTCTCATCACTGTTCTTCACTGTTCCTGACTGAGACTAATTTTCTCAATATCCTCAGCACACAGCTCATCAAATCCTTCTTGTCAATGCAATATGAGTATGTTGACATCAATGACAACACTGGATAACCTCATACTTGCAACAATCTCCCCCTTTGTCATTGATGGCAACATATGATGTGAAAAACCATCAAGACAAGAACTTCTCTTTTCTGTCACAGCTCCCCCTATCAACAACAACTCTTCACATGTCTTCCTTTGCTGCTCCCCCTTTGATCATCAACCACTTGTTTTTCACATGTCTTCTCTCCCCCTTTGACATCAATGGCAAAGGGCTCATACTTGCAATTCTCATGCATCAGAATCATACCAGCTGCTCCCCCTTAGTTGCAGCTCCCCATTAGTCCGGATCACAAGATATGACTGTGATAGCCACCGGACTGATGCACATCAGTGCATCTTAGTTCATCACCGGAGGGGCCATGACCCCTAACTTTTCCCGGAGATATTCAAAAGAGTCTTTGGGAAGAGGTTTTGTAAAGATATCTGCAATCTGATCCTTGGAGGGAACATACTCCAATCTGACTTCTTCCTTGTTTACTTGTTCTCTTAAAAAGTGAAATTTGATAGATATGTGCTTAGTCTTAGAATGCAATACCAGATTCTTGGAAATATTAATTGCACTTGAATTATCACAGAAAATTGTGATAGGCTCCTCATATTCAACTTTGATGTCTCTTAGCATCTGCTTCATCCATAAGATTTGAGTACAACTACCTGCTGCTGCAATGTATTCTGCTTCAGTTGTAGACAGAGATATTGCATCTTGTTTCTTGCTTAGCCAAGAAACCAATCTCTTCCCCAAAAAGAATGCTCCACCACTAGTGCTCTTCCGGTCATCCACATCTCCTGCCCAATCTGCATCTGTGTAAGCATGAAGAGAGAAATCCGGATCTCTAGGATACCATAGACCATACTCAACTGTCCCTTTCAAGTATCTAAAAATTCTTTTGATTGCCATAACATGAGATTCTCTAGGATCAGCCTGGAATCTTGCCACAAGACCAACAGCTTGCATTATATCTGGTCTAGTTTGAGTGAGATACAACAATCCACCAATCATTGATCTATACTTTGTCTGATCTGCCTTTGGAGAATCATCATCTTTGCTTAACTTACATCTGGTTGCCATAGGAGTGTTCATAGGCTTTGAGTCCTCCATACCAAATTTCTTTAACAATTCTTTCACATATTTGGTCTGAGAAATGAAGATCCCTTCTTTTGTTTGAGTAATTTGCAGACCCAAGAAGAAATTCATTTCACCAAGCATAGACATTTCAAACTCACTTTTCATCTGATTTGCAAAAGTTTTACACATACTATCTCTTCCTCCAAAAATGATATCATCCACAAACACTTCAACAATCAGAATGTTTTCATGATCAATTTTGAAATATAAGTTGCTGTCAGCAGTACCTTTGTTGAATCCAATCTGCACAAGATGCTTATCCAACCTTTCATACCATGCTCTTGGGGCTTGCTTTAATCCATACAAAGCTTTCTTCAACTTGCAGACCATATCATTATTATCAGACAATTGAAATCCATCCGGTTGTTCAATGTAGACTTCTTCTTCCAGATCACCATTTAGGAAGGCAGACTTGACATCCATCTGATATACCTTGAAGTCTTTGAAGGCAGCAAATGCAAGAAGTAATCTGACTGCTTCAATTCTTGCTACCGGAGCAAAAGTCTCTTCAAAGTCAATTCCTTCTATTTGAGAGTAGCCTTTGCAGACCAATCTAGCTTTGTTTCTGATTACTTCACCAGCTTCATTTAGTTTGTTCCGGAAGACCCACTTGGTTCCAATTACATTCCTGTCTCTAGGTCTGGGAACAAGATCCCAAGTATGATTTTTCTCAATTTGCATCAGTTCATCTTCCATTGCTTTGGTCCAGTTTTCATCATTGCAGGCTTCATTTATTGTTTTAGGTTCAATCTTTGAAATCAGACAACATTCATTCTGATCTTGAGCAATATTCCTTCTAGTTTGTACACCTTTGCTTCTGTCACCTATGATCTGATCTTCAGAGTGATTCAGTCTTACATACCTTGGAATTTTGGGAGTATCCAGCACTGCTGTTTCTTGATCAGGCTCATTCAAACCTATCTCTTCTTCCTGATTTACCGGATCAGGCTGACTCTGTCTCACCGGAGAGGATTGAGGTCCTTGAACACTGTCTTGATCATCTTCATCAAACTCATAAAATCTTGAAGGCTTCTCAATTCCTTCATCAACCTTTACATTGGTGCTTTCTATCATCTTCCTCAATCTCTTATTGTAACACCGGTATGCTTTGCTTTGAGTGGAGTATCCCAAGAAAATTCCTTCATCACTTCTAGCATCAAACTTTCCTAGATCTTCATCTCTTTTAATATAGCACTTGCTACCAAATACTCTGAAATATTTCACAGTAGGAGTGATGCCAAACCAGAGTTCATAGGGGGTCTTACCGGTGTTGTTTCTGATTTGAACTCGATTGAGTGTGTAGACTGCAGTGCTGATAGCTTCTTTCCAAAACATTTGAGGAACATTTGCTTCCAACATCATTGTCCTAGCAGCTTCCTGGATGGTCCGGTTCTTTCTCTCAACTACTCCATTCTGCTGTGGAGTCTTAGGAGCAGACAACTGTCTCCTTATACCCTGTTTCTCACAAAAGTCAATGAATTCACCAGATGTAAATTCACCACCTCTATCAGACCTTAGACACTTTAGTTTCAATCCGGTTTGATTCTCCACCATAGCTTTGAAGATTTTGAACTTCTCAAAGGCTTCTGATTTTTCTTTTAGAAAGGTAACCCACATCATCCGGGAATGATCATCAATTAACAACATGAAATATCTATCACCTTGCAGACTCTTGATTCTTGTCGGACCACATAGATCAGTATGTACTAATTCCAACAATCCGGTAGAAGACTGATCTTTGCTTTTAAAAGAGACTCTGCTTTGTTTGCCTAACTGACATTCTTTACACACACTATTTGTAGGTTTTATCAACTTTGGAAGATCTCTCACAGCCTGAGTATTGCTTATTTTGATGATGTTATCAAAATTTACATGACACATTCTTCTATGCCATAACCAACTCTGATCAATTTGAACAAACAAACAACTTTTATTTGAACCAACCAGATGAAAGATGTTACCTCTTGTCTGAGTACCGGATGCAATTTCAGTTCCGGAGCTTGTAAAGATTCTGCATTTTCCATTCTTGAACCGGAGATCATAGCCTTTGTCCACTAACTGACCAACACTGAGAAGATTGTGCTTCAATCCTTCAACATACAGTACATTTCCTGTTTTGCTCTTACCATCAAAGGAAATAGTTCCCCTACCTCTGATTCTGCCAGCAGAATTGTCACCAAACTTTACCATTCCTCCTTCATATCTTTCCAAGTCTAAGAACTTATTCTTGTCACCAGTCATATGGTGAGAACATCCACTGTCAATAACCCAATCATCCTTTTCTTCCACTTGAGCAGCTAAGGCTTTTTCAACAACTTTGTGATTGACAGATTCAGAGAGCATGGAATCTTCTTCCTTGATGGCTATAAACACCCACTCATTTCCGGATTTGTTTCCTGGTTCTGATTCATCATCTGTTACTCCTTCATTGTCATCTTCTTCATGAACATAATAGCAATTCTTTTGAAACCTTTGTCTGTGAGTATTAGATCTTGCAGATCTTTCCGGACATCTTGAGGCAAAATGACCAATCTTATTGCAGTTGAAACACTTAAAGGGTAGTTTTCCTTCATACTTACCGGATCCTCTTGGCAGTCTTTTTGCAATGAGGGCTTCAAGTTGAGCTGTTTCTGCTTCTTCTTCTTCCATGTCTCTTCTTGCTTGATCATACCATGACATTTTCCTTGATGAGTTTTCACCCGGATCAAATCTCTGTTTGCCTTTCACATAGGCACTGGCTTTGAAAGCAGATTCAGTCTTGGGTGGATCATCTCCAAACTCGGTCATTTCAAATGCAGCTAGTTTGCCAGCCAGTTGTTCTCTTGTGACAGTTGTGTGGGCTCTGAATTCATCAATGGCAGCAACTTTGATTTTGTAGGCAGCAGGAAGGGATCTTAGGATTTTGCAGACAATCTCATTTTCATCTAAAGTTCCACCAGCATTTCTGATTCCACATACTAGCTCATTTACTCTTGGCATAAAGGTAGTGATGTTTTCATCATCTCTCATTTTCAATCTTTCAAATTTCCCTTTCAGACTTTGCAACCTTGCACTTTTGACAAACTCATCTCCTTCATACAGAAGTTCCAATTTAGTTAGGATCTCATATGCAGTGGGTAGGTCAATGACATTCGAGAGATCTGAGTCATTCAATGCGCTTAGAAGAGCTTCCTTGGTCCGCAGATTGTTTTCAGCTTCTGTGATTTCATTCAGGGTTGTCGGACCACCTTGTGGAGGTACATATGGTTTTGAAATCATACCTAGGTATGCTTTTCCCATGCATTCCAAGTGACACTTCATGCGACCTTTCCAGAGAGTGAAGTTGGTTCCATCGAACTTCGGACTATCCTTCTTGTATGACGACATCCTGGATCTCCTCAAGCGGTTAAGCTCTTGTCAGAGGAACTTAGCTCTGATACCAATTGTTGGATCTAGGGCATACAACTGAGAGGGGGGGGGTGAATCAGTTGTATAGAACTTCTTGTCTTTCAAACACTTAATTCTCTGTTGTTAGTTAGCAGCATATCAAATAATCATTCATGGAAGCATAATACATAAACACAAGAGCAGATAAGCATCAACACATTGAACACCAAGATTTTGACGTGGAAAACCCGGTTAAGGGAAAAACCACGGGGTGATTAACCCAAGATTTATTCTCTGTTAGAAGAATAAAGAAAAAATGAATGGCACATGCCAATAAGGGCTCACTACCCGATCACACTGCTCACAAAGAGGCCCACTGCCTACAAGGAGACACACTGTCTACAAAGTGATGAAAATCATAGTCTTGAACTGGAGAATGACATCTCTACCATGTCCGGATCAGTTCCAATTAAGCCCAACAATCTCTGCTCTGCTTTTCGCACGTTTCTTCGCTATACCATGCTCATCCTCACACCACACTGAAATGAACTCACAAATCATTATTTATACAAGACATCGACTTAGGAACAAGCATCTAAGTCGGCAAACAACCATAGGAGTATCCGCAAGATGAATAACACATCCGGTCGGCCATCACAAGAACATTCGCAGGATGAACATCTCATCCGGTCGGCTACACAAAGCAAGAACTTCATCCGGAAGAATAACTTCAATTCCGGGCTCTACCATCAATGCGGACCAACAACAAAACCTAAACATGATCCAAGAACCTTCACAAGCCTGTCTGAATGTCCGGATACATCCGCACTTCCTCTGCTTACTGGGATCTCTTGTCTTCCTCATCCGGAACTTCAAGAACACAGTCTGTCGCCACTGTCATAATGCAAGAGGTACTTCCGGACCTCCAAATCATACACAAATCAGGATGATACATCACACGGACATCCCAAACACTCCTTCCAATCCGCAGATTAGGATAATACAATTCCGGACCTCACCGGATCTTTTTGTGATCCTCTGTCACCTCCGGATACTTGCCGGACCCGGTTCTATACCGGCAGCCACAACTCCTTCAGATCTTCATGCGGACCTCTGAAATCTTAACTGTAGCATCTCAAGACTCATATCTACTAACCCTTTAATCCGCATCCTCCGGTTCTCATCCTATATAGTACATTTACCTTCTTCTCATCACTGTTCTTCACTGTTCCTGACTGAGACTAATTTTCTCAATATCCTCAGCACACAGCTCATCAAATCCTTCTTGTCAATGCAATATGAGTATGTTGACATCAATGACAACACTGGATAACCTCATACTTGCAACAGGAGAGTCCCTCATCAGACCCTTCTACCTTGACTACATCAATTTTTTTTTTAAATTTATTTACAAGGGTAGAGAAGATCATACCTGAGGAGTGACAACAGATGCGCTTGTGGCCTCATCTACTGTAATGTCATTGGGAGCAACTGTGTATGGAATGCATGTTGCATCTAGTAGTGAATGCTATGGAGCTTGTGTGTAAACTTGTCTTATCAACTGTTGGAGAAAGTTTTCTTTATCCAATGGTTTCTTATAAAGCTTCAAATGGTGTCCATTTACCATAAGTGAAAATATGACTAGATCAATTGTGGTAATATGGATTGCACCATTGGGAAAAACTTCTCTAATTTCATACGAACCCAACTATCTAGTCTGTAATTTGCCTTTGTGGTCCTTATATCTAGAGTCATAAAGTAGGGCTCAGTCACCTGTGTGAAAATCTTTAGTCTTGATGTATTGGTCATGCCATTTGATTCTTTATTTTTGGATTATTTCTGTGTGGTGAACTAGCTCCATTCTCAATTCTTCTAAAGCATTAAGCTGGTGTAACCTATCTTGTTGAGTTTTAGATAAATCCATTCCTAGTTGTATGGTGATTCTCAATGTTTTGTATTTAAATTCAATAGGGAGGACAACCTTTTTGCCATAAACTAGTTCATAGTTGTATACCCTATTGTTGTTTTCCATGTGGTTCTGTATGCCCAGACTGCCTTTGAGAGTCTAGCTGCCCAATCTTTTCTATGCAATGCAACTATCTTTGTTAATATTGCCTCAATTTCCCTATTTGTGACCTCAACCTGGCCATTTAATTGTGGATGATAGGGAGTGGATTTCTTATGTCTGATTTCATATTCCTGAATCAGACTAGCAATCAGGGCTGATGTGAACTGTGGTCCCTAGTCAGTAACTATTTCCCTTGGCACTCCATATTTGGTAAATATTTCCTCATACAAAAATATGGCCACCTTACTGTCTCTTGCAACCTTGAGAGCTTTGACCTCCACCCATTTGGTTAGGTAATCAATACATACTAGTATGTACTCTTTATTGTTAGAGGGAGGATCAATGGGCCCAATAAAATCAATGCCCCATTTGTCAAAGGGTGTAATCACCAATTGTGGCTGTAGGGGCATCTCATCATTTCTTGTAGGTTTGCCCATCCTTTGACAACGGTCACATCTCCTTGTATATTGAACTGTATCTTTGTGCAGTGTTGGCCAATAATATCTAGTAGTTAAGATCTTAAGTGTTGTTCATTTGGCTATAAAATGCCCCCCACAAGGTTCATCATGACATACTTTAATAATGTCATATACTTCATCCTCTCTGATACATATGCGCATGACATGACTAGGTCTCATATAAAAGAGGTAGCCAGCTACCCATGAATAGGGGAAGTTGCGTTCAACCAAATGGCGCCTTTATCTTGGTGAAAGGTGTGGAGGTGTTTTTCTTGAAGCCAAATAATTGGATACATCTGCATACCAAGGAGTTTGGATTGTTAATGCAAATAGGTTTTCATTAGGAAATGAGTTATCAACAACGGGATCTTCATTATAAGTAGGAAGCTTGGAGAGAAAATCAACAACCACAGTGGCCTTCCCAGGTTTGTCCACAATAATGATATCAAATTCCTATAACAACAACAACCATCTAACCAGTCGGCCACTAACCACTAGTTTGTTCATTAGATACCTTATTGTTGCATGATCAGTATGAACAAAAACATGATATCAACTGATCTAGTGTCTGAATTTATTGATTGCATAGATAATAACTAACATTTCTTTCTTTGTGACAGTATAGTTAAGTTCATCACATTGTAGATTCTTACTAATGTATTAAATAACATATTCCAAATTCCCCTCCTTTTGTCCTAATATAGCACCTACAACAGAGTCAGAGGCATCTGTATGATTATGAAAAGGTATTTTCCAATTGGGTCCTCTGAGTATAGGTGTCTTTGTCAAGGAGTCCTTAAGATTTTCAAAGGTTGTTTGAAAAGAAGGTTTCCAATCAAATTCAACATCCTTAGAGAGTAGGACAAATAGAAGTGCCACTATTTTACTGAAATCTTTTATAAACCTCCTATAATATCCTACATGGCCAAGAAAGCTTCTGACATCCTTTTGTTTTTGAGGAATAGGTAATGTTGAAATGACTTCAATTTTGTTGGGATCCACATGAATTCCTTTCTTGGACACAAAATGTCCAAGTACTACTCCTTCTTCCATCATCATGAAATATTTTCATGACTAAGAGACGGGTTGTGATTCTGACATCTTTGGAGGACCTTTTCAAGGTTTGCCAATGCTTCTTCATAAGAATCTCCATAAGTGGTGTTGCATATGTTTTCATTGATGTCAAAGGAGTGGTAATCATTGATGTCAAAGGAGTAGTGATCAGAGGTGTTGTATATGTTGTCAAAGAAGTGATGATCTGAGGAGTTGTGATGTGAAACATTGATGTCAAAGGAGTGGATGTCAAAGGAGTAGTGATGATGAAGAGGTGAAGGTTGTCAAAATATTTTGATTAATGTCAGGCATTGATAATATGAAGTAATTACTACATAAAGTGTCTCTTGATGAAAAGAATTGCATGATGATATGAAGGTGTTGTAATATCTTGTCTTTTGGTGAAAAGAGTTGTTGAAGGAAATTGTTAGTGAAACAGTCAAGTTGTTGTAAGTGCTAGATGCACAGGATATTGTACTACATTCTACCGTAGATGAAGATATGGCCTTGTGTCTTCGAGGATAGCTACAGATAGCTATGAGGTATGTGTGATCAAAGTTTCAGAGCATAAAAGTTACCATAGAGTTTTCCAGAGTTAGTAGAGTGAAAACAAGTCATGTTGTTGTGTAAGGTTATCAGAGAGAACAAAAATCCACCGCATTTCACCAAACTTTGATGTTTAGCTTTGTTGTTTGAGAAATGAGTTTAGATGGTCAGTATGTATGCTTAATTTAGGTTTCAAGTGTCCCAGAGCACCGTAAATGTGTTTTTCAATGTTTTATGTCAAGACAATGGTGCTACAATGTTGTTGCAGTCTCAAAGACACAAAAGAATGCTCTGGACATTCCTCTGCACTTGAAGATATATCCTAGCAGTTTGAAACATATGTAAATAATGGTGTCTTGCATAACATATCCAAATTTTAGAATGTAAAAAGTACGGCAGGTATGTTTTTCAATGTTCTAAGTTAAGACAGTGTGACTAGACAGAGTAAATGTTACTAGCATCAAAGTTTGATTGCTTGTGCCAACAAGCTAAAGCATGAAATAGAAAGAGGAATACATGAGAAGTTTTTTCAAATTATATAATGTTTGTGGCATGAACCACATGATGATATCTCTCCTCTTTGGCACTGCATAGGGTCTGAAGCTAAGGTATGAAAGAATAGTTGTTTGCTATGTCGACATGGTGTGTTTGAGTGATTGTGATGTGTGTTTGGTAGCGTACGCCAACAAGAAAGTTTAGGAGAAGGTAAAATGGGTCTAGTAGACCTCGTGGTATGAACTGCATAGTGGGATTTCACTCCTACATTACCACAGATGATTTGGGAGCCAACAAGCAAGGCTGATTACATGTTTCATGTTACACACGTTACTTTTAGGCCGACAAAGTTAATGTTTTGAATACTTGAGGAGGATATATATGAAGGATAGAAGATGTTTCAAGGTGTTAGAGTTAGTGAGTGAGTGTGTGCAATGAGAGTGCAAATAAGATCTTTATAGAGCAATATGATGATGAAGTTTAGAAAAGATCAATTCAGTTAAAGCAAGTGCAGAGGTGATGTTGCTGTGAAGGTTATTGATCCAGTAAGGATTTTTGCGGAGGTGTTTGAAGATGTAGTGATGATTGCTAAGGTAGTTAAATTAGTTGTTGTGGTAGTGCAGAGGTGTTTGAAGATCAGTTGATGTTGCAAAATAGTTAAAGTAGTTGTGATTGTGAGGAGGAGATAGAGCCATCAGAATCAGTCAGATGGCCTAGAAGATAACAATGCAGAGTTTGTAGAGATCAATAGAAGATTGAAGTTGGAGCAATAGTATGAAATTGAGAAGAATCATCTGAATCAATTGTGCATAGGTTAGTGCCTCAGTTGGTTTGTGTTAATCAGGTAGTGAGACAGTAGTCCAGAGGTTGGTGCCTCATTTGTTGTAGTATAACAGGGAGTTGTAGCTTCCTTTGGGTTGGTGCCCATAAAACTTTGTAACAGGGAGTTGGTGCTTCCTTTGGGTTGGTGCCCATAAAACTTTGTGTTGGCGCCCATAAAACTTTGTGATAGGGAGTTGGTGCTTCCTTTGGGTTGGTGCCCATAAAACTTTGTGACAGGGAGTTGGTTCTTCCTTTGGGTTGGTGTCCATAAAACTTGTTTTAATCATATTTTTATTTGTGATGCTAGATTTGGGTAGTAGATCCAAGCATCTTGCTCATCGTGGTTTTTCCCATCTTGGGTTTCCACGTAAATCTGGTGTTATGTGTGTATGTGCTCTTATGATTCTTTTGGTTTAAATGTTTAGTTTGGATTGAATGCATTTAAAGGAAAGAATTTGAATAAGTACTGATTCACCCCCTCTCAATACTTCTGTGTGTTCAACAAGAGGTGGAATCATCCATATACACTTTCATGGAGTCATGAGCAAAATAAAAAAAGACGCTCAAAACAACCCTTTGAAATGTTGCAGATGCATTACATAGTCCAAATGGAAGGACTAAATAGTCATAGGTTCCCCATGGGCATGTGAATGTGGTTTTATCCTGGTCCTCTAGGGCTATTTTGATTTGATTATAGCCACTGAATCCATCTAGGAAAGAAAAATATTTCTTGCCAGCTAAAGAATCCAAGACCTGATCAATGAAAGGTAGAGGAAAATGATCTTTCCTTGTGACTATATTCAATTTTCTATAATCTACACAAACCCACCACTTGCCTCCTTTCTTGGGTACTATGATTAATGGGGATACCCATTGGTTGTCTGATATAGGATATATGAATCCTACATCCAATAGTTTTTGTAATTCATTCTTCACTATGTCTCTTACAACAAGGTTCATTCGTCGCTGAGGTTTGCTAACTGGCCTACATCCTTCATTTATATATATTCTATGCATGCAGATATTAGGATCTATGCCTTTCATGTCATGATAGTCCTAGGAAAATGCTATTTTGTGAGTTTGTAGCATGTTTATCAATTCAGACTATTGTACTATTATCAAATGGTGTTATAGATGTCATAATAGAAGCAACATCTAGCCCTGATAAATTGAGGCTACAACTATGTGGTAGAAAATGATGGAACATGCAGGTAGTGGAAGCATAGGCTTGTGTATTCACTATGGGCAAGATATTATGTAGTGGGCAAGTCAAGCATACTAAACATGGGTCTTTTTGCGGGTCCCTCCCATAAGTGTTTTGTATCACATTAGAGAGCACTTCATCCTCATCCTAAATATTTAACAATGGGCTCTGTTCAATATGATGGTGACTGATTGTCATTGATGTCAAAAAGGTGTTGTGTAGTTTGCCATTGATGTTTTGATTATGATGCAAGGTTGGTTGACAAAGTGTGTTGCTTCTTGCTTTCATGATGTTCACAGGCTGACCACATGGGTCTAATGCAGAGGCCATTCTTTTGGGGTCATCAGGACTTTATAGTATGATTGATTCTGCTTGGAGTTGATCATGGACTCATAATATTGTTTGGAGTTGCTTCATGTTCTTGTGTGCTTTCATGCATTTCTTGTGCATTCATTTACACATATATAAGTTATGTTGGTTGATGTGAAAATGTCAAAGGTTGCACAAGAGGATCTCAGTTGAACAATATTTGATGCTCTATGTCATGATTGTCATGGGTTATGTCTTCATCAGGTTGTGGCTTTAGAAGATGGTTATGATGGACAGGCTCAATATCTCAGTGTTTGGAGATGGAAACAAGACAAGGATAGGTCAAGTTAAGGGAGTAATCACAACTTGTAATGCTTTTAACTTATTCATATTGATTCAAGGATCATTGCAAAATTCTAGAACATATATGCAAGCAATCAAGATATTGTCTTGGAGTCAATAAAGTTCAATGTTCAATGACTAATTTTATTAGCCAAGTGCATTGTTTTTAAGATTTAAATGTGCTAAGTGATATAGTTTTACTCTTCTCACTGCCTGTCATAAACAAGTTGCACTTTTCATATGTTTTGGTGTTGACTTGCTATCGCAAGTCATAAATACTTAAGTTATATCTTTAAGGGGTTTGCACCATGAGATAACCGACCCCTTTCACCTTGTTTACCACTTGTCCTAGTCGAGTCTACATAGTGGTGGCGGCAATTATACATCAACGGTTCTGTTTGAATGTTTCGGTGCGCGCAAAGAGGAGATCAAAGGTGACAATTTAAACTTATGACCTCCTTGCTAAGTATTTGTTTTGACGTGCAGTGAAATGTCAAGTTCTGTGTGACTGCAACATATAAAGTTTTAGAAAGTTTTTATAAGGATATTTTGTGCCCGATTGAAATATAATTTTTAGAAGTTTTTTTTAAGATGTTTCTATTTGAAACACATATTGATCTCTCTCTCTCTCTCTTGGGGTTTAAGAGGTTTATATTAGAAAGTTTTTTTTTGAAGACATTCTATTATATTGGAAATTATTTTTGGAAGACATTTTTGTGAGAAGATTATATTTTTGAGAAGATGATGAGATTGATTTATTATTGAAGATATATTATGAAGGGTCATTTGGGAACAAAGATTTTTAGATTGAAAGAGAAGATGAATGTAGAGAGGAAAATGAAAAGACTCATGAAGATGAATTTGTAGAGAGAAGGAGAATGAATTCTTGAAGGAATATGAAAAGACTTCATATATATATGAACAAAGAGTTTTTTTTCTTTTTCACAAGGGTAGATTGGATAAATATTTTTGAAGATTTTATTTGCACGATGGAGATTTTATTTTTGAAGATTATGAACTTCATATAGATGATAGAGAGATTGTTTTTTGAATGGGGCAAATTGAATTTATTCTCGAAGATATTATTATTGCAGTTTGAATTTATGAAGAAGAAGAAGAAATTGAAAGGGTCATTGAAGTGCACAGAAAAAGATGAAAACTGTAGGATGAAATGTTTATACAGAGAAGAAGAATATGAATAGTCATCTAATATATATTAGTTTTATAGGTGCTTTGAATGTGTGAGTTATGATGTGGATTAATATGCAGTAATGAAGACCTCCTTATGCAACAAATTTACAGATTGAACCACGAAAACAATGAATTGGTTGTGAATAGATAATGAGACCGACATTCAGATTGAATTGAAAAGAGATATGCAAACTTAGAGAAGACATGTTATGTATTGGTGCAAATCAGATTGAGTTGCAATCATTTCTTGCACACTTTGTTTGATAATGGAGATTGTATTTACCAGTAAGGTAAATTTATGCCAGTGAGGCACAGTATATGCCAGTGAGGCATTTTTGTAAAGCTAGTGAAGCTTTCTTGATCAGTGAGATCTTTGTATAACCAGTGAGGTTTTGAATAAGCCAGTGAGGCAGTTTTTGAGTGGTTTTTCTACCCCAGGAGGGTCTTCCACTCCAAAAATCCTTGTGTCATGATTTGCCTCTATGTGTGTTCTTTCTAATATTTTACTCACATGTCTTGATTCATGTTTTTTATTATCATACATCTGCACATGTGTTTAACAATTCATTGATGTATTTCTTTCTCTTTGTCTTGTAAAATAAAAGTAGCAAAAAGTTAAAAGTTTTCACAACACTAATTCACCTCCCCTCTCAGTGTTGTCCTGGACTCTAACAAGTGGTATCAGAGTTGAGGTTCCCTATAGAAGCCTAATCAGCTTGGGTAGATCCTGTGTGTGGAGTACCATGGGTAAGTGCAAAAGAAATAAAGAAAAGAAAAATGTGAAGTCTCAGACTTGTCAAAAGACTCCATCTTTATCAAATTCAAATATTGATATAGAATCTGTCGATAGAAATGACTCACAAGTTGAATCTTGTATTGAATTAGAGGAAAAGGTTTTAGGAGCTTCTTTCTTTGATGGTTCAGATTTCTCAGTTTGGTGTATGAGAATGCAAGTCTATTTATCTTGTTAGGGTATGGTGTATGGATGTCTATTGAGAATGGATATTTTAATTCTGCAAATAACATAGAGGCTTCTAAATTCAATCATATAGCAAAGAAAGCTATTCTATTGGGATTATCTAATGAAATTTCATGTAAAGTTATGCATTGTGATACAGCTCAGGATATGTGGAAGGAATTGAGAAGAATTTATCAAGGTGATGCACTTGAAAAAGAGGTCAACTTGGTGTTTGAGGAATGTGACAATGATAGGAGATTTTCACATGAAGAAGATGAGGTCCAATCAAATTCAAAAGAAGAAGATTACTTTATAAGTGATGATGAACAAGAATGTGAGGTTGATGTTGAAGGAGAGCTCATATGTGCTTTGAGTGAACTCAAGAAATACAAAAAGGAGAATCAAAAATTAGAGTTGCAACTACAAGAGGAAAAAGAATCCAAAGACAAAGTTATTTTAGATTTTGAAAGAATATCTTCTGACCTTGAAGATTCTAGAAATTTGATTATTGATTTGAGAAATCAAGTAGGTGAATCAGATAAATTATTTATCAATCTGAAGATAGAGGTTGAGGAAGCTAAGACGATAGCTGATGTAACAAAGTCTAAGTTGGAAGCTAAAATAGTTGAATGTCAAAAGCTTGAAGGAGAAATAGGTTCTTTAAGAAAAGATCTTGAGGATGTTAGAAAGCAGTTGGAAAAGAATCTGAAATTTGAAGAGAGCACAAATAAGTTGCATGAGATGTTTGGTAAACAAAAACAACATAGAGACACTACTGGACTTGGTTATGAAGAAGGAGAATGTTCCAAAGCCAGAGAGACTCCAAGAAGGAAAATTGATTTAAGTCATCATGTTTCTGCCCCTGAAGGTAAAAAGAAGTGTGAAGCTGAGGAGAAAACTAAAGATGCGTTTGTCAAAATGCACAATCAAAGAAGAAATTGTAGAAGAACTGTTCCAGTAAGACAAGCATATATGTATAGGTATAATTATTCATTTAATGGTTATTGTTATACTTGTAATCTTGTATGTTACAAGTGCAATAATAATGGTCACATAGAAAGAAATTGTAAAATGCATAGAAGGTATGATCCTGCTTGGAAGCATAACATAAATGCTCAAGAGATGTCAAAAAGGTATTATCAATCATTTGATTAGCATTACAACATAATTTTCTATAATTGTAACACTTTTGGACAAAGCACACAGTTGTAGAAAAGCATCACCTAGTTTGAAAAGTTGGAAAAGGATAGAAGCTGAAAAAGTTTGGAGGAAGAAAGAACCTGTGATAGTTTGGAGATTGAAACAAAGACAAAAAAGTACAGATCCTAAACTTGTGCATCTTGCACAAGTGACATCATCAGTGGCATAACATATGGCATGAAGTTAGGGGGAGTTGTTCATGTCCTATCAATTATCCCCAAGAAGTTTCAGGAGGTGTATGTCTGTGGTACAGGTGATTAGTGGTTCATGTTAAGGGATTCAATGCACAAAGAGTTTGATGATATTATCTTGTTCATATCATGATGTTGTAGTTCAAAGTCTCTTTGATATGTTTGTCAGAATGTGAAGTGTTGTTGCAAAAAGAACTTGATGGTGTAGTTAGTTTGTTGATATGCATACTTGATGAGCTGATTTGAATAATGTTTGACAGGATCTTGAGTATACTCAAGGAGTTCTCATCATATGTTAGCTTATATTGGCTGAGAAGGTTAAAATGGAAGAAGCTAATTCATAGCATATGTCTCTGTATTTGGATTTACCAAGGTATTTATAGTGGTTTTATATATATCAGATTTGACATTGTGTTGCAAAAAGTGTCATGTGCAGGAACAGGAGGATGATCTTCATTCTTTATCATGTTAAGAAGTGTGTGCAGAAGTAAATTGGTTGCCGGTTGTTGTAGATTGATTGTTGTCATTATTATGAGGTCTTGGCGAGGTCTTCTCAAGAGTGGTCATCATGTGTTGTAGTCTTCATGATTTTTGCCTGCAATGTTATTCATCATGAGTGTTGATGTGTTTATGATATCTTTGCATAGAGTTCAAGTTCATATATGTCATCTCAAAGGAGTTGGTATTTGTTTGCAGAGATATGTCAAGTTTTTCATTTTCATCTTGGTGTTGTGTTAAGAAGTGGTATATTGTTAAGGTTGACATACATGTTTCATTCTCACAGGACAGTGCTCTTTTGTGCAGATGGTGCAACAATGATGTTTTTCCTTGTCAGAGATTAGCAGTGATATTTATGAGCAGTGATTTGTTAGTACACTTCAAAACAGGGGAAGCAAACAGATTTGAGTCTTTGTCATCAAATGTCAAAAAGGGGGAGAAAGCAAAATTGAATGGTGAAGTTTTGCCATCAATGACAAAGAGGGAGATTGATGGTGACTGATTGTCATTGATGTCAAAAAGGTGTTGTGTAGTTTGCCATTGATGTTTTGATTATGATGCAAGGTTGGGTGACAAAGTGTGTTGCTTCTTTCTTTCATGATGTTCACAAGCTAACCACATGGGTCTAATGCAAAGGTCATTCTTTTGGGGTCATCAGGACTTTATAGTATGATTGATTCTGCTTGGAGTTGATCATGGACTCATAATATTGTTCGGAGTTGCTTCATGTTCTTGTGTGCTTTTATGTATTTCTTGTGCATTCATTTACACGGATATAAGTTATGTTGGTTGATGTGAAAATGTCAAAGGTTGGACAAGAGGATCTCAGTTGAACAATATTTGATGCTCTATGTCATGATTGTCATGGGTTGTGTCTTCATCAGGTTGTGGCTTCAGAAGATGGTTATGATGGACAGGTTCAATATCTTAGTGTTTGGAGATGGAAACAAGACAAGGAAAGGTCAAGTCAAGGGAGTAATCACAACTTGTAATGCTTTTAACTTATTCATATCAATTCAAGGATCATTGCAAAATTCCAGAACATATATGCAAGCAATCAGGATATTGTCCTAGAGTCAATAAAGTTCAATGTTCAATGACTAATTTTATTATCCGAGTGCATTGTTTTTAAGATTTAAATGTGCTAAGTGATATGGTTTTACTCTCCTCACTGCCCATCATAAACAAGTTGCACTTTTCATATGTTTTGGTGTTGACTTGTTATCACAAGTCATAAAAACTCAAGTTATATCTTTAAGGGGTTTGTACCTTGAGATAACCGGTCCCTTTCACCTTGTTTACCGCCTGTCCTGGTCGAGTCTACATAGCAGTGGCGGCAATTATACATCAACGGTTCTGTTTGAATGTTTCGATGCACGCGAAGAGGAGATCAAAGGAGGAAATTTAAACTTATGACCTCCTCGCTGAGTATTAGTTTTTACATGTAGTGAAACATCGAGTTCTGTGTGATTGCAACATATAAAGTTTCAGAAAGTTTTTTTTAAGGATATTTTGTGCCCGATTGAAATATAATTTTTAGAAGTTTTTGTTAGAAGTTTTTTTTAAAGATGTTTCTATTTGAAACACATATTGATCTCTCTCTCTTCTCTCTCTCTCTCTCTCTCTCTCTCTCGGGATTTAAGAGGTTTATATTAGAAAGTGTTTTTTTGAAGACATTCTATTATATTAGAAATTATTTTTGGAAGACATTTTTGTGAGAAGATTATATTTTTGAGAAGATGAGATTGATTTATTATTGAAGATATATTATGAAGGGTCATTTGGGAACAAAGATTTTCATATTGAAAGAGAAGATGAATGCAAAGAGGAAAATGAAAAGACTCATGAAGATGAATTTGCAGAGAGGAGAATGAATTCTTGAAGGAATATGAAAAGACTTCATATATATGAACAAAGAGTTTTATTTTTTTCACAAGGGCAGATTGGATAAATATTTTTGAAGATTTTATTTGTAGGATGGAGATTTTATTTTTGAAGATTATGAACTTCATACAGATGATAGAGAGATTGTTTTTTGAATGGGGCAAATTGATTTTATTCTTGAAGATATTATTATTGCAGATTAAATTTATGAAGAAGAAGAAGAAATTGAAAGGGTCATTGAAGTGCACAGAAAACGATAAAAACTGTAAGATGAAATATTTATACAAAGAAGAAGAATATGAATAGTCATCTAATATACATTGGTTTTATAGGTGCTTTGAATGTGTGAGTTATGATGTGGATTAATATGTAGTAATGAAGACCTCCTTGTGCAACAAATTTACAGATTGAACCACGAAGACAATGAATTGGTTGTGAATAGATAATGAGATCGACATTTAGATTGAATTGAAAAGAGATATGCAAACTCAGAGAAGACATGTTATATATTGGTGCAAATCAGATTGAGTTGCAATCATTTCTTGCACACTTTGTTTGATAATGGAGATTGTATTTACCAGTAAGGTAAATTTATTCCAGTGAGGCTTTGTATCAGCTAGTGAGGCACAATGTATGCCAGTGAGGCATTTTTGTAAAGCTAGTGAAGCTTTCTTGATCAGTGAGATTTTTGTGTAACCAACAAGGTTTTGAGTAAGCCAGTGAGGCAGTTTTTGAGTGGTTTTTCTACCCCAGGAGGGTTTTCCACTCCAGAAATCCTTGTGTCATGATTTGCCTCCATGTGTGTTCTTTCTAATGTTTTACTCACATGTCCCGATTCATGTTTTTCATTATCATACATCTGCATATGTGTTTAACAATTCATTTATGTATTTCTTTCTCTTTGTCTTGTAAAATAAAAGTGGCAAAAAGTTAAAAGTTTTCACAACATTGATTCACCCCCCCTCTCAGTGTTGTCCTAGATTCCAACACAATAGTCATTAATGTCTGAAGAGAAAATTGGCCATTATCCTCTAGGTCTGGCCAAGTAGGTTGTTCCATATCAGCAAAAGGTTGTGTTGGGGGATAATGGACCAATTTCTTAGTTATATTCCCATTGGAAATTATCTTATTGCCAGGCCTGCATCCTATGAAGGCATTTGTTGTTGTCAACCAAGGCCACCCTAAAATGAGTGGATACCCACCTAAGTTGGCCTTGGGTTGCAAGACCATGAAGTCTGTAGGGTATTCCCATGAGTCCAGTGTGATTACTAGATCTTCAATGATTCCTCCAGGTTTGACAGTTGATCTATCTGCTAATTGTAAAACTGTTAGTTTAGGCCTCAAGTTAATTAACTGAAGATTTGTCATTGTTTCTCTGCTCATCACATTTATAGTTGCACCCAAGTCAATTAGAGTATTTTTTATAAGGGTACCATTAATATGCACATCAACTACATGGCTGCCAGGATCTGTATACTTTGGGACAACTAAGTTGCCTAACATAATATCAACAAGCTATCCTATAACATGCATAGTCTAGGGGTCTTTTCTTTTCCTTCTTGGTTTTTTAAGGCGTAGCTCCCTTATAGTTTTAGTATATATAGGTACATCCTTGATATCTTGGATTAATGGAATTTTTACACAGACATTCTTTAATTGCCCAAGGAAATCAAATTCAGGTTCAAGTTGAGGTGGGGGTTTCTGCATGTTTAATCTTTTTGGAAATGGAGGGTTTCTTATAGTGATTTCTACATGTGGCAAGGTTTGTTTAGGAGGGCTATTCTGGTTATTTAAATGATTATTAGTGTTGGTGGTTGGTTCTTCATCAGCAATTTCCATGATAAGCAGAGATGGAGGTCTAATAAGTATTTTGCTTGAATATAAGTGAACATCACTAACCTCAACCATATAAGTTGGGTATTGGATGGTTTCATTAGTATAAGCATGTTGAACATGCTTATTTTTAGGATTTAGTGTAGGTTGAGTGGGAAATTGAGTGGCTCTGGGTGGAACAGGAGTAGGTGAAACTATGTTTGGCACAATGGTAGGTTGTTGTGGTAGGACTTGTTGTGGCTGCGAGTAATTTACATTTGAGTTTTGCCATGGCTAATTTCCACGCCACTATTGTGGCCATGGGTTTTGATTAGACTACCACTATGGATTAAATTGGGGATTGGAATGGCTGTTGTGGTCATATCCTTGTTGTTGGTTCTAGCTAGGTGGCATGGTTTACCAGGATTGTTGTGGCATGTTATGCCAAGGTGCATTATGCCAATTAGGGTTGTTTGAAGCAACTCCTAGAAATGAAACATTATTGGATAAGGGGTCTTGAGGCATACCTTATCTTTGTTGCCAAGGCTTATGTTGTGCAATATAGAAAACCTAGCCTTATTCATCCTCTAGGTCTTAGAAATATGGCTTCTCAAATCTTTCCTTAGAAATGTTAGAAATACATTTGCATTCACACTTAGTCTTCTTTTATCGACAATGTGGACAATATTCAATCAAAGCTGCCTCTGCTGCCTCTTGCTTATTCTTTATGTGTAGGGTGTCTAGTTGAGGTGCTAGATGGCTTATGATGTCCTCCATATTTGATAGTAGATTGTTGAGTTCTACCCTAGAGACTCTAGTAGATGCTTTTGTAGAAGATAGAGTTCTTGAGCCTCTATTTTTCTTCAAGGGTGAATGTGAATAGTTCCTACATATTTGACAAATTTCATCAAATCCAAGTTGAGAGATATCCCCTATTCCAATTAGATTCAATGCATCCATACATTCTTCATTCATGCCCCTTAAGAATACCAATTTGACTGACTCTAGAGAGAGTTGATTTTGTCGTGACTTTTTGAGGCAGAACTGAAACCTCTCGACGTAGTCTTCAAGGGGTTCATCTTCCTTTTGTGACGTCCTGAAGATGTCATCTCCCTTCCACGACAATAGTCATGATACTTTTGTAGAAATTTTTCCTTCATGGTACCCCAATTTGCTATTGAATTTTGACCTAGCCCCATGAACCACCACAAGGCTTCATCTTTGAGGGTGATCGAAAAGAGTTTTAGTTTGTATGCATCTATAGTGTAGTTGTAGCTTCTATAAAGGACATCAAAATCAAAAAGGAATGTATATGGGTCCTCAGTGATTAACCTGTGAAAGTTTGGCAGAACTGAAGGAGGTATATTCTTCAGGGTATTGGATCGTGCTTGGTTTGTGATAAGAAATGCAAATGCAACTGGCTTGATTAGATTCTCTACTACTTCTTCTGCCATTGTGTCTCGATGCCAAGTGGCAATGTCTTCCAAATCTGTGATGTCCTCTAGTTTGAGGGGTAGTTCAAAGTGGTCTTCCCCTTCTTCTATTGTATTTGATGGAAGAAATCTCCCTAACTGGCCTCTCTGCCGTCGCATGCAATGATGCTTGAGCTAATAGCTCTATTCATGCACAATGTTAGTGGATAGTTTAGAAATGGATTAAATGTCTTAGTAATCCTAATTGCTTGAAAAATAAATCCTATATACTAAGAAATCAAATGCAAAAACTAAATAAAAGAACCCAGAAATTCTAAACCTTAGCACCATCCCCACAATGACGCCAAAAATGTTTAACTCCATTATTAACTAATAAATTGATGCAGAATGGGCATGCACTTAACTCAATGGACCTACAGATCCTTTATCAAGCAATTTAATGGCTATAATGTGTTACATTTCAATATGTCAAACCAGGGAATCATATTCTTCTTGGATGGTACCTATACTATATGTACAGTCAAGGATTCCCAAGTTTAACCTAGAAGTTGTGCATAGAAACCAACTATGAAGAAGGAAACAAATTCTAATTTGCAAAGAACAACAATTTCTACAAGTAGGTAATTATGTTAAGGAATAATAAATACCACATTCAGCTTCCTAAAGAATTGTTCATGAAATAACTTAATCATAGTAGGAAAACAATCTATGTACTAAGTTAGTGATCACCTTGAATATTCCCTAATTCAATAAATCTTAATAACTTAATGAACTAATAATGTAAACTAACAAAATAAACTAAAAAGAGAACTATAGTTACCTCAAGTGGCCCTTGCTTGAGTGACTGGAATCTCATAAAAATCTAAATCAGATCACTTCTTATTTCAATTACTCATCAACTAAATCTGAATCTAGATTCTCTATTGAATTCTAGAAGATGTAATACAATAACAATAACTTGACAATACAAAATCTCTTCTAACCTCCCTCTATCATATACATAATCTATCATATATAGATAGGATCTGAGCCTCCTATTTGAATTGAACTTCTAAACAACTATCCTACACTTGTCCATTCTCCCCACAAACATAGGAAGAAGAATTTATTATTATTCTAATCAGATCAGAAGTAGGAAACTAACTATTATAAAGATAATCCAAATATCACAATCCTACTATTTTTCTTCTTATTCACTATAAAGACATGCATAAATGAAAACATAACATCATTGGATTAATCACGAACCATAGTTTGAGCTCCTCTTAATATTTATGACTATGTCAACTACTGAAGATAAAACCATCGAGGAGTGGGAGGAGTTATGGTTAAACCATGCCCACTTGGTTCGGGATCCTTCTTCTTTGGTTGTGAGCTACTGCATCCTCACTTGTAGATAAACACCTCCTTTGTTGTGGGTTGACAGATGGCCTTTGCCACATGTAATCGTGTACTTGCTACATAAGGGTTAGTTTCTCCATATAGTATTTACACATCACAAACTAACATAATTAACAGAAATTACTATCACATTCTATAAACAATCATTAATTCACACATAATCATTCATCAACATATCATGTACTGTTCTTAATGCTTTCAAGTCTTAAAGGTAATCATAAGCATAGATAATGTCTAGGAAAGTTTGGAAATGTCTTTGGAAAGTACAAACTTAAACAAGGGAACTAGAACAAAATAAAGTACCATCACCTTCAAGGACAATGAGGCAATTGTCAAGCATGAAACAAACCTCACCACAATCGCAATATTACTTTTGTCCCACCTACATTTGTAGAGACTAGTGGAAAGCAATCGAATGCACGTAAGTTATTTCTTGAGGTTTCTCAACCGCTTGTGGATGCTCAAGTACTTCCACCTGTTTCACAAGTTAAGAAGGAAGAGCAACTTGCATTAAGAAACCCTCCCCCTTGTGGTCTCTCAACCTTTGATGGTTCCTTTTTTTCGTTCTAATGTTCCTAAAGCAAAGGAAGAAAAGGAACCCACATTGAAATATACTATGGTTCCCTTAACAAACATCACAAACAAAGCTAATCGAAATAAAATTGTGAGAGAAAGAAAGAAGCATCGTCGTGCTATGGCTCGCCTTGCCACAAGAGAGGAGAATCTCCCCCTCACATGCATTTATCACCTACGGATACAAAAGAGACATCTACTAGTGCCTTGTCTCCTCTAGCAAAGGATAATGCTTCACAACCCGCAACATAACCTATTGTGTTATATTATGATAGTGAATATGAAGATAATAATTATACATGTATGGCTCTTGATCCTTACACCACACTTGCTATAGTTCTTCTTACATCTTGTCCACCTACCCAAATTAGTTATGAGCAAGATTGGGAGGAGGTCAATTTTCTTTAGGCCAAATCACGAGTGTGGCCCTTATTTCTATTATGGCATGAGTGCATGTGATTGTTTTCCCCTGTAATGTATTGTTTGATGCTTTATTTATGTTGTTTTTAAGCTCTCTTTGGATGACCCTTGACACCCTTGTAGGTGCAAGGATACAAAGGGACCGAAATTCATTTTGACATTCTCTCTATTTGTATCATCATTCTTCTATATGTCATAAGTTGCATTGTCATTGTTGCCTTTGGGCATGGCGCAAGGCATAGGATGATTTGGCATTTTTCCTTGTTGACCCAAGTTTTTATTTAATTTCATGTGACATTTCTTCCTTTGTCTCCGTAGTTCTACCCGAAGATGAAGGAAATGTGAAAGACCAAAAACACAAAGGAAACTAAAAACAAAGCAAGTTATACCTTCAAGTCTTCAAGTCTTCAAATCTCCTTTCTCCTTGATAAGGTGGAGGAGAGATGCACCCAAGTCAACTCCTAGATATACCCAAACTAAGTATATGCGGATTGCTCAATAAATTTCAACACAAATATGGATTTGGCAAGGATTTGGCTTAGCAAATGGATGGGAGTTTTAGCATAATGTGGATGCAATGAGATGAGATATGAAAATGCTTGGGATGAACTTGTATTTATAGGCATTTTGGAGAGGATGTAAGATCAAGGGTGGAGATTGAAAGTTGAAATCCAATGGTGGAGATGAAGAGATGATATGGAGGGCTAAGATTTAATCAAAAAAATGGAGGGTTGTTATTATTTTTGAATTTTAAATTCACCTTGGGAAGGCTTTGCATTAATGAGGATTAAGACTTGAGAGTGAATAAAAAAATTATTTCCATGGGAGAAGGTGGAATAAAAAATTGTGATTTATGGGTGAATGTGATGACATGTGACACATGTGTCCTTTTAGCAAAGACACGTGTGAGCTATTTTTATTAAAAAGAGCTCTTACATGGAAAAGGAAAGATGAGTTGGAAGAGTCATGTGACCCCTTTGAATAAAAAAATGTTTTTTATTCAAAGGGTGTGGGGAGATGGGTTAATGAGGGTTTAAGGCTAATTAATTAAGTGTTTAACTTAATTAATGTGGCTGTTGGAAATTAATGAGGGGATTATTTGGAGGTTAGAATTAATTAAGGGTTTACTTAATTAATTTGGGTCTAGGGGCTATGTAGGGTATAATAGCTAATTAAATAATGTTATTTATTTAATTAGGCTAGGTTTAGGTCATAGGCTAGGTAAGATTAATCAAATGAGTATGTTTTATTTAATTAATCTAGACTAGGGAATGATAGAAATTAATCGAATAAATATTAGAATATTTATTTAATTAATTGTGGATGATGTCTAAGGTATAGTGATAAATTAGATGAATTAATTTATCACAGGTGAATAATTGGTGATGAATGGCTAAGGATGAATGGCTTAGGATTAATTAATTAAATAAATTGAATTTTTATTTAATTAATTTCGTGAAAGGGATAGTTAGTAATGTAAGGATGCGGGAAAGTGGCTTGCGGGGTAAGATATTTTCAGGTGTCTATATTTTGCCCCTATTTGATGTGGCATCGTGACCGAGTGGGGAATGGTGGCAGATCAAAGAATTTTGCCCCAACTGACAAGAGGAATGGAAATGGATGAGGGATGCCCCCTCGAGAGATCGAGTGAAAAAATTAATTTTTTTTAGGTGAACTCTCGAAAAGGAGGAAATGGTGGGGAAAAAGAGGTTCAGGAGGGGAAACGTGGTTGATAGAAGAAAAAATGGATGAAAACAGATGAGATTTGTGCCTGGGGAGAAGAAATGGTGAATTAGGGCTTGTGGCAGCTATAGATAGGCAAAAGTGGGCCCAACATGCCACATTTACACACCTAAGCTTACTGAGTTGGAGAGAGAAGAGCGAGATCAATGGTGCAACCATCCTTCCCACGTCATGAGCACCGATCTGAGCGAGTTTGTGAGTACCAGAGACTGCCTGAGGCTGGTGCACAAGTATGTTGACTAACCCTGCTTTATCATTTCACAGGTTTCAAGATATATATGGGGCTTGAAAGGGGTAGGTTAGGGGTTTAGCGCCACCGTGTAGCCATGTAATGCATTAGGTCACCGCGTTAGTGCCTTAGGCTAGATTAGCGCAAAAGGTTAGAATGAGGGAGGTGCTAGTTTTAGCGCCAAAGGTCAACAGATTAGCGCAATCATCTCGATTAGTGTGGACCCCTAGGAATTGGCGCAATCGTCTCGATTAGTGCATAAGGTTAGTAAATTAGTGCGAGTGGTTGGCTTAGCACTGAGTCTGAGGATTTTAGAATCATCCAGATAAATTAGCACCCAGGGTTGGGGAAATAGCGTAATCGTCTCGATTAGCGCCAAAAGGCTGCGTTGTAGTGCAATCATCTCGATTAGTGCTATGGGTTAATGGATTAGTGCATTTGCACTATTTTGTGGAAAATGATTAATTTTGTGTGACTTCTTGGACACAGGTTGCCCTACGGGCTATACAGTCAAGAGAGTGGTGACCACCAGTGATAGTGTGCAGAGATAGGTTGACATAGGTTGAGTGGAACCACGTGCGAGCGGTTGGGCTTTGGTCTATTTTAGAGATGCCCCTATTGAAGGCACATTGAGCTATGATGATGACCCTAGTGGAAGGATGGAGGAGCAAAACCTACTCGTTTTTGTTGCCCATGGGTGAGATGACTATCACCCTTGAGGATGTGTGGAGGATCCTATAGATCCCCATTCGGGATGAGCAGGTGATATATGATGTAGTGATGGGATTGGCATCACTTGGGCGGGTATTTTTCCCAGCATAGGTGGTCAAGGATTAGGGGTGATAGGAGATGCTTTGGGATGCAGCTCTTAGTGGACATCTCAGTGATTTTGAGTTGTACTTATGTGGGTTGACTGGTGGGGTACTGATGCCAGATCAACGCTCTTGGGGGTTTACCATGGGATGGGGAGATTGCATAGAGTAGATGGTGGCTCGCAGTGCAGTGTATGCATGGGGGCCATGCTTATTGGCCCAACTTTATCATTAGATGCATATGGTCATCCACTAGTGTGGGGCCAGCTTGGGTTTGGGGTTACACTTCTCCACATGTGGACGTGGGAGCATATTGTTGTCACAAGGCCAGTATGTCCACATGTGAGGCCTTAGTTTCAGCCATGGGTTTTTTCTTATACTAATACTCTTCGACATCAACAGTTGGGGAGCATGCATTTCTAGAGGCAAGTGATAGATGAGGTGACGACAGTGACATGGTGACCCTACATAAGGTGTGAGGACTAGATAGATGACGATGATCATCTCCCATTTACACAGCAGCCACGGTACCTCATAGGGAGGACCGCTCATATTTTAGATCAATACATCCCATCTCGGGTACTGTGTCAGTTCAGGTTGCTGCAAGACATGCTGCAGGTGACATACATTTTTGCTTGTGTGTGGCGGGATCGGCCATTGTGGCCACTAGAGATGGATTCTGCTATGGTGATAGTAGATTTTGATGGTTTAGTGGCAGTAGACTAGGACTGGCATTCTACAATGGTGTATGCGGGTACCACTCCAGCATGTGATGCTCATTGGGTGCAAGCGAGGCCAACACGACTGACTATCCCAGTAGATCAACCAGGTGTTGACGAGGAGTACATTATAGAGGATGATGTAGAGGAGGAGGATAATGATGGGGATGACAAAGGAGACGATGGAGGAGATGGTGGGAGAGGTAGGGGCTATTGGAGTTTTGGAATCAGTTGCGGTGGGGGCTACAGGTTCTTCAGGTGTAGGTCCATCTACTTCTGGGTGTCGAGTATGGAAGAGGGTGGGAGATGTGGAGGAGGATACATATATCTTGAGGGCTCAGGTGGCAAGCCTGGAGTATCAGGTTTTCTAGCTACAGGTAGAGCTGGATACTACTCGTGCAAAGAGGGATAGTGCCCGAGTTGAGGTGCAGAGGCTGCAGGGTTTATTGGATGGAGGATCTGGAGGGGGGATGATGGGATTGTGCTTGCACAGATGACTGTAGATCGTGATAGGGAGAGGGTGCAAAGACAAAGTGTTGAGGCTATGCATCAATGAGTTGAGGTACATGTTTCTTAGTTGTAGCAGTAGGTTGCCCAATTGCAGGGGTGGTCGCTAGGACATCAATGGCTCAGATGTGGGCGGACTACACTCAGGTTCAGGGTGAGTTAGCTAATGCGAGGAGTCGAGTAGAGTATTATTACAATGCATATCAGATGATTGTGCTGGAGGGGCAGAGAGTGCCTAGTTATAGTCAATGGAGTTGCTCAGGGGTTAGCAGATCCATGAGGACTAGGACACCATTAGTGATAGGACCAACGAGGCAGCCTCTGTAGACGATGCCTCCACCAGCGATGACAACAGGGGCTATAGGGGCAGGGCCTTCTACAACTCCACATGAGTCTCCACCTCCTTCTCCCACTCCTTATCATCATGGTAGCTAGTGATTTTGTATGTGCCTTCGATCTTTTGTATTGATGTACTTTAGCCCTTTGGGCACATTTTTGTACCATGACCATTATGAGATGTACATGGATATTAATATGGATTTATATGAGATGATGATTTTGGCAGCTTTATTGATAGATGCACTTGTGTGTTTTAATTATGATTATGGTGTATGATTATGATGCATTATGATGTAGATGTTTATGGATTCATTTGTATTTTGATTAGGTTATGGATGTTTCTATGGTTGTGATGATGTTTATAGTTTTATGCATTATGATGTGAATGATTATGGATGCTGTTGTTTATGTTTATGATGATTTATGATGGCATATGTTTATGCATAGTTGTATTATGATGTAATGTATGTGGATGTTTGTCGATGTATGATATTATGATGATTTATGATGATGTTGTGATGGATTATGATGTGGATTATGCATAGATGGATGGATGACTTGTGATGGTGTATTATTTATGTAATGTATATGGATGTTTGTGCATAATGATGTTTATGATTGTGATGGATTATGGTTGATGATATCTGATGATTTTATTGCATATGGATGTTGTTGATGGATTAATGTGATGTTATGATATGATGTTATTATGATGTGGTGTGATGATATGATGTTATTATGATGTGATGTTATGATGATGTTTATGTGATGGGATTATGATGGATATTGATTATGTGATGGTTATGGGTATGGATTTATGGATGATGGATTGTTGTTTATGCATTATGGGATAGATTATGCAATATGGATAATGCTATGATGATGTAATATGGTGATGATTATGATATGGTTTATGATCTAATGATGACAATGTGTACATAGGATGGAGGATTCTGGTAATGATACATGTGATGTTAGAGCCATTTTGAGGGGTTGGGGGGATGTTGGATGTAGGGTTAGTGGATAGGGGGATAGATTGGGGATGGTGTATCCTCGGTCACTTGACACACATTATAGCCACTTGGGTTATTTGGTTGGGTAGGTTAGAATCAGATTGTAAACCTGAGTGTCTTAGATGTTGGGTGGTTATGGGATGGGTTTGTTAGGATGAAGGGAGTGGTTAGGTCCTTGTCATCATGAATGCAAAGCCAAGGTGACATTATTTCTATAAGAACCACATGGTTTGGTGGATGGGGGATGAGAGTTTATTGGGGGATGGCGGGATGGTTGGGATTGAATGGGCGATAAATTGATTTGGGATTAGGTTGGGGGTAGGTGTTTGTGTTGATATATTTTAAGAGAAATCTTAAGTTTATTACAGCAAAGAGGATATTTTCACCAAGGTATGAAAGACCAGGGTGATGTTGTATATCCATCTTTTGCATGGACTAGACTTGGAAATAATAGGATGATCCCATGCCCAAAGTAGTACAACCTTGTCTAGGCAAATGAGGGGAATCCATAGCATAAGCCCTTAGTACACAAAAGGTGCGAGGAATCTTAGATGCAAAAGGAGATCAATATGCTAGAACCAACCCTACAATTCACAAGATCTGAATACTAAATTGGAGTAATGAGAATATCCCACAAGTGCAACATACAAAAGCAATGACCATACCCCATTCTAGGTATTTCACCACACACCATGATATAGTGAGATCAAGGTAGTTTTGAAATTATCCTTGAATAGAACAAAAGATAAAATCAATAACCAAAAAGATAAATTGTCCAAACAAATAGCTATTGTATCTATTGCCAAGATGGGTGAGGATTGGTGATTCTGCCTATTATAGGAAGGATGCATCCATTAAGGTAGGGATTGATGGATGATTAGGATAAAATCAAAGGATAGGTAGAAAGATATAGGCCATAAGTTGTGGTTAAAGCTGATTTGATGGCTGATGATTGTGCATGAAGGATAATGCTTTGATAATATGTGTGGCGAGTGTATTGTGCAAGTATAATCAACAAGTTTAGGGAATAGGGATGGTATCCAAGAGGGGTTGGATGGGTGCATCTTATGTACCTGCATACCGGATACTTCCTTCGTATTCCAGCCTGCCTACATACCTTGTATCCATGGGATCAAGGCACATTAAGATGCAGGTGGTGATGATATGTAGTTCTGATTTGTGATGATGATGTGGGATTGGATGGAATGTTTTGATGATGATGTGGGATGAAGGAAATGTGAAAGACCAAAAACACAAAGGAAGAAAATGGAATGTTATGATCAATTGGATTTACATAACCCTTGGAGATTGAATGGATCTAACTACTTACATTTTTCTATGAAAATCCTTTTCACACTTGGCTTTTTGATCGATCCTTGAAATATGCAACACAAATTAGTTGAAAATAGAAACATGTTGACTCGTAGTTAATAATGTTGTTGCTTAAATAGTTCAACAAGTCTGCTGGAAAAAATAAGGTAAACGCAATTGACACATGCATGTATTGTTGAGATTTATTTTCTAATTTAACCTAAAATAAGTCAACATAATTTTGTTGCTTAAATAGTTCAACAAATCTACTGGAAAAAATAAGGTAAACTCAATTGACACATGCATGTATTGTTGAGATTTATTTTTCTAATTTAACCTAAAATAAGTCAACATAATTTTGTTTTCACCATAAATGGAAATTATAAGAGGATGACTTTTTAGACATATTTTAAGACTTAAATTTTAATGTAGACTGGGTAAGGTGGTTTTGAATTGTTCCAAATTTGTAATCATAATTGACTTAGTTTTTTTTTGTTTTGAAAAAGTAGGGCTTATGTTGAATGGTGGAAAGTAGTTGGATAACATCATTAAGATAGGCATATGTTGTCATTTGGAATTTATATAATAGACAACCACTCAATGTAAACTTTATAATGATTTTAAAGATTTTTATAAATTAGTTTTGTGAATGTGTGAAGGAGTTATTGTAAAGGAATAAAATCTCTTTTATACAAATTTAGGATAATTAAACAAGTACCACATAGTGATTAGTCATTGTCATTGTAATATTTTAGAAATTATAGCTCATAGAAACCAATTAAAAGTATTATCAAATACTGGTTTGTATAGATACCATACTACAATGGAAATAATTATTTTTCTACTAAACAAAAAGTTAATTAGCTTATTTTCTTAAGTATCAAGATGAAAAATTTTGTTTTGCAAATACACATTGTGGCTATTCATGGTAATTGTCAAATTATTTAAATTTACATTAATTATTATCATTATCCACAATAACAATCAAATATTATCTAATTATGTGACATATTTATAGATTTATAAATAGATTATTATTAATATATTATAAGTATGATGAAATATATAAATATTAGATAATAGTTATAGTGTAATATTGTAGTATATATAATTAATGATGGATGGTGACATGGCAATTTTTTTTTATCAATTTAGAAAATAAAAAAATGGGATGATAATAAATGCTATAGACACTTGTCAATCATAACAAACATGAGATAATAGTAAGTAGTATAATATTTAAATGGTGATATGACTCTCACCATGACATTGATAATAAATGTTTGAGACACTTGTCATTTTTGCATCGTGTTGTAAAAGAGTTATTATTAATATTTTCTTTGTCTAAACATAGAACTTAATATTTTAATCTAGTAGTATTTAAGATAAATATTAAATAATAGTTATTAGTATAATATTTATAGTATATGTATTAATTGTTAGAATTGGGTGTATTATTCACCTTACAAATCCCAAGGGTCTATTGTAACTTAACTATTTGTAGATGGTCGTTTAATGTTTGTAGATAGTAATTAATTTATGTATCTCTAAAAATCATTGAGGGGCCAAATTAGGATGCCCATGTGTGGGTTGAACCATAATTATTTATTTATTCTTTGGTGACCTCGAAGTATTGTTGTAAGTCAACATTGAATAGGCAATTACATTGGAAAGGTCAAACTTGAGAGATAGTGGAGCATCTTCCTTCTATAGTGGGTGAGGTGTAAGGTGTAATTAGTGCTTCATGGGGAGTTCTTGGTAGTTACAACTGCCCATTATGGTCACTTCCTAGTCAAAGATACTTGTGTGGGGAGTGACTTTCTATTTTGGAGACCACTCTCATGTAGCGGGTTGTGAGAATTTTTACCATGATATTTTGGGTCTATTTTTGGGCCATGGTATTATTTTATAATAGTTTTATAGGCCTCATTAAAGTCTATATATTGAGGGCTTGGCATGAAGGTTGTGTAATGTAGGTTAAAGGAAGCTTACTTTGTCAAAATGCTATCAAATTGAAGGGGGAAGTTGATTTGTTGATTTACTCTATTGTTTGAGATTAATACAAACTTGTGCTCTCTTTGGTGGTGGGTTGTTTTACTTGAAAGGATTTTGGTTTTTTCCCATGTATTTCAATTTTCTTTGTGGTTTGTATACTTTTATTATTTCTCTTATTATTACCATTTCATGATTAATCATTATATTATTTATTAGATTGATCATTGTGGTTAATGTTTTCATTGTGTTATTTACCCAGTTTCTCAACATTTGGTAATAGAGCCTTGTTGGCTTGATTAGAGAGGGATGTCTTTCTTGGATTTTATGGTTTTTTAGTGGTTGTAGTGGGAAAATTTTGTGATTTAGTGGAAATCAGATCCGTGTGATTGGGATCATGGCTAGCATATCTTGTTTGAAGATTAGAAGTTCAATGGCTCTAAATTTGAACTTTAGAAGCTAAAAATGTGTTGAATAACATGGTTGATCACACAATAAGATATTAATCAAAAGTGTTTAAATCTGATTAATGTGTGATTAAACTAAAAAATATTAATAAAATAATGGAGGTACATAAATAAACTAGGTGCCCATCCTCCTCATGCAAAATCCATTGCCCCATTGTCATGGTCAAGTAACTTAGAATAGAAATTAACTCCTCTTACATATTAATGCATCATAGATTCTGTCATAGACATTATATTGACCAATTCCCAATTCTAGGCACTCCATTAAGGTCAATGCCTCGTCATAACACCTATCTTGGGAAGATCCTCCATGATTCCCAATTTTGAGATTTTCCAAGTAACCTTTGTATTTAATGTCTTCTTACATAATATTCCAATATCATAGAGAATAAATAATAAAAAAATAATGTCCCCACCTTTACATGAGAATCCCATTTTGCCCACTTCATGATGTTTGGAGATGATACATTATTTATCATCTATATAATTAAATATAACTAACAAGACTTAGGATTTGCAAGGTGAATGATACATACAATCCTAATATTCTCCCATTTGAGATTTATATTGCAAAGACATAATAGAAAAACTAAAATAATTGAATCACATGTAATGCCATAGGCATTTGTGCCTTGTATGTCTATTGATTTTGCCTTGATTATCTTACCATACTTACCAGCGATGTTTTGTATGACCATCTATGTGTTTTCTCAATGAGGTTTTTTTATTGGAATTTGATTTCAAGCTATATATTATGGGGTGCATATGTCATGATTTGATATGTTTGGATTATCATAGTGTTTTAGCTTCATTTTTTTCACTATATTATTATGTGTGATTATTATAACTAGTTTAGATTTGTGTATCATTATTGATTTCTGCATCTTGAATCTAGGCCATGCTTATCATAGATGATTTCCAATTAGATATGATGATTTTCTATTATTTCATTTCAATATTATGCCATGTTGGGTGTTTTATGCTACGCCTTGACTATTTCTATGTGGTGTAGGTATGCCTAATATTTTGAACTTGAGTGTGCAGGTACATGTTTTCCCAAATGGTGGTTATTGGAGATGTTTGTCTTGGGTAAAACATTTTTTCTTAACCTCCATCTTACTCAATTTGAGTGTGAGATGAGTCTTGTGAATCCTTGTGAACTAGATTTGAATTGGTAGTGATTCTAAAATCCATGTGTTGTGTGTAAACCCATAAAGTGAGTGGGTATTTTGCATGTGGTTACTTTATCTTATTTCATTGCATTCAAATTATTTTTGAAATGCATGTTTGTTGTGTTTTTAGAATATTTAATATGCTTTGAGTTAGAAAGAATAATATTTGCTTTAGTGAAAAAGGTCTTATGCATTATTTCATTGCATATAAAAATAAAATTAAGTGAGTTTAATTGCTTTATGAAAACAAAACATTTTGCATAAGAGAAATAGAATTGTAATATAGTTAGAAATTTAATTTAATTAAAAATGTTAATGGAGAACATTAATTATAATCTATTTGTAATTCATTAAATTTATTTTAGATATTGAGTGAAAAATATCTATTTTTGCAAAAATCCATTTTTGAAATAGCTTAAATAATGTGAAAAGGAGGGAAAATGGAAAATAGGTTTAGGGAATTATGAGAACAAAAGGAAAAGAAAATACATTTTTATAATCACTTGCATTTTGGCTTGAAAACCTCTCTCCTCCTCCTTTGAAAAAAAATTCTTTGGGAAAAAGAAGTGATTGGAATTGCTTGAGTTTGGATTGGAATTGCATGAGCTTGGATTGGGGTTGCTTGCAAGTTGATAAATGATTGATTGTGGTGTTCTTCCTCCTTAAGGAAAGTTTTATTGGTTTTGGTAGCTTGTGTAAAGAGGTAATTTCCTTTGTTGGTTACGCAAACTTGAATTAAAATTTCTTCATTGCCATTCCCACAAGAGGTGGCTCACATATGATTTCTCTTGTATAGGATTTGTTTCAAAAGATTGAATTAATTAGAGTAATGTTAGAATTCTATTTTTTTGTATATTTATTTAATTTTAAAAATATATGCAACAATGAACCAAAGTCATGGAATTTTTTTTCCAAATTCTTTATGTGATGTGAAAATAATGTAGTTGTGTATTTTATGCATTTAAGGGCATGCTTGATGACAAGATGTCATTGAACCTTGTACTTTAGTTTGATTTGTTAGTTTGTCAACCAAGGTTGTGTCTAAAGGCTATTTGCAAAAAGAGGCTAGATATCTCAACACAACAGTACTTTGTTTAGGCCTTTTAATGAAAATGTAAATATATTTCTAAACTAGAAAGCATTCAAAAAAAATCTAGGAAAGCTTTTGAAAACTAGATTTGATAAGCATAATAAATCTAACTATGAGAGCATCAACAATTTAAGCTAGAAAAGCATGTAAAATTTATCTATGAAAGCATGTAAAATTTTAACTATGAGAATGAATAGTAAACCACATACTTGATCTTTCAACATAAATTCACAGAACTTTAGAACTTCAGAACTCTCCTTAACATGAAATGGAAATTACAGAACTTAAACAACATAATCACAATGCTACGGAACGTACAGGCTAGCACATGCTACTTAACACATACTAACGATAGAAAATTCATGACAACATTGACATAATTTATCACAAACATACACAAAACATAAAAGACAAATACTTATCTATATTAATCCTTTGAGTGGCCAACTCTCCGGAAGGTGAAGAAAAAGTTCAAAACATGCTTTAGAACATCAATAAATTCATCACACGGTACTTAGAAATGCCATATTACTCAGAATTTAGCAAGATATTTTAGAATCTAGAACAATCTATTATCTTCGTATCTCTTTTTGAATAATGGAACAATACTATATATTTGCTACTCTAAATTCATGCCTAAAATCTACAAATTGGCGGTTTCATACATTTGCTGCCTGTAAAGTTTTTAACTAAAAATATTAAATATTGGAGTCTTGTTTGAGAAAATGACTAAAGCAATAAAGGCTCTGAGTGGGAGCTTTTAAATACATGTCTTTAATATAACAGAAGAAACAAGTATGCTAAATGTGAGGAATAATTAATATAACTGAGACTTTACTAGAGTACAGCCTAAGACCCTTTCTGGAGTCTCCAATCCTCCATAATTTCTTCTTTCTCATTGCTACTGTGAAACCTTGTTTAACAAAAATAGATCTTTTTCAACAACACTTTATTAGCTTAGGAGCTCAAATTAGTCAAAATAGAAAGTAGAGTATTTACACACTATTTTCAAATTGTTATGTTAGAAAATGTCCCCTTGGGGACTTTTTGCTCTTAAGGTTTAGCTCCCGGGTCCTGTTTATGCATTTAGAGCATCTTGCATGATAATTTGACATCCTGATGAGAAAACCCTAAAGTTTCATGGCAATTTGGACTCAGGGGATGCACTTGACATAAGTCTTGCCTGAAATAGAGGGAGGACTTGGGTGCCCGCGCTCTAGTCCTACCCTATTTTAGGTCAGGACCAATTTTGAAGTATCGGTTTATGACCGTTATTTAGGTCCTATGCCGACACGTTAAGTTTCAATTACGAAATTCTTAGTGGGAATGTTTGTAGTTGCATATATAAGCATGATTAGGTTATCATTTGTAAACTAGATGGACATTTTGATTGACAAGCTTATGTTAAGGTGATTCAAGGCATTCATTGTGTTGCAGAGTAGAATTTGTGTTGTTCTTGTGTTTGTATTTGCAGATTTGGCATCCATCTCCTCATGGCATGAAGATCATCTTCCTTCCATAAGATCTTCACTACAAGGTGATATCAATTGTGTTTCCTATCATTTATCATTTGGATTTTGCCTCTATCCCATAGGGATACACAATCTTTATCTGACAACAGTGTTCAGAAGACTTAAATGTCTCTTCGGGGCTTGACTGAGGCAAGCCTCTAAACACCATAACCCTTAACCCATTTTTCCGTGATTGTAGGTTACAGGTTGCAGAAGTAGAAAAAGTGGAGTTGCAGGAGAGCAGTGTAGACTATCAGAATTGTATACCAGAGAAGAAAATAGGGACTTGGACTTGGGTACCCACTCATTAGTCCTTTGAATCCCGCAACTGAAGAATCTTTAGAACAATAGGAACAGGTTGCAGACAAGATTCCTAGATCCCGACAAAAATGGTGGCACTGGACTAGGGCGCCTGCTCATTAGTCCCTGAATTTTCCATTTTCCAAACTTTGAAATTTGGTACGCATTTGATTGTCATTTGATATCTCTGTGTGCGATCATTTTCTGTAATTTGTTCGTTTGTTCACGAATTTGCATAATCAGGGTTTTGAGCATAATTGGACTTAATTGAACAACAAAATCACACAATTCTAATATTCCTCTATATTCTAAGTGATCGAAGGCTTGTAGTAGACTTCCTACTCAGCTGAAGTCCTTGAATGTTTAGAGGTGAAAGGAGGATTCATACAAACTAGCAAAATCAACCTTAAGCTAAACAAAAATCCTCTTCATCATTTTTCACCTTAAACATTTTGGTGAACCGATGTTTTTAATGAATTTTGCACCTTGATAAGTGTTTTTCTTTAGATTTGTATTCATTTAATTTATTCATATCATTGTTCATCTTATTGCATTTGGAAAATTACAAAAAAAATGAAAAATTTGAAAAAAAAATTGGCATTTTTAGGTTGCATTTTCATATCATTTGAATTAGTTGCATTTAATTTCATTAAATTTATGTCATTATAATCATATATGATTTAAAATACAGAAAATTTTCATTCATCATTAATTTAGATTGCATTTTCATGCTTAAATTGATAAAAAATGCTTGAAATTGTGCATTTTTCCATATAACCTAGTTTTGCATTAGCTAGGGTTTGTAGTCAAAATCCTATTTAAAATTTTACTATCATTTTAAAAAACTCATTAGGACTGATTTATAATTGTAGTGTTGCATCATAGTGGTTTGCTTGCAAAATTTCATGCCTAGGGTTTGAAAACCTTGATTTTTCACTAGATTTGGCCTTATCAACTCTCTAGATTTGCATCATAGGCATGTTGTAAAGGATTTTTATGCACTAATTGGTTGTTATTAGGGTTATTATCTGATTCCCCTCATAATATTATTTACAACACCTTTTTATTGGGCTCTTACAGTGGAAATTTGGTGAAAAATTACATATTTTGGCTATATTTGCTCTAGGGTTTGACCTATATTTGCACTCCAAGCATGTTGTGAAAGATTTTATGGCTTTAGGTAACTGATATTACTGCTATAATATACTAGACCTCCTAAAATTTTTTACAACACCCTTTCCATTGGGTCTTTGCATTGAAAATTTGTGAAAAATTACATATTTTAGTGTATTTTCACTAGATTTTGATTAGTCATCATTCTAGGTTTGTATCAAAAGTGTGTTGTGAAGGATATTATTACTTTATTGGACTGATATCAGACATATTATTTGCTGCACTTGATCAATTTCCCTACAACACCTTTTCTTTCACTTATTTGCATTGAAAAAAGTTGAAAAAATTAAGCATTTTTGGATCTTAAACATATCTTTCTCTTAGGGTTTGTTCTATTAGTTTGTGCATTGAGTGTTGCATGCCTCTGTATGAGTATTATAACTCACTGCCCTAATAGAAATATCCCTTTAAGAATAAGTATAATACACATGGGATCTAGTGCTCTTGAAGAATTTGACATCCCTACCTCTGAAAATCCATTGAATACCTTCTTTACAAAAGGAGAGACAAATTTTGCAAGATATTATACCTCCTACAACCACTATGGAAGATCAAGTATTTCATGATTTAGATGACACTATTGAGGTGGTCGCACATGTACTTGATGAGCAAATAAATAAACTTGATAAAGAGTTAGCCGATTTCCAAGCATTTATGGAAACTGAAAGGATAGTGGAAGAAGTCGTCACTGTGATCCACCGCATAAGAGAATTGATAAAAGAAGTACAAGATGGTATTAATGTTATCTGAGGTTTAACACATATTGTACATTATAACATCGTGATGGTGACTGAATGTGCCAATGTTATAAAAAACATATTGTCACCGTCTCATATGCAAGTATCAACACCTATACCGACCACTGGAGTGTCTACATTTACATCGACAATTTTAACAACTAATGCAAATGCCTGTTGTAATGCTACCACTAGTATTGGAGTATCTAATGGAACTAATTCACAAAATTACAAAGCTATGGGATTTAACTATCAGAACTTGGTTTCTAAGGGGACCTCTTCTTTGAATACTTGCTCTCAACCACCTCTCCATTCCACCTACTCTCAGCCACCAATTTCATATAATTATTCGCAACCACCCTCCACCCATCAATATGTCCAACCACCATTGACCTATTCACAGCCTTCGTCTATCACAACTCAGGCTCAATCACCTCCCCACTTTGGTTCCAATTCCTCGTAGCAAACTGCATCTCCCAACGATGCCCTCTTAAACCAACTTTTGCAAGGCATGACTTCTTTACAACAAAAAGTGACAAGCTTGACAAATTCTTCACAACCTAATATACCAACTTATCATGCCCGTAATCCCCTATCTTATGCAATCTTGAGAACTCCTATGCCTAAGAGGTTTGAGACTCCTCACTTTGAAAAATATGGTGGAAAAGGTGATCCTAATACTCATGTGGCAACATTCACGGTTATGTGTAGTGATTTCTACTTTGAAGAGGATTTGTTAGCAAAAATTTTCCTGCGATCTCTCAAAGATACTACTTTAGAATGGTTCTGCTCTTTACCTCCGAATTCAATACACTCTTTTTCACAGTTAGTTGATCAATTTTTACAACATTTTTAGGCAAACATTGGACCTCAAGTGTCTTTGATTGATTTAGTTGATTGCAAGCAAGGTCTGAAAGAGAATTTAACTGCATTTATTAGCTGATATTAATCTCTCTATGTACAAATTCAATATCAGATGAAAGATGAGGATGTTCAGAAGGTGTTTATTACAAATCTACAACCCAACATCTGTGATAAGATCCTCTTGATGAAGTATAACTCCTTTCAACATTTATGCACCACCCTTCATGATTATGAACTTTCATCTAGTTAGTATGAAAACCAAAACTCATCGGCTCAAGTTGGTTAATCCACGGGTGGACCATCACAAAACAACTTTAAGAGGAATAATAATAGGAGTTTCATCAAGGTTAATAGATTGAATTCGAATAACTTTTCTCAAGTGTTTACTATCACTAATCTGAAGAAGGCACTGTATCAGCAAAGAAAGTTTACTCTGATATCTGAGTCTTACCATTCTATCATGAATCAAGCTATGAGTAATAATCTTATGAAGCTTCCCCTAATTAAGCCTTTGGATCCTAACAAACCTCAAGGACCTTACTTCGATGCTAATTCCTTTTGTCATTATCATTGGACACAAGGACATGATATTGAATGATGTATGTGTCTTAAACATGAAATACAAGACCTCATTGACTCAAATGTGATACAGGTATCAGGTGTGAATGACAAGGGAAATAAGTCGATTGCTCCGCCGAATCAGAATTTACAAATCTTTACTAATCCTTTTCCTAAGCATACTGATAACAATATGATGGAACAAGGTATAGTGGAAGTAGACGATGAGGATTATTTGGAATATGATAATGTCGTGGGTATAATAGAAGTGGATAAGGAAAAGTTGGATAACCCACCTCGTCCACACAAAAAAAGGAATTTATGCTGAGGTTCCTCCTCCGTTATCTTTACAAGGATCGGGAGATAACCAAAATGCATCAGAAAAACAAATAGAACAACCGATACAAACAATTATAACAAAACAAAATAGTGAGATAGTACAAGATGATTCTTGTCACTATGGTAGACGAAATCAACAACAAAAACTCGCTAAAAATTGGAAAAGAGTAAGACGATTATCATCAGTTGGAAATAACAGTGGTTCTCCTCCTCACAAGCAACAAAAGGTCTCACTTACACAAGAATTCGAGAAACAAGCATTACATGGATTTTATGACAATAAACAAGACTCTCATTAAAACCACTTGACCTTCCCACAAAACTTGATCGAGTACCTCTCCAAGAGGTTTGCAAGTTCTAAAATTTAGTACGATGATCCTACAGGTAAGTATTTCTAACCCTTTATCTCTCATGATGTGTTTCCCCCGTTATGTGTTATGTGTTGTTTAGGCCTCTTGGGCGACCCTTGATTCTCTTGTAAGGTCCAGGATACTAGGAGACCACCTTTGTTGTGACCCTTCTATTTGTATCATCATTCTTCTATATTGCTTCTCCTCTATTTTCACTATTGTGTGTTGTGTCTTATGGACATAGTGTTGTGGTTGGTGACTTGGGGGCACCCTCCAATGTGACTGTCCCTAAGACACTTTTTTCTCCTCTCTTGATTTATTGTTTCCCTTCCTCTAGTGTTTCTATCTGGTGGGTGGATGACGAAAAACATTTTATACTGATGCGAACCTAGTGTCCCTTTAGCGAGAAATCAAAAATTAGACTTAGTTCCTATATGATGATGGGGTTGTTATATATTATTCGACGCTTGGCTAGTAGAATCACTCCATGTGATCTTGATGGTGTCTTATCGCACTTACAAAACATAACAATACTGCTGCTCCGTGCACTTTGTCTATCTTGAATCTTGCTTCTTTATGTAATTGATCATATGCATTGTTCTTTATCATGGTTATATGGACACTAACACTTTTCTTATAGGGATGTGTTTGTGGGAACATTTGGCGATCGTAAAGTACATGTCACCTCCAGGGGGCATGGGCTTTGTGAGAGCTCGTGTTCCCTTGTGTGTTTTCTTCCTACCTTAACGTGCTTGATAGTGATACCTGATATCAACCACCTTAAGGTGAGGGCATATATAAGGTAAGCTGTCTGTTCTAGATATTAGCAATGTGGTTGTTCTCAGGTGCAGTATTAAAGACTGGTGGTGATGAGTCCCTCCTACACTCTGAGATTTGTTTGCAATCATTTAAGCCCTCTACAGAGGCAGGATATCGAATCCTTTTCTTATGCCCTCTGCAGAGGCGGGGATGGTGTATTTATCGTGGAGAGTGCACATCCTGTCATTTTCAAAAAGTCCTCTGCGGAGGCGGGGAGTAGTTCTATGACTAACTCAACCCTTAAGCATGTCTTTGGCGATTGTTGTGGTAAAGCCCAATCATTGGTGTGTGCCTGTAATATGCCTGAGATGGTGATGAACTTAGAAAGAGGAACACTCCATCACTTGTCTGTCGTGTTTTCTCCGTGTCTTCCAAGTGCATGTGTATGGCGTGTTTGATTTGTTTGGCGTGTCTGTTGCCACATATACAGTCTTAAAGACCAGTGGCGATGAGTCCCTCTTGCATTATGGGTGGTGTGTTTAATTTCCTTATACTTGCATCTGTATTGCATATAGATAAATGAAAAAGAAAAATAAAATCATCACTGTTTTCACTACATTCACTGTGTTTTGCATGTCTTCATTATTGTCTTCTCCATGCTTTGCATGCTTGTTACTATCTTCTCTGTGATTGGCATGTCTTTTCCGTGCTTGGCGTGTTTGCTGTGTTTGTTGACCATACTTTAATGCATGTATTGGCCTTGCATTTATACATACATTAAAGTGGGGGCTAAATGTTATGTCAGAAAAATGTCCCCTTGGGGGCTTTTCCCTCTTAAGGTTTAGCTCTCGGGTCCTGTTTATGCATTTAGAGCATCTTGCATGATAATTTGACATCCCGATGAGAAAACCCTGAAGTTTCATGGCAATTTGGACTCAGGGCATGCACTTGACATAAGTCCTGCCTGAAATAGGGGGAGGACTTGGGCACCTGCACCCTAGTCCTACCTTATTTTAGGTCAGGACCAATTTTGAAGTATCGGTTTATGACCGTTATTTAGGTCCTATGCCGACACAGTAAGTTTCAATTACGAAATTCATAGCGGGAATGTTTGTAGTTGCATATATAAGCATGATTAGGTTATCATTTGTAAACTAGATGGACATTTTGATTGAGAAGCTTATGTTAAGGTGATTCAAGGCATTCATTGTGTTGCAAAGTAGAATTTGTGATGTTCTTGTGTTTGTATTTGCAGATTTGGCATCCATCTCCTCATGGCATGAAGAACATCTTCCTTCCATGAGATCTTCACTACAAGGTGATATCGATTGTGTTTTCTATCATTTATAATTTAGATTTTGCCTCTATCCTATAGGGATACACACTCTTTATCTGACAATGGTGTTCAAAAGACTTGAATGTCTCTCTGGGGCTTGACTGAGGCAAGCCTCTAAACACCACAACCCCCAACCCATTTTTTTGTGATTGCAGGTTACAGGTTGTAGGAGCAGCAAAAGTGGAGTTGCAGGAGAGTAGTACAGACTGTCAGAATTATAGATTAGAGAAGAAAATAGGGACCTGGACTCAGGCGCCTGCTCATTAGTCCTTTCGAATCCCGTAACTGAAGAATCTTCATAATAGTAGGAACAAGTTGCAGACAAGATTCCTAGATCCTGACAGAAATGGTGGCACTGGACTAGGGCGCCTGCTCATTAGTCCTCGACTTTACCATTTTCTGAACTTCAAAATTTGGTACGCATTTGATTGTCATTTGATATCTCAATGTGCGATCATTTTCCATAATTTGTCCGTTTGTTCACGAATTTGCATAATTAGGGTTTTGAGCATAATTGGACTTAATTGAACAACAAAATCACACAATTCCAATCTTCCCCTATATTCTGAGTGATCGAAGGCCTATAGTAGACTTCCTACTCGGCTAAAGTCCTTGAATGTTTAGAGGTGAAAGGAGGATTCATACAAACTAGCAAAATCAACCTTAAGATAAACAAAAATCCTCTTCATCATTTTTCACCTTAAACATAAATAAATAAATAACAATCTATCATATAAATCAAATATTATTGGCATGGTAGGCTCAATCAGGCTATGGAAAAGGATAATTTGGCTGGTTATGATGAGGTTAATTTTTACCTCATCACTTGAATTTTTGGGATTTTGTGTATTTTAAAAGTGAGAAATTGAAGGTTTCCTCAAAACTATTAATGGTGGATTTAGGCTTTTTGATGGTTTTGAAACCTTTTTAAAAATGAAAATTTTGAATTCCTTCCATGTTATTATGTTTTATTTTGTGGGATGTGTAATCTCTCTATTTGTTTGTGAATGTGCGTTATTGGATCAAGTGTCATGACTATTCACATTGATTTTTGTGCCACAACCTAGTTGTGATTTTGGGTATGTTGGGCACTTAGGATTGAGGTATAGAGTAAAATAGGAGTGGTCTCTCACCACATACCAGAGTTTGAAAGGAACTCATGGATCAGTCCAAGTGAGAGTTTAGATGAAACTTGAATAATTAAATTTAATGGGGATTAAATGAAATACTCACATAAGCAAGATAAAACATCACCAAGTATCGAATACCTTGAGATGATTCATGACTTGGAAGATTAGGACAATTCACAACTCATTGAACTTGATGAATGTCATTAGATTCCCTTGTTATGGATAAGAGGACCACTCAACAAACCTACATGGCCATCATGCTAAAATATTGACACTTCTTGTTTTATGTCTATGATCCTTTTAATTATTCATAAGATCTTGTATCTGATGTGTCTTGAGACACATAATATAAACATGAATGGTGTGAAGAACCCTCATGCATGTATGATTGTGTTTGGAATATTTTTATGAGTTATTTGGTGTGTGTGTAGCCATATATCTTCCTTGTTGTGTTATTTGTGATTGTTACCTATCCAACCATCTCCTAGTATAGAGGCGTGGGCCTAAGGGCTCCACATGGTTGGGTGGTGTTGAATAACCATTGGGGACTCATATATCCTTTGGAGGAACTTGAGATTATGTGAAATGGAATATCATCTTCTAGTGTGTAATGACCACCCTAGTTTTTTTTAAATAATGTCAGCTGAAATCCAAAGCATGGGCAATCTTCGAAACACTTTCTGATCACCAAGATCTTGAGGTGGGCAAGGTGAGAGCGTACAGTGTTCGAATCACACTTCTACTCAATCTGCTACTGTATTGAATGCAATGAAAATGTTTACGTACATACTAGGCATCCATGACGACCACATGCATTGCTTATTTAGTGGAGTGTGTATTGTGCAACAAAATCATGCACTAGGCGACGTAGCTGACCACTTCTATGCTTCTTTAGTGGAGTGCATGATAGATAGAATGAGTATGCAAGGTACTGGCATGGTGTAGGTCTCAATTTAAACCAAAATGGTCGATAATACCAGACTTGTCCAGTTATGAAATTCTATAGGGATTGGTGGTAAACCATTCAATCTTACAAAATGAACCATGCATTAATAACCACCAGTGGTACTAGCATCCAGGGTTACAAACAAGTATTCATTGAAACTAGAGAATGTAAATACAAGGAAAATGGAGATGCAACAACAACTTATATTTATGATTTTTCAAGGTCACTGCTACAATCAAACTAATATTAGTTTTGTGATGTAACCCTACTATTGCAACACATATTTATGAAATTAAGATGGCAAAATCACTTCAAATCAACAACAAATTATACCATTGAATGATAGATTGTTGTAGAAGAATTGGAGGCTCTGAAACTCAACTACAAACTGAAAATAACTCTACCCAACACTAGAAATTCTGATGTCACAAGTATGGTATGAATTTCCTAAACTAAAACCCTTCAAAACTACACCTCAACATTCCAAAGATCAACCATAATAATGTAGTTCACTCCCTAAGTGGTTTAGGACTATGGTAAGCAACTAGGCACCTCCCTAACAACCATTAAACACCAAGGATTATGGGTGTTTCAGCCTCAAACCCTTACGCCAAGTCTGCAACAAGTACAACCTTGTATAGAATGTACAACCAACAAGTCAACCCGCCAATCACCCTTAAACACTCATTTCAAACCACTGAGACATCTCCATTGATTGGTGTCCAAGTAGGAAGAACCATTTTAAGGATTGGCATGAGCGATTTGTTTAAAGAATTCTCCATAAGAACTTATATGATGGTACGACTTCTGGTAGAACTGTATGACCAACAAAGAGAGCTTCACAAACCCTTACAACATTGAAAATGATTAGCAAAGAATCCACAATAACATCAATCCAAAAATATGTGATGCAATCAAGACTAGGGGGTTTTATCAAACTACCCAGTCATGCAGCCATAACACACAACAGAAGCACAAATGAAATTATTTTATTAACATAAAAAATATCAGCAATTACAAATCTATTGGCCCTCCAACACTATACTACAATACAATCTATAATGTGCTTACAACACCAAATCATCTTCCAAAAGATACAAAGATTGCCCCCAATCAATTACTCCACATTCCTTCAACAATCCCCCCAGATCGAAGCCCCAATCTGGTTTTCCCATTCGTATTTATCATCCTTAGCTTAGACAGTTCAACCAACCAAATAGTTATACAACTGATCAAAACTGTCAGAAGCGAACCAACTGTCAGCATCGATTCCTTTATAAAAACATTCTAATCATTATTGCAAATGCATTTCACTTAGACATATTCATTCAAGAAAATCATTGGCTACAATATTCCTTTCTGCAACCATGAAGTCCTCTATCAGCAATACTAAACTGTGCTTCCATGTTATCGGTGATTGTCTATTTTTTCAAACTTGGGAAATAAAGGCCCATCGGTAAATTATCATTTTTAGGAACCTGTCACCAAATTTATTCATTCGCAAACTTTTCTTTTGACTAGCTTGTCGGTAAAAGTTGTATTTTCCAAACTCTCGATATAAGTGCTTATCGACAAATAGTCCCTTTCCAGAACTTGTCGGCGAAGTCACTTAGTCACAAAGCAACCCTTTGAATGAGTCGTCAGCAACAATAACTTTCCATGAACTTGTGAATAGTCCTTTGTTATCAGAAAAATAGAGATTTTGCAAACTTAAGGACTTGCCCATGTTATCGGTAAAATAGAGATTTTGCGAACTTAAGCACTTGCCCATGTTATTGGCAAATTAAGACTTTCACAAACTTCAAAGTTCCTTATCAACTTTGACCTTCTGCTACAATGCTTATTAGTAAAAAGTATAAATTATGAACTGAGAAGCCAAAACGTGTTATCAGTGAAAGTGAACTATCTCCAACCATCCAAGGTCTTCAAATTTCCTTGACTCAACAATCTCCAACTCGGTCGGGAAATCGATATTTATCACAACTTATGAACTAATTCAAAATAATGAAGTTTCCCCGACCCAAAGCATATCGGTAACTTTGAAGAAAGCAGAACTCATTAACTTAAGCCTTTTATCGGTTTATCGACCTCCGACCCAAACCGCAAACTACAGGCTTTATCCTCTATCAACAATCATATGCCGCTACGAACCAAAGACTTCATAACTTCAACTTGTAAGGCTCGTTAGAGAAATAGATGATTGGTGAACTAATAAGTTCATTGACTTTGAATATCGCCGATAAGGTTCTGCCATTTGAAATTTTACCGATGAAGTTCTTTAACTCCATACTGTGCCGATGAAGGGATTCTTCAATACTGCGAAAGCAAAATGAAAAGACCCATCGAGGAATCGGGAAAAGGCAAAACCGGTGAACTTGGCTGGTTCAAAACCTGCCAAAATCTCTGACTAGCCATAACTTGGGCAAATTTTGTCCAAATCTCACCAAATTGAAACTGTAGATACCCATTTGGGTCTTCTACAAGATGGTGCTTTTACTTGGCCAAAATAAATCTGCATTGCTCTAGAAACAAAACTACAAGAAAAATAAAGCCAAAACCAACTTAGAAAAATAAAAGATATTTTTGATGACATAGGATTGCCAGTGAACCTAGATGCTCCTGCATCAGACATGTCGGGTAAGTGAAATGTTCCATGAGTTTGGAAAACTCATGAACAATTGAAAATGTTTGTGATGGTGATCCCATGCTTGTTCTTTATCTAAACCTCCTCTTTGTCTACCTGACCTCTCCTCTTCATCAATTACTAAAATGTTTCACTTGCACTTCAGTCCCTGGGCTATATCTCTCTTGAGATAATTCCAAGTGTCTAAACTACGACTTGTGTTGTTTCCTCTCCAAACCACCACTCCCTTGTTCAACATTCACAATCTTTACCTCGTTGGCCATTGCTTTAGGCTGGTCTTGCATAAAACCAATACCACCCTATTTATCTTCAACCATAGTCTCCTTCATGGGAACTTTCATTGAGTCATTCCCAATCTCTCTTGTCACTTGCATCAACTGTTTGTCAAAGTTGTAACAAACTATCGAACCACTTTCCTTTACCTGGGGTATCTTCTCTTTTACTGAACTCAACACATACTTCTGCCCATCTTTCACAATATTATACAAATTCCTTTTACCAACATAGATTGCTTCCCTATCAAATTGCCAAGGTCTACCCAACAACACATGACAGTCACTCATTGACATAACATCACACAAGACTTCATCCTTATATAACCCAATATGAAAATTAACCATGCATTGCTCTTTCACCACTAATTCATGTTCCTTTTGCAACCAAGTAACTTTATAAGGACTAGGATGTTTCATCTTTTTCAAACCTAGATTTTCTACAGTTTCCTCTGAAACTAGGTTCTCAATACTACCACTATCTACAATGATGTTGCAACACTTACTTCTTGACTTGCATACAGTTCTGAAAAGACTTCTCCTCTAAGATGCTTCATCCTTCTTCACTTCTGGTGTTATCAATACTCTCTTGAACATAAGAGACTCTCCTGCTTCAGGTTCTTCCACTTTCAGTGATGCTACACTCTCTTAATCTTCTTGTACTAGCTTATTTATGGCCATACTTTTCTTATCTTCTCTTGATGTAATTGTGGACATTCATAAGCTCTATGTCTTGCCTCACCACATTGAAAACATTTTCCAAGGAATCCCTTGCTGCTGCTACCATGTCCTCCTATAGAGTATTCTCTTCCTCTCACTCCTCGACTTGACTCCTTGTTCCATTTTGAGGTTATTTCCTCTTCTTGAACTTGTTTGCCTTTGCCACTACTTCCTTGTCCTCTTCTGATTGAGAATTTCCCTCTTCCCCTGACATTACTCTATTGTTTTCTTTCTATTTTTTCTTCTACTTTCAAAGCATATTGATATGCCTCCTCTAGTTTGGAAAACTTTAGTATACTCATCTAATCTTGTATATTAAATCTTAACCCATTGATATATCTGGCTACTTTCTCTTTATCCATTTGATGATGCCTAGATCTAATGACCATTTTATAAAACTCTTCAGTGTAGTCCTTTACGCTTAGATCTTTCTGCTTCAAATTCTAAAGTTTTCTAAACATCTCCAACTCATAATCTCCATGAATAAATTTGTCTTTCAATCAAGTAACCATTTGATTCCACTAGGTTATTCTCACATCTCCATTAGCCACTCTCTCTCTTTGTAAATCCCTCCACCATAAGGCAACATGTCCTTTGAGTTTTGTTTGTGCCAATCTCACCCTCTGAGGATCATGAACATTTTCATATTCAAAATATTCTTCTAATTCTCCTATCCAATCTATCAATTCATCAAGATTCAATGTTCCAGAAAAATTAGAAATTTCTATTTTGTTACCTCCTCCAACCTTGGCAAGCGCTCTCAAGAACTGTTCTTCTCCAGCATCTACTGGCTATTTGTTTTCTCCTTCTCGTTCATCCTCCACAACTTTGTCCTCATCATTGGCATGGTCTTCCGCACAATCTGGGTCTCTTCTCAATCCAACAACTAAATTTCTCAACTCATTCCTCATTTCAACATGGAACTGTTTGAACATTTCTTCCATTTTAGGAATTCTTCTTGGGGACATCTATTCAGACTATAACCACTACTGTTTGCTCTCCACACACACTGTGGAAACAAAATCCTCTTCTACTCACAACTTCAACATCTCCTTCAGCCCTCAGTAATTACGGGACTCCTCTTCATGCCCACAAATACCCTCTTGAGCCCCCTGAGACAATCCTTCAGACTCTCTGCAACGTATCTCCTCCCAGCAAGAAAGCCTTGGTTTGATACCACTTGATGCAGTCACAACCAGGGGTTTTTATGAAACTACGCAGTCATGCAGCCATAACACACAATAGAAGCACAAATGAAATTATTTTATTACCATAAAAAATATTAGCAATTACAAATCTATTGGCCCTTCAACACTATATTGCAATACAATCTATAATGTTCTTACAACACCAAATTGCCTTCCAGAAGATATAGAGATCGCCCCTAATCAATTACTCGATATTCCTTCAACAATCCCCCCAGACTAAACCCCCAATCTGGTTTTCCCATTCATATTTATCATCCTTCGCTTAGACAGTTCAACCATCCAAACAGTTATACAATTGATAAAAACTATCAGAACCGAACCAATTGTCAGCATCAATTCCTTTATAAGAACATTCCAATCATTATTGCAAATGCATTTCACTTAGACATATTCATTCTAGACAATCATTGGCTACAATATTCCTTTCCGCAACCATGAAGTCCTCTATCATTGATACTAAACTGTGCTTCCACATTATCAGCTATTATGTAGTTTTTTGAACTTGGCAAATAAAGGCCCATCGGCAAATTATCATTTTTAGGAACTTGTCGGCGAATTTATTCATTCACAAACTTTTCTTTTGACTAGCTTGTCAGCAAAAGTCATATTTTCCAAACTCTTGATATAAGTGCTTATCGGCAAATAGTCCCTTTCCAAAACTTGTCAGCGAAGTCACTTAGTCATGAACCAACCCTTTAAATGAGTTGTTGGCAACAATAACTTTCCACGAACTTGTGAATAGTCATTTATTATTAGAAAAATAGAGATTTTGCGAACTTAAGCACTTGCCCATGTTATCGGCAAAATATAGATTTTGTGAACTTAAGCATTTGCCCATGTTATCGGTAAATTAAGACTTTTCACAAACTTCAAAGTTCCTTATCGACTTTGATCTTCTGCTGCAATGCTTATCAGCAAAAAGTATAAATTATGAACTGAGAAGCCAAAACGTGTTATCGGTGAAAGTGAGCTATCTCAAACCATCCAAGGTCTTTGAATTTCCCTGACTCAACATTCTCCAACTCGGTCGGGAAATCAACATTTATCACAACTTATGAACTAGTTCGAAACAATGAAGTTTCCCCGACTTAGCATATCAGTAACTTTGAAGAAAGTAGAACTCATTAACTTAAGCCTTTTATCGGCTTATCGACCTCCGACCCAAACCGCAAACCACAAGCTTTATCCTCTATCGACAATCTTATGTCGCTATGAACCAAAGACTTCGTAACTTCAACTTGCAAGGCTCATCAGAGAAATAGATGATCGGTGAACTAATAAGTTCATTGACTTCGAATATCATCGATAAGATTCTACCATTTGAAATTTTTCTGATGAAGTTCTTTAACTCCATACTTTGCTAATGAAGGGATTCTTCAATACTACGAAATCAAAATGAAAAGACCTGTCGACGAATCGGGAAAAGGCAAAACTAACGAACTTGTCTAGTTTAGAACCTGCCAAAATCTCTGACTGGACATAACTTGGGCAAATTTTGTCCAAATCTCACCAAATTGAAAATACAGATACCCATTTGGGTCTTCTACAAGATGATGCTTTTACTTGGCCAAAATAAATCTGTATTGCTCCAAAAACAAAACTGCAAGAAAAACAAAGCTAAAATCAACTTATAAAAATAAAAGATATTTTTAGTGACACAGGATTGCCAGTGAACCCGGATGCTCCTGCATCAATATGAGGTTAGAAAACAGCAAAACCTTCCTTTAATAAATTGTTGTAGATAAATTCCATTAAAGCTCTATGTGATTTCAGAGGCAAAATCACCCAATAATCTAGCTAGGGTTGATCTTTCACAACTAAAACTAGAGAAGAAATGAGGGTTTTAAACCCACAAGACAAAGCACAAAGGCTCTCAAAAGAAATTTGATAATAAAATGCATAACCCTCCAAATGAGCTCAGAACCTCACTTTATAGGCACAAATTAGGGCACTTGGGTAATATTTCTTTTTTGAAGATAAATAATTCTTTTTTGCTCACTTTATTTATTTCCTTTATCCCATGGCTAGGCATTCACTTTTATGCACCCTGTCAGATAATAAATCAAATTACCTTTCCAATGAGCTATTACACTTAAGTTATCTTTTAATATTTTCAACTCTAGATAACTTAAGTGAATTTATTAATTAAATGGCTTAGTAACTCACCCAACTTATAGAAAATCCCAAAATTAAGCGTATTGTAAATTTGACCATACCAACATGACCTTGAAGGTTTGGGATGATGAATGATGCCAACTAGGTGACTTACTATAAATAGACGGCTTCTCCAAGAAGTTTGGAGAGCTTCCAACAAGCCTAAAACCATTTCTGAAAGCATTATAGGACTCCACAAGATCAACTAAGCTCATTGCCACAAACCAAACTCACATTCGACCAAACCAGTGCTCTCTAAGAAAGTTGGAGTTCTCCCTTGAACATCAATTAGCCTATGAGAAAACTCAGAAATAGGCTAATTGTTCATGACTTGGCTAAGCGCCAATTGGGGACATTACGTAGTGTTTTAACTTATCACTTTTATGTAATTTGAAGAAAATGCATAATCCAAGACATTGGTGTCCTCATATGTAAAGTTGTAATTATTATCTTGATCTCATTTGTGTTGGATTGTATTCTACCCACATAAGTGGCAATGACTCCATCTTTTATTTTGGTATGTCTTGATGTTGGTGTCAAACGTGCATAGATTTTGGATCACTTTTATCATATTTTTCTATTTGGTGGAAAAATGATTAGATGATCCCAATTTCGTATTCTTGTAGGATAAACATGCAAACAAGTATGGATGAAATTTATGCTATGTATAATTGATGTAACTAGAATGTATCTTGGATGGTTGAAAATAGTATACCATAGGGTTGTTGTACCCCTAGTTACTTATTGTTCTTGTTTCATGTGTGTTCATGTATGTAGGTGTATGGATGTTTGTGGTTGAGAGGAACCTCCTGCAACAAAATAATGAAAAATGCATGAAATAACAGATTTATAGAAATAGCAGAAACACAAAAGGAATTTATTGATCGCAAGCCACTTAGAGGGGGCAACCTCCTTTGAGCAAGATGAATATAATAAATTTGTGGATGCCTTCATTGGCCTCAACACGTACTTATATACTAAGTCTAATCTAAACAACTACTACTTCCCATGAATGTGGGATAATATAATATGCTCACGAGATGACTTACAAAGCATATGTGTCCATAGCAACTAATATACTAACAAAGTAAAGAGAAGGGTTAAACATGGGTTCCTAACATCCCCTCTCTCTTAGAAAAGCTTTGTCCTCAAATCTTAAGATGTGGAAATTGTTGCTGAATATGAAAGAGTGGTTCCCATGTTGCATCCTCTGGTTGCATTTCATGCCACTGAATTAATACCTCTGTGATGGATTGGGAGCAAAGTTGATGAGTGCACTTGTCGAGGATTACCTTTGGCTCTAGAAGGATGGATCCTTCATTATCAAGTTCTGGTAAAACAGTTTGTGCTTTGATGTTGGTGCTAAGAACTTTCTTTAGACAAGAGACATGAAATACTGGGTGTACTCAGGAAGAAGGTGGGAGCTCCAATTTATAAGCAACTGACCCAAGCTTCTAAAGAACCTTATATGGCCCATAGGACTTTGGAGCTACCTTATGACACCCTTTGAGTTTCAGGGATGATTTCTTGTATGGTTGTAGGTGAAGAAGAACCATATCACCTACTTGAAAAGTGCACTCGAAACGGTGCTGATCAGCCTGTTGTTTCATTCTATTTCTTGCCATGTGAAGATTATCCTGCAAGATGCTGAGAATCTGATCCTAGGTTTGTAGAACCATGTCGATTGCCTGAACTGGTGAAGAAAATGGACTGGTACTAGGGTGAATAATTTCTTGCTTGAGTAAGTCTCGAATGAGCATCTCAACCTTTGTCTTTTAGTGAAATGGGTAGCGGTAGGGCCTGATGTTGGGAGGAACGCTTCCAGGAAGGCGCTGAATATGATGGTCCTTAGTCTATGAAGGTGGAAATCCCACTGGTTCAGTCAAGACACATGCATACCTATCCAAAATCCATTGTAGATCAAAAGGAGTAGTGGAGACCATTGATGGTTGCATCTGAATGGAATGGAGCTAGGAAATGACGCCATGTGAATTCTTCTTAAGAAGGTTTTCCATGAGATGTGAACTTATGATGCTGAGAGACCCTGGTTGTAAGCCCTTCAATGTGTGTTTTTTCCCATTGTCTGAAAACATCTAAGGTTTAGCAAAATCCCATAAGATGGGTCCAAGTGTGCGTAACTATTGGGCTCCCAAAACTACATCACATCCGCGTAAGGGAAAGGCAAACATGTTGGAGCGTAGGTTATAATCTCCAATAGAGATATGCACATTGTGACAGTTCCCTTTGCAAGGTAATGTGCTCCCATTGGCAATCATGACTTCAAAGTTGGAGCAAGGATGGACAAAACAATCAGCCTGTTTCACGATCTGGGGGTCAATGAAGTTATGAGTGCTACTAGAATAAATGAGTATGGTAAGAGGGAGCTTCTTGAAGTAACCCTTGACCCGCATGGTTTGTGGGGTGGTAACTCTTGCTATAGCATGGAGAGAGATCTTTGGGGGTCTTCTTGAGAAGCAAGTTCAACAAGTGACTGTTGAGCTTCTTCCTGATCATATGCTGTTTCTTGAGCATCTACCCAAACTTTAGTGTCAGGTGGAGAGTCCACATTCAATAGGTAGAGCTTTTGCTCAACACATTGATGGACTTGAGTGAATTTCTCATCACAATTATAACAAAGTCCTTTTTCTCTACGTGTCCATATCTCTGCTTCAGTCAAATGCTTGATAGGAGTTGTTCTAGGAGCTGGTGTTGTTTGAGATTTTTGGGAAGCTGTATTGCTGAATGAAACCAAATTGGAGTTGGATGGCTACTGAGCTATGATCTTGTCCTCTGCCAACTTAGCCAACCTAGGGCTTCCATCATTGTGTTGGGATGGAACATTTTAACCTCAGATCGAATTGTATCCTTCAGACCACTGATAAAACAACTCCTAAAGAATTCATCAGACAATCCCTTCGTGTGATTGGCTAGTTTTTCAAATTTTGTCTAATATTCTCTCACAGTGCCAGTTTGGCGAAGTTTAGTGAGTGCTCTAGTGAAGTCATCAAAAGCACTAGGGCCAAATCATTGCAAAATGAGTTTGCAAAAATCAGTCCATTTTGGCTCGTCATGAGCCTTGATATACCAACGGAACCATTAAAGGGTGTCATGTTCCAAGTGAAAGGATGCAAGTGGGACTTTGTTGACATCAAAAGTATTATGCAGACTAAAATATTGTTCTACCTGGTATATCCATCCAGTCAGATCATCACCATTGAATTGAGGAAAATCAAGCTTCGACCCATAAAAATGCTGGAAGAAGAAAACCTAGTTTCTAAAGAAGACTCTGGATGCTGTCTATTGTTCATGGTTGAATGCTGAAGATTGAGGCCAAGAATTTTTTCATCAAGATCTTGGAGTTTGGTCTTGAGGGTTGCAATTTCATCCTCCATGTTTTTGCTCTTGTTTGGGTTACAACCATAGCCAGGAGTTTTTTTTTTTGGGAATGGGTAGAAAAACGTGTGCTAAAACTTTTTAGTAAAGGAAAATTTTGATTTGGGGAAAACTGCAATGGGTAATTGGGGTTTGACTAGCTTTTGGACACTTCCTAAGGGAAATGGGAGAAGAAAATGGTGATTTTAGAAGCTGGGTGAAAGAATGGGAAAATTTTTCCTAGAGAGACAAAGGAGCAAAAATATGAAAGGAACGATGGGGTAAAACTTCAAGGCTATGGGGTGAGAATCGAAGAAGTTATGGCAAACCTTAAAAATAGACAAATGTGGGATTTCTGGCTTCGATAAGTGGAATTGGGATAGGGTCCTCAAGGAAGGAAATGTGCAGAATGAATTTTTAGGTGTTCTAGTGAATTTTGAGAGGAAACAGAGCTAAAACAAGAAGGATATGGTGAAAAAACAAGAAGATTTTTTTTTGGAAACGATATGTCAACTGCTCTAGATGGATTCAATCTGCGGTTTGCTTGCTGCCAATATATATGGGCCCCAAGTCTGTTTGGCTTCTTAAAGGTTCAAGGGAGTCACTCTAGCCACTAATGTTGTCTAATGACTTGTGTATTGGGGCAATACCCCTCACTCCATGGCTCAGGTAAAATTGATAACCGCTTTGCCACAAACGACAGCGCTTGGTTTACCTCACGAATGGGAACTAGTCAATCGGGTAGGGGACATTTCCCTTTTCGCTGGTAGGTCCTCACAATGGGCCAGCTACTTCAGGGTTCTTGTGGTACCCCTCACAATGAGTTTTAGGGCTATATGCCCAAGTACTTCCCACAGTTAAGCAGATAGGGATGTTCCCTGATCTGAACCTGCAATCCAAAAGAATAATACAAATACGAAAAAAGATACTGCTGCAACAATCACAATGCTTGGAGGGCCACTACAGAAATTTTTTTTGGCAAAAAATTCCACCCAGCGAGCCCAAGAGAGAACTCTGATACTAGATGAGAGGAACCTCCTGCAACAAAATAATGAAAAATACATGAAATAGCAGATTTATAGAATTAGCAGAAACACAAAAGGAATTTATTGATCACTGGCCACTTCGAGGGGGCAACCTCCTTTGAGCAAACTCAATACAATAAATTTGTGGATGCCTTCATTGGCCTCAACACGTACTTATATACTAAGTCTAATCTAAACAAATACTACTTCCCATGAATGTGGGATAATACAATATGCTCATGGGATGACTTACAAAGCATATGCGTCCATAGCAACTAATATACTAACAAAGTAAAGAGAAGGGTTAAACACGGGTTCCTCATAGTGGTTCTAGTGTCCCAATAAAGTATTGTGAATGTTCATCTTGTTCTAACCCTTAATTGGGTGATGTCTTATGTTGTTTTAGGGTTTTGGAAACTCTTGTATGAATTAAAGTCATGCCTTGTATCAAGATGACTAGTTTAAAGAGTGTTGGGTGTGTCTTGGGGTTTCTCCTACCTCTCTAGCTCTCTTAATGTCTGATCCTTTGATCCGTGTGTTGATCCACCTTCTAATAGCTATGTGCTCTCATTATTTATGTTGTCTGTGATGTCTTTCAAGTTGGTAACATTATGGTTTGTCTCCTATAATTTATTTTACTAATTTTGGGTTTGCACCCTATAACAAGACTGAGATTTGTGAAGAACACTAGGAAAAGTCTATTTTTGGGTCATGAGTAGTCAGTTTTGGAAAAGGGCTAGCCAATAATATATTGCAAGGCCATATCGAAGGCACACTGGAGTCCTCTAGGTGCACTGGAATCCTGACTATCAAATGACAAACACTTCCCAAACTTTTTTGAGGAAAATTTCTTGACAGAGGTAGTTCCCCTTGGTATGATATATCTTCCTATCTTATTACTTTGTAAAAATATGTCATAATTTTCATGTTGTCCTCTCTTTCATGTTGGGATGTGTGCCTTAGTGTAAAATTGATTAGTCAATGATTCGGTTGGTTGAGGTCTTGTACCTCCCGAAGGACCTACCTCTTATGTAGGTATTCCTATGTGTTTGGATGTCTTATTGTGTCATCTTAGAATGGGTATGAGGTAGGTTTTTTATTATCCTACTCTTTTTGTTCCTGAGAGAATGAGAACGTGGACTAGTGTTTGATCTTCATTGTGGAGAAAGCCCCATCCTCTCATATGGTCATCATGGTGACTTGTCCCCACATTTTATGAAGTATTTCACTCATTCCACCATTATTGGTGCATTGGTGATGATGTCATGTGTGTCATTGTTCTTTCTGTTGACACCTTGTGCATGTGAAATTATGTAATGTGACATGTATATGTCACACTTGCAAGGCAAAAAATTATTTGTCCAATTTTTGTTCATTAATGTATTGAGTGAAATATTGGGCTATTACATCAAAAATTAGAAGAGGCAATCTCCATAGCCTCTTTGTACCAATAAAAATTATTTGTGCTCATTTGATTAGTGAGAGAATCTACAACATTGTTTAAAGTGTAAACCTTTTATGTCATGATTTTTCCATCCTCAACCATCTCATGGACAAAGTGATACTAAATGTATCAATATTCTTGGTATGTGTATGGTACATTAGATTATTCACTAAATAGATAACAATCTAACTATTACATCTTATTCTAACCTATCTTTGAACTCAAACTTAATACTTGAACACAATCTTTGTAACCATACCACATCATTACAGGCATATGTTGTAGCCATGTTATCTTCTTCTATAGTGGAGAACATATTTACAAGTTAATACTTACTCATTCAACTAACAAATCCTACAAATAGAGTGAACATATAACCACTAGTTGACTTGTCTAAATTCCCAACCCAATCTAAATCAACAAAACCCTATATGTCCAACATCTTACCCACATCATTGGTAACATGATAAAAAATATAGATATTAAAAGTCCCTAACAAATATGTGAAAACCCTTTTCACATAATTCTAATACTCTCTACTAGGGATAGACATAAACTTGCTAAGAACTCCCATTGCTTGGGCAATATTTGGTCTAGTAGATACAATTGCATACATCAGGCTAGCTATGACAACAACATAAAGAACATCATACATATGTTCCTAATCATCATCTTAGGACACTAATCCAAAGATAACTTAGCACTAATAGGTAAAGGAATACTCACTAGCTTATAGTCTTGTGCAACAAACTACTGCAAAATAGTCTCAACATAATTATACTAACTAAGCCAAAGCTTTCTACCAACCCAATCTATGTTAATCTCCATACCAAGATGCATTTTGTATCCCCCAAATACTTCATATCAAATGCACTAGAAAGATAATTTTCTATCTCCCTAATCATATCCTTGTTGTTTCCAATGAACATGTCATCGACATACAAGACAATGATTAGTAACTATCATTAATCAATTTGAAATAAACACAATGATTAGAGTCAATACTTAAAAACTTGGGTTCCAATGTGAAAGCATCAAAATTCTAATACACATTCAAGGTGACTGATTTATACCATACATAGACTATTTTCACTTGCAAACTAAATCTTCATTTCCTTTTACCACAAAACTGTTAACCTATCTCATCTAAATTTCTTCCTCAAGAGCCCCATTCAAGAGTTTTAACATCCATTTACTCTACTTTAAAATCACAAAAAACAACAATAGAAAGTAGGAATCTAATGGAAGTTAGTTTATCAACAAGAGAAAATATTTCACTGAAATCAACCCCCTAAACCTTGAATTAATCTTTTGCCATAGTCTAGCCTTGTACCTTCCCAATGTGCCATCTACTATTAATTTCTTCCTAAATATCCACTTGCATCCAATGGGTTTCCTTCCCTCTTGCAACTCAACTAGATCCCAAGTCTCACTCTTGTTCAAGGTCATCATCTCATTCTGCATGGCCTCCATTCAAGATTCATGCACCTATAAATAAAGAGCTTCCTTCATAGTTATAGGTTCATCATCAACATAAGATGAAACAAATATACAATGGAAATCTAGTGAGCTATACTTGTTAACTAGTTTCTATTTCATTGTGAACGTTCTCAAGGGTGTAGTAACAAGCTCCTACTATTTTTCCTTTGAACTTTCTCGATCTAAATCTGAATATTCCTCTACATCCTCCTATCCAACCTATTCTCAAGGGTGTATAGTCTTTGCTTTTTCTTTTGGTTGTACCTGATTAAACTTAACTCTATGTTCCCTAAAAATCACATCTCTTGAATGTACCATTTTCAAGGTTAGAGGATTCTAAGGCTTATAAACCTTAACATTCTTTCCACATCTAATGAAAATATACTTTTAGCTTTAAAATCCAAATAGACCATTTCTCTTTAGACACATGAACAAAATCCTCACAACCAAAAAATCTAATGTTCAAAACAAAGGTTTTCTTACCTGTCCACAAATCATATGATGTCTTACAAATCAAAGTAGAACTAAGAGATGTTTAATCAAATAACAAAAAGTACTTATAGCCTCAACCTTAAAACACTAATCCAACTAAGAAATACTTGACATACTTCTAGCATTGTTCATTATGTTAGGAAAGGTGTCTCAACCTTGCTCCTAATGTTAAGAATACAAAAAAAATTATTTCTAGGATATAGCGATCATTTTTAGCCAAAATAAATATTTTGGGTTGTTTGGCATTGGTTCCCTAATGCTTAAATCATAGATCTCTTTAAGCTCTACAATTTAAAAAAAGGGGCCTAAACGATCTCTTGGATCAAAAGTTATGGCCTTCGAAAGTTGGTCCCCCCACATTGGAAATATAAATATCTATGACACATAAAATAGTTGTAAGAGGGAGTTACACTTGCTGACTAAATTATGATGTATGTTAGGACACATCATAATGCATCTTTGAATGGAGATATTGAAGCCAAAATAGAGCGCCCAAGTTGGTGAGTGGATTATGACTAGTTTATGGTAGGCAAAAGGAATATGATATTTTGAGCTTGTGGACTTGTATTGGGATGTGGGTGTTGGACTTTTATTTAGGAAATTGGGTGCCACATTTTGGGTGATTTTAGCTAATGGTTTCCTAATTACCATTTGATGGTTTCATATATTTCCTCCCCTATTTATTGGTTTCTTGAGATGGAATTTTTGATAGTGAGTTTTGTAGGTATTGTTATGCTACCATAATTACTCTAGATCTCTAGTTGGTGATACTCTTTTAAAGGTTTAAATTCTACAAGTGAATTGTAACCTTTGATTATTGAATATTACATTAAGTTGCTTTGGAGTGCAGGTTTTTCTCTCGAAATGGTTTTCCCCACATAAATCACTATGTTATGGTATACTACTTTTATGTTTATTTCCTTGTAACTATGTGATTAGTTTAATTTTTACATATACCTCCTCTCATAGATTAGTGTAGGAAGCATATTCTACACCTATACTTCTTTTCATTTAGTATTAGAGCCTGATCATCCCATAGTCTAGGTGTTAGGGACAAGGGTTTTTTGTACTAATCTTGGATTGAGTGGGAACTTGCATAGAAGAAGATCTTGTTATGGGGAAAATGGTAAGAACATCAAGGATAGAAATGGAGAAGTTCTCAGGCACAAACTTTGAGCTTTGGAAGATCAGGATGGAGGATATGATCATGGATAGAGATATATGGGCTATGGTATCAAGATCTAAACTTACCATAATGAAATAAGAAGACTACGACATATTGGCCTAAAAAGATAAGGGTCTCATTAGACTCTATTTGGCCTATTTAGTATTGTTGAATGTGCATGAAGTGACTACCATAGTGAACCTTTAGAAGAAGCTAGGAGAGATTTATCAGGCTAAATCCTTGGTAAACAAGCTTTTCTTGAGAAAAAAAAATGTATACCCTCAAGATGGAGGACGATGGTTTTGTGGTTGAACACCTAAATGCTTTCGATATGATTGTGACCTAGTTGTGTTAGGGTTAGCCGGCAGAAGATATCAATTAAATGCAAATAAAGATTAAACAGAGAAATGGAAATACACATAATTAATAACAGCGAGAGACAATTTTTAACGTGGTTCACCCAAACTCGGGCTACATCCACCAAACAGAGAGTCCAATATTATTATCCAGTAAATCAAACCGATTACAATCAGCAATCCCTGCAACTCAATACCATTGCAAAATGCTACAATACAATCTCAAAACCCTAACCCTTAGCCGCTTTTTATCAAGCTTTTTGTCGGTTACAAAATAGGGTTTTCTTATGTCAGTCAATGAAAAAAATTAACTCCCGGTGCATTATAAAATAATAAAAAACCGTGTGAGGTTTCGGGGGCGTTGCCCCCGAGCCCCCACGGGGGCGCTGCCCCTTGACCTCGCCTTGTATCGCGACAAGGAACACGCCAGGGGCGCTGCCCCTGGACCCCGCAAGGGGCGCTGCCCCTTGACCCCATCTTGGGGGCGCTGCCCCCAAACCCCCTGCAAGGGGCGCTACCCCTTGACCCTGTAGGAATTTGGGGGGAAACTGCGCCGATAAAAGTGGGGTAAATATAACCTCCGAGTCTAATTAGGCTCCATATAACAACAATCTCCCACTTGGAGACTGATCAGACTCCACACCATATCATATTTTCTGTTCTTCCTATCTCTGCAAATTTTCATACCAAGGATTTGTTTTGCTGCCCCCAAATCCTTCATATCAAATGATTGTGCCAACTGCTGTTTTAACTCGCTGATGTGATCCATGTTAGACCCAGCGACAAGCATGTCGTCAACATATAAACATAAAATAATGTAGCTGCCATTATCTAACCTCTTAAAATAAACACAATGGTCAGAATTACACCTGCTGTAGCCTTGCTCAGCCATAAAACTGTCAAATTTCAAATACCATTGCCGAGGTGCTTGTTTCAGGCCATACAAACTCTTCTTCAATCTGCACACTAGTTTCTCCTTACCTTTGACCTCAAATCCTTGGGGCTGTTCCATATAGATCTCCTCCTCCAAATCACCATGGAGAAAGGCAGTTTTAACATCTAGCTGTTCCAAATGTAAATCTTCAGCAGCCACAATACTTAAAACAGTACGAATAGAAGTCATCTTGACAACCGGAGAAAATATCTCATCAAAATCAATGCCCTTTTTCTGTGCAAATCCTTTTACAACTAACCTGGCCTTAAATCTTTTCTTACCTCCATCTTCCTCTTTCAGCCTGTAAACCCATTTATTTGGTAAAGCCTTTTTACCTATAGGTAACGTACATAATTCCCAAGTCTGATTTTTCAGCAAGGAGTCCATTTCTCCTTTCATGGCAAGCTCCCACTGAACCTGTGTATCCACCTGCATAGCTTCATCATACCCTTCGGGTTCACCAGCATCTGTTAACAAAATAGAATACAAAGAGGGAGAAAACCTTTCAGGAGGTCTGCTGATCCTGGTTGACCGTCTAACATTCACTGGAGTTTGTGGTATTTCTGGTTGCTGTTGCGGAGCATGAGGAACCACTGGAACATCACTATTTGGAGTATCGTCCAGCACCACATAATCCTTTTCTTTCTTCTCATGCTGCTGCAACTGATCTTTGTACAACACCTTCTCATTGAATATAACATCCTTGCTTCTCACAATTTTCTGATTTTCAAAATCCCAAAGCCTATAACCAAATTCATCAATGCCATATCCAACGAAGGTACATTTTTTTGATTTCGCATCCAGCTTGGTTCTATTTTCAGAATCTATATGTGCAAATGCTTCACAGCCGAAGGTTTTCAGGAAAAAATAACTCACCTTCTTGCATGTCCATGCTTCCTCTGGAATACCACAGCCTAAGGGAACTGAAGGACCTCTGTTAATTAAATATACAGCAGTGTTGACAGCCTCTGCCCACATGTTTAAAGGCAGCCCAGCATGCAATCTCATGGTCCTTGCACGCTCCATTATTGTCCTATTCATGCGTTCAGCCACTCCATTTTCCTGTGGAGTCCCTGGAACCATTTTCTGCCTGCGAATTCCATTAAGGGAACAATAATCTTCAAATTCTTTGCTGCAATACTCACCGCCATTATCAGATCTGAGACATTTTAATCTTTTACCAGTCTCATTCTCAACCAAGCTTCTCCATTTCTTAAATGTTTCAAATACATCAGATTTCTGTCTAAGGAAATAAATCCAGACCTTCCTAGTTGCATCATCTATGAATGTAACATAATACCGAGAGCCACCGAGAGAAGATACCTGAGCTGGTCCCCATACATCTGTATGCACAAGCTCCAATTTTTCATTTTTCTTTTGCTTCCCATCCTTGAGAAAACTGACTCTCTTTTGTTTTCCATACACACAACTTTCATAGAAATCCATATTAATACATTTCAGACCTGGTAAAACTTTCTTAGAATGAAGTACCTTCATACCTTTTTCACTCATATGCCCAAGTCTGTTATGCCACAGTGTTGTCTCAGAACCTGCAGCAACTTTTCCAGTCTCTTCCTGCAAACCTGCAGCAACTGTTCCTGAACCTGATTGGTTTTTCTCTGTAACAGCTAAAGTAGAAGGAACAGTATGACCTGTACAAAGATATAAGGTGCCTACTTTCACACCTTTTGCTATTACTAAGGCACCTTTTGAAACCTTCCAATTTTTATCAGTAAATGTAACAGTGCAACCTTGTTCAGTTAGCTGCCCTACTGAAATTAAATTCCTACTGAGCCTTGGAACATGCCTTACCTCTTGTAGTAGCCAATGATTCCCATTCTGCAACTTAATCTTGATTCTTCCCTTTCCAACAATCTGACAGGGTTCGTTATCTCCCAAATAAACTAGCCCAAAATCCCCTTGGACATAATCAAGGAAATAACTTCTATGGGGCGTAGCATGAAATGAGGCCCCTGAATCTAAAACCCATGAATCATCAGTATTATCTAGGGAAAGAATCAAAGCATCATCTTCAGACTTATTGCTTACCACATTTACTTCCTTATTGCCTTCTTGTTTGTCTCCTTCTTTATTCTTCCGAGACCAACAATCTTTCTTCAGATGACCTGGTTTTCCACAGTACCAGCAATCCTTCTGTCCTCTGGTTTGGGATCTTTTGTCCTTTGATTTTCCTCGTGACTTCCCATGACCTCCAGAACCTTTTCCTCTCTCCTTTGATCTGCCCCTACTTTCTACACTCAAAACACTACCTGATTTGGATCCACCTGAGCTTTTCTTACGAATTTCCTCACTCAGAATAACACCAACAACATCATCAAATTTTAGGGTATTTGAACCAGAAACAGAGTTACTAACCGCCATTACCAAACTATCCCAGCTTTCAGGCAATGAACATAATATCAAGAGAGCTCTAACTTCTTCATCAAATTTTACATTTACAGAAGTCAATTGACTGACAATCGTATTAAATTCATTTAAATGACCTGTCACAGATCCACCTTCAACCATTTTCAAATTAAACAACTGCTTCATGAGAAATACCTTATTTGAGGCTGAGGGTTTTTCATACAATTTTGCCAAAGCTTTCATCAGACCATCTGTCGTCTTCGCTTCTGTTATATTGAATGCCACCGACGGTGCCAGGCACAACCGAATGGTTCCCAGTGCCTTTCTGTCAAGAAGATTCCAATCCTCATCAGACATTGTTGCCGGTTTCTTGGCTACTCCTTCCAACGGCCTCCATAAATCCTTTTGATAGAGGTAATCCTCCATCTGCATCTTCCATAACTGATAGTTCTGCCCATTGAATTTATCAACCTTAGTTTTACCCTCGTCTGCCATTGCTCCCACTCAACCGTGAGACTTTCCTGCAGACGATAATCGAACACAACCCACTCTGATACCACTTGTTAGGGTTAGCCGGCAGAAGATATCAATTAAATGCAAATAAAGATTAAACAGAGAAATGGAAATACACAGAATTAATAACAGCGAGAGACAATTTTTAACGTGGTTCACCCAAACTCGGGCTACATCCACCAAACAGAGAGTCCAATATTATTATCCAGTAAATCAAACCGATTACAATCAGCAATCCCTGCAACTCAATACCGCTACAAAATGCTACAATACAATCTCAAAACCCTAACCCTTAGCCGCTTTTTATCAAGCTTTTTGTCGGTTACAAAATAGGGTTTTCTTATGTCGGTCAATGAAAAAAATTAACTCCCGGTGCATTATAAAATAATAAAAAATTGTGTGAGGTTTTGGGGGCGTTGCCCCCGAGCCCCCACGGGGGCGCTGCCCCTCGACCCCGCCGTGTATCGCGACAGGGAACGCGCCAAGGGCGCTGCCCCTGGACCCTGCAAGGGGTGCTGCCCCTTGACCCCGTCTTGGGGGTGCTGCCCCCAAACCCTCGCAAGGGGCGCTGCCCCTTGACCCCGTAGGAATTTGGGGGGAAACCGCGCCGATAAAAGTGGGGTAAATATAACCTCCGAGTCTGATTAGGCTCCATATAACAACAAGTTGCACTTTGTTGGAGAGAAGATGGAGGAGGAGGATTGGCGTATGAATTTGCTATGTTCTTTTCCAAATTCATAGGACCAACTTGTTATGGCTATGGGGAGCACTACCACCAAGTTGAAAATGGATGAGGTGGTTTCATTGTTACTTTATGAAGAGATGCGAAGAAAGACATTTAAATCTACTAAGGAGGTCCTATCTATTTGTGGAAGATATAAAGAGAAAGGAAAGAAGGAGACCCTATAAGTGAGACATGTATATATTGAATTCCCATGGGAAATCTAAATCTCATGGTAAGACCAAGACAAAATGTTGGAACTACAACAAGCCTGCCCATTCAAGAGTGACTGCAAGGAGGAGAAAAAGAAGAAGAAGACTTATTTTGATGACGAGTCCAAAAATTCCTCCCAAGATGATGGTGATGCCTTTGTCACAACCTTAGATACACATGCATTAGATGGTACATGTTTGATAGACTTTGGTGCATCTTTCCACATGACCTCAAATTAGGGTTGGTTATTGAAATATGAAGAATATGACAATGGGAAAGTGTACCTTGGAGATGACTCATGTAAAGATTGTTGGCCATGGAAGAGTCCTAATTTGATTCCTTGATGGATGAGTGAAGTGGATCAATGGTGTATTACATATCCCTGGTTTGGTATGGAACCTACTTTATGTAAGCAAACTTAATGATTCAGATATGCATGTTGTTTTCTTGAGTGGAGGGTGCAAGATGGTGATTTAGTGGCTATGGTGCTTGCTAAGGGTGCCCACATAGGCACTCAATTTCAGATATATGCATGCATGATTTAGTGCAATAACTCTTCTATTTCTATGGTGAAGAGATTTGCAAAATCTACACTCTCACGATTAGAACCATCAACAAAGAGAAGTGTTGCATCCACTTTTCATGGGATTTCTTTTTATGTACCTAAGGGTACTCATGCTTTGTAGACCAAGTTACTAGTTGAGAAGACAATGTTATTGGGCCACACAGGTGAGAAGGGTCTAAGAGCCCTGAAAAAATAAGAACTTTGTTGAGGGGTTAAATAATTGTAATCTTGAATTTGATTTTTGTGAGCATTGTGTATATGGAAAACAGAACCATGTTTAGTTTTACTCTAGTTCTCATAAATCTTTTGGGGTGTAAGATTTAATCCATTCTAATGTATTTGGTCCTGTTAATATTCCTTCAATTTCTAAATCTATATGTTATGTATTTTTCATTGAAGACTACAATAAAACATGTGTATATTCCCTTAGAAGTACATTTGAAGTTTAAGGATACTAATAAAGAATGATACTAATAAAGAAGTGTAAGTTTAAGGATCTTGTAAAGAATGATACTAATAGGAAGATTAGGATTTTGAGGACCAATGGTAGTGAGTTTTGTTCAATAGATTTTGACAGATTCTGTAAGGATCATGGGATAGAGAGACATAAGACAACTCCATACATCCCATACCAAAATGGAGTTGCAAAACGAATAAACAAGATGTTGATGGAGAGGGCTAGTAGTATGCTTAGTGGATTTGGCTTGGAATAAAAGTTTTGGGAAGATGTGGTTGCCATGGCTTGTTACCTAGTTAACAAGTCTCCTACATCAACTCTTATTGAGAAGACACCTATGGAGGTGTGGTTGGGCAAAAAAACCTTCATTGAGACATTTTTTAGTGTTTGTTTGTAAGGCATATGCACATGTGCCCAAGGAGAAGCAATCTAAGTTGGAGAAACATGCCTTAAAATGTATCTTCATTGGCTGTATTGTTAGTGTGAAAGGGTACAAGCTTTGGGATCCTATTTCCAATAAAGTTTTGTATGAAAGAAGTGTTATCTTTAGAGAAGTTAAACCTTCTTCCATAGTATTGTATCTAGAGAAGGACGAAAAGGAAGATGTGGTTTAGCTACTCCCAAAGACCGAAAAGGAAGATGTGGTTCAGCTACTGCCAAAGACCAAGAAGGTGAACCAGAAGCCCATAAAGGACCTAAAGGAGAGGAGAGATTAGATAGTTTAGAGAGTTTCAAAGAAGAGATAGAATCTCCACCTCAATCATTAAGGAGGCCCACTCAGCAAAGACAATAACTAGACACATGAATACTCCTCTTGATTGGAGATGTATTTTTTCTTTGATTACTAACACTGATGAGCCTAGGACTATGAAGGAGGCTATGGGTATGGATGATGCAGAGTCTTGGAAAGTGGCCATGGATGAGGAGATGGTTATATTGACAAAAAATGACACCTAAAATTTAGTACCTTTGCTTGATGGATGGAAACCATTGGATGCAAAGGGTGTTCAAAAGAAAGATTCATTTTAATTATAGTGTTGAGAAGTACAAGGAAAGATTGGTTGCGAAGGGATGTTCCTAGGTTGAGGGAATTGATTATGGTGAGATTTTCTCTTTAATTTCTAAGATAACATCCATTCAGTTCTTAAATTATCTATTGCAACAAATTTTGATCTTGAGGTTGAGCAGATAGATGTGAAGAAAAATTTCCTTCATGGTAATTTAGAGGAAGAAATTTACATGACATATCCAAAGCACTAGATTTAAAGAGGTAAAGAAAATTTGGTTTATAAGTTGAAGAAATATTTGTATGGTATTAAGTAATCACCTAGGATTTGGTACCAAAAGTTTGATTCTTTAGTGTTGGGATTGGGGTTTTTGAGATCAAAATCAAATCTTTACATCTATTATAAGATGGACAATGATAATTTCCTTGTTATCATATTATATGTTGATGATATGTTGTTATTGGTAATAGTAAGGACATGATTTGTGAATTGAAGTCTCAACTTTTGGCACAATTTGAGATGAAATAATTAGAGTCTTCTAGGATCATCTTGGGTAGGGAGATTAGAAAAGATAGAGAAAATAAAAAAAATTTGGTTGGGCTAGAGAAATTATGTGAACTTGGTGTTGGAGAGATTCAACATGACAACTTGTAGACCATTGTGTGTTCCTATTTTAGTGGGGAATAAGTTATTAGTAGAGCAATGTTTGAATTCTCCTAGTGAGATGGAGGATATGGCATGGGTACCTTACACTAGTGTCATTGGGAGAATAATGTATGCTATGGTTTGTACTAGACTAGACATCACCCAAGCAATGGGAGTGTTGAGCGATTCATGGCTAATCCTAGACAAGTACATTGGGATGCAGTGAAGAGGGTCTTCATATATTTTTGAGGCACCTCCAAGTACTCTATTTGTTCTCATGGTAATTCTATAGGGGACTGGCACTCATTAACTATTCATGGATTTGTGGATTCAGATTGGGATATGGATGTTAATAGTAGGAGATCCACCACTAGATATGTTTTTCACTATTCTTGGTGGTGCAATCAATTGGATGAGTAAGTGATAGGTTGTGGTCATTTTTTCCACTACAAAAGTAGAATACATGGTAGGTACTCATGCTTGTAAGGAAACCATCTAGATTAAATGTTTGTGTTTAAATGAGGGGGTGACTCCTTGAAATATTACAGTTCTATGTGATAGTTCAAGTGCCACATGTCTAGCAAAGAATCTAACCTTTCATATGAGGATGAAACATATTGATGTCTAGTACCATTTTTTATGACATGGTAGTGGATGCGAGGGTGATGCTGGAGAAAGTTGATACTTTGTAGAATATTGCAGATGCATTGACGAAACCAGTGAGCACATAAAAGTTTAGGTGGTGCTATGAGTCTATGGGCCTCTCGTCCCTTAGAAATTACTTGATAGTGTCAGTACTCTCTTTTCTCTTGCAAGGTGTTTGAAAGTGGAAGAGTGTTAAGAAAGGTGTCTCAACCTTGATTCTAATGTTAAGAATACAAAAACTCAATTTTTGGGCTATAGATGTCGATTTTGGCCAAAATAAATATTTTGGGTTGTTCGACATTAGTTCTTGGATGCCCGATATGTAGACCTATTTGAGATCTATAGTTTAAAAAATGCCCAAACAACCTCCTAGATCAAAATTTATGGCCTCTAGAAGTTGGGCATCCCACATTGAAAATGTAAAAACATCTATGACACATAAAAGAGTTGTAAGAGGGAATTACACTTGACCAAATTATGATGCATATTATGACACATCATAAGGCATCTGCAAATGGAGATAATGGATCCAAAATAGACCACCCAAGTTGGTGAGTGGATTATGACTAGTTTATGACAAGTGGAAGGAATATGCTATTTTTAGCTCGTGGAATCATCTTGGGATTTGGGTGTTGGAGTTTTAATTAGGGATTTGGATGCCACATTTTGGGTGGTTTTAGCTCATGGTTTCCTAATTACTATTTTATGGATTCATGTATTTCCTCTCCTATTGATTAGGTGTTTGAGATGGAGGTTTTGATAGCGAGTTTTGTAAGTATTATGCCACTAGAATTAATCCAGATCTCTAGTTGGTGATACTCTTGTAAAGGTTTAGACTTTGCAATTGTATTGTAACCATTGATTAGTGAATAATACATTGAGTTGCTTTAGAGTGTGGGGTTTTTCTCTGAAAAGGGTTTTCCCCATGTAAATCATTGTGGTATGGTATATTGATTTTATGTTTATTTCCTTGTAAATATTTGATTAATTTAATTTTTACACATACCTCCTCTCATAGATTAGTGTAGGAAGTGTATTAATTGAATAACAAGTAGTACTTGTAACCTCAACCTAAACACACTGATCCAACTAAGCAATACTCAACATACTTCTAGCAATGTCCATTAATGCCATGTTCATCCTTTTTGTAGTACCATTTTACTGTGAGGTATATGGAGTTGTTTTCTATCTCACAATACTTGCATGTTTACAAAAGTTGTCTATGTCTTTAGAACCATATTCACCTCCATTGTCTAACCTTAATACTTTAATTTTTTGATCCATATGGTTTTCTACAAAATCCTTAAAATCCCTAAACTTGCAAAAAACCTCAGACTTATGCTTTAGAAAATAAATACATGTATAACAAGAGTAGTCATCGAAAAAGGAAACATAATAATGAGTTTTACCTATAGAAGCTACATCCATGAAAACAAACACATCACTATGAATAACTTCTAATAATCTCTTTTCTCTTGCGCTACCAAAATTAAATTTTATTCTATTTTCCAAACATATAGTACTCACAAAAATCCAAATTCATAGAATAACTAGATAAAACATTCACTATTTAAATTATTAACTAGGGTCTTAAGCCATTTTTCACTAATGTGGCCCAACCCATGGTGCCAAAATATGCATGAATTAGACTTACCAATTACATAGGTGGAGCTACAATATGTAGATTCTTCCAGCTTAAAAAGAGTGCCACACTAGGATCCCTTAGCTAACATTATATTCCCTCTAACCAACCTACAACCATTCTTGTCAAATATGACTTGCACTCCAACATCATTCATATTAGAAACTGAAAGTAAATTTCATGCAAGACTTGGAATATGCAACACATTTGTGAGAGATTTCACTCTCCCATCACTAAACACATGCTTTACCTTCCCTTTGCTAATAATCTTGTATGAATTGTTATTTCCAAGGAACACCTCACCACCATCATATTCTTTATAATGAGAAAACCACTCCTTGTGATGAGTCATATGATATGAAGCACCTAAATCAATAAGCCATGAGTCATCACTAGTAATGTTAGCAAAAATAAACAAAGCATCATTTTCATCATCAGAAGATGTTTCTACAAAGGAATAGTCAATAAACTTTTCTTGTTTATGTATTCCTTCAAATGCCCGTGTTTCCCATAGTCTAACATTTGAGCCTACTCTTACCTTTTAGAATATAAGGCTTATTTTTTGTAATAAAGTCACTTAGTGACTTAGTGTTATGTAATAAAGTTAGTTGTTAAGATATTAATGTTATATCATCAAGTATGTAGTTTTGTGAGTTGTTGAGTGGTTTGGGTAGTTGAAATTTGAAAAGGATTTATAAAATCCATATTATAATGAATGGAAAATCCATCCAAAAGAATTCCATTATATTTCTTTTTTTGTTCTTTTCTACAATCATGGTTGTCTTTTTTTGGATTCTCTATGCTCTACCATTTTCAATATGATACTAGAGCAAGGTGGATATGGCATACATGTTGCAAGATGCCAATAGAGGAACCATGTGAAGGAGAGATGCTCATGTTTCAAGAAGCCACCATCGAGGAAAATCATCATTTGAAGATCATGCTACATTAGGGTATCATTTGGTGGCTATTTTATAGAAAATCATGGGTCTAAAAGACATTTATAGTCACATTTAGTTACATAGTCAGTTTTCACAAATTAGGACACAAAACATAATCATTTTTTCATGGATCACAAGTATTTTGTAGTTATTTATGCATGGGAAAGAGACCATGGTTCACATAAAATCATGGAAGGTCATGAAGGCAACACAAATAATGAAATATGAAGGTTGCATGGGATCCTTGATGAGCATGATAGATTTTTGAAGATTTCTAGTCAAGTACAAAATCATGAATGTTTGCAAAAATCATCTCATAGTTTGAGCAAGTGGGTAGTAACAAAAATTTTGGGTAAAAGTTTATTTTTTTAAAAAATTCTAGAAATTGATAAAAGGATTTGTTAAGTAGAAGGGTTATTTTTAATTTTTTAAAAAAATGAAAATTATATTAGAAAAACATTTTGGGCTTAATTTTCACACCTGGAAAGTAAAATCTAGATGTAGATGATGTACACAAACTTGTGGGGAATAGTAAATGGGAATGAGAAACCACTATAGATTCAAAAAAGTTATTGGATTAGTAGAGTAGAGATGGAAAAGCCAAAGCCATTATTGGCCTTGCTCTCTCAGATTCTAAATTACATCATATATATTTGGAAAAACAATGCAAGGAAATCTAGGAAAGTCTGAATAAACTATTTGGAGTAAAAGTGGTTAGTGAAAAGTTTTCTCTAAAGCTTTAGTTATTTATATTCAAGATGGTTGATAGAGTCACTATGTCTAGCCACATAATAAATTTGAGATCTCTTATTAGATAACTAGCATAATTTAATGCTATGGTAGATGACAAGGATGCCAAAGCCATTTTAAAAAATAGTCTACCTTCTAAATATTCCAATGCATTTTTACTCTCAGTAAGATACCTTTTCAAACTCTATAAGATATAGTTTCAGCTCTTATTTGAAGAAAAGAGAATAATTTCATGAAATATTGAAGACAATCTTCAACCTGAGAGTGTTTTATATTCATGAAATAATTCTAGAAGATTAGATAAAGACAAAGGGAGGTTGATTGTATTATTACAAGAAAATAGGTCACACAACATGGAACTATAGAATTCAAAGCCAATGATGTTCTCAAGGGAAAGGCCAAAGAAAAATCAAATATAGATAATGTATACATTGTTAAAGCTCCAATAGATGTTGGCAATGGTAAAGTATTCATTGATGGAGAATTCATATATTAAGAAGCTCGTGATTTGAACACAGAAGGGATCTTCTGTATATGAAGTTAAACATGGATAGCTACCTAGATAGTTTGATAATTTGTGTATCTTCAGAATTATACCCTTACAAGGGTCATGAGACAACTTGATGGAGCATTGTAGATGTAGTTCAACATGTATGGTTTTTGATAATTTGAGAGATTTCTAATTTGAGAGTTTGGGGAGGTGGAATCCAAGAACTCAAGAATTTAGCTCAGCAGCTATACCTTTATGAGGGTTACAAGGTAGATTAATAGAGTTCTACTTGATCCAAGAACTATTTTCAAAGATAATGTTCTAACGAATATGTGGTTTTGCTTTATTCTGATTTGTTTTTAGTATTATAAGCCTTAAGAGGGGGTGTTAAAATATAGGTCTTACCTTTTGTAATAAAGTCACCTTAGTGACTTAGTGGTGTTTAACAAAGTTAGTTGTTAAGATACTAATGTTATATTATCAGGTATGTTAGTTTTGTGACTTGTTAGTGGTTTGGGTAGTTGAAACATGTAAAGGATTTATAAAAGACATATTTTATAGAATGGAAAATCCATCCTAAAGAATTCAAATTTTTTTTTTGTCATTCTCTACAATCATGGTTTAGTCTTTTTTAGCATTCTCTATGCTCTACCATTTTCAATATTACTAGGGTTTTAGACCTTCCATTAGATTTTAGATCTATTCTTATCTCCCTTCTCTTTGGGCCTACCCAGAACATGGACATTCTTGGAACCCTCATCCATCAGTTTTCTTATTATTTCTTCACTGAACAAAGTAACAATAAGAGAATCCATCTTAGGATCTACAACACCACCACTAATAGAAACAATTAGATTTTCTCATGATTTAGGTAACGAGCATAGAAAAATAATATACTTATCGTCCTCATCAAGCTTAACATATATACTTCCTAGTTGACTTAAAATAAGATTAAAAGCATTCAAATGCTTGGGAACTAAGTCTTATTCCTTTATTTTTAATGAATACAACTTTCTTTTCAAAAATAATTTTTTTACAAGAGTCTTTATTTGATAGATTTTACCTATTCTTCTCCACAAGTTGTATGTGGTAGTTTCCTTAGAGACATTCAAGATAGAATCAGAGAGACATAACTATATGGTTCCTTGAGTCTTCTTGCCAAGCTTCTTCCAATCTTCCTTTGAAATACCATTGAAATTTCTTTTATAGATATAATAGCTCTCCATTGATATCTTTTCTCTAAGAGGTCCTCCATTTTTACTTTCCACAAATTGTACTTAGTACCATTGAACTTCCTAATATTTGAGTAGGATGTGCTATCCATGATTCTCTAATCACACTTAAATATGTAAAATCACTAAATTGAATGCTCCCACTGCAACCACAAAAAACCCACAACACTACAAGTAGTTGTCCCTCTCTAAAATCAAGTCGTAACTTTAATACTAAATGTTGAATAATAGGGTAGATGTCACAATAGAAACATACACTAAAAGTGTTTATATCTAATTGTGTGACTAAATCATAAGATATTAATGAAATAATGGAGAATCATACACAAATAAGCAATCCATATAGACGCTAGATATACGTGGAGAAACACTTGCAGGAAAGAACTCCACCACCAAAGAGACTCAAGTTTGTATTAATCAATAAAGAGTATACCAATACAATCATTTAACCCTCTGACAATGATTTGATAGCATTATAATACATACAAAGCTACTTATAAGTCCATCACCCCATGCCTCCAATAAATAGGAAATTAGAAACTAGAAATCAAGAGTGTCAACCATGGGCCAAAAACTAGGTGCACATCTTACTCATAAAAAATTCCAATGCTCATAGTCATGGTCAAGCAACTTGGAATAGAAAGTAACTCCTATTACATGTTGATGGGTCATAGATTTTGTAATAACCATCATATCTAATTTCCCAATCCTAGGCTCTCCATGAGGAGAATCAATGCCTTGTCATAACAACTATCTTGGGAAGATCCTTTATAACTCTCAATTTTGACCTTTTCCAAGTAATATCCATATTTAATGCCTTCTTACACAATATTTTCAATTTCTTAGAGAATAAATAATGAATAGTGTCCCCACCCTCACATGGGCATCCCATTTTTCCCACCCCAAATTGTTTGGAGATTATATATTATTTAGTGTAGACATAATTAAATACAATTAACTAGACTTAGGATTTGCAAGGTGAATGACACACCTAATTCTAACAAAATAAAGGATTTATTAGAGGAGATAGATCAATGGCAAACTATAACTATGAAGGGGAAACTTGCAAAATTTTTAAATGAAGATTGGAAAAAGTTTGACAAGAAAACATGAGGTACCATTAGGTTGTCTCTTAGACTCTATTCTTTTGAATATTCTTGAGGAAAATACTACTTTTAACTTATGGAAAATAATAGGTGAAATCTATCAAACCAAGAGTCTTGTTAATAAGTTGTAGATATGAAAAGAAAACTTTATTCATTAAAAATGAAGAATGGAGACTCAGTTGTTGATGCAGGAGCATGCAGGGTGTAAGAGCAATCTTGCATCAACTAAAAAAAAAATGTTGTTTCTTTTCGATAAGGGATAAATTTGGCAGGGTTACTATTTTTAGTAAGTTTGCATTTGTGCACGGTTGGATGCAAAATCTTACACGGACCTCCATAATGGTGAATTGAAGCTAATGGTGAAGAAATCACTTCAATATCATTTGTCATTTGTGAGATATTAAAATTTCAAATTCCAAAAATCCTATTGAAATATTCAAAGTTAAATTTGAGGCACTTAGAGGCTCCGGATGGGCCCAAAATTTGGTGGGAAATTCAAGCAATCTACCTTTAGGTACTACTTTTGCACAACTAACTTTTTGAGAGCTTTCCGAAAATGTATTATAATTGAAAATCCAACGGTCGGATAGAAAGTTATGGCCCCGCGAAGTTGACCTATTTTTTGGGGGAGATGCAAATTTTGAAATTAAGTTGGTGGCTGCCAAAAGGGCTATATATGACCATTTTTGGGAACCCTTGGGGTAGTAGAGTTAAGGGGGAAGGTGTAGAGTCAAGAAAAGGTGGGAAAATAGAAACCCTAGTTGATTTGGGGTTACAGAAGGCTGAAGATTCCAGAGTCTTGAGAGAGGGAGTTGTAATGTGTTGCAACATGTAGGGGATTCATCCTCTGATTGTATTTGAGCTTCTGTAATGTAATATTTTGCCCATATTAATAAAATATCATTCTATTTTCTATGTGCAATTTCTATTATTGTGTGTTTTATGATTTATCCCCTTCATCAGTTGTTGAGCATTTGAATTCTTTCAATATGATTTTGAGTCAACTACATTTTATTGATGTTAGGTTAGATGAAGAGGATAAATAAATTATTTTACTTTGCTCTTTGTTAGAATCATGAGAAAATGTAATTGTTGCAACTAGTGGTGGTGTTGTAGAGCTTAAGTTGGGTACTCTTGTTGCCACTTTGTTGAGTGAAGAATTGAGAAGGACATCCATGGATGAAGGTTCCAATGATGCACTACTTGTTCGAGGTAAACCTAAAGAAAAAGGTGGTAAGAAAAAGGGGATATGCAAAGATCAAAATATAAGGGAAAATATAAAACCCTATAAAGGTTAGAATAAAATATTAGACCTATGGGAAATGAGGCCATTTGAAGAATAAATAAAAAAATAAAAAAATTGATGATTCCTCTACTAAAAATTCTTTGATGATGATGCTATTGATACATTATTTATATCTGCTAACATGGCTAGTGATGACTCATGGCTAATTGATTCAAGTGTCTCATATCATATGACTCCTCATAAGGAGTGGTTCCAACAATATAGAGCATATGATGGTGGTGACGTGTTTCTTGGTGACAATAGTTCACACAGGATTGTTGGTTGAGGGAAGGAAAAATTGGTATTAATGATGGGAGAGTCAAAACTATTTTTGATTTGTTGCACATTTTAGGGGTTGCTATAAATTTAAATTCTATTCCTAAGATGAATGATGCTAGTGTGCATATAATTTTTTATAAGAATGGATGTAGGTTGTGTTGCACATATGCTATCTAAGGTTGTGATGTGGTTGTCATTGATGTCAACACTTTGTTTGGGTTGTCACTGATGTGGTTGTAACACTTTTGTCAACACTTAGTTTGGACTGTTTGATATGTTGCTGATGTTGGATGTGATGTGGTTGCTGAAGTTCATGGTTGGATGTCATGCCTTGGTCAATGTAGAATTGAGTATGATGATATATTAAGATGGGAATTAGAAGCATCAAGATGACACATTAAGATGGGAATTAGAAGCATCAAGAAGACATAATAAGATGGGAATTAGAAGTATCAAGATGACGCATTAAGATGGGAATTAGAAGCATGAAGAAGATATATTAAGATGGGAATTAGAAGCACTTCTAAGGATGTATGAGCTATCACAAGAAGGTTCTGGTCTCTGGAAGTTGATGAAGATTTCTAATGTAGGAAGCTGCCAGGGAGATTGCTTGGGAAAATGCTCCACATTCCTCCACGTTTGAAGATATGGTTATGCAGTTTAGAATCTAAGTTTAGTATGTTGTGAAGGTGTTATATCCAAGAGATAAAGTCTGTATACCTTCAACAATAAAAGTTATGAGTGACAGAGTTCTGGTCTATGCTTTGGCAGAGTAAAATGGTGATGAAGACTTGTTGGAATGCTCTGCATTCCTCTGGATGTGAGTATTTGTCAATGCAATTTTGTGAAAATGTTTAGGGAGGTTCAATGCATACTTCTGTGAAGTATCTAGTGATTTTGTGAGCTGCAAGCAATGTTTAATCTTCTATATGTACTGCCAAGCTGAAATGACCGATGTGCTACAAGCTTCATGAGTTCTTACTTAAGGGTGACCTATTTCAAATGAGCGTGACGTGCAAATGTTAGTCTTTGAAGGATGATGTTGTGAAGAATGTTTAGGACTGGGTTAAGCATGTGTTGGGATCAGCAAGGTGAGTTTCTTCTCCTAGAGTAGCATGTAGTTCATGTCTAGGCTTGTCCTCTACATGTTTCATGATGTGTGATCTTTGGCTGACTTGTAAATTGTAATATTCTTGTTGTATTGGCCAACTTGTAATGTAATTAGTGCAATATCATGTATATATTATGAACCTAGTTGATCTAGGTGGGGTATGATTGTAAAATAAGAATATGTGTGTAAAGAGCAAAATATGAATTTGTTATGCATTATGATGTGTGACTGAAGGAGAAAGAGTAGAAGCAATAAGGGTTGTCCTGATTCATCTTGAAGACATTTTTGTGACAGGAGGAAAGTGAAGAATGTGCCTAATTGATCCAATCATCAGAAGAAGCAGAATTGCAATCATTAAAGGTGTGAGCTTCAATGTCAGTTGTTGGGCAGTAGAAGGACTGTCATACTGTAATCATTTCTGAGTTCATTCTCAGTTTAGGGAGTAGTTGCTTCCTTGGGTTGTAGCCCTAAAAAAAGTCTTCAGGGAGTAGTAGCTTTCTTGGGAGTGACCCTAAAACAAATTCAGTAGGGAGCAGTAGCTTCCTTGGGTTGTTTCCCTAAAACAAAGTTGTAATTTTTATAGCAGTGAGCTTCATATATAGCGAGTTAATCCTCACTGTGGTTTTTCCCCTTTTGGGGTTTTCCACATACATCTGGTTTTATGTGTTGATGTGCATTGTGTTCATCTTTCATGTTTATGTTAGTGTTGTAATGTTTAAGATTTAAACTGCTTCAGAATATTTGAATGTTGTTTGGATATTGATTCGCCCCCCTCTCAGTATCCTGGTGTGTTCAATAGGTTGGTGAGAGGAAACCTAGTGTTGGCTAAGGGCACTCAGTGTGAACTTTATTTAAGCTATAAGCATTTATGTTTTATAGCTCAAATAATGTAACATAAAATTCTAATTCATGTATGTTGTGGCACCACAGGTTAAGCCGCATTGGTGAAAGGGGATTAAAAACTTTGATTGACAAAAATATGGTGGATGTTTTGTCAAGTTATTTTATAGATTTTGATTTCTATGAGCACTATGTGTTTGGTAAATAAAGTAGAGTATATTTTCCTTTTAGAAGCACTAGAGCTAAGAAAAATTAGCAGTTATTCTGATGCAGTCAAGGTAAGAGGGTCTGATGAGGGACTGTCCAACCTTGAAGCCTTAAACAACAAAAGTATATAGTGAACAATAAAAAGAAAAAGACATTCATGAACGCATGACACAAGATATATCTTGGGAAAACCCTAAAAGGGAAAAACCTAGCCTTCAAAGCTCATTCCTCTTATATTATGATCTCAAAACACATTACAGATGTCGCTCAAAATTTTACAAATGCTAGGCTGTAACCTAGGGTTACAAAAGATATACAACAATACTATTTCGTGATTTCTTCCTTCTGCTTATCAATTCTCTACTTTGCAACTTCTTATTCTCACTGCTCTTCTCTCTGCTTCACTTCTGATTCTTCATCAGATCAAAACACTTATGATCTTGCTTCATATCTTTGCATACTTGTTCATTTCATCACTACCACTTTGTAACAAATCATTATCCTTCATTTATATCCTCCACAAGCCTTTAAATCATTAACAAGTCAGCCTAATTGCAACGACTAGTTATGAAATGTGTAGACACAGATAGGTAGGACCTAAACATAAGGTATTGCTCCATAGGTATATAGAACTATGTGTGGATCTCCATGAAGGTCATCCAGGTCCTATACTTCCTTGAATAATGTTCCTTTAAGCTCCACAAGTCAAAGAATTACTCTACAAGCCGATTAGACTTCATTAAACACTATCGACTTTGCTCTGTGAAAATAGGTAAAAGCAGGTAATCTTTTGATAGTGATATCTTTCCAAAATTGAACTCAAATGATCTAAATTTTGGATATGTTGTAGATGACCATGTCTAGATGCTAAGTCCAGCGCCATAAGCTCTGATATGCAAATGCGGTATTCTCCAAGGTTGCTCTCTTGGTACTTTGCAATTTATTGTTAACTGTCCCAACTGATTTGAATGCTTCCAGATGCTCCTACATCAGACTCTTGGGGTTAATTGAAAAGTGATCCTCTTCACTTTGGTCTGTATTATGTCAAAATCAATGTTGTTTCTTTGAATAGGTTTGGCGGTCTGTTCACGGGTACTTGCTGTTAGGTCTCAAAAATTCAAGTTGCTAATCTTAAAAGGATGCCAGGCTCTATGCTTAGATTTGCAACATTTTTGAACGAATGCGACAGAGTTAACCTTTAGGGTTTGATGACTCCTTGACTTTAGGCACTACTATATCTAGGTGGGTGAACCTTGAAATTTAAAGCAGATTGAGTGTAAATATTCTGACTAAGTAAATAGATCTACCTACAATGGCAAAGGGTGTAGAATAGATGAGGGCTTGCTATTTAATCCTATATCTAATGGATAATTGGTATAAATTGTATAAGAAATATCCAGGTAAAAACTGATAAATGAATTTAACTATTGAGATAAGCAAGACCAGTGCCTTTTTAGGTAAACATAGTCAAATGAAAAGATAAGACCAATGGCTTATAGGGGCAATAACTCTAATTGTTTGGCACAATACTTTAGTTTATAACTTGTATAAACGTGCAAGGAAATGATTGACAGACTCTTCTTGATAATCCAACTGACACAATCAAATTTCTTATTATTCACCATAAGGAATTTTAATCCTTTCTTGAAGGAACCAGTTGAATGAATTATACAAGACAACAAACGATATCAACGTGGAGACAGAATGACAATCCTAATTATATGATTCTTCTTAGTGATCCAAACCAACACTTCCAGATTACTATGACTGATCAAAAGGATTTTAATTCCTTTTATGGAAACCAATTAATCTAATCACACAAATACAACAAATGTGCATTGACAAATTAAATATATACTTGATATATTAATTTGAATAACAAGGAAATACTAAACGAGAGACAACCATATAATTGAATAATTTTAACAAACAATTGATGGCAAAAATGAAACCACAGAATCAGAGAATTTCAATTTATTTCTTTAATATAAAACTTGCAACATGGTCTTTTAAAACTTTATAAACTTCATGTATTATATCCTACTGCTGATGATATTTTAGCACCATATGTTCAACTTATATAGAAATATTTATGAAGAGACATAACTCTTCAAAATGTCTTTTGGGAATTAACAAGATTAACATAACAACAATAAAGATAACAATGCTAAGCTCTACTCAACCACAGGTATGTCTAGGCAACGTGATCTAAATAGTCCTGATTGCAATGTGTATCAGTAAATTCAATGGCATTTCTCGTGATCATGTCCATCATTACCATCTTCTCCAGATGCTTGCAAGCTTCTCCTGATGCAGAGTCTTTGTCCTTGAGAGCTCCTAAGGCTTCATGCAATATCATTCGACAATCTTTATTCCATTCATCTTTGCTTTTTAGTTCTTTATCGTTCCTGAGTAACATGGGCACTCCTGCTTTTGATGCCTCAATACATTCTTTGGCATCATTCTTAAGCAGGTCATAATATTTCTGATGCTGCTCAATCAGTTCTTTTGCACTAGAAATGCCTGTAGTATCAGAAACGTCCTTGCCCTGTATCTCATGGAGTTTTTCTTGCAGCCTGTTGTTGAGCCTCTCATGCTCTTGGATCACTTTATAAATTTTAGAATAAACATCCCAAAACCTGTTCATCTAATGCATCATGTTAACATGTCTATTCTGGAGCACTGTTACAAGCGTGAACTAATCTTGACCTGAGCAATCTGATCAATAGATGGTGATTGGGTGCTTTGTGAGCTTTCTCCCTGAGTTAACCGTTTCACTGACCCTCCGAAGGTATTCTTAATAGTATCTTTTAAGAAATCATTTTCTTTTGTTAATCTCTCACAACTCAGTTTATATGCATCCCATTCTTTAATCAGCATCTGAGCCTACGCTTTGTTCAATTTTGCAATTTATACCAATTTCTGTTGTGATCAAGGGGTCAGTCTCCCCTGCCTTCAAAGTCATGACATGCCCAAAAGCCTTTTCAGTATCTATGATGGTTGTCTTCTTATGAGGCAGGTACAAGGCCCATATCATTAGTGAATTTTCATCGGTGTTATATTTGGTGCCCATATGCACTTTTGTGACAACCTCAGGAGTGAGCTTATATTTGTCATCTGTATTATGCAAAAAACTATCAAATACCAAAGCAGAATTCAAATCAAAACTAGGGAATATCATAACACTTGCTTCTCTGAGCAGTTGTCTACCTTTACTAGGAGTCATAGCTTTCATTTCATTATCCACTGTTGTCTTTAACATATCAACTAATTGTTTTTCATTGTCAGTTGTGACATTATCAACTGACTCCCTGATCTCTTTTCCTTTACATTTGTATAAAAATGATTTAAATTCATTAGAATGAATAAATTGGTCATCTGAAATGAAAGAATCATATGCTAATTGTCTTGGATCTTCATCAGCAGACCCCTCCTCATCATGTTCTATATCAGGAGACTGATAGATTTGCATTTTTCATTTGGACATTGTGGTTGTCTACTAGTGTGGCTCTTCTTCCAATGCAGATCCCTCATCAGCAGAGGACAACAATTCTATCTTTGCAAATTGTCTCTTTTTCTCATGTACTTCTCTATTATATTTCTCAACCATTAATTCAACTTCAGTCTCTTCCAAATTCGTGATGATATCATCATGTGGATATGGGACATGTGTATATCCACTGAGGTTTGTTTTCTCCTAGCAAGATCAATGAAACCCTCAGGATCAAATCCTTTTCTTGCTTCTGCACATCTCATATTGTAATGCATCAGTTTATCCATAATGAGACCATAGCCCTCTTTTGACACAACAGTAAAATCTCCAAAGCACAGAGTACTAGGCATGAAGGATTGTTTGTCATAGGAGCTCAAGTACATAACATTAGAGCAGTTCATTTACCTAACTATCTCTAAATAGGCAATTCTGTTAGGATCTGTCTTGGGTAATATAAAAGGAGTGTCCTCAAAACCATAAACTCTGACCATGGTATCATCCTCAAAACAATACAAGTCTCCCCAGTTGTGGGTAACAATAGGAGGACCACCAAAGTCTTTAGGTCTGAGAAACCTCTTTATTTCATTTGACAGTGAATATTCACAAGGATGACTGAAATATCTATAAAACACTTTCACACAGTATTCTTAAAAATGAATATAACTTGAATGGGCATACCTACTGTCCCATATTCTCATCCACATTTGTACGGGTGACTTTTTCCCCCTTTGATCCACTGGAACAACTTTGAATTCACTTGGTCACAATCCTATTTCCTGTCCATAATAAAGCACCATGTGCATGAGGAGTGAGTAGTGTTCAAAAGAAACCGATGGGGCATTGTTCTTGATTGCAGTCAAACCATAATCAATTCTACCAAAAACATAGGCAGCATAGTCAAACTACCTGGCATTGTGGCACTGGATGTTTGTGTCTATCACCATCAGAGGAATTGTCATGAAATCAGGGGTCTTTGATCCTAGGACTTGGCCCACAGAGTAGTATGTGTATTGTATGTATGGTTCAAATAATGACACATGAAATGGAGGTCCATCATTCTCATTGAGAGGCACCATCTCTCCCTCTGCCCTAGGCCTGTGAATAGGTAATCTCCATCCATTATATGTGGTATCCATTCTCCAGTACTCTTTGTTCAAATCTTCATAGACTATAGGAACAATGCATAAATCATCTAAATCAAACACTTCACAAACAACATTTTTAGATAAATGTACAATTGGCTCTCCTTGCAGGTTGCATATAGCTTTGAGGCTAGGGTTGTAATGTTTGGCTAGGAGTCTGAGGAGTTCACTGTTCAGAAACACATCAGGAACAACCAATTTACCCAAATTCAAGTGCCATGTGTTAGACACTGGGAAATTCTTGAATCTTCTATTGTAGTGGAATTTGAACAATTCATAACCTCTAATTGGAGTGCAAACGTTGCTAAGATATTTGTACTTATCTTCTAGTTTCTCTACTTCTACCCTAAGTTGTGCAGACCTTCGGGCTTTGGGAGTTGATCTAGGCAATTGGTCAATTAGGTCCTGGTTTAATTTCCTTTCTTTTGTTTTCTCATCAGGACTTTTGTCAATTTTTTGTTTTTTAGGTTTACTAGTCTCACCCTATTGTTTTCTGCCCTTTCCTTTCATGAGAGTCTCCATTACAATCTTGGATAGCAAATTAAAATTGTAGGCTAATGTGCAGAGGTTTGTTAATGTGTACCTATTGTTGGAGGCGATGATCAAATTCCCCTATTTTCTCCTCCAAGTCTCCACTTGCGTGCTCCTTTCAGACAATTCTTTCAAACTTAATTGCAGTGATTTCAAATGGCATTTTAGAGGACCTCTTCCTTGTCTGCCATTAATTGTTCTAGCGTTTCAATTTTCGTGTTCGTTGTGAGATGTCACATTGTCATAACTCTCTTCATTGGTATGAATTTTGTAATGTCAAGGCGATTTAATATCTTCTTATGGTGCAAACATTTGCATATGGATCAATCACTGTGACCCTCCATCTGTCTCCTCGATGTTACCTTTTATAAAGACATATATAAGTCTGCATCGGCAAGATATTTTTGAGGTCTACCCGATATGGAAATGGGCATGGCTTGTTGGCAAGAGACACTATATGGATTCATGGTTGTTGTCATTGATGGCAACAAAGGTCATCCCACATATCCGCAAGTCATAATGTGTCTCTACCGGAAGTCAGAATAAAGATTGTTGTGGTCCGGTGAACAAGAACAGAGCATGTGGCAAGGTCCGACAGATTGATCCGGATCTCTCAGAGGAAGTGTCTTGGTGCAGTGCGGATTTGGGGAAGTCAAGAGGACTACCTTGAGTGGTATATTCCAAGGATTTAGCCTCCGGTGATGGACAAGGAGAAAGATATGAATAGTTGAGTACCGGATTCCTGAGAGACAGTGAAAACAGAGGAAGAACTGACTGACAGAGTATCAGACTACTTTCCGGATGTGTTACTATTGATGATAGAGGTTGTGAAGGCATGAATCATGTTTGACCGACATGATTAATGATATCTACAAGTATATGCTTGATCCGCATTGCTTGGTGAGGAAGGATTCAGCCGACAGAACAAGAGTTTGTAAGAAACTAGACTGTTCCGGATGCCGACTAGAAAGGTGATGAAATTACTTGTGCGGATATATATAGAGGATGGATTTAGTTGTGAAGGGTGTAATGGTGTGAAGATATATGCGAATAAGTCCAGAACAGAGCAGAAGTAGCAAAAAGGATCCGGTATGTGAAAGATAGCAGAATAAAGAATAGAGGAAAGATGAAGTGCAGCAGATCAGTGTACTGAGCCTAACCGGAACTGAACTCCAGCATATGCAGATGCTTCCAATCAGTTCAAGACTGTGATTCTTATCACTTTGTAGACAGTGTGTCTTCTTGTAGGCAGTGGGCCTCTTGTGAGCAGTGTGCTCGGGCAGTGAGCCCTAATTGGCAAGTGCCATTTTTTTGTAATCTCCTATTCTTCTAACAGAGAATAATTTTGGGTTAATCACCCCGTGGTTTTCTCCCTTAACAGGGTTTCCACGTCAAAAATACTGTGTTATGTGTTTCTTATTTCATGGTAATGTTTTTGTGTTTATGCTGCATCAATTAATAAGAAAGTTCAATAAGGGAAATAATTAGGATAACTGATTCACCCCCCCCTCTCAGTTATCAACAATTGGTATCAGAGCCAAGTTCCTCCTAATAGAGCCTAACAGCTTGAGGAAGATCTGGGAGTTCAAATGGATGCATATGGTTTAAGGGAGCAACTCAAGACTGCTCTTGAGGATCTTGAACAGTCAAATTCTGAAGTCAATGAATTAAAGGAAAGACTCAAACAGGCTGATGAATTCATGAGAGAATTAAAAGACAAATTAAGTCTCTCTATGAAAAAGAGAAAGGAGCTACTCCAACAGTTGGCAAGACAAAGTGAAGAAAGCAATACAAATGAAGAATTGACTGAGCAAACCAAGTTATGTGAAAAGTTATCAAAAGAAGTCATTATGTTAAGACATGAAATGGAATCAGGAACTATAAAGTTTACTCAAGAGATTGAAGAAAAAAGAAAGGCTGAAGACAATCTAAGACAATCTCTTAAAGAAAAATCAGAAGAATGCCACCAGATGGACAGGATTATCAGACATCTTGAATCTGATCTTGAAGATGCCAAAGATAATGAAGAAAAACTTGAGGATCAAATTGCCTCTCTCAAAAGAGACCTTCAAACAGCAAATGAATATAAAGAGAAATTCAAGATAAGTTCTGCTCAACTTGAAGTTCTTCTTGGAAGTCAAAAGAGGACAGATGACAAGTATGGTTTGGGATATGAGAAAGGAGAAAGCTCCGGATCCGGTCAGAAGAATCTTGGATCAGAAAATCCAAGGAGCAGGCCTAGAAGACCTCCGGTAAGACAGCCAAATGCTCAAAGATATCCATCCTTCAATGGATACTGCCACAGCTGCAACCACTTTGGTCACAAAGCTAATCAGTGCAGAATGAGAATGAATCAGATTAATTCATCCTTCTCCGGACAGTGCTTCAACTGCAAAAGATCAAGAGGATATCAGTCAAATATGCAAAGAAATGTTATTTGCCAAATCTGCAATAGGTCCGGTCATAATGCTAAAGTCTGCAGAAACAAGTATCAGGACAAAAGAGGTTCGGTGTATAATCAGAATCAAGACAAGGGTAAACAAAAGATGAATGCGGATGAAGTTAGGAATCAGATGAGCAAGATTTGGGTGAAGAAAAGTTCAGAGAATGTAGAGGTTGGATCCGCACCAGACTCTGGTGCTGATATTTCTTCCGGAAATTAAAAAGTGAGCTCAGGCTCAGGGGGAGACTCAAAGAAAATCCTGTTCCCCCAGCCAAACAAGTGGTGCTGAATGTGGCACAAGATGCGGATTAAAGGGTTTGTAGATATGAGTCTTGAGATGCTTCAGTCAAGTTTTCAGAGGTCCGCTTGGAGTTATGAAGAAGATGTGATCGATCAAATAAGACCTGTTCAGGGAGATGCTCCGGTATGACAAAGGATTACAAAAAGGTCCGGAGAGATCCGGAAGTGCACTATCTTGTTCTGCGGATTGGACAGAGTGTTTGGGATGTTCTTGTAATATGTTACCTTGATTTATTCATGATTGAAAGATCCGGATGATATTCACAGATCAGGACTAATCCGGGATACTCCAAGCTATCCAGACAAGGCAAACCGGAATAATGTAGGTGAAGCATTTATTGCAGACAGATATTAGGGTTCGCGGAGCAATATAAGGGATTTCTCAAAAGTCATTTGCTCATTCTGCACTCAAGAAGAAGCGAATAGTGGAGCTCTGCAACAAGATTCATCAAGCACACCAAGGATCTCCTGCCGAAGTCATTGCATAAAGAAATCAATCCAATCACTCCGTGCAAGTCGAAGGCGCATAAGGTATTCTCTATTTTTCATTACCTCACTGCAAATCTTTGAAGAATGGCTACTCCAAATATAGTTAAGATCTCTGATAGACCTCGCCCCTCATTCAAGAAACATCCTTACAAATCATTGGAGGTAGATCCACTAGGAGCCTTCTCTAGTGTTCCTCATGGTGTATTGCATACGGAAGATATTAGGGTTTACATCCATGCGAATCTTGAAGACTTTGGAGAATCAAAACTGATGGATATCTATCACAAACAATTGATAGATGACTCCTTTGAGATCAAACCTCAGTATAAAGCCATCCAGGACAAACACTTTGCACAGTACATTCATTTCCCCTATTTTGAAGAAGATGAATGGGTCCGGTATGTACTAAGTAGAGTACATGACAACTTCCTATGGTTGAACAAGCCCTTCAAGATCACCAAGGACGCAATTAGGGCTGTAACCGGTCTGCACTCATCCGGTGGATTACCTGTTCTCAAATCTGTCAAAAATCAGACAGTCAGTGATGCAACCGGATCCAAGTTTGACAAGAGAGCTATGACAGTTGATGACATCATTGAACCGGATGTCAAATTTGCAGCTATGATAATTGGTTACAAAATCTATTACTCCAGTAGGGAAAATTCAGTACCGGGAACTGCAATCTACACAGCCTATCAGATGTTAAAGGAGAATGCAGACTATGACTTGTGCGAGCTTCTAGTAAACCAACTCTTTGAAAATCTGCAGAAGATTAAGAAGGACAAGAAAAACTCCTTCAAATATGGCAATCTGATCCTTTGTCTCTTCTTTTACTACATGAATGAGCTTCCCGGATCCAGTGGATGGGTATGGCAAAATGACAGACCGGTTGCCATCCAAATCAGAGACTATTTGCATGGACTTGGGGATGCCAAAGCAAGAAATACAGCTCTATGGGGATACTTCAAAAACTTCCAAAGCATGATGCATGCAAGAGAAAGAATACCCCAATCCCTTGTAGAAAAGTACAAAGACACAGTATGCTTCATGGTTGAAACAGATCAGTGTCTAATGGAGGCAGTAGAGCCAAGGACTGTTTGGATCATGCCCATGGGGTATGAAGTGGATGAACAGATAGTAGAGCTGCATGTTCAACACATGCTAAGCCAGCCCAAAGATCCTAAGGCAGAAAGGTTTGGAACCTTTGAGGAACTGAGTGTAAAGTTACATGTAGAACTCAGGGAACCGGAGATAAAGAGGAAGGTAAGAAAAGAAGTTGAGCATATTGCTCAAGGCCTAGGCATCTCAAAAGAGGCACTTGATGCCAGCCGGGAAAAGAGGAGGAAGGCTGAGGAAGAAGAGAAAAGTAAAGAAAGTGTTCCGGTTGAAACTCCCACCCGGACCAGATCATCAAAAAGATCTGCACCTCCCTCAACCAAAAGTTCAAAACCGGAAGTCCAGGCATCCGGTAAAAGATCCAAGACAAAAGCCACAAGGGCTTATAAAAGCTAAAAGGATGAAGAGGAAACAGAGTCAGATGAGGGAGTAAAAGAAATAAAGAAGCAGAAGAAGAAAGGATCCGGTAAATCTTCCTCAGGACAAGACAAGGATGAAATGGCAGAGGTATCTGTTGAAAAGCCCACTCTGTCTCTAGAGAATGTAATCAAGTCGGTCACGGTGGATGGAAACCTTCAACCAATGACTGAATCTTATGATGACTTCAGTGAGGCTGACCAAAAGACTCTGCAGGAAGCCACAGTCAAATATCTGAACATATATCATAAGGCTTTCATTGAGATCATATCTCTTATTCCTAAAAGCCTAGAAAAAGAATTGGAAGTAAGAAAGAACAATGCTCATGCAAAAGATCTTGAGATCCGGGAGCAGATAGCTATTCAGCTATATCCTCAAATTGATCCCAAGACAATGAACATAATCTTCAAGGACTGCAAAGATGAGTTCAGAAGTAAAGCCAGGATGAATCAACTCATGCTTGGTGAGACTGACAAAGTGGCCCAAGAGACAGAAGAGATCCTCCGGAAGGCCTTCAAAAGGTTCAATCTTCCTATTGTAGAGGACTTAGGTGCAGAAACAGCTGCGGATTTGGAATCATCTGTTCCGGAAGAAGTGGGCCCTGAACATACAAGCATCTCTCCTCCGGTTTCCCCTACAGTCTCCGGATCCAAAGAAGAAGAGCAATTACAGGAGAAGGAAGCAGGGGTGAAAGATAAAGAGGTTGATAGTTCCAAGACTGCAGAAGAAAAGAAACATCTGTCTCCGGCAAGAGACACTGCACAAACTGTTCAACAATTTTTGAGCAAAGAAACTTTAGAGATTGATGAACCGGAGCTTCTAAAAGGCCCATTCGACTTTGACTCTCTCTCTCCGGTACAAACAATGAAGATAGCTTCATTTGCAAATGCCAAGGCAAATGAAAAACTCCTGAAGTCTCATATGGAAGACTGTGAGTTGATAGAGGCTGCTTCCGGAGTACTTGTAAAGATTATGCCATCAATCCAGATAGATCCGACAGCCTCCTCTTCCGGTAATCTAAAAACCTTAGTCAGCAGTGTTGATACACATTTTGATTCTCTAGAAAAATCAGCTGAAGAAAAGGTCCGGAAGGAATTTTTGGATAAAAGATTTTCAGAAGTATTAGAATTAATCTCTAAAGATAGGAAGATTGTGAGCATTGGAATAAAGAGCTTAGAGAATGCTCTTAAGGATGGCGGTGACATCTACAAATTTTGTATATCCTGGCCAAAGGCAACAGCAGCAATTGATAAGAAAATAAAAGAGGAACAGGACAAGCTACAAAGCTTATCTCAGAGTTTTGATCCTCTCTCTTCCTCCATAATAAATCAAGAATGTCAGACTATTGCAGTCTTGAATGAAATAAAGAATCTTGAGAAGGAAAGGAAGAATATCACTAACCGGATGGGAGAACTTAGAAGGATTATAATCCCTAAGTTGGAAACTATGCATGAGGCCATCAGTGATGCTCAGACCACCGCCCAAACAAAAGATCCGACAGATCTCAAGCGGGCAGAAGCTTTTGCATTTTTGTTGAGTGGTCACATTTCAATTTTGGACAGAATGAAGCAAAGTTGGGCTACAGAAATGATCCAATTGCAGACATCCTTTGCAGACATTCTTCAGTATATGTGAGTATGTAAATATGCGGCTATGTATAGAAAATTTTTGAAAATTTTGGTGTGCGGACCCCACCCTTTGCCATTGATGTCAAAGGGGGAGTGAGGAGCAGTGAAAAATGAGGAATCCAACTAAGGGGGAGTTCCAGAAATTGTATATAAAGACAGAGCATCAGCAAAGGGGGAGCATAGTGAAAACACTTAGTCATTTTTCACTAAGTGTTGCCATCAATGCCAAAGGGGGAGATTGTTGGCAAGAGACACTATATGGATTCATGGTTGTTGTCATTGATGGCAACAAAGGTCATCCCACATATCCGCAAGTCATAATGTGTCTCTACCGGAAGTCAGAATAAAGATTGTTGTGGTCCGGTGAACAAGAACAGAGCATGTGGCAAGGTCCGACAGATTGATCCGGATCTCTCAGAGGAAGTGTCTTGGTGCAGTGCGGATTTGGGGAAGTTAAGAGGACTACCTTGAGTGGTATATTCCAAGGATTTAGCCTCCGGTGATGGACAAGGAGAAAGATATGAATAGTTGAGTACCGGATTCCTGAGAGACAGTGAAAACAGAGGAAGAACTGACTGACAGAGTATCAGACTACTTTCCGGATGTGTTACTATTGATGATAGAGGTTGTGAAGGCATGAATCATGTTTGACTGACATGATTAATGATATCTACAAGTATATGCTTGATCCGCATTGCTTGGTGAGGAAGGATTCAGCCGACAGAACAAGAGTTTGTAAGAAACTAGACTGTTCCGGATGCCGACTAGAAAGGTGATGAAATTACTTGTGCGGATATATATAGAGGATGGATTTAGTTGTGAAGGGTGTAATGGTGTGAAGATATATGCGAATAAGTCCAGAACAGAGCAGAAGTAGCAAAAAGGATCCGGTATGTGAAAGATAGCAGAATAAAGAATAGAGGAAAGATGAAGTGCAGCAGATCAGTGTACTGAGCCTAACCGGAACTGAACTCCAGCATATGCAGATGCTTCCAATCAGTTCAAGACTGTGATTCTTATCACTTTGTAGACAGTGTGTCTTCTTGTAGGCAGTGGGCCTCTTGTGAGCAGTGTGCTCGGGCAGTGAGCCCTAATTGGCAAGTGCCATTTTTTTGTAATCTCCTATTCTTCTAACAGAGAATAATTTTGGGTTAATCACCCCGTGGTTTTCTCCCTTAACAGGGTTTCCACGTCAAAAATACTGTGTTATGTGTTTCTTATTTCATGGTAATGTTTTTGTGTTTATGCTGCATCAATTAATAAGAAAGTTCAATAAGGGAAATAATTAGGATAACTGATTCACCCCCCCCCTCTCAGTTATCAACATGGCTATCATTGGCCTGACTTTCTTTATCGCTGTGGGCATAACATTCTTCTCTGATATCTTAAGTGTCTCCGATATGACTGTCGGTGAGAGTCTTATTGATGAGTGTGGCCATTGTTATTGTCAGGATAAGATATGACATTGGAATGACTTATTTCCAACTATCTGATCATGATCATTTCCCCGATATCTTCCTTTACATTCTTCATTGGAGAGATCTTCACAACATGTCACCGACATCGTTGTGAGTATTGTTTCAGCAAGATTTGCAAGCTTTGTTCTGACTTGTTCACTTTCGCCGATGGTTCTTATCCTTCCTAGACATCAGTGTGACCTAAGTCGAAATAGTGTCGCTTTATCGCTGAGACATTACAAAGTCGGAGATACTTTAACTTCTCACCCCAATGTGCATCTCTCACCGATGATCATTAGTTTCACCAGTTCCATGGGTAGCTCGGCAAGAGTCACACCGAACTCCTTCATCGGTGTGATCTATATTGTCCGGGGGGGGTTGGAGCATTCCCTGATAGTGTTTTCTCATACCAATAGTCCTTGCTACTGATCAACTTGGTGTGACTACAAATTCTCTCCCCGATGAAAGGTCATCGGTGTTACTTTATTCATCGGTGTTTCTTGAAATCTTCTCCCTGATCATTATTCTCATGCCGATACTTTTTTTTTAGCCCGTCTCATATAGAACATGGATCGGTATAATGAAAGTGAGGTCTTGCCAAAATTTAGGAACTGAAACCCTTCATTACGGTGCAATTTAATGGGTGAGACACCCATTTGTGGTGAAAGTCATGTGATTTTTATGGAATATACCAGTTATCATTATGATTTTGGGCGTAATGTTTTCTGATTTGGTCGGACATGGGTGGGTACGAATATAAGAAAATTTTAAATTTTACTGTCCCAATAGTGGCTCTCTCTGGGATGTATACCCCTTTGTGGGTATAACAAGAATTTAGATCTCTTGGGGGAGTAGACCAGAATTGTATGAATGAAATGAGAATGGGAGATGGAAGTGATAATTGATGGGAAACGGGGATGATCCTATACTACTGTACATGGAAAAGTTTTTTTTTTTTTTTTAATAAAAAACCTTTGAGAGATTCGTAGGACTGTCCATGTACTGGTAGATCCTAATCTCTCTTGATTGCCCTAGACTACTGTGCATGGAATAAAAGTATTTCTAGAATTATTTAAGGGTTGTCCATGCACTGGTGACACTTAATTTTCTTTGTGCATGATTTTGATGTTTTATGAAAAGAAAGGTTTCAAAAATTGCCCATGCATAGGCAATTCCTGCTCTTCTCCAGACATATTTTGCAAATAGTAAGAATCATCACCTCCTTTTCCAGTTATAACAAAAGGCCCTAACCACAAAGCTTCAAACTTTCCATGCTTTTCTTTCTCCTGGCACCTAGCATTCCACATCAATACTAAGTCATTCATCTCAAATTCCCTGTCTTTGGGCTTTTTGTCAAAAAGGTATTTCACTTGTGATTGCAACTTGATATTCTGCCTTTGAGCCAGTCTCCTTGTCTCATCAAGTTCTACAAGATGTTCTAATCTTTCCTCTATTGGTTCAGGGACGTTTAAATCCTCTTGAAGAACAAATTTATACACTGGTAAAAGATTTTCTAATGGTGTCCTTGCTTGTGTTCCATACACTAGTTCAAAAGGGGATCTTCCAATTGCTCTCTTTACAATAATTCTATCAGCCCACACCGCCATTCTCAACTTTGAATCCCATGCCTTCTTGTTTCCCTCCAACATTCTCTTTATAATTTTTAGAAGATTTTTGTTATTTGATTCTGCTTGCCCATTCGTTTGTGGATGATAAGGGGCAGCATAGGACACAGTAATGCCATGTGTATTACAAAAATTTTTAAACTCATCAGAACTGAAACACATTCCATTGTCCATGATTAACCTCACTGGAGTGCCAAATCTGAATATAATATTCTCCATCAAAAAGTTGATCACCACCCTGCTTATTGCTTGTTTAGTTGGGATTGCTTCTACCCATTTTGTGAAGTAGTCTGTTGCCACTAAAATTGATTTGTGTCCACCACTTGACTTCTCTGCAATTTCTTGTATGAAATCAATGCCCCACTGATAAAATGGAGCCTCCACCTGCATGGGTTTCAAGGATAATGCTCCCTGATATTTTAATTTTCCTGAAAATTTTTGACATGCTTCACATTTCCTAGTGTAATGATATGAATCATTAAAAACTCTAGGCCAATAGTATCTAGCCCTTAGGATCTTGTGGGCTGTAGTCTTTGCTGAGAAATGTCCTCCACACATACCTTCATGTAACTCTTTCATGATATGTTTTGACTGATGTTCATCTAGGCATAGTAGTAGAATACCATCCCTATTCTTCTAGTAAAGATCTCCATCAATAAATACATATTTTGAGGCTTGTAATTTAAGTGTCCTTCTCTTGTTATCATCATACCCTTCAGGACATTTTATGTGCTTTAGATAATATATGATGTCAGTATACCATGGAGTATGCTCAATGCTAGAACTTGTGTTATCAACATCATTAGCACTACATATCTGAGAAGCCTCGAGATTATTTTCAGCCATTAATCTAGCAAGACCTTGTCCTCTCACTAGTTTGGTGTTTTAGATTTCAATATTGAACTCCTAAATTCTATTGATCCATCTGCATCTTCTACCTGTGACCTCAGTTTGTACTAATACATCTTTTACTGCAACATTAGGCACATATGCTATTATGTCAGCTCCCACCAAGTATGGCCTAAAAGCTTTAACTACCTTCACCAATGCATATGCCTATTTCTCAACTATGTCATATTTTAATTCTGCATTTTGAAGAGATTTGTTGAAAAATGAAATGGGTTGTTCATGTCCTTCATCATTTTTCTGCAATAGTACTGCTGCAACTGTATGATATGAGGCAAATGAGAATAGTTGGAATGGCTTACTGAAATAAGGGGATATCAGAATAGGGGCTTCTTTGATTTCCCTCTTAATGGTGGCGAATGCCTCCACTGTTTCTATTGTCCACTTTACTTCTGAATTCTTCTTCAACGTTCTTGATATGGGACTAACAATTTCTGCAAAATTTGATATGATCCTCTTGACAAAGTTGATTTGGCCAAAAAATGACTATATAACTTTTACATTCTTAGGAATGGGAACTTGGTCAATTGCTTTTACTCTTTCAGGATCTATTCTTACTCCATCTTTTGAGACTATGTGACCAAGCAACTTGCCCTCTGTTACTGTGAAATGGCACTTCTTAGGATTCAATGAAATTCCATATTCTAGGGCTTTAATAAAAATTTGTTCTAAATGTGTACAATGATCCTCAACTCTTTTGGAATATGCTGTCATGTCATCCTGATATACTATCATGATTTTCTTAATCAATTCTACAAAGGCCACATCCATTGCTCTTTGGAATGTTGCTCCAGCATTCATGAGCCCGAATGGCATCCTTAAATATACATATGTTCCCCATGGTGTGGTGAATGTAGTCTTATATTGTTTTGATTCTTTGACTTTCACCTAATTATATCCTAAGAAGCCATCCATCATTGACAACAGTTCACACCCAGTAACCTTTTGTAATATTGCTTCCATATTTGGAAGGGGATAGTTGTCCTTAAGAGAAGATTTGTTTAGATTCCTGAAGTCCACACATAATCTAATATCACCATTTTTCTTTCTGACAGGCACTAAATTAGAAACCCAAGAAGAATGCATAATGGGTTTAATGATAGCTCCATCTCTTAGTTTTGTGAGTTCTTCAAGCATCTTAGGGGCCAATGTAGGATTGATAGGCCTCCATTTTTGCCTGAATGGTTTGGCATCTGATTTTAATGGTATTTTAGGCTGAAAAAGATCTTCCCTATATGCTTTTAAATCATCATATGACCATGCAAATACATGTCTATACTTCTTGAGTAAGTTGATGATCATGCTCTTGATTTTGGGAATGAGATTCTTTCCAATGTATACATTCTTTGGGGTTGCCTGTGTCCCCAAATTAATCTCTTCAAGGTCGTTCTGCACTACTGGTGTGTCTTTCATTTTAAATCTATCATGTCCATCAAATACCTTTTCCAATGCTATAAGTCCCTTAGGTATTTTGTTTGTTTTTAGCTGAACTATCTCTTGACCAAAAAGGGTTTCCTTCCCATTATGTTCTTCTACAAACACATTAAAATCTATCTCTTGGTTTTCATAATGATCAACACAATGCAGGAAGTTGATTATATCAGTATCATTATCAAACACTTGCCAGTTATGTACATTATCTGGGATAGTGGGTTTGGTTTTGAATCCAACTTCTGTAATACCTCCTAATGTGATATCATCCCTTTTTAATGTGATATTTGCTAGAAAATCTGCCATAATATTTTTTGATCTATCAATCCAGTTGATTGAGAAGGCATCAAACAACTCAATATCATCCTAGGCAACATTTCTATACTGTTTCAACCTCTTGTTTATTGACAAGTATTTCTCTCTCACTTGAGAAGTAACCAATTATGAATCACCGTATATAGCCAACTTTTTTATCTTATGCTTGGTGGCTATATTTAAACCAATGAGCAAAGCCTCGTATTTTGCTACATTATTTGTGCATTCAAATGTCATTACAAAGGAGTATTTGAAAGTTTTACCTACTGGTGAGATAAATAATACTCCGGCCCCATTTCCCATTTTGCTACATGCACCATCAAAATACATCCTCCACACATCATTTTCCTCTTTCTCAGATTCAACATGTATCGGATCAGTATTCTGCAATTTTGGATGACTTTTTTCAACCTCGAAGGCTCCCAAATCTGTATCACAAAAGAAGTTTATTTGATTTTGATCCATGTGTTCTATGATGATCTCATATCTTGGCTCCCTACACAGCTTGATCTCTTTGCCTTCGACTGGTATTGTGGCATATGATAAATCTAATTGGACATTTCCTCCTGCCATTGCAGCCCATTCTCTTGACAAGAGCATTCCATAATATGGTGGAATGTCAACCACAGTGATATCAATGTTATAGGTTGCTTCGGGGTATGAAGCCAGTTTTATTTCCACATCCCTCATAATTCCAACGACTGGGATGGATCTATTATCCATTGCATAACACCTACCAAATGTAGTGTCAACCCACATTCCTAGTTCTTTCATGACTACTATTGGCATGGTATTCATGCCCGTGCCCGAATCAATCATGCAGTTCCTTACTATCCTATTTTTGATTAATAAGGTAGTGTCGAAAGGGTCCACTTATGAGGGATTCTTTGTCAAGGTATCACCTCAGGAATTTGGAATGTTTCTTGGTGAACATTGTTTGTTCTATTCTTAGATCTTTATGTTGTTGATTTGGTATATATGAAATCAGTTTAACTATTGTATTTATGTATTTGTCTATCTTCATCATTTCCAAAAGTGGTAATGATATCTTTACCTAAGATATTGCATGAGCATTGTCAAATGAATGGGCCATAGTTTGATCATCCCTCTCTGTCTTCATATGTTCTTTTTCTTGATTTTGTGATTTATCTTTTGTTTTATTTTTATTAGCCTTTTCTAGTTCTTTGAATGATGACTTTGCATTATTCTTTTTATGATTTTGATCTTTTATAAAGATACTCCCAGGTGTTCCTTGTTCAACATTCACTATCTTGTTCCTTAAGTTATAGGCATTTTTAGCTTGAGCTATTGCATCTATTGTAAGAGCTTCTCTTTCATTTTCAGTGGGCTTTCTCCATTGATCATATGGAAAATTCTTACAATAGGTAGGTTCCTCGTAACCATCCTCCTGATCTGAGAACACTTCTTGTTTTCCCATATTGATATGATGTTTCTGGTTTCCTACATCATATTCATATCCCTCTTCCTCTGTAGAAGAAGAGTCTTCATTTAACAAATATGGTGTATCTTGCATCATGTTTATTGTGTGATTATATCTGTTATAGTTGTATAATGCTTCTTCTTGTTGTACTATTTTGGCCACCACACAGTATTCAGGCGAATGAGGCAAATTACACACTAGACACCAAGGTTTATCTTCTACCATATGTGCCACATTTCTCTTTAGAGGGTCAGGGGTATCTTAGCCATAATGTTGCTTTCTGCTATTTTCAACGGGTCTCCCATCTTTCCAATTCGTATTATATGGCATATCATGCAACCTGGGCCTTTCGTGTCTATGCTGACCTTCTTGTTTAGTCTGCTGAATGTTTCAGTTTTGAGGATTTCTAGGATTATCTCTTTTGCTAACCATACTTGCAGCTTTCCTGTTGTTCTCAATAGTTAATGCCACTTTTTGTGCTTTAGCTAGGGTCATAGGGCACTGATTTCTAAGTTCGTACCCTATCTTGGGATCAAATGCTTTTAGATAAATGCTCAATGTTGCTGGATCAGTCAATTTAGATCCATGTGGTATTTTGTTGTGTAACTTGGAAAATTTCAGATTGAAATCATACACTGACTAATTTTGGTATTTTTGGATGCTTATCAATTCGTGCAATGCAAACTCAGGGGCATACTGATTACCATACTGCTTAAATTGATTATGGAAATATGTTATTGAACTGATTGAAGCATCAGGTAAGCTGTTGAACCAATCTCTTGCATCTTCAGTCAGAGACATCATGAATAACCTCATTTTAACATCTTCATAGTCCATACCAATATCTTCTATGAAAGCATTGAAGCTTCTGATGTGATCCTCAGCTGATACTACACTGTTTCCAGTGAACTTGGGAACTATATTTCTCCAATTACTGTCCACAGGATATGGATATAATTAACATCCAGTCAGATCAAATTGGCTACATATGTTTGTGAGGTTTTGAGGTGGAAAATTCATGGGTGGCGGGTTAGGATAGTAATTATATCCACCTAGATGCTGATGATAAGCATATTGCTGCTATGGGTTTATGTGGGGATTTATATAAGGATTTTGTGGTCTATAATACTGTTGGCCAGGGGGTGGGTAAGGATTAGCCATATGTTGAGAGCTGTTGTGCATGGGAGGTGGTCTAGGAATTTTAGGGAGGGTATTTTGATGACTTCTGGATGCTTGTGAATTGGAAACACCACCTGTATTTTGGTGTGAATTCTACTGTGGATTCCTCAAAGTGTTTCCTCTATGTGGAGGTACATATTTTGGGGCAGCTGTTTTAGTCCTATTCTTTATCTGTTGAATCTCTTGTTCTAACAACCTCTTAGTTTCCTCTATCTTGATCATTTCAAGTTCTTCCTGGAGCCTAAGCACATCCTGCTATGCTTCATTTATATTCTTTGTACATTCATTCACTTCTTGATTTGAGAATCCATTTTTTACCCCCTCTCCCTGCTGTAATGACATTTTAAAATCATATTCAGCTTGCCTTTGATCAATTTCCCTCATGGCTCGTGCTTCACACTCAAGCTGTTCTTGAGGATCAGGTCTACATTTTGCCAATATATCATCAGTCACTCCGTTGAAATTTTTATTTGACTCATGTAGAGGTGTAAAACTATTGTGAGTTGTGATAGTTTGTTTGGTATTATCCTCTTGAGCCTCTTGATTATTATTCTGATGAGAATAATTTGATGCTCCATTTCTCTTGGGGATGGTTTTGATTGGTGGAGATGATTGCAATTTCTTCCCTTCCATCTTGGATCTTCTACCATCCATTTGGTATTAACTTTTTGTTATAATAGGTTGTAGAGTCACCACCTATTTTGTAATAGGAAAAAAATTATAATTTATCTTTTTGGATTCTTCTTGCCAGCAGAGTTACCAAATTGTATTTTTTGAAATTTCTGACTCTGTAAAAGGAATGGTTTGTTACTAAGGTCCTTTATTTGGTCCCCAGTAGAGTCACCAATTTGTTAGGTCTCAAAAATGCAAGTTGCTAATCCTAAGAGGATGCCTGACTCTATGCTTAGATTTGCAACATTTTTGAACTAACGCGACAGAGTTAACCTTTAGGGTTTGATGACTCCCTGCACTTTAGGCACTGCTATACGTAGGCAGGTGAACCTTGAAATTTAAAGTAGATTGAGTGTAAATATTCTGACTAAGTAAATAGATCTACCTACAATGGCAAAGGGTGTAGAATAGATGAAAGCTTGCTAGTTAATCCTATATCTAATGGATGATTGCTATAAATTGTATAAGCAATATCAAGGTAAAAACTGATAAAAGAATTTAACTATTGAAATAAGTAAGAACAGTGCCTTGTTAGGTAAACATAGTCAAATAAAAATCTAAGACCAGTGGCTTATAGGGGAAATAACTCTAATTGTTTGGCACAATACTTTAGTTTATAACTTGTATAAACGTGCAGGGAAATGATTGACAGACTCTTCTTGATAATCCAACGGACACAATCAAATTTCTTGTTATTCACCAGAAGGAATTTTAATCCTTTCTTGAAGGAACCAATTGAATGAATTATACAAGACAACAGACAATATCAATGTGGAGACAAAATGACAATCCTAATTATATGATTCTTCTTAGTGATCCAAACCAACACTTCCAGATTACTGTGACTGATCAGAAGGATTTTAATTCCTTTTATGGAAACCAATTAATCCAATCACACAAATACAACAAATGTGCATTGACAAATTAAATATATACTTGATATATTAATTTGAATAACAAGGAAATATTGAACGGGAGACAACCATATAATTGAATAATTTTAACAAACAATTGATGCCAAAAATGAAACCACAGAATCAAAGAATTTTGATTTATTTCTTCAATATAAAGCTTGCAACATGGTCTTTTAAAACATTATAAACTTCATGTATTATATCCTACTGCTGATGATATTTTAGCACCATATGTTCAACTTATATAAAAATATTTATGAAGAGACATAACTCTTCAAAATGTCTTTTGGGAATCAACAAAATTAACATAACAACAATAAAGATAACAATGCTAAGCTCTACTCAACCATAGGTATGCCTGGGCAATGTGATCTAAATAGTCCTGATTGCAATGTGTATCAGTAAATTCAATGGCATTTCTCGTGATCACGTCCATCGTTACCATCTTCTCCAGATGCTTGCAGGCTTCCCCTGATGCAGAGTCTTTGTCCTTGAGAGCTCCTAAGGCTTCATGCAATATCATTTGACAGTCTTTATTCCATTCATCTTTGCTTTTTAGTTCTTTATCGTTCCTGAGTAACATGGGCACTCCTGCTTTTGATGCCTCAATACATTCTTTGGCATCGTTCTTAAGCAGGTCATAATATTTTTGATGTTGCTCAATCAGTTCTTTTGCACTAGAAATGCCTATAGTATCAGAAACGTCCTTGCCCTATATCTCATGGAGTTTTTCCTGCAACCTGTTGTTAAGCCTCTCATGCTCTTGGATCACTTTATAAATTTTAAAATAAATATCCCAAAACCTATTCATCCAATGCATCATGTTAACATGTCTATTCTAGAGCACTATTGCAAGCGTGTTAATCTGGACCTGAGTAATTTGATCAATAGATGGTGATTGGGCACTTTGTGAGCTTTCTCCCTGAGTTAACCTTTTCACTGACCCTCCGAAGGTATTCTTAACAGTATCTTTTAAGAAATCATTTTCTTTTGTTAATCTCTCACAACTCAATTTATATGCATCACGTTCTTTAATCAGCATATGAGCCTGCACTTTATTCAATTTTGCAATATTTATACCAATTTCTACAATGATCAAGGAGTCAGTCTCCCTTGCCTTCAAAGTCATGACATGCCCAAAAGCCTTTTCAGTATCTATGATCGCTGTCTTCTTATGAGGCAGGTACAAGGCCCATATCATTAGTGAATTTTCATCGGTGTTATATTTGGTGCCCATATGCACTTCTGTGACACCCTTAAGAGTGAGCTTATATTTGTCATCTGTATTATGCAAAAAACTATCAAATACCAAAGCAGAATTTAAATCAAGACTAGGGAATATCATAACACCTGCTTCTCTGAGTAGTTGTCTACCTTTACTAGGAGTCATAGCTTTCATTTCATTATCCACTGTTGTCTTTAACATATCAACTAATTGTTTTTCATTGTCAGTTGTGACATTATCAATTGACTCCCTGATCTCTTTTCCTTTGCATTTGTATAAAAATGATTTAAATTCCTTAGAATGAATAAATTGGTCATTTGAAAGGAAAGAATCATATGCTAATTGTCTAGGATCTTCATCAACAAACCCATCCTCATCATGTTCTATATTAGGAGACTGATAGCTTTGCATTTTTCATTTGGACATTGTGGTTGCCTGTTGGTGTGGCTCTTCTTCTCCTGCAGATCCCTCATCAGTAGAGGACAACAATTCTATCTCTTTTTCTCATCTAATTCTCTATTATATTTCTCAACCATTAATTCAACTTCAGTCTCTTCCAAATTCCTGATGATATCATCATGTGGATATGGGAAATGTGTATATCCACTGAGGTTTTGTTTTCTCCTAGCAAGATCAATGAAACCCTTAGGATCGAATCCTTTTCTTTCTTCTGCACATCTCATATTGTAATGCATCAGTTTATCCATAATGAGACCATAACCCTCTTTTGACACAACAATAAAATCTCCAAAGCATAGAGTACTAGGCATGAAGGATTGTTTGTCATAGGTGCTCAATGCATAACATTAGAGAAGTTCATTTGCCTAACTATCTCTAAATAGGCAATTCTGTCAGGAACTGTCTTGGGTAATATAAAAGGAGTGTCCTCAAAACCATAAACTCTGACCATGGTAGCATCCTCAAAACAATACAAGTCTCCCCAGTTGTGGGTAATAGTAGTAGGACCACCAAAATCCTTTGGTCTAAGAAACCTCTTTATTTCATTTGACAGTGAATATTCACAAGGGTGACTAAAATATCTGTACAGCACTTTCACATAGTATTCTTAAAAATGAATATAACTTGAATGGGCATACCTACTGTCCCATATTCTTGTCCACATTTGCACAGGTGACTTTTTCCCCCTCTGATCCACTGGAACAACTATGAATTCACTTGGCCATAATCCTATTTCCTATCCATAAAAAAGCACCATGTGCATGAGGAGTGAGTAGTGTTCAAAAGGAATCGATGGGGCATTATTCTTGATTGCAGTCAAACCATAATCAATTCTACCAAAAACATAGGCAGCATAGTCAAACTGCCTGGCATTGTGGCACTGGATGTCTATGGCTATCACCATCAGAGGAATTGTCATGAAATCAGGGGTCTCTGATCCTAGGACTTGGCCCACAGAGTAGTATGTGTATTGTATGTATGGTTCAAATAATGACACTTGAAATGGAGGTCCATCATTCTCATTGAGAGGCACCATCTCTCCCTCTGCCCTAGGCCTGTGAATAGGTAATCTCCATCCATTATATGTGGTATTCATTCTCCAGTACTCTTTGTTCAAATCTTCATAGACTATAGGAACAATGCACAAATCATCTAAATCAAACACTTCACAAATAGCATTTTTAGATAAATGTACAACTGGCTCTCCTTGCGGATTGCATATAGCTTTGAGGCTAGGGTTATAATGTTTGGCTAGGAGTCTAGGGAGTTCAGCATTCAGAAACACATCAGGAACGACCAATTTACCCAAATTCAAGTGCCATGGGTTAGACACTAGAAAATTCTTGAATCTTCTATTGTAGTGGAATTTGAACAATTCATAACCTCTAATTGGAGTCCAAATGTTGCTAAGATATTTGCACTTATCTTCTAGTTTCTCTACTTCTGCCCTAAGTTGTGCAGACCTTCGGGCTTTGGGAGTTGATCCAGGCAATTGGTCAATTAGGTCCTGGTTTAATTTCCTTTCTTTTGTTTTCTCATCAAGACTTTGTTAGATTTAGGACAGACAATTGAGAGGGGGGGTGAATCAGTTGTCTAAAACTTTCTTGCAATTAATCACTTAAATCCTTTTCTTAATTCAACAGCATAATAATAAATCAATCATGGAAACATCAAGAGTAGAAACACATTAACACATATGACACCAAGATTTTTAATGTGGAAAACTCAGTTAAGGGAAAAACCACGGGGTGACTAACCCAAGATTGTATTCTCTATTAAAAGAATAGAAAGAACAAAATGGCACATGCCAATTAGGGCTCACTGCCCGAGTACACTGCTCACAAGAGGCCCACTGCCTACAAAAGACACACTGTCTACAAAATAATAAGTATTACATACTTGAATTGAAGAATAGCATCTTCACCATGCTTGAGTTAGTTCCATTTAAGCACAATACTTCTGCTCTGCCTTTCACTTTGCTCCTCTCTACCACACTCTCATCTCCACAAGATACTTTTGAAATGACTTTACAACTCCTTATTTACACAAGACATCGACTTAGGGATAATCATCCAAGTCGGCATACATTACAGAGCAAATACATAAATATAACATGACTAATTACAAAAAGACTTCACACAGATCAACACACTATCGGCCACATAGATCTGAGACTTCAATCTTTCTTTAGGAACATGCCATTCTTCATAGAACATCTTCAAGATCATCTGCAGGATGTGTAACTCATCCAGTTGGCCAGACTTAGGAAGAACACCATCATCCGAAAGTAATTCTTCAATTACGAGCTCAATCTTCAATGTGGACCACCAACACGAACTGGACACAATCCAAAGATCTCTACAAGCTTGCCTGAATCATCAAGAACATCCACACTACTTCTGCTTACCGAAATCATTCTCTCCTTCATCTGGAACCTCAAGAACACAGTCTGTCATCACTATCATATTGGAATAGATGCTTGTGGACCTCCAGACCATGAACCAATTGAGTTGTCAATTCACATTAACTTCATAAACACTCCACCAAATCCGCAGAACAAGATATTGCATTTCTAGATCTCACCGAACCTATCTGTCACTCTGTCACCTCTGAACATCTGCTAGAACTGGTTTTACTTAAGTGGCCTTTACTTCTTCAGATCTTCACGTGGACCTCTGAAATCTTTACTGGATCATCTTAAGACACATTTCTACAAACTCTTTGATGCGCATCCTCTGATCTTAGCTGGGATCTTTTCCTCACTGTCTTCACTGTTCTTCTCTATTCCTGATAGGACTAATTTTCTTAATATCCTCAGCATTCAACTCATCCAATCCTTATCATCAATGCAACATGAGTATGTTGACATCAATGACAACACCAGTTAGGCCCATACTTGCAACAATCTCCCTCTTTGTCATTGATGGCAACATATGATGTGAAAATCTATTTTAACCATCAAGACAAGAACTTCTCGTCACTGACACAACTCCCCCTATCATCAACAACCATTCACATGTCTTCTCTTCCTTTACTGCTCCCCCATTGATCAACAACCACTTGTTTTTCACATGTCTTCTCTCCCCCTTTAACATCAATGGCAAAGGGCACATACTTGCATCAATTCAGAATTATACCAGCTGCTCCCCCTTAGTAGCAGCTTCTAAACATCAATTCAGACCACAAGATATGACTGTGAGATCCATCAAACTGATGCACATCAGTGCACCTTAATTCAGAACCGGAGGGGTAACAACCCCTAACTTCTCCCTGAGATACTCAAAAGAGTCCTTAGGTAGAGTTTTAGTAAAAATATCTGCAATCTAATCCTTGGAAGGCACAAACTCCAATCTGACTTCATTCTTGTTCACTTGCTCTCTCAAAAAGTGAAACTTGATGGATATATGTTTAGTCTTTGAATGCAACACCAGATTTTTTGATATGTTAATTGCACTTGAATTATCACAGAAGATTGTGATAGGTTCTTCATACTCCACTCTGATATCTCTTAGCATTTGCTTCATCCACAATACTTGAGTGCAACTACCTGCTGCTGAAATATATTTTGCTTTTGCAGTGGACAGAGATATTGCCTCTTGTTTCTTACTCAGCCAAGAAACCAATCTCTTCCCCAAAAAGAATGCTCCACCACTGGTACTCTTCCGGTCATCCACATCTCCTACCCAATCCACATCTGTATATGCATGAAGAGAGAAATCATGATCTCTAGGATACCACAAACCATACTCAACCGTCCCTTGTAGATATCTAAAAATCCTCTTACTTACCATGACATGAGATTCTCTAGGATCAGCTTGGAATCTAGCAATAAGACCAAGAACATTCATAATGTCAGCGCTAGTTTGAGTTAGATACAATAATCCTCCAATCATTGACCTATACTTTTTCTGATCAGCCTTAGGAGAGTCATCATCTTTGCTCAATTTACAACCAGTTGCCATGGGAGTACTCATTGGTTTTGAGTCTTCCATCCCAAATTTCTTCAATAATTCTTTCACATATTTGGTTTGAGAAATGAAGATTCCTTTCTTTGTTTGAATGATTTGCAAACCCAAGAAGAAATTCATTTCCCCAAGCATGGACATCTCAAATTCACTTTTCATTTGATTTGCAAAAGTTTTGCACATACTATCTCTTCCTCCAAAAATGATCTCATCAACAAACACTTCAACAATCAAGATATTTTCATGATCAATTTTGAAATACAAATTATTATCAGCAGTGCCTTTGTTGAAACCAATCTTCAAAAGATGCTTATCCAATCTTTCATACCAGGCTCTTGGGGCTTGCTTGAGTCCATACAGTGCTTTCTTCAACTTGTAGACCATATTACCATGATCAGACAATTGAAATCCATCCGGTTGCTCAATGTATACTTCTTCTTCTAAGTCACCATTCAGGAAGGCAGATTTGACATCCATCTGATATACTTTGAAGTCCTTGAAGGCAACAAAGGCAAGAAATAACCTGGCTGCTTCAATTCTTGCCACTGGAGCAAAAGTTTCTTCAGAATCAACTCCTTCTACTTGAGAGTAACCCTTGCAGACCAATCTGGCTTTGTTTGTGACTACTTCACCAACTTCATTCAGTTTATTCCGGAAGACCCATTTGGATCCAATCACATTCTTGTTTCTAGGTCTGGGAAGAAGATCCCAAGTGTGTTTTTTCTCAATTTGCATCAGCTCTTCCTTCATTGCTTTGGTCCAACTTTCATCATTGCATGCTTCATTCACTGTCTTTGGTTCAATCTTTGAAATCAGACAATACTCTTCTAAGTCTTGGGCAATCTTTCTTCTTGTTTGAACACCTTTTCTTTTATCACCTATGATCTAATCTTTAGAGTGATTCAGTCTTACATACCTGGGAATTTTGGGACTTTCTTGCACTTTTGTTTCTTGAATAGGTTCATTTAAACTCATCTCTTCTTCCTGGTTCACCGGATCAATCTGAATCTTAGAAGGGGCTTGGACTCCTTGGATCAAAACATCATTCTAATCATCTTCATCATATTCATAAAACCTTGAGGGTTTTTCAATACCTTCATCAACCTTCACATTTGTACTTTCTATAATCTTTCTCAATCTCTTGTTATAACACCGATATGCTTTGCTTTGAGTAGAATAACCCAAGAATATTCCTTCATCACTTCTAGCATCAAATTTTCCTAGATTTTCATCTCTTTTAATGTAACATTTGCTACCAAAGACTCTGAAATACTTCACAGTGGGAGTGATGCCAAACCAGAGTTCATAAGGAGTCTTACCAGTATTGCTTCTAATTTGTACTTGATTAAGAGTATAGACTGCAGTGCTTACAACTTCTCTCCAGTAGATCTAAGGAACATTTTCTTATATCATCATGGTTCTAGATGCTTCCTGGATGGTCCGATTCTTTCTCTCCACTACTCCATTCTGCTGTGGAGTCCTTGAAGTAGACAACTGTCTTTTTATTCCATATTTCTCACAGAATTCTATGAACTCACCGGATGTGAATTCTCCACCTCTATCAGACCTCAAACATTTTATGTTCAATCTGGTTTCATTCTCTACCATAGCCTTGAATATTTTGAATTTCTCAAGGGCCTTTGATTTCTCTTTCAGAAAGGTCACCCACATCATCTGGGAGTAGTCATCAATTAATAGCATGAAGTATCTATCACCTTGCACACTCCTAATTCTTGCCAGACCACATAGATCAGTATGAAATAAGTTCAATAATCCAGTAGAAGACTATTCCTTACTTCTAAATGTGACTCTGCTCTGGTTACCCAACTGACATTGTTTGCACAAACTATTAGTAGGTTTCACTAGTCTTGGAAAATCTCTTACAACCTGAGTGTTTCTTATCTTGATGATATTATCAAAATTCACATGACACATTCTCCTATGCCATAACCAACTCTGATCAATTTGGAAAAATAAGCAACTTTTACCAGTACTAACCAAGTGGAAGATATTACCTTTAGTTTGAGTACTAGATGCAATCTCTGTTTCGAAACTTTCAAAGATCTTGCATTTTCTATTTTTGAATCAGAGATCATAACCTTTGTCCACCAACTATCCAACACTGAGAAGATTTTGCTTCAGGCCTTCAACATATAGTACATTACTGGTTTTGTTCTTTCCATCAAAAGAAATAGTTCCTCTATCTCTGATTCTGCCAGCAGAATTATCACCAAATTTTACCACTCCTCCTTCATACCTTTCCAAATCTATGAACTTATTTTTGTCACCTGTCATATGGTGGGAGCATCCACTATCAATGACCCAATCATCCTTTTCTTCAACTTGGGCAGCCAGAGCTCTTTCTACAATGTTATGATTGACAGATTCATAGGGCATTGGATCTTCTTCCTTGATGGCAATAAACACCCAGTCACTTCTGGATTTGTTTCTTGTCTCTGATTCATCATATGTTACTCCATCATCATCATCTTCATGAACATAGTAACATTTCTTTTGGAACCTTGATCTGTTAGGATTTGGCCTTGAAAATCTTTCCGGACACCTTGAGGCAAAATGACCAATCTTATTGCAGTTAAAACATTTAAAAGGCAATTTCCCCTCATACTTACCGGATCCTCTTGGCAGTCTTTTTGCAATAAAGGCTTCAAGTTGAGCAGCTTCTGCTTCATCTTCTTCCAGGTCTTTTCTTGCTTTTTCATACCATGATAGTTTCTTTGAAGAGTTCTCTCCCAAATCAAACTTTTGTTTTCCTTTTATAGAGGCACTGGATTTGAATGTAGATTTAGTCTTGGGGGGTGCATCTCCAAACTCGGTCAATTCAAATACAGTCAATTTACCAACCAATTGATCTCTTGTGATACCTGAATAGGATCTGAATTCATCAATAGCAGCAACCTTGTATTTGTAAGAATCAGGAAGGGATCTGAGAACTTTGCCAACAATCTCATCTTCATCCAAGATTCCACCAACACATCTAATGCCACAAACAAAACTCATTTACTCTTGGCATAAATGTAGTAATATTTTCATCTTCTCTCATCTTCAGGTTTTTGAATTTCCCTTTCAGACTCTGTAGCTTGGCACATTTAACATACTTGTCTTCTTCATGCAAAAGTTCTAGTTTTTGCCAAATCTCATATGCAGTTTTTAGATCAATAACATTTGTCAGCTCTGAATCAGATAAGGCACTTAGAAGAGCTTCTTTAGTCCGCAGATTGTTTTCAGTATCTCTGATTTCATCTACAGTACTCGGACCATTCTGTGGAGGAGTATACTTCTTTGAAGCCATGATCCAATACTGCATTCCCATACATTGCAAGTGGCATTCCATGTGACTTTTCCAAAGAGTGAAATTGGTTCCATCAAACCTCAGACTATCCTTCTTGTAGGACGACATCCTGGATCTCCTCAAGCAGTTAAGCTCTTTTTAGAGGAACTTTGCTCTGATACCAATTGTTAGATTTAGGACACACAACTAAGAGGGGGGTGAATCAGTTGTCTAAAACTTTCTTGCAATTAATCACTTAAATCCTTTTCTTAATTCAGCAGCATAATAATAAATCAATCATGGAAACATCAAGAGCAGAAACACATTAACACATATGATACCAAGATTTTTAACGTGGAAAACCTGGTTAAGGGAAAAACCACGGGGTGACTAACCCAAGATTGTATTCTCTGTTAAAAGAATAGAAAGAACAAAATGGCACATGCCAATTAGGGCTCACTGCTAGAGCACACTACTCACAAGAGGCCCACTGCCTACAAGAGACACACTGTCTATAGAATAATAAGTATTACATACTTGAACTGAAGAATAGAATCTTCACCATGCTTGAGTCAGTTCCATTTAAGCACAATACTTCTACTCTACCTTTCTCTCTACTCCTCTCTACCACACTCTCATCTCCACAATACTTTTGAAATGACTTTACAACTCCTTATTTATACAAGACATCGACTTAGGGATAATCATCCAAGTCGGCATACATTACAAAGCAAATACATAAAAACAACATGACTAATTACAAAAAGATTTCACATGGATCAACACACTGTTGCCCACATAGATCTGAGACTTCAATCTTTCTTTAGGAACATGCTATTCTTCACAGAACATCTTCAAGATCATTTGCAGGATGTGTAACTCATCCGGTTGGCTAGACTTAGGAAGAACACCATCATCTAGAAGTAATTCTTCAATTACGAGCTCAATCTTCAATGTAGACCACCAACACAAACTGGACACAATCCAAAGACTTCTGCTTACTGAAATCATTCTCTCCTTCATCCAGAACCTAAAGAACACAGTCTGTCATCACTATCATATTGGAATAGATGCTTGTGGACCTCCAGATCACGAACCAATTGAGTTGTCAATTCACATTGACTTCATAAACACTCCATCAAATCCATAGAACAAGATATTGCATTTCCAGATCTCACTGGACCTATCTATCACTCTGTCACCTCTAAACATCTGCTAGAACTAGTTTTACTTAAGTGGCCTTAACTTCTTCAGATCTTCATGTGGACCTCTAAAATCTTTACTGGATCATCTTAAGACACATATCTACAAACCCTTTGATGCGCATCCTCTGATCGTAGCTTGGATCTTTTCCTCACTGGCTTCACTGTTCTTCTCTATTCCTGATAGGACTAATTTTCTTAATATCCTCAGCATTCAGCTCATCCAATCCTTATCATCAATGCAACATGAGTATGCTGACATCAATGACAACACCGGTTAGGCCCATACTTGCAACAAACTTTTGTCAATTTTTTATTTTTTAGGTTTACTAGTCTCACCCTATTGTTTTCTACCCTTTCCTTTCACGGGAGTCTCCATTACAATCTTGGATAGCAAATTTAAATTGCAGGCTAATGTGTAGAGGTTTGTATATGTGTACATGTTGTTGGAGGCGATGATCGAATTCCCCTGTTTTCTCCTCCAAGTCTCCACTTGCATGCTCCTTTCAGACAATTCTTTCAAACTTAATTGTAGTGATTTCAAATAAGCTATGTCCATTGTACATTGGAAAGTTTCTCTGACATTGATCAAACCAAACGGCATCCTCTGATATGCATAGATTCCCCACTTGCAAGTAAATGCTATTTTCAATCTATCTATGTATTCAACCATCAGTTGGTTGTATCTTGAGTGACCTTCAAAAAATGACATCATCTGACATCCATTGACAATCTGTAAGACTTCGTCCAAACATGGAAAAGGGTAGTTGTCCTTCTCCGAAGCTCAATTTAAATTTCTAAAGTCTACGCATAGCCTAATTTCACCATTTTTGTTATGCATAGGTTCTAAATTGGCTAACCATGTTGAATGTCATACTGGGAATATAATCTTGGCCGCTAATAATTTCTTCACCTCCTAGAAAATCAATGGCTCTAGCAAAGCATTAACAAGCCTTTTCCTTTGATGAAATGGTTTGACCCCTAGCTTCAATGGTATTGTATGCGTGATAATAGAAGTATCATAGGTTTTGAGGTCTTCATAACTCCATGCTATAGCATCATGATAATTCATCACAACTTGAATAATTCTTGTCCTTTCTTTAGGAGTACATAATTTACCAATAAAAATGTTCTTAACATTATCAGATGTCCCAAATTATGAGGGTCACATTTGCCTCCAATAGATTCAACTTGTTTTGTATGGGTCCCTAACTAATCATGATAAAACAACCTCTCGAACTCAACCATTCCCTTTGGGATGGTGTTTGTTTTCAAGTTCAAGACTCCTTCCAAGTCTATTTTAGCTTCATTAATAGCTTTTTCATCAATAAGCTAGGCAACGAACACATCAGAGTTGGTGAGAAAATAGAGGATGTGTTTATCATCCTCAAAGACTTGGATGTTGGTGATATTATCATAGACAGATGGTACCGGCACCAATTCTATAGTAAATTTCTTCAAATTAGACATGGCTAATTACTCTAACGTACTGGAGGCTTGTCCCAAGGCATTTGCAACGTGATTCCTCTTCCATAGTATCAAATGGATATCGAAACCATCAAAGATTTCTATGAGACCCCAAACTCTATTTTGATAGCTACCCAACCTCTTGTCATGATAGGAGTACTATTTCCTCACTTGCTTGACTATTAATTCAAAGTCCTTAAAAACATGGACAATTTTTGCCTTCTTGTGGATAGCCATTAGTAATCCATGCACTAATGATTCTTACTCAGTAATATTATTGGTGCAGAAAAATTGCAATCTATACATAGCGAGATAGGATTCACCAGTAGGACTGATCAATTTGAGTCTAGCCCCAACTCGTTGTTTAGATTTAGATTTGTCAAATCGCAATGTCCAAACTTAGGGTTCTTCATTCAGCATCTGACTAGAATCATTTAGAATCTGACACTTCTATATAATTGATTCTTCCTTACCCTACTGAGTCTATTGGGTTTTCTTGAAATTTGGCTTTGTGTGTAACTTCAAACATTTCTGAACTTGCTCTACTACTTCTATGTAGAGTGAACATGTGAATTCAAAGTATGACACATTATGAATTCTGCACCAATTTGGTAATAGCAATTCTTTCATCTATACTATCTTTCCCATGGTTAGTTGATCACCCATGAACTTGGCTACAAATTTCCTAAACCTTCAAAGATCCCTTTCTCATCCTCAGAGGAAGAGTCATGATCTCACTCCACACACATTTCCATGCTATCTTGTTGTCTCGTAGGATAAAATTTGGAAGAACTATCAAACTGAGCCAACAATATCTCATCAACCTGATTAATTTGAGGTAGATAAACCCCTAGGTCAACTTCAGAATATAGGATCTCATTGGTATGATTATATTCATTTATCATGTGCTTCATCTTTGGCTCTCTTTCAATGTGAATTTGATTAGCAATGCCTCTCCATGGCAGCCACATATGGGAGAAATCTATAGCCATATAACCATTCAATGTTTTGGACCAATCCCTACTTAGCAACATACCATAGGCATATGGAATTTCAACTACTTGTATATCAATGTATGGTTGTACTCAGAGATCTAAGGCTAACTACATGTTAATCCGGTTTAGTTCTCCCACTACATTGACTTTCCTTTTATCTAGTTGAGTGACCTTCCTAGAAGATTTAGCAAGAGTAGACCTAGAGCATTGCAAATGGATAAAGGCATCACATTGATTGATGCTCCATAATCCACTAGGCAGTTATGGATTTTTTTCTTGAATATTTTGAAGTTCAACAAGAAGGATGGTGATTCCTTCTTTTTCTTATACAAAGCTACTTGCTAATCTATGCCTGACATTTGAACTTTATCTCTACTATTAATTTGGGCATCTCTTTGGGGAATATCCTTTGTGACAGGATCTAACCTACCTGACTCTTTAGTATTTTAAAAAAAGTTGTCCTTACTTTAGGGATTTTTATCAACTCACAAATGGAAAGGATAAACTTCATCTTCTTAAATTCATTAGCCCCATGTTGACCCAATCTAACAACTTCTAAACTCTTGGAGGATTCCTCGACAATATGTTATATAGTGGTCTAAGGTATGGATTTAGGAGGTTCAGGATTGTTAGTGACCTTAAGATTAGGAGGAACCTGATAGTTGTTCGGAGAAGTAGTAGTGAAAGGCCTATTTTCCTTATTGCTCCTAAGCTTATAGGGAGTCCTATTGTATTGTTGATAAGATTATACTTCGTCAGCTTCTTCCTCAGGGTGATTGTCATCTTGGAAAGGAAAGGTATATCTGTCTAATACTAGGGTAGTATTATACCTGGGAGTAGGTACCAACTTGTATCTAATGGATGGGAAAACCTCTTGTCCTTTAACATTTTGAGCCTCTCTTTGGAAAATGTTGAAAGCGATCTAAAAATCATGACAATCCAACTCTGAATGTGTATTAGTGTTGTGGATCCTACACCAAGTGGATAGGACAACTTCATCTAGCATTACCTAGCCTGGGGGATGATTCTCCACTACATTTTGAGATTCTAGAGGTGATGGAACACCTCCATTATTAAGCTTGGTATTCCAAGTCCTATTTGGCTTTTGATAATTTTGATTTTGGTTTTGACTCCTTTGCTATAGATAGGCATTTTGGTTCCTAAGATATGTCACTTCTATAGTAAGCTTTTTCATTTGTTTAGAAATCCCTTTGATGTCATAGATATCATCCTTGGTCTTAGAGACTATAGTTTTAGAGGATTGGAGGAATGGGAGCTAAGTTGGAGGGATCTCTGATATAGGGGCTCTAGGATGGATCATCATAGCCTATGTTGCAATTGGTATTGGAATGGGGTTGATCACATGAGTATGATTGGCCAAAGCTTTATTAATCTGTTGAATTTGATTTGGCATGCTAGGGGTGCCTATATGGTTTGCCAGGTTAGCTCCAAATTATCCCAGTTTTGTATTCACTTTAACTGCCTCAGTGTAAGCCTCTACTAGGTTCATTATCTATGGGTTTGTTTTCCTCCTAATAAACATTGAGTTCAATCTATCCAATGCAATATAGTAAATGGGTAGTGTTGTGTCTTCAGTGATATTATAGGGTGCTTGGAGGTGATAATATGCTTTATGAAATCTATCATTGAACGTACTTATCAACTCATCATCTTTCCTCTAGATATCTATGAAAGATTGATAGAGATTTACAGTTGAGATTGACATCCTGAATCTATCCAAAAATGTATCCTTGAGAAGCTGCTAGGAGTTGATGGATCTAGTGGGCAGGTTGGCAAACCAATAGTATGCTTCATGTTGAATAGAGTATTGAGATAATTTTTAGGCCACATCTTCATATTGAACTCGTAACATGTACATGTTACTTTCAAAAATCATTATGTGCTCATCGACAGTTTGCTTCAGGTCACTAGGGTGAAATTTGAAACAAAATTTGTCAGGATTTTTGGGTATAACATGGTAATTAGAAAATTGTACCAGGGAGGGGTTTGTAGCCAACCAAGCTATATTTAGAAAATTTACCTAGACTATGGTAGGGTTCCTAGGTATATATTGTGATCTGGGAGCTCTAGGGATCCCCTAATCTATTCTTGTTCTCCTAAATTGTGACAGAGATAAAAGGTCTTCACAGGCAAAACTAGATCTCATGAGTCTCTTCTTGGTCCCTAGCCTATCTTGTTAGAACAATATGCAGAAATGCTATTGGGCCCTCCTAGTATAGATATGTTGATGGGTGTTTTTATGCACAACACAGTAGATAAAATACTAAGTATCTCACCCCTCTTGAAATAAATCTAATCCCAGAAAACCCCAAAAAAGACTACCATAAGGTATATACTATTTAGGCTTGACTTGTAGGATAACTCAGTTGGGTATGTTTTCTTGTTCCAACCAAGGGGCCTTACATATGAAACATAATTACCTAGGGATTAAGAATGGTAACAACTGTTGGTCTGTAGAAACCCTAGATAGTTTCAAATCTTAAAGTTTGAAAACTTCATTTGTTCTTATCAATGATGTGATACTTTTGACCTAATTTAATAACTTAAAAAAAAAAGTTCAAAAGATAAGGGATAGGAAAAGAAAATAAAACCCTAAGGACAAATCACAATGGAAGAGAGTATTTCAGATAGACAAATTCCCTAAAAACTAATTTCTACTTAACCAGGTTTCCCACAATGCTATAGAAATAGTGCAATATTCAAAGGTGGTAAATCTCTTCAAATCACACAGGTTCATTAAACACCCAATTGCTGCCATAGTTTAACAAAGCTATATAACCAAACTTAGCTCAATAAATAGGTTCAGATTAATCATGAAAACTAACTTACAATCAACAAGATACAAATTATATGAACTAGGGAATTCATCAAATATCTAAAGCATACATTTAAACTGTAACTAAACTTTCTCTAGATCCTGTAGGAGATGAACCATGAAATCCAAAATCTAATCACACAATAACATAAAATGCAGCAAGACCTATAAATATGTTTTGTATTAATTCATAAATTTAGCAGTCTCAACAATTCATTGTTCCAACCTTACAAAATGAAGAAAGTGACTATCTTTATATAGGAGAGGCCAACTCACTTTGTTTACAAGGGAGGGTGAGGATTAATCCAACACTAAAGGTCCAAATTTATTCATCATTAAATTCAATAAGTGAGTAGTTACAAACTCAGTTTTGCTTTTGTCCTTTAGGAAAAAGACAAAAATACAACTTTTGAGCATAAACGAATAAGACAAAATAGCATCTTTTTGATAAGTCTAATAAGATGAATCAAGATTACAATGAGCTAACAAGATAGGGAGGCTAGGTGGCACATTTTTAGCTGAAATATATGCCAATTGAAGTTGACTCTGACCATCATTCATTGGATTACCCTATAGCGACTGATTCAAAATCCTTTTGCATTCTTCAACATTTATAGCTATTGTATCATCTAGATATAATCTTGTCAATGCACAAATAAGATTACTGAACCATATATGGCCTCCAAGATTTGTGTTTTTGTTGTTGTCCCTTCAGTTTTAGCTTTATCAATAATTTCCCTTTACATCTTTAGCATCTCCAACCAATGAAAAGGCATACTCATTTTGTCTTTGGCCATAATATTCTCTAGAATGAGAATTTCAGAAGACAACTTGCACATCATCTATACTAAGGGTTGGATATGAGAATGGTAATCGTCATATTCCATGCAATCCTTAGTGATCTAGTCATCCCATTTATCTTTCAAAGAGCAAGAATCATTGTGCATTTCCTCAACTTTATCAATGACCTCACAGCCCTCATTATAAATCTCTATTAGCCAATCTTCAAAGGTGGTAAAGATCTTCAAATCACACAGGTTCATTAAACACCCAATTGCTGGCGTAGTTTAACAAAGCTATATAACCAAACTTAGCTCAATAAATAGGTTCAAATTAATCATGAAAACTAACTTACAATCAACAAGATACCAATGATATGAACTAGGGAATTCATCAAATATCTAAAGAATACATTTAAACTATAACTGAACTTTCTCTAGCTCTTGTAGGAGATGAACCATGAAATCCAAAATCTAATCACACAATAACAAAAAATGCAGCAAGACCTATAAATATGTTTTGTATTAATTCATAAATTTAGTAGTCTCAACACTTCACTATTCCAACCTTACAAAATGAAGAAAGTGACTGTCTTTATATAGGAGAGGCTAGCTCACTTTGTTTACAAGGGAGGGTGAGGTTTAATCCAACACTAAAGGTCTAGATTCATTCATCATTAGATTCAATAAGTGAGTAGTTACAAACTCAGTTTTGCTTTTGTCCTTTAGGAAAAAGACAAAAATACAACTTTTGAGCATAAAAGAATAAGACAAACTAGTAGCTTTTTGATAAGTCTAAGAAGATGAATCAAAATTACAATGAACTGACAAGATAGGGAGGCTAGGTGGCACATTTTTAGCTAAAATATATGCCAACTAGAGTTGACTCTAACCATCATTCATTGGATTACCCTATAGTGATTGATTCAAAAGCCTTTTGCATTCTTCCATGTTTATAGCTATTGTATCATCTAGATATAATCTTGTTAATGCATGAATAAGATTAATGAACCCATATATGGCCTCCAGGAGTTATGTTTTTGCTATTGTCCCTTCATTTTTAGCTTTATCAAGAATTTCCCTTCACAACTTTAGCATCTCCAGCTAATGGAAAGGCATACTCATTTTGTCTTTGGCCAAAGTGTTCTCCTGAATGAGAACTTCAGAGGTTAACTTGGACATCATCTATACTAAGGGTTGGATATGAGAAAGGTAATCATCATATTCCTTGCAATCCTTAGTGATCTAGTCATCCCATTCATATTTCAAAGAGCAAGAATCATTGTGCATTTCCTCAACTTTATCAATGACCTCACAGCCCTCATTATAAATCTGTATTAGCCAATCTTCAAAGGTGGTAAAGATCTTCAAATCACACAGGTTCATTAAACACCCAATTGCTGGCATAGTTTAACAAAGCTATATAACCAAACTTAGCTCAATAAACAAGTTCAGATTAATCATGAAAACTAACTTACAATCAACAAGATACAAATGATATGAACTAGGGAATTCATCAAATATCTAAAGCATACATTTAAACTGTAACTAAACTTTCTCTAGATCCGATAAAAGGTGAACCATGAAATCCAAAATCTAATCACACAATAATACAAAATGTAGCAACACATATAAATATGTTTTGTATTAATTCATAAATTTAGCAGTCTCAACAATTCATTGTTCCAACCTTACAAAATGAAGAAAGTGACTGTCTTTATATAGGAGAGGCCAACTCACTTTGTTTACAAGGGAGGGTGAGGATTAATCCAACACCAAAGGTCAATATTCATTCATCATTAAATTCAATAAGTGAGTAGTTACAAACTTGGTTTTGCTTTTGTCCTTTAGGAAAAAGACAAAAATACAACTTTTGAGCATAAAAGAATAATACAAAATAACATCTTTTTGATAAGTCTAATAAGATGAATCAAGATTACAATGAGCTAACAAGATAGGAAGGCTAGGTGGCACATTTTTAGCAGAAATATATGCCAACTGGAGTTGACTCTGACCATCATTCATTGGATTACCCTATAGCAATTGATTCAAAAGCATTTTGCATTCTTCCACATTATAGTTGTTGTATCATCTAGATATAATCTTTTTAATGCACGAATAAGATTACTAAGCCCATATATGGCCTCCAGGAGTTTTGTTTTTGCTATTGTCCCTTCATTTTTAGCTTTTTCAAGAATTTCCCTTCACAGCTTTAGCATCTCCAGCCAATGGAAAGGCATACGCATTTTGTCTTTTGCCAAAATGTTCTTCTGAATGAGAACTTCATAGGACAATTTGCACATCATCTGTACTAAGGGTTGGATATGAGAATGGTAATCATTGTATTCCTCGCAATCCTTAGTGATCTAGTCATCTTGTTCATCTTTCAAAGAGCAAGAATCATTGTGCATTTCCTCAACTTTATCAATGACCTCACAACCCTCATTATAAATCTCTATTAGCCAATCTTCAAAGGTGGTAAAGATCTTCAAATCACATAGGTTCATTAAACACCCAATTGCTGGCATAGTTCAGCAAAGCTATATAACCAAACTTAGCTCAATAAACAAGTTCAAATTAATCATGAAAACTAACTTACAATCAACAAGATACAAATGATATGAACTAGAAATATCTAAAGCATATATTTAAACTGTAACTAAACTTTCTCTAGATCAGTTAGGAAATGAACCATGAAATCCAAAATCTAATCACATAATAACACAAAATGCATCAAGACCTATAAATATGTTTTGTATTAATTCATAAATTTAGCAGTCTCAACAATTCATTGTTCCAACTTTACAAAATGAAGAAAGTGACTGTCTTTATATAGGAGAGGCCAACTCACTTTGTTTACAAGGGAGCATGAGGATTAGTCCAACACAAAAGGTCTAGATTCATTCATCATTAAATTCAATAAGTGAGTAGTTACAAATTCAGTTTTTCTATTGTCCTTTAGGAAAAAGACAAAATACAACTTTTGTGCATAAAATAATAAGACAAAATAGTAGCTTTTTGATAAGTCTAATAAGATGAATCAAGATTACAATGAGCTGACAAGATAGGGAGGCTAGGTGGCACATTTTTAGCTGAAATATATACCAATTGGAGTTGACTCTAACCATCATTCATTGGATTAGCCTATAGCGACTGATTCAAAAGCCTTTTGCACTCTTCCACATTTATATCTATTGTATCATCTAGATATAATATTGTTAATGCATGAATAAGATTAGTGAACCCATATATGGACTCCAAGAGTTGTGTTTTTGCTGTTGTCCCTTCATTTTTAGCTTTATCAATAATTTCCCTTCACAGCTTTAGCATCTCCAGCCAATGGAAAGGCATAATCATTTTGTCTTTGGCCAAAATATTCTCCTGAATAAGAACTTCAAAGGACAACTTGCACATCATCTATACTAAAGGTTGGATATGAGAATGGTAATTATTGTATTCCTTGCAATCCTTAGTGATCTAGTCATCCCATTCATCTTTCAAAGAGCAAGAATCTTTGTGCATTTTGTCAACTTTATCAATGATCTCACAACCCTCATTATAAATCTCTATTAGTCAATCTTTTGTTACCAAGGCTATTTGCCTCATCTTGTCAAAATTTTCTAGTTCTTTCTTGGAAAGAATAGGAGCTATTGTAGTGCCATCATCACTGTGCATAGGATTTATTAGATATTTTATACAAGCACGTAGCTCTTTATTTTGTTGCTTCTAGTTCTTCTTTGTAAACCCATCCTTATCCAATTTGTGGATAATAATATAAATGGAGTCTTTGAACTCCTCAAGTTCTTGCACTTTGGAGGTAGGACTGAGGTGTATTGTGGAAATATTACAGTCCTCAAGTCTAACCTCATCCTTATTTTCTGAGATGCTGGAATTGCAACTCCTACAATCCTAGATCCTGAAGAATCCTTATATACCTTAGAGTGTACCTTGGTCTTCTTTTGCTTCTTAGGATTTTCTAACCAAGTGAGGAAGCTATCTAGATCTAAATCAACTGTCTCAATCTAAGGTTATTTACTATGCAACCTTTGTTGCAGCCAACTAGGAGCTATCAAAGAATCAGTAGGGGCTCCAATTGTCCTCCCTCTTTATTTTATGAATCACCCTCTAAGGCCAAACTTCTCTTCTCCAAATCATCCCCCTTAGGTTGGTCTACATCATCCTCTTGAGGATACCCAATCTGCTCCAGTTTGTTATCGGCATCATGCTCAGCCTTATCAAATACACTGTGCTACTCTGGCTAGCTCTTTGGAGGGCTGTCTTCAAGATTTATGATTTCAATCATGCTCATATCCACAACCGGATTGTTAGGTGCATCTTAGATGTGGACTTCTTCACTAATAATATTTAGCTCATCACACACCTTTTCTATGCCTTCCAATAGGGGAAAATTAGGAGAAGAGGGCTTCAAATTTATTTTAGAAGTCTGGAATGGTCAAGATAAGCTGCTATTTATTGCAAAGAATGACTCAACAACTGTTTCAAGTAGTTGCAACCTAGAAAAATTTGCAAATGCTGCAAACCCCAAGGAAGATATAATGGATGGGTGAGCCAAGATGGATGGAATGACGATGCGAGTGGACAAGCTAAGTTGTGGCAGGGAAAAAGAAGGTGGTAAAAGAATGGAGCAAATATGTGGCAGAGGTGAGAATTACAAGGATGTGAGCAACAAGAAGGAAGACATGTGAATTGAAGTGACAAGAGGTGCTTGGGACAGTGAAGAAGTAGGAATGTCAATGGAATAAATTGCATGGGAAGATGGTGAAGAGATGAAAGGAGGGGTAGCAATTGCACTAGAAGTGGAAGAAAGGTCTATGGTGATGGAAGTGGGAGTGGAAGACAAGCCTATGGAAGTAGATGATGTAGGAGAAGAGGATTTAGAAATGGAAGGTGTGGTGGATACAACTATACCACTAGCTTGACTTGATGCAGCAAGAGGTGTAGAGATAACGAGAACAACTGGTGCAGTAGAAGCAATTGAAGGAGGAGAAGTGGGAACTCTAGGGGCAATTGGTACATCCAAGATGATAGGTACACTGACAGTCAGGGGAGAAGTGGAGGTGGTAGCTATAATAGAAGGAAGAGCTTATGAAATATGGGGAACTTGGGCCTTCTTGGTAGTTTTGGTCCTTTTCAGCTAGGACCCTTCAACCTCCCTAGTTCGAACCGAATTCCTTTTGTATATCCTAGTTTTAATAGGGGAGATGTTTCCCATCATCGCCTTCTTCCTCAGCTCTTTTACTACTTTACCTTTTCCTTTCTTATCAGCTAAAGGAAACTCATCTTCAGTATCCTTACTGTCTGAGGCATTTTTTTTATTTCTTGTTTTGGATTGGCTACCTCAATGGGTTCATCCTCCTCATTGTCACTATCTCTTTCCTCTAGACGATTTGTGTATGTCAAGGGCACATCTATAGCATTTAGCTATGCAATCTGAGTGTCCACCCAAGCCCTACTATACCTGACAAAATTTCTCATGATCTCTTCAAGGGGACAATCTTTAGCTTCAGCCCAATTTGTAGGGGTAATTAGATGACCAAACAACATTATCCATTCTTCTTCCTGTACGATTACCCCATTCTCAACAATTTAATTTGGGATTGGGATGATATGGAATTTCCTAATGAATCAAGGGATAATCTCGAGCATTACTTTTTCTTGATCTCATGCTCATCAACAAAGTTTGCCAATAAATCCTCAAGCTCCTCAACATGAAAATACCTCTTTCTAACATGCTTCTGAAGAGTGCCAAAAGGGTCAAAACTATTAGGGATTGCCTGTAGAAGATATCAATTAAATTGCAAATAAAGATTAAACAGAGGAATGAAAATACATAGAAATAATAATAGGGAGAGACAAGTTTTAACGTGGTTCATCCAAGCTCGGGCTACATCCACCAAAAGAGAGTCCAATATTATTATCCAGTAAATCAAATCGATTACAATTAGCAATCCTTGCAACTCAATACCATTGCAAAATGCTATAATACATCTCCACAGAAACCCTAACCCTTAGCCACGTTTATCAAGCTTATGTCGGTTACAAAAATAGGGTTTTTTATGTTGGCCAATAGAAAAATAACTCTGTCTATTGGTCGACATAACCCTAACCCTTGACCTCGTCTTGGGGGTGCTGCCCCCAAACCCCCACATGGGGCGCTGCCCTTTGACCCCATTAAATAATTTTGGGGGGAAACTGCGCCAATAAAAGTGGGGTAAATTTAGCCTCTAAGTCTGATTAGGCTCCATATAACAAGAAAAATGAGACCAAGCTTTGTAAAAGATCAAATGAAGTTGTTGCAGCTCCACATTTGATGATTCAATGACATTGATAGTGATACAGGTGAACAGTCCTTTGCCTATGACAATTGGAAACTTTATAGATGCCTTGTGCAGATCCTTCAACAAGTTATAGCAGGTGCAAAGCTTCCTTGTAAGTTCAAGAAGAACTACCTTATCTATTTGATACTTTGGTAGTTTATACAGTGCTCCCTTGAATCCTTGCACCCTGAGATATATGTAAACTTTGAGAATTGGATGGACCAATACCTATAGTTATGCACAACATTTGTAGCTTCAACTAAGATCCTCCTAGATAGATCGCCTTGCAACATCCATGTGATATGCATGGTAAAAGCATCATTTATCCTTTTGTATTGAACCAGTGAATTGACATGTTGCAATCGGGGATAGCAATCATATACCTTGAACTCCCTAGTGGCATTGCCTAGAGTTCCCAATCTAGTTAGCCTAGGGTAAACAAAACTCCTAGCTAACATATACATGACATAGGAGGATATGTGGAAGATTTGGGTTTCTTCTAGGGCCAAGAATCTCCTATGGATGTTATCACTGATACCAATAAGTTTTCCTATCTCCTTTCAATACCTTTTCAACATATCTAAACATCCAAGGCTCAAATTTTGATGCAGTTGGTAGTCCCACAATTTTTCTTAAAAGTGTCACCATATCTCCTACCTCTAGCTTGAAATCACTTCTATATAACACCTAAGGCACCTTAGCCATGGCAGTCCTTCTAACCTTTGTTGGAAAAACTAGGATATCAAAAGCTTCTGATATAGTAGGGATGGTGAAATTAGCAACCACCCTCCCATCCTAAGTCACTTTAGTCCTAGTGGGTGGATGGTACTATTGATGATTATTTTTACAGATTCATAACAAAAGTTAAAATTCACAAAATGAACCTAACTATCTTGAAAGATATGAAGAAATCGATTAAGAGTTCTTAATCCCAAGTTTATGTATGGTCAGGTCTTGACCTTGTGGACAATTCAGTAGGTTAATGTGAAACTGTAATATGCAAGGCGCCTTACTTGATTTAAGGTGATTTATGACTTACTGGACTCAAATTATGCAAATTGTTGCAAATATTAACAAATTTTCCATCTCTTTGCATAAATTTACTATTATATCACAAATCTTTGTATGATTTATAATGAAACAAGATTTTGTTTTCAAATTGCTATGAAAATTGTCAAGTATTAACACAATTATGCATGCTTTTCAAATGTAAGACAATTTCCTTAAAATCTCTGCATTTGAGCTATTTATTTCAAATGTTTGGGGAAAAGTTAGAGAAATTCAAACTAAACATCACTTTACTACAGGATCTAAGTGCTCTATTATCCACATTGTAAGAAATACGTCAAACTTGATTAAATCCACAAATTAAATCTTTAAATGTGAATCCCTGAGTATTTTCATGAACACACATCCAAGATTGCAAGATTTTAAAGAGATAATACTTTCAAACATAAGTAAAAGTCAAAAAACACTCAAAAAATAGATGCAGAATCCCAAATTTACTTGTATTTGAAGTATATAGTCATGTATGGTTTACAATGTATGAATAACCGGTTTTCTTCATTAATCAAATCAACAGAAAACTTACAAACGTCTGACAGATGCAATAAGGAAGCTAGATATTCCACGCATTCCTCAGTGTAGACATAGGTGACCTCCTTCTACTCTAAACTAAAATACTCCTCTATTAAAATGTTCCAACAAATTACAAGTGCCAACTCTATTTCATAAATCCCTGTGTAAGTAATATACAAATAGAAAAGCCTCTTATATAGAGTTTGAAGCTACATTTTGCTATGACTACAAAACAATCTAAGGTCAAGATCCCTCTATTATTGATCAATGGTACATATTCATCTCTAACTGCTTCTCAAAATATTTGAATGGTATCTTTTCTCCCTCAAAGGATGCTATTAGAATCTTTTCAAAAATAAGATTCCCCTTTCTTTGACTTTTGCCTTCTTGTAGACTTTCCCGTAGATACACCCTTACTTGATCCTTTTCAATATTGTTTCCCGTTTTTATAATTTTTTACTCCTTCAAATATGATTTGAAATTATTAATTACACCTTCTATAAAGGTTCGGTCTCCTCCTGAACTCTTTGTCCATACATATTCCTGTATTGTAATTCCATCCTTCAGTTTCTTTTCTTCTTTATCCAAACTTGCAGTTTTCTTCTTGTATTTCCTCATCTTGGAATTCTCCTCCATCAATGAATCAATCATCTGTTTACTCAGATATGCATCCGGATTTTCCATACATGGTGTAAAAATAGCATTAAATTTTGTCAAAGCCCTCTCCATTTCATACACTAGTGTATCCATGCATTCATGATCCAAGAGATTTTCCACTATCCTTTTATGCATTCTGATCATGTCATCTGCCTTTTCTCTTAAGTCCTGAGCAATTGTTATGCACTTTTTAAGATTGTCCTCTTCAAATTTTAGTTCTAATCTCACCTGTGGCACTTGATTTGCCATTGAAGGGGTAATTACTCATTCATTTATCAATTCTTCTATTCTCTCTTCAATTTCCTTTACCTGTTCCAATTCAAATTTACATTCTTCTCCTCTAAATTGGCCATTGTGTATAAGTACACTGCATTTATTCTTTTCCCTTGCATCTACTTCCCATATTTCCACTACTTGATTTATTACTTGCTCTCCTTCTTGCATGAAATCCTTGAACATTTAAACACATTGGCTTTAAGCCTTTTATTTTCCATGTCCTTTGTTTCATCCTTAGATACCACTGCTATATCACTAGGCAATTTTGGCACTGTTGTATTGGGATCAAATATTCCCTTAATGAATTGTTGCAATTAGACAATGTGTCCTTTCAAATATTCTTGTTTATCTTTATCCTTCTTTAACATTTCTGTCATTATTTGGTGCATGTCTTCCCACTCAGTTATGTGTTGCTCGCTTATAGTATGCCCCAGGTCAAAATTTAATAATTTATATTCATCTAAGGTTATTTCTCCCTTAGTCTTCTCCTTCTATGGTATAGCTAAGTTCAGCATGCTAGATCCATCTGGACCTCTTTGAATGGTTGACATTGTTCTGGCTTTTCTCTTTTCCTTCCTTGGCATGGTATCACCCAATAAACTTTTGATATCAATAGGTACCAATTGAACCTCCTTCTTTTCTTTCCTTATCTCTGCCCCTAACCAGGCAGGAACTTCCTTTGTGCTTTTAGTATCTTTTTCTTCATTAATTACCTCTTCCTAAGGCTTTTCCACTTCTTGTTCTTGTGGTTGTTGTTGTTGTTCCCGTTGCTGTTCTTGTTGCTATTATGGAGGAGGCTACTGTTGAAGGGGTGGCTCTTGTACCATGGGATCATTCTGTTGTTTGGACTCGCCTTCATTTTCTTCTTCCTCAATTTATGTGTCCCCTCCAGCTTCATCTTCTTCCTCAGGACCCTCTCCTTTTGATGATTCTTCTTCCTTGTCTTCCTCCTTATGTGCTTGCTCTACCTTTGTCTTTTTTATATCTTATGTTTGTTCTTCAACTTTACCTTCATCAATGTTCTCTGTATGCTCTTCACCCTCATGCTTTTTGGTTGCATCCTCTGTATTTTCACCTTCTTTTTGTTCTTTTTCAGACCTGCTAAGTTGCTCTGTATGTGCAGGTGATCTTACCACTATATCATCCTCTTTTGCTTCCGTTTCTTGTTCCTCCCTACTTTCTATGTTCTTTTCTTCTTCACTCTGCTCACCATACATATTAAAAATATTTAGTACATCCACACTTGAGGTACCCACTCCTGTTTCTTCTTTTGTTTGAGTAGGCTTTTCTTTTATTGTCTCCTTAGATGTAGCCTCTTTTTAAGACTCTTCAATTTTATGTGCTTCTTCTTGCACATCTTTGATTATTTTAGGAGGCATTAGGGTACCAAATGGATCTACTATTCCTAATTCTTCCTGTACCCTTTCCTTTTCATACTCTGGGCCTTGTTCACTTTCCATCTCAGTCTGAGTGTTGTGCTCCTCTTCTTCACTTAAGAATTTACTAGATTCTTCTATTTCAATTTCTTTTCCTCCATACATTCCCCTTTCCTCACTTTCACTACTATCACTTCCACTGTGAACAGTCTCAGTGGTTTGTTTGGCTTCATGTGCTTTTGACCCTTGCAGCATCTCTCCAGCCAATTCTATCTTCACTTGAGCGTATACTTGTCTCTTTTCCATTAGGGTGTATGCACTAAGTATATCACTCAACTTTGTACCTACCTGTTATGCTCCCATGACTTCACTTGTTTTTTAAGTCTCCCCTTTTGATATGCTTATTGGTATTGCCTTTCTGACCTTCTGTCCTGTTACTTCCTTGGAGGTCTGTGCTTCTTCTATACTAATATCATGGCTTAATGATTTCGCTTCCACAAATGTACTAATTAACACTACTACTATCACTCCTAATGCATAGGGATCCATTAAAGTAGCATTCTTTTCCTTTTCTACAATTTTAGCTTTTACAACCTTTCTTTTCTTCTCTTAAAAACATTGGGGATCATCACTAGGTTCTCTTACTCTCTTTTTCCCTTTCTTAGGATATGTGATTTCTCTCCCCTTAGCTTTGAGCTCTTCAATCCTATCCTTTAACCATGTCTTTAAAAACAAAATAACTGGTTTGGACAATATGTCCAAAGATGTGTTCCATGGTTGTGACCAATCAGGCTCTCCAATAAGAGCAAGCCTAGCACTTTCATAACTGTGATGCAATAGTTTATCATCTTCCTTAACCTCTGGAGGCACATATATATCTCCCATAGATTTCATTTGATCAATTGTTAGCCTCTTATGAGCCCTTTTTCTTACCTCTCTATCATTTTCACAATTTGACCAAAAATCTTCATTATGTATTTGATGTTTAAACTTTTTATCAATTGTACTTTGAATTCTATGGAAGGGATCAAACCTTCTAGCTAAATCAAACTCTTCAAATCCATAATATCTCAATTCCTACTCTGCATAACTAGCAACCTCCTCACTATAGTAGGAGTACCTACCAATGGCCCAAGGTAGCTTAAGGTTTCCTCTGCTAAAATTTTCTTGTACATCCTAAAGGCGTTCATATTTTACCTTGAAAACTCCAGAACAATTAATTTATTAGAGGGATACCTAGGTAACATGAAAGGTTTTCCTTCAAATCTTTTAGTTTTGATGTAAGTAAAATGTTCAAATTGAATATACCAAGAACTATGTAGCCCAATTGTATCCTCTGCATCTTTAGATATCCTCTTGTCAGGCTCTTCCCTTAAATTCTAACCATATAGGTATAGAATACATCATTAACTAAAGCATACTTCTTCAATGCATTCTCTTCCTGCAAATGAAGATAATGGTCATATACCAATTTCTGACTTGGACCATTGCCCAAGGTTCCAACCCTATCTATTCCATGTATGAATGGTCTAACCTCTGCTGCACATGAATACAATACGTATGAAGACAAATAGAAAGGTAGTAACTTTTGCTTCCTTACCATGGCTTGCTTCCATATGGCTATGCTTATGGTTTTCTCCCAGTGAATCTGTCCCTGCTCTTTTCTTGCCTCTCTCATGAACTCAATAATAGTAAACATCCAGAGCTCACACTTAGTGCCCTCTCTCAATCCTACCAATCTACTTAGCATTGTAATCATTAGGTGTATTTCCTCTTTGAAGTATATTCTCATTAGATTCTTGTGAACTCTTGCCACAGCCTTGGGTTTGTTTTCTAGGTTGTACCAACTGTAGAATATCTTTCCTCTGCAATCCCTTTCATTATTATGAAAATCCTCATTATATTGATCTATGTCAGTATCTACCATTTTCTCATTGATCTCCAAACTGAATGTTCTTGCAATCCCTTCTGTGGATAAGTCTACAATGAGTCTATCATGAAACATTATTTTCCTGGTTGATAGGTCATACAAAATTAAGCAATCCAGACACAAATCCCTGGCCTCCATAGCCAACAGGAAACCCGTAACTTTGTACAATCCACTCTCCCATATACACCTCATGTTAGGTGTAGCATCAACAATTGTGATCTTATGTAACACATCATTTGCATCATAGTTCTTGATGTTTGTATCTGCTCCTACTCCAGTGTAGCTAATCAATGTTAGGTACCCTCTGTGTAATGGAAACTCTTCCTTCTCTGTTTCTTTGCGCGGCTTCCTCTCCTTTTTAACTTCACTGCCTGTATCTACCTTTTCTACTTCGGGGCCATCTTGTAGAAAAATGCATCCTTTTAATCTTTCATTTTGCCTTTCTACCTAGGGTTTTACTATGAATTTTCTACTTTTTTACTATTTTACCCTAACCCCTATTTGTCTTTTCCATTTTGACTTTCACATTTGTTTAATCCCAACCCAGCTAATTAGCAGTTAAACTAGTAATTTAACAGATGTTTGCATTTCAAAATGAAATCACTGAAATCTACTTTGCATTTTTACCAAATTAATTGTAATGGCATTTTAAGATAAATACCTGTATTTCTTGACAATTCAACTTTACGTCATTGACTTACTTCTACCATCTCTTACTTCATCCAGCTTCTATAATTCTGTCAGTTTGATGAATTCTATTCAAATTTTCTCTAGTAATTCTTTTCTGCAGTTTTAATTCTTGACAATGTACATCTAAAAGCAAAATGACATTAAATTTACCCTATCTCCCTTTGAATTTTACTCCTTTCGAGTGTTAGCTCGGCATTAATTACAACAATTAATGCACCTAAGGCTTCAACTTTCTATTTCAACATTTTGGTTTTGAACCCTTTTATCCATTAGTTTATTTTTGCATACATCACATTTTCCTTGTATCTTCCCTTATATGTTATTCTTTGTATGTTCCCATTGTATCTTTTCAACATACAAACAAATATGCAACGAACCATAACTAATGTTATTTCCTTTTTCATTTTTATCAGTACTTGTATCTTTGATTTGTATATCGCTCTTTGTATGTTTCATTAGATACAAGTGCATATACAAACAACTCATACAAATCTCCTTTTACCTTTTAGCTCCTGTGATGTCCTTTTATTCTTTTGTATCTCAGAGATGTATATCATTAACATACAATTGTCCCAAACATACAAAGACTTTCCTTTATTTAACTTTCTTTTCGATTCCGTCTTGCATCTCCTGTTTGTATCTTTTCCCGTATATTGGCTTGTATATCGGAGATATACATTTCTAACATACAAGCCCAAGATACAATCAGTGGGGCCCACTTTTCTTTTTATGTGCATCTCTGCGATACCACAATACTTGTATCTATCCTTAGATACATACCCTGATACATGCAAACTCATTTGTATCCTTTCCTTCAGACTTTTCATCTTTTATAAACCATAGTTCATAACTCCTCGGCTCCACATGCATGTATATAAAGTGAATTACATCTTTCAATATGCATTAAGGTACGATACATCACTTATATCAGATTTTAACTCATTTTGACTTCTGGGTTGTATGTATATCTAAATGTATGTATCCAAAGCATACAACATACAAACCATGAAACATACCTCAATAAAACCAAATTTAATACTTTCCTCGGGTCCAGGATATGTATACCATGTTGTATGACCCTTTGTATGTTTCCCTTTTCACCCAACATACAAACCTAAGATACAACCCATGGACTTACCCAATTATTCATTTTACCTCTGAATCCCATCAGGTCCAATTTGTATGTAAAGAATGAAACGTTAGCAATATGCATACAAATACCGAGATATAATAAACTCGACAACTCTCTTATGTGACTAATTCAACAACTCAACATACAAATCTTCCTATAGTGCATTTTACCAAAACACACATATCTTGCAAAATATTGGGAATTTTAAAATGGTTCATGTTGATCATGATGTTAGTCATAAACAAACATAGAATAAAAGTACACATTAACCTTTATTCATCTTGAAAGATGTGATGAATTCAGAGAATTCATGATCTCAAGTCTCCATTGATTAGGTCTTAATCTTTTGACGTTACTCAAAGGTTAATGTGTGTTGTTTCCATTTTGGGGCCTTACATAGGTCTCATCAGTAAGATAATGTTTCCTGTAATGATGCTGCACAAAAAGTTATTCTACACAAGATATGCTTCAAATATTGTGTCTATTTTTGAATCTCTACATGATATTTGTCATTTTGACATGCTTTAACTTTAAATATGTTGAATATGTTCAATTATCTATGGGATGTATACATATTTGTATTATTTTCTTAAGATTGTCAACTATTTGCTATTGTGATGATGAAATGCTTTGAAATTGAAAGAAATTGAAAGAAATACTTCAAATTAATGTTGAACCTTCCGCTATTGAGCCACATATACATCAAATACAGTCATGAAGAGAAGAAATCAAACCATATGTTCACCAGGACATTCCACAGTTAGATACAGTCGATGCTAACTTCAAAGGAAAGGCATGAAGGCAACACATGCAAGCTGATATGCACTCCAAGGGATGTAGCAAATCAAAGCATATATCAAGAATTCATACACTGATTACTCAAGATTTATTATGGATTGTAATCAAAAGAGTCTTCTCATTCATTAAGTATTCAAGAACATATATGTATACAACAACTTTGAAATGAGCCCTGAATATTTCAGTAAACAGATTTTAATTAAGTTTTGAATGTTTTAAAATGAGGCATCCCTGCACCTTTTATAGAACAAAGTGAGGGAGCGGTTACAATTGATCTACGATCTAGATTTATCTATTAAGATCTATGGTTCACATTTCATTGACCAAGTTAACTTTTTCTACGCGGCACAGGTTGCCAGCTGGAAACCATCTAGGTAACTCATATTTTATTAAGTACCTGATGTATATATTCCTTTTATGATGCATCCTCATCAGGTTCTTTATCATCATCTTCATTTTCATGATTATTACTTTCATCAGTTTCACTATCATCATCATCTTGATGACTATCTCTTTGTATATGGATCTGCATGGATATCCTGATATTTTCATATGCTTGCACAATCTTTTCTACTTTGCCGCCATCTTGAGTTTTTTCTTTGGTGATGGCATGCCTGTGTATTTGATATTTGCTTTAGAGGCTCTCTAACTTACTTCTCCTACTACTAGATGTCTCGTTATCATTCTCCACCCTGACCTTGATCCTCATGATCTTATCCATAGTTTCCTCTGTCAGGTGGTTTAGAGGATCATCAGCTACCTGCTAGAAATTGCTATGTACAGCTTTAATGGAAAACTCCTCATCTTGATTTTCTATCTTGTCCTCTACCTTTCCTTCTAATGCTTCCAAAACTTCAGCCTCAAATGACATCATATCATGTAGCTTCATGCTGATATCTCTTAGTTTACTATTGCATCTTTTAAGCACATCACATTCAAATCAGATGTCTTTGTACCATATATCAATCAATAAGGCTGTATTATTATTTAGTACTTGATTATTTATGAGAATTTGAGGATCAATCCTCCTTATTTCTTCCAAGGTAGTAAAAGTCTTTTCCAACTGAAAGGATCCTCTCTCGATCTCCATCTATAATTTATCTACCTTTTTCTTGGAGGTGCCTAAAGAATTCCACCTCTTCAAAGAGGCTTTTACCACTTCTTCTGCTTCATCAAATGTGGATAACATCCACTTTCTCATTATGGATGACTCATGCTTCATGAGATCTAATTTATATACCTTATCCTAAGAAATAGCAATCAATGGGATTACATGATCACTTGATGTATCCTCAAGGTTAATTAACCCTTTTATGTATGTAACTGAGCAATGTGCTCCTTGTGTTGTTTATTTTTCTATTTCTCTATCTTCACCCTCTGGGTCAATGAATCAATTATATCCTTACCTTCTTGGCCTTCCTGATCCTCATTGGCAAATCCCAAATCTACTGTACTAATCTGGAATTCATCTAGAGTGATCTTGCCTTTTTCTTTGTCTGCTATAGGAATGGCCACCTGGTGGTCCTTCTACCTATGACAGGATCTCTTCTTATTGCAGAAGTTATCCTAGCCTTCCTCTTAGGCTTTATTAAGGTTTTAGAAAACAATTTGGATATATCAAATTCCTGTGCCTCCATACCTGATTCTGCACCAATTTCTTTCTCAAGCCACTGAGGAATTTGATCCTTTGATTGTTGGTCTCCATCATCATCATGATGATCACCCTGATCTCTGGTATCCACCATCATGTTTGATGGGGAGGGTGATTTTCTTATCTCTTCCTCATGATGTTCCTCATGAAGGTGATCTTTGGGTATATCTGCCTGTTGAGGAGTTTCTTTTTCTGAAGGGTGATCCTGTTGATCATCTACATGTTTATCATGCTGATCTTTCACTTCCTCCATGGGTAACTCATCCACTTTGGTGATTTCCTTATCATGAGGCATATTAGCTTTTGTAGATGTCATTGTGTCTACCTTAGGTATACTAACCTGATCTGAAGCTGTAATCTGTTCCGCAGTTGTAGTAATTACTTCTTGAACTTTTAGGGCAGGATCAACCGATGTATCCTTTTCTTCTCCTCCCTTGTATTGGACTTCAACTATCTTAGGTTCAACAGGTACTTCCTTTTGTTGTTGCTCATCTATATCCAAAGTGTGGCTTTCTATTTCTACCATCTTCACTTCTTCAACATTTTCTTCTTTATCAGGAACACCTGCTTGGCTTTCAGGACTTGCATCCTTTCTATATGTAAGATCAATCACTACAGGACTAGTTTCCTAATCAATCAATGTATCAAGCCCCATCTCTTGGGCTACCTTTTCTGGGCTTTTTTCTTTTTCTTGCTCTACTTTCTTTAGTTCTTCTAAAACTACCACCTGGACTGATGGTGTACCTTGTGGTGTCATGCGAGTGTTAGTAACAAGAGTCTCCATTCATTGTGAAGCAACATTATCCACCACTTCATCATCTGATAGGTCGACAGTCTCATCTAATGAGAAATGACCTCGTTGACTTGTATGAGTGGTTTCCTTCATTTGTTCTTTAGTTTGTTCAGTCTTAAACTGAACAATGGTAGGGAGTGATACATCATGTTGTAATTCCTTTCTAAACACTCCACTACCAGCTCCCCTCAATGTTATAGGGTCATGTCTTATCTCACCTCTCATGGATGTTTTGGGTTTCTCAGGTGTGGAGGTCATCACCTGAGATGCTTTTCTTTTTCTTATGAGGGGCAGTGGGTCTTCTTCTACAGGATCTTTATCAAAAGGAGCATCCTCTTCAATTTGTGCTTGTGATGCTTGACCTTCCTCATATGTTTCCACAGTTTCAATAGCCAGCCTCTGAATCTTTTTAGCCTTTTGCTTATCTTTAGGAGGTGGTGCTGATGAGGCTAACGCTAGTTCTGATGCTGATGCATCTTTAGCTGTTATTATGACTCTCTCAATTATCACTCCTTTTGGTTCAACATCAACTTTCTTACCTCTTGGAGGTCTCTTTCTTTTTCCAAGAGGTGGTGCCCTCTCTCCTTTAGATTTCCTCTTCTCACTCAAGAAATCATCATATGCATCTTCAGAAATTTCTTGTCTTCTCTTCTTGTTGTCCACTGTGATGGCAACACCTCTTTTCTTCAGTGTATTTATCTGGTCATTGACCCATGCTTGGGTCAGCTGCAATGTCCTGCTTGTAAATGGATCTAAGGAGATGTCCTCCTGTATGGTGAGATCCAGTGCTAAGATGGTATCATTGTATACCTTTTTCGCCTCATATTCATCAACCATTACCTTTCCATCATCTTCCTTCAATTGCACCTAGATGGAAATACAATCAAAATTCTTGGTCTGGTTGAGTGTAAGCCTTTGATATCTTCTTCTTCTGGCTTCAGCTTCATCTTCACAATCTACCCAGAAGTCTTCAAGATGTCTTCGATGGATGGGCTTCCCCATGATCCTCTACATCCTCCCATATGGATCATATGATCTTGTCAGTGGAAATGGCTAGAAATTCATCATAGTTAGACTAGCCATGGCCTTCTTAATATTCTCAGAATCTAGGCACATATACCAACCCATTGTAACTGGAAACAAAACTGGTGGAAGTTTATTGTTAGCTTTGTAAGCATTTAGTATTATGGAAATTTGTCTTAAGAATTCCATTAAGACAACTGCATCTGCAGGGTACCTTGGGAGCATGAGATGCTCTTCCTTAAAGCCCTCAATTTTGATATAAGGAAAGGTTGCAAATTGAATGTACCAGGCTCCATGCCTGTATATGACTTCTTGAACTTCCATGCTCAGTCTTTTAGTTTTGTCCTCCTCCATTGTTCTTACCAAATGCATAGAGAATGCGTCATTCACTAGTTTGTAATCTTGGAGGTAATTTGCTCTTTGCAGTTGGGGTTGATGATCCCATATATGTGCATCATTTGTCATGCCACCAATTCTCCCAATTATGGTCAATGCATCAAATGTACCCTTGTAGGCACATGAATAAACTATGTATGAGGTCATATAGAAGGAACAATCTGGACCTCCCAGGTTCATCAACTGCTCATCTAGAGCATCACTTATCATCTTGGCCCACATTGGCTTGTTATCTATGTAAAGGCACATCAGGATGACTGCATACATCTAGTCCTTAAAACTTCCAGCATCAGACTAGCTTGTCACTCTGCTAAGCAGGGCTATCATGTACTGGTATTCCTCATCAAAGTCAAATTTATATAAGTGCACTGGAAGTTTAGCTACTACAGGATAAGGACTATTCTTCACCCTCCATTTGTACATTTTCTTCTTGGCAGTCTTCTTGTTATTGTCATACTCTATTATGATTTCTTTAAATCTATGTTAGCAACCTTCTTTCCCAATGGCAAACTGAATGTAGCAGCAAGACCCTTGATAGATAGATCATCATACACTTTGCCATGCTTCTCCACTCTCCTTGTTTGTGGGTTATAGTTTCTTACACATTTAATGACTAGGTCAGGGGTTTCCATGGAATAAGGGAAACTTGCAACACTCCACATTCCAGATACAAAGACCGCATCCAACAAGGTGTTGTGATTCTTTTCATCACTCATTTTAGCTGACCATGTAGCCAAATCTATATTTCCTTGGTGCGTATTGGTGATGGCACCATATTTAAATTGGACACCCTCAGGTTGAGCAAACATGGGCCTTAGAAATTCTACCTCTAACTTAGCCAACTGCTTATCTGCCATGGATGCCTGCAATTAACAAAACTGGTCTTACAATTGATACCTTACAAGCATGCATACACGTCATATCTTCATTATTCATCATGCATATGATACCCTTTCAATATCTTGTTTATCCTGATATGCATAATATAGAACTTCAAACTAGAAAACACCATGATACTTGGATATGTAGAACATGACAACAAGAGGGTTTCAATTACTTACTTGATGTGTTTATCCTCTTAATTATGTTGATAACTATGTGAAAGGAATTCAAATACCCGCAATGCCCACGTATCCTATTCTGGTTCAAGCTATATGCATCCACAGATAGTCGTATGAGGGTCTAAAAGCATGGGACTCTGTAAAAACTTGTTTTACTGCAAAGGTAAATGCAAAAAATGACCATGAATTCACCTTTTAATCTTGTTTTATGAGTAAATTAGGGAAAATTAGGGCAAATTAATTGAAACAACTAATTCTTTGTACAAAACTTCTGGATCTCGCCATGTGTATGAATCGCATTCGTAATCGGTGGAACCACCTACCACATCTGCATGCATTTAATGTTATGGCAGCCATGCATGGGGTGATATCTGAAGATCGGGTGACATTCTAAATATCGGGTGATATTCAGAATATAACCCCCTATGTATAATACGATCATCCATTCTTGAGTGGGAAACCCATGTTGAAACATTAGGTGATGTTGAGAATGTCAGGTGATGTTCAAATATGATCCCCTGAACTAAAATGACCTCCTGTCGAAATATCAGGATGACGTCTGCGGAATAATGACTTAGTTCAGCATTGTAGCACTATGACATCATCGTCATGTTATGTAGGAAGGGTCATGTTTGGAAATATACCTCCGTGAGGTAAAAAGGATGGTGACATCATCATCATGTTTATTTCTTTGTTTATCAGGTTTAGATGACGTCAACAGGATATTGGTTCGGGGTGATATTTTGCGATAGGGTGATTCGAAAGGTAGGGTGATATTCTGAATATCAGGTGATATTCAAAATATGACCCTCACAAAATATATGACTTTGTTCTACAGGTAAGTATCACTACCACTTAAAATTGACATCTGCATGTTGTGAACCGCATGATTTATCGGGTGATAATATTAGATCAGGGTGATCTTTTATAAGATGACTGATATTAAGAAATATGATCCTCCCCCTCAAAATATTAGGTTTGACCAGACTTTGACCATTCATAACTTTCACACCCTAAGGAATATCTGGGTGATTCAAAAGGCAAACCTACAAGGAATTTTGTAACCTATCCAATTTTGAGGCTATTGTCATGAAATATTAACCTTGAAAAACTTACCTCATCATGATGACTTACCCAGCCCCCTTTATGCAGGATCATATGTCTTACTTTCTTTTACCGGACTGCCAACAAGCAGAAAACATAAGCCAAGCAAAACAAAAAGTTGGGTCCCTATTTTGTCAAGTCAAAATGGGGCGTGTTGTGTAACCACACAATAGTTTAAAAAGCAACCCCTACTCATTTTTGACAAGGAATTCACCCATACTCTGCTCTGGTATTTAATGCTTATTTTTTTCATTTTTTAAACAAGGTTTGTAACATTTACCTTCTTTTCCCTTTTACCACCAAGCATACCCACACCCAAGCAAAAAGCCACAGCCACAACAGGGGTCCTCATTTTGCTAAGAAGTAAAATGGGGCGTGTTGTGAGCACCACAACAGGTACCTTTCCCCACATGCTATGATGAGTTATGAACATTGAACTACAGTACGGAACCCAACTGCTTGGGCAATGCCATTCTATCCTATCCTCCTAGCCCAGTTGGTAGGGTTGGCACCAAACACTCTTATCTTAAAATAATCTAAATCGACATGCCCAATGTTGGTTTCAACAATATTATTCCAATTAGAAGTGATCTTGGGGGTTGGGGGAACTCCCTTAAATTTGTACTTCATGTTGATAACTTGAGAAGACATCTACCCTGCATACAATACCTTAATGAATATCACATCTTAATAATATTCAACATGTTTAATATACCAAATAGGTTAGAAATAGTTTTAAAACAAGGTATGAGCATAGAATTCTAGCAACTGATTTTACTCAAGATACTAACATTCAACCATATTGACAAAAAGTAGGTGTTTCCACCCTCATAGGATATGAGCATTATATGTAGTGTAAAACATCTTGTCATGCCCTTTAGCAAATTCATATTTCAAATTAATTCATTGGTCACAATAAAAGATAGTATCTTTAAATTTTACCCAAATATGCAAATTCACATGTTATGAGAGGCCAAATAGGCTTACGTAGGATGTATAGGCAATCTTATTGAAAAAGTGGGCCTGAGGTTCCTCACCAGATATGCGGACCTTTGAGTCCTTACCAGATTTGTGAGGATCCATGGGTTGAGTGGATATATGCATTATAAGGTCAAGGCATCACAAAGAGAATATTGTGTTTTATGCAGGAAAGTAGTCCAATAGGATTAAGCAGGTGTCTGGGGTCTAACAAGATATATCTTGTATCCATCGAAACTCCAAAAAATGGACTCTCCAGCAAAAGAGGATAACACCGGAGCAAAGGGATATGTAGAAATAGATAACCTAACTAGGTTAGTGAAGAACAAGACCTTGAGTGGATAAAATCCTCATATGATAAAAACCTCTGCAAGGTTGATAAAGAGTATGGGAAACTAACGATTTGCAGGTTTTTGGGCTTCTAGTAGATAAAATCCACCGAGGACAAAAACCTCCTCCAAGATTGTTTTTAAACTTAAGTCAATTTCAAGCAAGATTTCCACTTTTAAAGGTTCATGTGAGGAATTTAGACCTCATGGGATATCATCCCATATCCCACAAATTCTCCGCAATAGGGTTTTGAGGCTTCAGTGGGATGATTCTAAAAATTAAATGGTGCCCTAGGTTTTGTTGTGAAAAAATCATGACCTTTGTAAAACTACGATGTTGATTTTAACCCTATCACCATCTTATTTGCATGGTAGATTGCATATCAAACTTTCTTACAAATGATATGTAAAACCCTAACAGAAGAATGCAACAGTATAAATGCACTAGGGTTTAGGATATTCATACCTAACATTTTTTAAAAGAAGACTTCACAAACCACAACTACACCTTCCCCATCTAGGTATGATATCAAACTTAAATATAACAACTCAAATACAAAGTGGGAGAGGTTTAAAATCTGACTTGGTTTTCTTGAAAATACTGTGAAGGATCTCTAGAAGCTGATGTGAAGAACTGGTAGATCCTTGTAGGAAATTGCCGATGATTCGAAGGAAAATTCTCAAGGACTAAAGGAATCACTTGGGAGCTTTGTATATATGAGAATATGATGGCTTTTTGATAATAAAATGGACTAAATTCTCATTTAAATATTGTGGAAGTCTACCATTAATACCTCATACTTTGACATGGTATCTAGCACTCTTCCAATGACCAAAAAGTAGGCCTTTGGATGTCAAGTGGATAGGTGCAGAAAGGGAGATCAAGGGGATAGTATCCACTATTAGGTTAAAAACTTCCACAATAATTCGTGTATAGAAGATGTTCTGCTTTCCATTTGAAGGTAGAGATGTGTGCTCATGCGGGGTTTTTAGGGGATACCAGATATATCCCAACTCCATGAAATCTCCTACAATATCCACTTGAGTTTAAAACATCCACTTTCAGAGAAATTATCCAACACTTAGTGACTTTAGGGAATGTGGGATAATGGAGTGTATCAGATATTATCTAGATGACATGAAATCTCCTGCATTGTCCACTAGGACCACAAATCCAAGCAAAAGACCAAAATATGAATTTTCTTAAGGGAATAATAGATGCAAGTGGATCCAAAGGTTTCATAAATTCATGAACCAAGGTAGGAACGAAGAATCTAAAAGATAAAATCCTGTTGAACACACAGAAGTACTGAGAGGGTGGTGAATCAATACTTATTTAAATTCTACCTTTTTAACTTTATTCTAACTACCATAAACATTTAGAACTTGAAAAATAAGAATATAGAAGCAAACATCCATAACAACAGAATTACGTGGAAAACCCTACAAGGGAAAAACCATGGTGAGCAATCTTCTTGGATCTACTATCCAAATCTATCCTCACAAATAAAAATAGGATCACAATATTATTTATGGGCTACAACCCAAAGGAAACTGCATCTCCCTGAATAGTAACAACATTTGTAATACTTATCTGGCTCAAAGTTCTTCATACAACACTTGAACACTAATTACTTCAGCCTCTGCATAACTATCTTATTACTGCACATTTTCAGTATCAATCACTACCACAATACCATGACCTCAGAAACTATCATATTTTCAACAATTTTCTCCACAACATAATCATATTATATGAATTGGTCTTCTCCACATTTCAGCATGAACTCTATTTTTGTTGTAAGTATATTCAAACAATATTGATTTTATCTTGTAAATCACTACACCACTCACCTCCAACAACTCTAATTCTTCATATATATCCTCTGCAAGCTTCAAAATCTTTCTCCTTGGTTGGCCAAGATGAAACGTGCAGCATGAAGCGTGTAGTTGTTGGGATAATGTGCCATTAACCTTCTAAATCCCAATATTGTATTTATTCCATTTATTATTTGTAATTTGTAATTACTCATAAGGGAATGAGGTAGTTTCACCGACAGTGATAATTTTGGATTTACTGAAGGTATTTAGAGAGTGACATTTATGAATGGCAATTGTAAAACTTGTGAGCAAATGAGGGTAGGCACCACCTTGGGAGAATCTTCTATTTTTAGCATGTATGACACGTCATAATGTTTGGTGAGTGCATGTAAGAGAATCTATGATAGCTGCAAGTTGTCAGAAGATTCTACGACACTATGATGCTATATGACATATATTTACTATGTTTAAGTTGCTATGTTTAGCCCCAGGTGTCCATCTTGGAAAAATGCTCTTTGGTAGAATCTATGATGGTTATGACATGTCATACGATGCTATAAGAGACCTTATTTATCCTTGGGTGCCCAATTTTGCATGGTGGACTTTGGACAAGTAGCAAGAGCTTGTAAGGAGGCATTTAATATTTGCGTTGGAGATTCTTAGGAGAGAGAAAGTGGACGCCTATTTGGTGTGAGAACACTTCTATATATCCATTGTCACATAAATGTTGTAGCATAACAGATTTACAAGTATGTAGGTGCTGCACAAATGTTGTCGGATTGAAGACTAGAGGAGAGAGTTGTGTAGTTGATATATTGTAAAATCTTTAGCAGATTAATACAAACTTGTGCCTCTTTCCTTGTGGAGTTTTTTACTCAAAAGGGTTTTCTCCATGTAAACACTATATCATTATGTTCAGTTCTTCATGATTGATATTTTTTTTGTAGTGGGTTTTTTGTTTTGATGCAGTCTCCATTCTCTAAGATATTGTTAAAGGTCATTAAACTTATTTGAATCAGATTTCTATTAAGTAGTTGTTGTCTTCATTTTCTAACATTTGGTATCAGAGCCTAGCCAAATTTGACTCTTGGGTGGTAGTGTGAAGGTTGTGTAGTTGTAGTGGGAGATTTGGTTGTATTTGTTTTGTAGATCTTGAGTTGATATTATGGTTGGATCTACTATTGCCTCTACCTCTTGTTTGGATATTGAGAAGTTCAACGGAATAAGGTATGAGCTGTGGAAGCTGAAAATGGAGGGTTTTCTAGAAGAAAGAAACTAGTGGTTGGATATCCTAAAAGAGAAGAAACCTGATAATGTCTCTCAAGATGAGTGGGATAGACTAGATAAGAAGGCATGGGGAATAATCAGATTATGTCTTACAGATTATGTCCTGTTGAATGTTGCAAGGGATGATATTGCACATAGCTTGTCGAAGTGTTTGGGTGATATCTACCAAGCCAAGAGTATGGTAAACAAACTTTACTTGAAGTGTAAAATACTTTCTATGAAAATGAAAGAGGGTGAATTAGTTTTAGAGAATTTAAATTCATTTAATTTGTTGTTGATTCAGCTTGCATCTATAGATGTTGAAGTTAATGAGGAAGATAAATGTATCTCAATTCTTTGCTCTTTACTTGAGTCTTGGGAGAATGTTATCCTTTCTACCACTGCTAACCTCGTGGATCTGAAGATGGATGCTCTTGTTGCAGTTTTGCTGGCATAGAAATTGAGGAAGAAGAGTTTGGATAGTTTAGGGGATGCTCTCAATGCCAGGGGAAGGTCTAAGAAAAGAGGACCAAAAGGAGATCAAAAGTGGTCCAAAGACAAGTCAAAGGGCCATTCTAAGACTCCTAGAAAGAAGAACAGAGTTAAGTGTTGGAATTGTGGTAAAAGGGGACATGTGAAGGAGTGTAGAAACCCAAATAAATAGTGGGAGACTGCTTCTAAGAATTCCTCTAATGTAGGTGAAGATGTTTTACTTTTTGTATGCAATATTATTTCTAATGATCACTGGTTGGTTGACTCAAGATGCTCATTTCATATGACCCCACATAAGGAATGGTTTTCCACATATGAAGAGTATGATGGAGGTGAAGTGTACCTTGGGGATAAATCTACATATCTGATAGTTGGGAAAGGCAAGGTATTGTTGTGTTTTAGTGATGGGAGGATTAAAACCCTCCCTAGTGTTTTGCATGTTCCTAGATTAGCTAGAAATCTGATTTTAGTTTCAAAGTTGAATGATTTGGGAATGCATGTAACATTTGATTAGCATGGTTGCAGATTGGTGAGAGGAAACTTGGTGGTAGTGAATGTTAGGAAAAATGTCTCAACCTTGCAACCTCAAAAGGTAACTATTCTTCCCACTTTTGCTCTTTTTGAATACCCTTTATCTTGGATAATGGTCTAGAACTTTCAAAGTTTCCAAAAGAGCTAAAAATAACAAGACTTACTATTTTAGTAAGTCCTTCAATTGAGCTCAGATTGACCTAAAATTTTTCCCAGAAGGTGCAGAATAGCTAAGTGAACATCTTAGGTGAGTTTCATCTCAAGATTATATCTGGATCGTGAGATATTAAAGTTTCTATTTTTTGAAACTACTAGAAAAAAGTTTTGAACTCAATTACTAGAATAGAAACTTCTCTAAACATCCCAAAAATTGTCATAACTAGTGTAGCAGGATATAGAGTGAAAGATCTCTTCATGAGCTTTCTATCGCATCAAACGATTCATCAATCGGACACCTAGATCAAAAGTTATGGCCTCTGGATGTTGGACCTTCTATTTTTGGGAAATGTAAAAACATGTTGGACACATAAAAGAGCTGTAAAGGGGAGAGTCACATGTGCTATTGTGTGGTTTGGCACATCACAAGGCATCTTTATTGGAGATAATTTGGGTGCCACTTTATGGGTAGTTTTGGCTTATGGTTTTGTAATTACCGGTAATGGTTTACTGTATTGCATTTCCTATATATCAGGAGCTGGAGATGGAGGTCGTGTGTAAGAATCTTATAGATGTTGAATTACCTCTTAGATCTCTGGTTGGATATACTCCTATAAAAGCTTTCTCTGCAAGTATATTGTAATCTTTGTGATTCCTAAATAATATATTGGGTAGCTTTGGAGTGTGGGGTTTTTTACTTGAAAGGGTTTTCCTCGCTTATATCTTGTGTTGTGAGTTTTATGTTTGCATTTGGAAGTTATTATTATCTTTCTATTAATGTGCATCTTAATTTGTAACTGTAAAAGTAAAATTTGCATAAGTCTTTCCTTAGTAGATTAGCGTAGGAAGCATTTCCGCATACCTTGCTTCCTTTCAGTTGGTATCAGAGCCTAATCACCTTTGGTTCTAGTTGTTGGGTAGAGGGTTTTTTGAGCTAATCTTTATTTGAGTGGAAGCTTGTACAGAGGATTTTGAAATCTTTGTTGCAGGTAAGAGATGGTGAGCACATCTAGGAGGTTTGAGATAGAGAAGTTTAATGGCAGTAATTTCAAGTTGTGGAAACTCAAAATGGAGGACATGCTTGTAGATCAAGATTTATGGGAAGCCGAATCTGGTACAAAACCACCAATAATGTCTCAAGAAGACTGGGATCTTAAAGATCAAAAAGCTAAGGGTTTGATAAGACTCCGTTTGGCTGATTCAGTGCTCTTGAATATCCATGAAGAGAAGACTACAAAGGAACTTTGGAAGAAGCTTGGAGATGTTTATCAGGCTAAATCCCTAGTGAACAAGTTATTCCTGCAAAAGAAATTGTATTCTCTGAGGATGGAGGATGGAGGATCTGTCGCTGATCACCTGAATACATTCAATATGATTGTTACCCAGTTGACTTCTATTGGTGTGAAGATGGAGGAGGAGGATCGATGTATGACATTATTGTGTTTCTTACCAGATTCATGGGACCACCTTGTTATGGCCATTGGGAGTACCACTACCACCTTCAAGATGGATGAAGTGGTTTCTTCGTTGTTGTTTGAAGGGATGCGGAGAAAGTCTTCTGAATTGGCTAAGGAGGCTCTTGTGGTTTGTGGTAGATCTAAAGAGAAGGGAAAGAAAAAGGATAAGAAGAAGGAAGAAAAAGGAAGATCCAAATCTTGTGGGAGATCTAAGTCTCTCAGAAAGTCCAAGGCCCTATGTTGGAAATGTGGCAAACCTACTTACTTCTGCAAGGAGTACAAGGAGGAGAAAAAGAAAAAGAAGAAGAATTATGATTCAAATTCTGACAAGTCCTCTCAAGATGAAGGAGAAGCATTTGTCATTGCCTTGGCAATGCATGCATCTAAGCATGTGTGGCTTATTGACTCTAGTGCATCTTTTCACATGACCTCGCATCAGAGCTAGTTTTCAAAGTATGAATAATACGATGGTGGAATTATGTACTTGGGTGATGATTCTCACCTAGATATTGTTGGCTATGCAAGAGTCTTGATTTGATTCCTTGATGGACGAGTAAAGGGAATCAATGGTGTCTTCATATCCCTGGTTTGACACAAAACCTTCTTTCTGTAAGTAAATTGAATGATGTGGGTGTGCAAGTTGTTTTCTCAAATGGAGGATGCAAGATCACTAGAGGATCTATGGTCTTGGCTAAGGGTGTTCGGATTGGAACTCTATTTCAGCTTGATGCATGCACAGTTTAGTGCAATATTGCCTCTATTTTGAAGAAGAGAGCTTCAGAGTCTTCATCCTCACTGTTGGAAACACTAGCGAAGAAGACTATTGCATCTACTTTTGATGGTCATGCTTTCTGGGTACCTAAGGGTGCTCATTCTATGGAGATGAAACTTCCAGCTGAGAAGAGAATGTTATGGCACCAAAGGCTTGTTTACATTGGTGAAAAGGGTTTGAGGACCCTGAAGAATAAAAATCTTGTTGAGGGTATGAATGATTGTAACCTTGAGTTTGATTTTTGTGAACATTGCATTTATGGAAAACAAAACCGTGTTCAATTTTATTCTAGTTCTCACAAATCTTCTGAGGTGTTGGACTTGATTAATTCTGATGTGTTTGGTCATGTTAATGTTCCTTCGATTTCAAAATCTATTTACTTTGTTTCATTCATTGACAATTATAGTAGAAGGACATGGGTGTATTTCCTTAGAAGTAAATCTGAAGTCTTTAATAGATTCAAAGAGTTCAAAGCTCTTGTAAAGAATCAAAAGGATAGAAAGATTAAGTGTTTGAGGACTGACAATGGTGGTGAGTTATGTTCAGTAGATTTTGACAAGTTCTGTAAAGAATAGGGGATTGAGAGGCACAAGACAACTCCATATACCCCTCAATAGAATGGAGTTGCAGAGATGATGAATAGAACATTGATGGAGAGGGAAAGGAGTATACTAAGTGGAGCTGGTCTTGAACAAAAGTTTTGGGCTGAAGTTGTTGCTACCACTTGTTACTTGGTTAATAGGTCTCCTACATCAGCGTTCATTAATAAGACACCTATGGAGGTATGGTCTAGTAAAAATCTTTCATTAAGATACATTTGAGTATTTGGTTGTGAGGCATATGCACATGTGCCTAAGGAGAAGAGGTCTAAGTTGGATAACAAGGTTGTAAAGTGTATCTTCATCAGTTATGGCATTAGTGTGAAACGGTACAAGCTTTGGGACACAGTAGTTGAGAGAGTTTTTTATAGCAGAAGCATGATCTTCAAAGATCTCAATACTTCTTTTGTTGTCTTGCAGCTAGAGAAAGAAGAGAAGAAAGATGATGTGCCTCAGCTTCCTTCCACCCCTGATAAAGTTGAACCAAAAACATCTATTGGACTTGATAATGAGGAGAGCTCTAGTAGCCCTAAAATTTTAGAAGAAGATGAAGAACATTCGACCTCAACCTTTGAGGAGGTCTACGTGGATAAGGCAACAACCTGATAGGTTTGGTTATTCATTGCATGATTCTAGTTGTATTTTTTCTTTGATTTCTAATACTGATGAGCCTAGAACTATGAAAGAGGCTATGGGTATGAAAGATGTAGGTTCCTAGAAGGAGGCCATGGAAGAGGAGATGGCTTCTTTGGAAAAGAATAATACTTGGGCCTTGGTGCCTTTGCTTGAAGGATGAAAACATGTTGGATGTAAATGGGTGTTCAAAAAGAAATTCAGTGTGGATGGCAGTCTTAAGAAATATAAGGCTAGATTGGTTGCGAAGGGGTATTCTTAGGTGGAGGGAATTGACTATGGTGAGATTTTCTCTCCCATTGCAAAGCTGACATCTATTTAGTTCCTATTATCTCTTGTAGCAGCGTATGATCTAGAAGTAGAACATATGGATGTAAAGACACCATTCCTTCATGGTGACTTGGAGGAGGAAAGCTATGTGTCATAGCTAGAGCACTACATGGTGAAAGGTAAAGAAAATCTGGTTTGCAAGTTGAAAAATTCTTTGTATGGTTTGAAACAGTCTCCTAGGCTGTGGTACCAGAAGTTTGATGCCTTTGTGTTGAGTAGTGGATTTCAAAGATCAAAATCAAATCATTGTGTTTACTACAAGTTTGACAATGATCACATTCTCATTATTGCATTGTATGTTGATGATATATTACTCATTAGAAATGGTAAAAGTTTGATTTCTTATTTGAAGTCTCAGTTGTCAGCATAGTTTGAGATGAAAAATCTAGGGGCAGCTTGGTACATTTTGGGAATGGAAATTAGAAGAGATAGAGCAAACAAAAAACTTTGGTTAGGCCAAAGTAAGTATGTTAACACTGTGTTGGAGAGATTTAGCATGATGGATTACAAACCTTTGACTATTCCTGTTACAGTGGGGACAAAGTTATCTATTGAAGATTGTCCAAAGTCTCCTTCTGAGATAGAGGATATGAGCAGAGTTCCTTATGCTAGTACGGTTGGCAGTTTTATGTATGCGATGGTCTACACAAGACTAGACATTGCCCAAGTAGTGGAAGTCCTTGGTCGATTTATGGGTAATATTGGATGGGTACATTGGGATGCAGTGAAGAGAGTGTTTAGATATTTATAGGGTACTTTTGAGTATTCCTTATGTTATCATGGTTATCCTACAGGACCTTGGCATTCACTTTGTATTTTTGGATTTAGATTGGGCAGGTGACATTGATAGTAAGAGATCCACTAGTGCTTATGTGTTCACTATGTTTTGGTGGTGCTATTAGTTGGATGAGTAAGTGGCAACCTGTGGTCACTTTGTCCACTACTAAAGTTGAGTACATGGTAGCAACTCATGCTTGTAAATAAGCCATTTCACTTAAGAGATTGTGTTCTGATGTTGGGTTTGATACAGGGAAGATTACTATTTGCTGTGACAGTCAGAGTGCCATATGTTTGGCGAAGAATCCTACTTTCCACATAAGGACTAAGAATATTGATGTCTAGTACCATTTTGTTCATGACATGGTAGACGATGGGAAGGTAAACTTGGAAAAAGTTGAAACTTTGATGAATGTTGCAGATTCCTTGACAAAACCTATGAGCACAGAGAAGTTCAAATGGTGTTCAAAGTCTATGGGCCTCTCGACGCCTAGAAATTAAATCATGGTGTTGATACTCCTTTTGCTCTTGCAAGGTGTTTGACAAGTGGGAAAATGTTAGGAAAAGTGTCTCAACCTTCAACTTCGAAAGGTCACTATTCTTCTAGTTTTGGTCTTTTTGAATAGCCTTTATCTTGGATAATGGTTTGGAACTTTCAAATTTTCCAAAAGAGATAAAAATATCAAGACTTACTAATTTTAGTAAGTCCTTCAATTGAGTTTGGATTGACCTAAAATTCTTTCCAGAAGGTGTGAAATAGCTAAATGAACATCTCGGGTGAGTTTCATCTCAAGATCATATCTGGATTGTGAGATATTAAAGTTTCTATTTTTTGAAACTGTCAGAAAAAAGTTTTGAACTCCTCAAGTACCAGAATCAAAACTTCTCTAAATGCCTTGAAAATTGACATAACTAGTGTAGCAGGTTATAGGATGATAGATCTCTTCACAAGCTTCTGACACATCAAACAGTTCATCAATCAGACACCCGAATCAAAAGTTATGGCCTCTGGAAGTTGGACCTTCTATTTTTGAGAAATGTAAAAACATGATGGACACATAAAAGAGATGTAAAGGGGAGAGTTACATGTGTTGGTGTGTGGTTTAACACATCACAAGGCATCTTTGATTGGAGATAATTTGGGCGCCACTTTATGGGTGGTTTTGGCTCATGGTTTTGTAATTACCGGTAACAGTTTATTGTATTGCATCTCCTATATATCAGGAGCTGGAGATGGAGGTTGTGTGTAAGAATCTTATAGATGTTGAATTACCTCTTGGATCTCTGGTTGGATATACTCCTATAAAATCTTGCTCTGCAAGTATATTGTAATCTTCGTGATTCTTGAATAATATATTGGGTGACTTTCGAGTTTGGGGTTTTTCACCTGAAAAGGTTTTCCCCACGTATATCTTATGTTGTGTGTTTTGTATTTGCATTTGGAAGTTGTTATTATCTTTCTATTAATGTGCATCTTAATCTGTTATTGTAAAATTAAAATTTGCATAAGTCTTTCCTCAGTAGATCAGTGTAGGAAGCATTTTCGCATACCTTGCTTCCCTTCAGCATAGGGGAAGAGAATAGAAACCTTGTTTAGGCTAGAAGCCACTACAATTTGTAATTCCTCTTATTTTTCTGAGGCTTCTGAAAACACTTGTATGTTGTGGCACCATAGATTTGGCCACACAAGTAATAATGTTTTGAAAACTATTAGGAATAAAGATTTGTTGAATGGTTTTTCTTATTTTGATTAGCACTTTGATTTCTGTGAGCCTTGTGTGTTTGGTAAACAAAATAGAAAATCATTTCCTTTAGGAAGAAATAGAGTAAAAGAGAAGTTAGAGATTATTCATACAGATGTGTTTGGACCTATAGATAATGACTCCATTGGAAAATTTCATTATTTTTTCACCTTCATTGATGATGTATCTAGATTCACATGGATTTATTTTATGAAACACAAATCTAAAGTTTTCACTAAGTTTAAGGATTTTAAAGTCTTAGTTGAAAACCAATCAGGATTAAGGATAAAAATATTAAGATCTAACAATGGAGGGGAATATTTCTCTAAGGAATTTGATGAGTTTTGCAAGCATGTAGGTATAATTAGACAAAAGATAACTCTATATACACCACAATAGAATGGTGTTGCAGAAAGGTTGAATTGAAAAATTATGGAAAGAGCCAGAATTATGTTAAGTGATTCACAGTTGGATAAATGCTTTTAGGTAGAGGTTGTGTGTACTTCTTGCTACTTGATTAACATATCTCCTTGTAAGGCTCTTGATTCATCACCTTATGAAGTATGGACAAGTAAAAAACCTTCTATTTCACATTTAAGGGTTTTTGGTTGTGAGGCTTTTGTTCATGTGCCTAAGGAAAAGTGATCTAAGTTGGATCCAAAAGCACATAAATGCACCTTCATTGGATATGGTGAGAATGTTAAGGGTTATAAGATTTGGGATCCTCTAACTAGAAAAAATATTTTATCTAGAGATGTTATTTTTAGGAAACTTAGAGCTATTTATGAACCTGAGTAGCCAAAAGAAAAAGAAAAGGTGAAGAGAGTACACATTGACTTAGAGCAGGAAGACGCACCTTAGGAAGAACACAATGATGGATTGGAGGGTGAAGAAGAAGAATAAGATTCAAGTAGTTCTCATGAAGAAGAATCTGTGTTACAGAAGAAGTTGATACAGATGAGCATGCAAAAGAACAAGTTGGGACTATTACTCCACTCTTGAGGAGATCCACAAGACAACGAAACCTAGTTGATAGGTATAGCCCACCAAATTTCCATTGTGTATTTGCTTTATGGATACTGACGATGAACCTAGATCCTACAGGGAAGATATTCATGCAGATGATAGTGAGTCTTGGCAGTTAGCCATGTTGGAGGAGATGATGTTTTTAGACTCTGGTGAGGAGATGATGGTTTTAGACTCTGGTAACACTTGGGATCTTATTCATTTGCCCAAAGAAAGAAAGGCTATAGGTTGCAAGTGGGCATTCAAGAAGAAGTTTGGAGCAGATGGTTTATTGGAGAAGTACAAGGCTAGACTGGTAGCCAAGGGCTACTCCCAGAGAGAGGGAGTTGATTTCAGTGAAATTTCTCTTCTGTTGCTAAATTGACTTCTATTAGATTTTTTTATCCATTGCTATAGATTTTGATTAAGCAATTGAGCAAATAGATGTTAAGACTATGTTCTTACATGGAGATCTTGAGGAATAAATTTATATGCAATAGCCTATAGGTTTTGAGGTAAAAGGAAAAGAACATTGGGTTTGTGGGTTAAAGAGGTCTCTCTATGGTTTGAAATAGTCACCCAAAATGTGGTATCAAAAGTTTGACTCATTTGTGTTGAAATTGCATTTTGTTAGAAGAAAGGAGGATCAATGTGTGTACATTCATTGTATTGATGATTCTATACTAATCATTGCATTATATGTTGATGACATGTTATTTTTCAGCTACTAAGGGTATGATCAATGAGCTGAAAGCTCAACTTTCAAGTGTATTTGATATGAAGGATCATAGAGCTACCGAGAATATTCTGGGTATGGAGATTAGGAGGTAACATAAAGTTTTGGTTGTCACAAAGTAAGTATGTGAATACCATTTTATAGAGATTTAGTTTGTAGGATTGTAACCCAGTTAGACTTCATTTACCCATTGGTACTAAGGTTTCATTAGATATGTCTAATGTACCATATGCTAGTTCTATAAGAAGTTGATGTATGCAATGGTTTGCACTATGCCAGATATTGCCCAAGCAGTGGGAGTTTTGAGTAGATTTATGTCTAACCCTGGTAGACAACATTAGAATTATGCGAAGATGGTGTTTAAATATCTTGTAGGTACTCCTAATTGTTGTTTGGTTTACTCTGGTATTGATAGTGTTAATAAAGCTTTGAACATACAAGGATTTGTTGATGCAGATTGGGCAGGTGACTTGGATAGTCAAAGATGCACTAGTTGCTATGTGTTTACTCTGTTTGGAGGAGTAGTGAGTTGGATGAGTAAGAGGCAGCCCACGGTTGCTTTTTCCACCATCGAAGCAGAGTATATGACTTATACTCATGTCTCTAAGGAGGTAGTTTGGTTGAGAAGATTGTGTATAGGTATTAGTTTTGATTGCAGGGTCATTCAGATTGGTTGTGATAGCCAGAGTGCTATTTGTTTGGCCAAGAATCCTATGTATCATGCTCGGACCAAGCATGTTGATGTTCAGTATCACTTCATTTGACAATTGATTGTAAGTGGATAGATTGAGTTGATGAAGATAGACACTCAGGAGAATGTTGTAGATTCATTAACCAAACTTGTGAGCACAAAGAAAATTGTGTGGTGCAGAAAGGCCACGGGTCTTGTTTCTAGTGCATGATTATTTTTCATTTGTTTTCCTATGGGTTGATTTACAATGTATAATGTCAAGTGGGAGAATATTGGGATAAGGTGCCATTAACCTTGTAGATCCCAATATTGTATTTATTCCATTTTATTATTTGTAATATGTAATTACCCATAAGGGAATGAGGTAGTTTCACTAGTAGTGGTAATTCTAGATTCATTAGAGGTAAGTATGGAGTGACATTTATGGTTGGCAATTGTAAAACTCATGAGTAAATGAGGGTAGGCTCCACCTTGGGAGAACCAGCTATTTTTAGCATGTATGACACATGTCATAATGTTTGGTGAGTGCATGTAAGAGAATCTATGAAAATTGCAAGTTGTCATAAAATTCTATGACACTATGATGACATATTATGGACATTTACTATGTGTAAGTTACTATGTTTAGCCTTGGGTGCCCATCTTTGCATGGTAGACTTTGGACAAATAGTAGGAGCTTGTAACGAGGCATTTAATATCTACATGTTGGAGATTCTTAGGAGAGAGAAAATGGACGTCTAGTTTGGTTTGAGAACACTTCTATATATTCATTATCATGTAAATATTGTAGCATAATAGATTTACAATTACTCAGGTGCTACAGGAATGTTGTCAGATTGAAGACTGGAGGAGAGAGTTGTGTAGTTGATGTATTGTACAATCTTTTGTAGATTAATACAAACTTGTGCCTCTTTCTTGGTGGAGTTTTTTACTCAAAAGGGTTTTCTCCACATAAACATTGTGTCACTGTGTTCAGTTCTTCATGATTCATATTTTCTCTATAGTGGGTTTTCTGTTTTGATACAATTTCCATTCTCTAATACACTATTAAAGATCATTAAACTTATTTGAATCAGATTTCCATTGAGTAGTTGTTGTCTTCATTTTCTAACAGTAGTGGCCATAACAGTCATCTCCCAAACATATGCGGTAAGTAAAATTTCAATGCGGTTCAAGAGAAAGACATAATTAGGTCCTATCTTGCCTCGACATACTCTTCCACACTGGCGTACACTCCAAAATATATGCCATATCCATCAACATACATTAGGTTGGCACATCTAACCCTTACTCTTCCTTACATTTAACTCTAGACAAAAAGCAGTATCAGAGGAGATAAAATTACATCATGCAGACCACTTACTAAACATATGTGACTTGTAAAACATTTTTGTATACTTCTCTTATTATCTCAAGATGTTTCATTCTGGTGCAAACACATGACCTTTGATGCCAATGTCCTTAAAAACCTCTAATTACATAGTCTTAAGATAAGGCCATGAAGACCATACTTGCAATGACCACAATCACTTGAAACTTGATTATCACATACCTCTGAGTCATGAGAACTTGTAATTCAATTAACAAGACCAATTATTATTGTGCAGTGTACTGTGGTAACATCAACTCTCTCCTTATATTTACACTACTCAGTACTATTGGTGATGATGTTAGTCATTAACAAACATGAAATAAAAGTTACACAACAACCTTTATTTATCTTGAAAGATACGATGAATTCAAAGAATTCATGATCCAAAGTCTCTATTGATTAGTTCATAATCTACTAAAGTTACTCAGTGGTTGATGTGTGTTGCTATTTTCCATTCAAGGGCCTTACGTTCTTCAGTAGTTTCTACAAAGTTCATCAATATTCCTCCAAATATCTAATCCTTTATATTTGTCTTGCATAAATCCTCAACAATTCTACCTCTGCACTATGAATTTACTCAAATAATGTGCCTACAGGTTGATATTTGCATGATTTCTACCATTATTTATGATTCTTTGCATGATATTTTCAACACTACATGTATTTAACTCAAATATGCTAATGATGTTTAGTTATCTATGTGATGTCAATATATTTCTCTGTTATGTTTCTTATTCATCATGATTTACAGTTATGGAAGTGATTTTAATGAAATTAAAATGAGAAAAAAGGTTAAAGAATGAGATTCCTAAAATTACTTGACTGAGATCACTGATCCACATACATGCTCCGATACAGCAATGAAGAGAAGAAAACTAGAAATCATACTTCACCAGGACAGTCCACAAATCTGCATGATCCAGTGCAAATCTTCAAAGGAAAAGTTGACAACAACATGTAATAAAATGAAAGCGCTTCTATTTGAACACAGCATTCACCAGTACATATCTCAAAATCAACTTGAAGATTATGTAAAGTTTACAATCAGGATGTAATCTGAAGCTTCATCTCCATCCAGTATGCTTTAGAACAAATACATTTATAGTGATCTAAAGAAAGAACCTTGATATTTCAACAATTCAGTCCTCATTAGTCTCAATAATCTGATCCCCTATAAAATTGTACAGTAATTGGCCTTATTTTGCTAGATATTATGTCTCTGTCTATCTCCTCTCTTTTCTTATGACAAGTTCTAGCTCTTATATAGGACAAAAGCTAGAAAACAGTTACAATGATCCAATGATTAGGATCCTCTCAGAACAAACAACGGTCTAGATGAATAGCACGTGCCTTCTAGTTGGCACTCATACAGCTGGCATAGAATATTCTAGCATCTTTGACTTAGTCCACCCTCCAGCTGGCAAACAATGCATTTGACAATATCCTCCTCAGCCCTGGCTCATGCTGCCTCTATGCCAGCAACTCTACAATGTTTAGCTACAACTCTAAACAACTCCAACATCCTGCAATAAACATACGAGAATTATCATCATTTAATAACCAGTAGGAAGATAGAAATTACATAAAATTACGCTGAAAGTGCAAACACAGAATATCAGGTGATGAATATGTGAAAATTGCCAATCTAAATGCATATGCATTGTTAAAAATGGTCTGGTCAACCATCGTTGACCAAAATCATGCTATCAGGTCTCAAAACAGCTTCAAAATATCTATCGCTTTGTCTTCTCGCCTTTTCCTTTGTATCCGCATGCACACTTTCCTTGTATATATCAGGTGCTTAATTCATTGTATATATCGGGTTGTATGTTATATACGTACAAGTACTAAAAAACATGCAAGGAATTTTTTGTATTTTACCTCCCTTTGAATTCGCGCCTTGTACATTATCGGCTTGCATATCGGGTTACATATCATGATCATGCAAGCACACAAAATATACAAGGAATTTAATGTATTTAACTTTTATTTGGTGTTTGGTGCTTGTATATCATCAGCTTGTATATTGGGTGATGAATCTGGATATACAAGCATAAAACTTACAACAAACTTTCAATATTTAATTTTCATTCGCATTCGCTGCTTGTATATCATTCGGGTTGCATATATCGCTTGTATATCTGGATATACATTCGAGTATACGTACAATGGATTAACCCGATTTTGATCTTTTTAAGTTCCTCCTTGTATGCTATATGTAATGTATATCAGCTTTGTATGCAAGACACATACAAAGCACCAGATATACAACGATTTTCCATCTTTTAATAAACTTTTCAGGTCTGGCTTGCATGTAGCCAATGTATATAACAATGTATGTTCCGCAAAATGCAACGCATTAACTCTATTTCACAAACCTTTTGTGTCCGCGACTTGCACATAACATGTTATATTGCAATGCATGTTTCGCTGCATGCAAACATAAATATACAAGCAGTAGACTTGACCTTTCATTCATTCAAACTATGAATTCTGTTGGGTCCAGGTATTCGCATTGGTTAATATGAGGCATTTTAACTAATATGACCCCCCTTTCATATATCAGGATATGATGGTGACATCATCATCATAGACAGGCTTCATTAAAATGCGAAAGATGATGTCACCATCATATTGGAAGAAATTAGGGTGTTAAGAAATATGACCCTGCTATTGATGAATATCACCCCCCAAAATAAGATGATTTCATGGTCATGTTGGGTCCTTTGTAGAATGGGATAAGCTGACGTCACCATCATATTGGCGAAGATCAGTGATATTAGCGAATATGACCCCCTATTGAAAACACAAGTATTTTAATGGGTAGATGACCCTCGGGTGAGTGCATACAAATATGCAGATAGTGGATTTTCTAAGTAGGGTGATATTTGTAATATCAAGTGATATTTGTAAGATTGGGTGATATTTGTAAGATTGGGTGATATTTGTAATATGACCCCCCCAGGAAAATCAGGTTTGACCAAAACTTTGACCTGTCATAACTTTCTTATTTGGCCGAATTTCAAGGTGATGTAAAAGGCAAATCTGCATGGAATTTCATCCTCTTTCCAACTATGAGGTTAATGATTTGAAATAATAAATTTGGCAGGCTGACCTCATCATAGTGACTTACCCACCCCTTACAAGGCTACTTGTAGGACTTACTTTTACTAGATCGCCAAAAGCACAAAAACAAGAGAACAAGCCATCAAAGTTGGGTCCCTATTTTGCTAAGGAAAAATGGGGCGTGTTGTGTAACCACACAACAACTTGCCACCAAAGAAAACAATAAAATTCAAATAATTCAAGAGGTGAGGATAAGTTAAAACATAATGTTCCAACCCTTATTAAGCACGAGCATCCTAATCCTTTCTGAATGGTATTTTGTTCATCAATATAACAATGAATTGATAAGGGATCAAGTGTGTGCACGTGATTCATATACTCATCTTGAAAGTGAGCTGAATAAATCAGTGACTGGTGTTAGGCTACATAGTTTGGTTCATCCCTCATAGCCAACTAGATAGAGCCTTGCTGCCAAAAGGCATCCATAGCCCTGGCAAGGTTATCATTGCAATTCTCCTAAGTAGAGCCCCACTGCCAGTCAGGCGTCTATAGCCCTGGTAGAGTTACTTAGATGACTTTATCTAGATTTTTAGTAAATCTATTTTATTATTTTATATTTTGATAGAGATTTCATAAGATATAACAGTTGTAGCTTCATGATGCAAGGATTGGTCACATGCTGAAATTAAGCTGAGAATTACAATGGTAGCAAGGGCAACCTTTAGATTTTTCACTTAACACCTACACTGATATGTTCAACAAACCCAAGGCTATTAGGTGTGTCATTGTGAGGATCACCTTGACTCAAGAAAAGTAATAATGATGAATATGATACCACAGACTTGATCAAGAGTACCTATACTGACATGAGTTACAACTTATGTAAAAACATATATCCTACTTTTGAATTCTAACAATTTCTGCAGTGTTCTTAAGTAACAAGGTGCACCAGTTTTGCCCAACCAAAACAAAGACTCAACGATGCAAAACAAAAGAAAACACACAAAGAAAACTAACTACCAAAGGGAAACAACATAAAGAAAAACAAGAAAGCAAAATAAGCAGACTGTACAAACAAGTAACCTACAAAACTATATACAAACCACTACTAGGAAAACAAAAACCAGAAAAAGACCCAAAGACACCTGTATTTGTGTACTTCTTTTGATTGTGTAGGAGCATTAGGGTATTAGTTATGGTTCTCAACCTAGCAAATTTATCTTTATATTCTGAAAAATATCCTGATATTCTGAATTCATTGTATTTCATAGAATAATTCTTTATGATTAGCAACTGAGGAAGCTCATCATGTTCATGATTAATCCATATGCATGTCTTATCTCTCAAATTTCCATAATCAAAATAATAATCAACATCATTTACTGTGGAAAGGAAAAATACAACCTGGTGTATCTCTGGTTCTGTTGGACATGCTGGTTTTCTATTTGACTCCATACTTTCATTTCTTGGTCCAATGTCTGGTCTCACTTTATCTTGAAGAATGTATGACTCTTGAAGTATTAATCCATTATCTCTATCTAGCTTTGTTCTTTCATTCTGTATGTATATTTGATTCTTGACTTTAGGAAGTACCCCAATGTTTTCTTTAATTCCCTGCACATCAACATCTAAATGAGTATCTTTATCATCATAACCTGATATACAGAAATTTATCATTTCTAAATCATTTGATTGTAAAGGTGAATTAACATTCGACTGATAGGAATACTTCCCTATTTCATTTTCAAAATAATGATGGATTGGCATTTGATTATGCACAACAACTCCAAAGCTTTCTACATCTTCAATTTTCATGAATTGTTCATCAAGTAATTCACATTTTCCATCTAGTAAGGTATATGGTTCCATTAACCTGCAACATTCTTGCATTTGATCATTCAATTTAAAAAAGTTAGCTATGAAATCAGCATTTATTTCCATTTCTATGACTCCATGGGTTGCTATCATAGGAACTTCCTTAGCAGCAGTGCATTTAAATTATTCCACCACCTGTTTACACTTCTTTATCAACTCATTTCTATCAAAACTGCTAAATTCAGATCCATCAACATTATCCTGACAAGCGTTTAATAATTCAATATATTTGTCTAGTGTATCAAGATCAATTTCATATTTATCTTCCCCCTCATCAAATCTTTCTTGTTGATTGTCTGATGATGTGAAACAAGAAGTACTTTCTTCTCTAGGATTTTCAAAAGATTCATACTTGTACTCTGCCTCACCTTTATTACAAGGTAGAGAACTCCAATTTTCACCATAAAATGATTCAAGGAAAGATGTTTCTTCTTCCTTATCTTCTGGAACTGATTCAACTATTACACTTTCTAAACAACTCATGATTACAGGTGATGCATCTTCTTGCTGATCCAGGATTCGAGTCTTTTCCAACATGACCAAGCAAGCATCACAATCTCTTTTTTGAATGCTCTTCGTCATGTAATCTGCACCAACTTTCAATCAGGACATCATCAGTGGATAAACCTAATATTTGACTACACTGTATATTTCTAGACAAATATAATTCAAAATCTTTAAAGTGTTCCACTTCAGTGTCTAGAAAACTAATAATTTCTAGTGCTGCATTTGCTTGTTGCTCCAGAGTCTCTTCATTTTCTTGCCAGACTTTAGCGTTGAATACATCTCAGAAAAATATTAGTCCCTTCAAATATAAATCCAACCTTGTAAGAAAAGTTATACAATTAATTTCACTATGTTCCACAGTCTGGTGTATCCTACAACAACTGGATAAGCCAAATTTAGATAAACTTTGAGGATAAAATTGCCTATTCAAAGCTACCTGAAATACAGAAATGTTGACCTGACAATTGTCTTCATAGGCATCCATCAAAATAAGACTCTATTTTCAACTTTTTAGGATTTTTGAAAGTTTAATGAGATCTATCATATCTCAGTATAAAACTTGCAAGTTCTAAAAATCAACTAATCTTTGAAGCTTTGAGCTAGGTCTTTGCAAAGATGTAACCAAGACCTCTTAGATAAGAGATATTTGTAGACATTTAACTAAAATGATGAAGTATTTATGTAATATTTACAGAAATCCACAAATTCTTTGTTTGACCCTCCTTCTAGCACCAATTTATGTTGGTGATGATGTTAGTCATTAACAAACATGAAATAAAAGTTACACAACAACCTTTATTTATCTTGAAAGATATGATGAATTCAAAGAATTCATGATCCCAAGTCTCCGTTGATTAGTTCATAATCTACTGATGTTACTTAGTGGTTGATGTGTGTTGCTGTTTTCCATTCAGGGGCCTTACGTTCTTCAGTAGTTTCTACAAAGTTCATCAATATTCCTCCAAATATCCAATCCTTTATATCTACCTTGCATAAATCCTTAACAATTCTACCTTTACACTATGAATTTACTCAAATAATGTGCCTACAGGTTGATAACTGCATGATTTCTACCATTATTTATGATTCTTTGCATAATATTTTCAACACTACATGGATTTAACTCAAATATGCTAATGATGTTTAGTTATCTATGTGATGTCAGCATATTTCTCTGTTCTTCTTATTATTCATCATGATTTGTAGTTATGGAAGTGATTTTAATGAAATTAAAACGAGAAAAAGGGTTAAAGAATGAGATTCCTAAAATTACTTGACTGAGATCACTGATCCACATACATGCTCTGATGCAACAATGAAGAGAAGAAAACTAGAAATCATACTTCACCAGGACAGTCCACAAATCCGCATGATCCAGTGCAAATCTTCAAAGGGAAAGTTGACAACAACATGTAATAAAATGAAAGTGCTTCTATTTGAACACAACATTCACCAGTACATATCTAGAAATCAACTTGAAGATTACGTAAAGTTTACAATCAGGATGTAATATGAAGCTTCATCTCCATCCAGTATGCTTTAGAACAAATACATTTATAGTGATTTGAAGAAAGAACCTTGACATTTCAACAATTTAGTCCTCATTAGTCTTAGTAATCCGATCCCCTATAAAATTGTATAGTAATTGGCCTTATTTTGCCATATATTATGTCTCTGTCTATCTCCTCTCTTTTCTTATGACAAGTTCTGGCTCTTATATAGGACAAAAGCTAGAAAATAGTTACAATGATCTAATGACTAGGATCCTCCCAAAACAAACAATGGTCTGGATCAATAGCACGTGCCTTCCAGTTGGCACTCATATAGTTGGCATAGAATATTCTAGCATCTTCGACTCAATCCACCCTCCAGCTAGCAAACAATGCATTTGACAATATCCTCCTTAGCCCTAGCTCATGCTGCCTCTATGCCAGCAACTCTGCAATGTTCAGCTACAGCTCCAAATAGCTCCAACATCCTGCAATAAATAGACGAGAATTAAGTATCATCATTTAATAACCAGTAGGAAGATAGAAATTACATAAAATTAGGCTGAAAGTGCAAACACAAAATATCGAGGGTTGAATCTATGAAAATCGCCAATCTGATGCATATGCACTATTAAAAATGGTCGGGTCAACCATTGTTGACCAAAATCATGCTATCAGGTCTCAAAACAACTTTAAAATATCTATCACTTTGCCTTCCCACCTTTTCCTTTGTATCCACATGCACACTTTCCTTGTATATATCGGGTGCTTAATTCATTGTATATATCAGGTTGTATGTTATATACATACAAGTACTAAAAAACATGCAAGGAATTTTCTGTATTTTACCTCCCTTCAAATCCATGCCTTGTACATTATTGGCTTGCATATCAGGTTACATATCATGATCATGCAAGCACACAAAATATACAAGGAATTTACTGTATTTAACTTTCATTTGGCGTCCGGTGCTTGTATATCATCGACTTGTATATCGGGTGATGAATCTAGATATACAAGCATAAAACATACAACAAACTTTCAATATTTAATTTTCATTCACGTCCGCCACTTGTATATCATTCAGGTTGCTTGTATCATTTGTATCTCTGGATATACATTCGAGTATACGTACAATGGATTAACTCAATTTTGATCTTTTTAAGTTCTGTCTTGTATGCTATATTTAATGTATATTAGCTTTGTATGCAAGACATGTACAAAGCACTAGATATACAATGATTTTCCATCATTTAATAAACTTTTCGGGTCTAGCTTTCATGTAGCCAATGTATATAACAATGTATGTTTCGCAACATGCAATGCATTAACTCTATTTCACAAACCTTTCACGTATGCAACTTGCACATAACATGTTATATTGCAATGCATGTTTCGCTACATGCAAACATAAATATACAAGCGGCAGACTTGACCTTTTATTCATTCAAACTGTGAATTCCATTGGGTCTAGGTACGTGCATTGGTTAATATGAGGTATTTTAACTAATATGACCCCCCCTTTCATATATCAAGATATGATGGTGACATCATCATCATAGACGAGCTTCATTAAAATGCAAAAGATGATGTCACCGTCATATTGGAAGAAATTAGGGTGTTAAGAAATATGACCCTTCTATTGATGAATATCACCCCCCCAGAATAAGATGACATCACGGTCATGTTGGGTCCTTTGTAGAATGGGATAAGCTGACGTCACCGTCATATTGGCAAAGATCAATCATATTAGTGAATATGACCCCCTATTGAAAACGCAAGTATTTTAATGGGTAGATGACCATCAGGTGAGCGCATACAAATATGCAGATAGTGGATTTTCTAAGTAGGGTGATATTTCTCATATCAGGTGATATTTGTAAGAGCGGGTGATATTTGTAAGATTGGGTGATATTTGTAAAATGACCCCCCCAGGAAAATCAGGTTTGACCAGAACTTTGACCTGTCATAACTTTCTTATTTGGCCAAATTTCAGGGTGATGTAAAAGGTAAATTGGCATGGAATTTCATCCTCTTTTCAACTATGAGGTTAATGATTTGAAATGATAAATTTGGTAGGCTAACCTCATCATAGTGACTTACCCACCCCTTACAAGGCTACTTGTAGGACTTACTTTTACCAGATCGCCAAAAGCACAAAAGTAAGGGAACAAGCCAGCAAAGTTGGGTCTTTGTTTTGCTAAGGAAAAATGGGGCATGTTGTGTAATCACACAACAAGTACCAAGGCACATCTTCATAGTTCTACCTCCAGAGAGGCATTTGCGGTACATATCATTACTTGAAATGTGAAACATACATACTTGTTTCTCATATCTACTTGTCCTCCAAACCATAACTTCATATCTTCATCTGTGGAGAAGTGCAAAGCATTCTCCAGTCAATCTGTGACTGCACTTACCCTATTCCATTACTATCTTTATTCTTCCATCTCTAAACCATTTTGCAGTAGACTCTGTGATCTCAAATTTGAAACATAGATTCCTGAATGTGATATCAAGCCATCTATCCAATCTGTAGGCCCATATTTTTAAATGTGGAAGAATGCGGTACATTTATCTAAGCCTGTGACCCCTATACTGACTAGAGTGTTACTTAGGCAATTTTCCTTCAAACTTTCACAACTTCCTTTATCCAATGGAAACCAAATGTTATGAGTTCATATCATCATCACACAACATAAATCCAACTCAACTTATTAAAAATTTCAAATACAATCATTTTCACTAAGATATCATCTTACACTTTGAACTTTAGAAGATAAGGTATGACTATGTATAGATGATACTGATCCATCTCCTTCACTTCACACTGTCTTGATCAACTTTCTCTACCTGCTCCTTTGTGTATCTCAACATATATTCATCACTTTACTTATCTATCTCACAATATTTATTCTGGTGTCTTCATTGGTCATTATATTGCTGCAATCTCCTTTGTCATCACCTACAATCTTCCACACTGCAACACTTTACACCATTTTTTGGTTCTCCAACTGATTGTCTGAATCCTCTAAATATTTAACAAATTTCTCATGCTTAAGGATTCTAGGTTAGTGGCCAATGAACATGATTCAACAAGGAGTTGGAATCCTCTTCACTTTTGGTTCTGCAAGACCAAGGCAGGTGTACCTATACAACATCTAATGGTATTTCAGACTTATTTAGGATGTTGTTATAAAACAAAAAGTTCTCAATGAAAATATACCAAGGAAATGACTAGGTCCTATTAGACTCGCTTAATCCTTTGGCAATGCGGTTTAGAGCATGATTGAGAATGATTACTACTCAAATTCTACTCCTAAAACAATTACAGAAATAGAAATGACCTTGATTGTTAAGATGGATCTAAATCTACACTTCAGCCCAGTGAGAGATCGGTTCCTAATCCCAAAGTTACAGAGTCAAGTTGCATACAACAACTGTATCCTTCAAGCAATTTTACTTCATTACAATTGGACTAATGACATTAATACCTTGCATTAATATCTCCTACACTAAGAACTATAAAACTGTCCTTTAAACCACAATGCAGAGTGAAATTAACAAAGTATTTCCCAAGCAATTATTTCTCATTGAGAGAAAGCCAAAGACAATACACACATTACAGGGGAATGCAAAGATGAATCAAAATATCCTTGATATTTAGCATTCATATTAACTTCATTGATCATACATCTAGAGAGAGTTTTACAACCAGTATGACAATATACTCAAAATTGAAAATGATTCATTTCCCTATAGATTTGAACACAAAATGAAATGCAACTTTCCTCTATTCACTCTAGACAAAAACACAAATGCACTACTACTCAAAATAAAGATTTGGAACCCTTTAAAATGGCCCTAGATTCCCTTTTATAGAAACAAGGGAGCAAAACAAGCTACATGCCACATACAAATGTCATGTTTTCATCCTTACAAATCTTGTTAGAAATAGAATATGCCAAAGGCATCCTTTAAGCATAAAAAGACAAAAATATATTTACCCTCTTGAAAGAGCTTGCATAGTTGGAACAAAAATTAAGAAAGATATTCGTTCTTCCTAAAAATAACTTCATCCACACCTGGAGTTGCAACCATATCTTTTGGTAGGTACATTACCTCACAATGATGACACAAGCATAAGTCCAACATGTGTGCCAAATGAAATGCATATTATATGCATTTGGTGAATTTGGGTGTCATTTAATGATTTATTCATTGATGAAGACCTCCCAAGGAGGTAATCCACTAGATGATTGTAATGAAATAACTTGCACAATAGAAGAAAATGATATGAAATATTCTACAAGTACTTGATAATAACTAAGAATAACAGGCCACTTTGAGGGGGCAAACCTCCAAATATCTCCAATGAGAACACACTTCACAATATGATGATGAAATAAGACTCACATCCTCCTATATATACCTAATTATGCTTAGGCTGAATAGACACACCCCTATATAAACCCTAGGCTGACCTAACTAACTAAATAATAATATAATAATGATAACATGACTTAATTAGGAGTTAAGATAGCCACAAGATGACTATTCATAACCCAATGTACACCAATATTAAGGGCATTGCATGCCCTCCCTCTTCAAAGAAGCATTGTCCTCAGTGCTAATCAAGTGTGGATTCTTCTAAATGAACTCATTCTCCCATGTGGAATCTTCAACTAGTAGATTCTTCTGTTGGATGAGATACTCAGTGAGAGTTCTAGTACTTAGCTTCTTTGTGCGTGTTTGATGAATGTACTTTGGTTCCAATATGATTCTTCCTTCTTCATCGAGCTCTGGTAACATTGTCTTGGATGGACTTTTGAGTATACTAGCATTCTCCAAGATAGAGATATGGTAGAAAGGTTGTATGATTTTTTATTTAGGTAACCTCAATTTGAAGTCAATGTTGTCATTCCTTGTTGAACCTTTATGAGGCCCATACAAATGAAATTCCCCCTTGTGATCTGAAACTGTAACTACTTTCCTAAAAGGTGAAGTAGGAATCTTTGGCTGTTGCACTTCTATTGACAATAATTGAAACACACCTTTATCCACATCTTTTTTTAGTGACATTTGGTGTGCACTTACCAATTGTGGACTCTTTGCACGTAAACCCCTTAGCTCATATTTTTTATCCCTAGAGTAGAAGCGCATGAATAGTTCTTGGAAATTTATCTCAATTGTGCCCAAGGTAGTAAGCCATTGAACTCCCAAAACAATGTCTGCTCCAGCCATGGGTATAGCAAACATAGGGCTATCTATCATGTAGTCTCCCATGGTGAGTTTAATACTATGGCATTTCCCTGAACAATTGACTATACCACCATTTGCAATCATAACCTAGAATTCAGGGATAGGGTAGACAAAACAATTTAACTTTACTGCTAGTTGCTTGTTGATGAAGTTATGTGTACTCCCCGAGTCAATCAATACTATCACTATTTGTTTTTTAAGGAAACCCCTTACCTTGAGTGTTTGCAGGTTATTAATACTTGATAGGGCATGACAAGAGATAATTGGTTAGAAATCTTTAGAGTCCTCTACCACTACCACTGGATCTTCTTCATCCTTATCTTCATCATAGGTAGCCTCAATGTAGAACAACTTCTTCTAATCACATTTATGTCCTTTATGATATTTTCCATCACAGTTGAAACATAACCCTTTGGCCTTTTTCTCTTCCAATTGTTGAGTTTTCAACCTAATAGGATGAGTAAATGATGATGTAAGAGCCTTGTCAACTTTGTTACTAGGTAATTCCTCCCTTCTATTAGCCAAAATTTTTTCCTCCTCTTGTCTCACCATAATCATTGCTTCAGAGATAGAATTTGGACATAACATGCGTACCTCATGTTGAATGTGATCCTTGAGACCACCCAAGAATAAATCATTCAAGTTCTCCTCTGTAATTGTATCCACTCTTAAGGATAGATTTTTGAATTGATGAATATAATCCTTAACTGATCCTGTTTGTTGAAGTATAGCTAGTTGGCTAAAGAAGTTGTCTGTCACCCTATTGCTATAATGTGCTTGGAGTTCCTCTATAAAAATTGACCATGAGACAGTGATACCCTTCTTCTTTCGATGAGTACAAATCCAATGATTACAAAATGAATTGATCTAGTTCTAGATATAGTGAAGCCATTGTGACCTTTTGTCTATTTGGGATTTGATGTAAAAAAAATCTCCATTTGGTTTATCCATGTTAGAGGATCCTTGCCATCGAACTTGCACATATCCAACTTTGGAAACAAATTCCTATATCCCATAATGAGTATTAAAATTTGTGTCAGTATTAGCTAACTTGGAGGTTTCACCTTGGTTTCTTGAGAACTCCTTTCTTGGTTCATTCATATAGGTGCTTAACATGCTTCGTATATCTGATATATCTCCTCTTAGGTCACACATATCCACCTTCATTGAGGAAATGTCTTCCTTGACCTTACTGATTTCCTCATTAAGATTAATATCCACTATTGTTATCCCATCCTTATCAGGAGTCTTCTCCAGTGTGACAACATTCTTTTTACCCCTTGTTGCAGGCCCCATCATGATCGGAACCAATAATTTTGAAATAAATCACACAAATGAAACCTAAATTCTCTGAATTTTTTTTTTTAACTTACTAGGGTCAAAATACCTCTTACCAAGAAAAGTATCTAATAAATAAGCATATTTACAGCCTTGAGAGTGAATTTTGTGGAAACCCTAATTTTGCAATAACTCTCTTATTTCTGCTCTAATTTCTCCAACTTTTGGACTTTGGACTCCTCTAATATGTCTTCAAAAACTCAATAAAAACCAGGCTCCAATTTGGCAGGATGTAAGAGATATGTAGATCCCAAATAAATTGTGTAGAAACCATAATTCTATAATAATTCACTCAATTCTACTCCAATTCCTCTAAAATCTGGAGTGTAGCTTCTTTAATATGGTCTTCAAAAACCCTTTAAAAATCAGAAAAATGTTTACTAAAATCTGAAAGATATGCTCTTCCTAAAATTGCCTCCAATATTGAGAAAAAACCTTGCCTCTACGGTGCCAAGATCATGCTCTGATACCACTTGTAATGAAATAACTTGCACAATAAAAGAAGATGATATGAAATATGCTGCAAATACTTGATAATAACTAAGAATAATAGGACACTTCAAGGGGACAAACCTTGAAATATCTCCAATGAGAACACACTTCACAATATGATGATGAAATAAGACTCACATCCTCCTATATATACCTAATTATGCTTAGGTCGAATAGACACACCCCTATATAAGCCCTAGGTTGACCTAACTAACTAAATAATAATATAATAATGATAACATGACTTAATTAGGAGTTAAGATAGCCACAAGCCAACTATTCATACATGATGTACACCAATATTAAGGGCATAGCAATGATAAAACACACCCCACTAATGCTGAGGTGGAAAGCATTGATCCACTTTTATCAAATGATTTTTGTATTTCTGGTTGGTGGGGAGGATGACTAAGGGAGTGATCACTACCATTTCAAACTCAAGCCTTGACAACTCATCCAAGGTTGAACTCAGATTATTGATAATTTTTTCTTCATCTTCATTTATTTCAAGGATGATCAGGGTAGTGAGCTTTGAGCATTCTTCTCTCCACTCCTAAAGACCTTTTAATGTCTTATCCTCCCTTGTTAATGGTGGCAAGTATAGCCCCTGCAGCCTTTGAAAGTATGTTATCTTTAGCAAATTCCTTAGTGAACTCCTTGTGCCTCCATACTATTCTCTTAGTAGCTCTAATAGTGCCACTCAATTCTATCAAATGCTTAATGGCATCCTCATCACAGAAATGCTTTTCTATTAGGAAATTGAAATCTAAAAGCATGGGTGTCATGCATTTTTCCCATATCCCAACCTTGATTTCCAACTTCATATGCTCTTCAATCATTTTCCTCAAAGCACAATGACATTCCCAAATTTTATCCACATAAGGCATTATTCTTTCCAATTTTCTACTCAATAGGCCTTGTATGAAATATAGCTTCACTTGTTTCAACTTCTTCAATGCATCTTCTTTTCTAGCTTGACTTCTACTCAATTCACCTTTAAGCCTTTCTTCTTCCTTTGAGGGAATTGGAAGAGTGATTGGTGCGAGTACACCATTGATCATATTCAATCTCTCCTACAAATACATATTATGTTTACTCATTTTTTTCATATCTACCTGTAATTTCTTAACTGATGCTTCTGTAAACATGGTAGAGTGAGTAATCAAAGAAGTAGCTTGAATGGGGGAAGTATCTTCTAATCTATGCACTATAAGATTCCTAGTAATCATACTGTGGTCATCAATAACACGAGGCTTATTTCCTATAGGGGAAATTGACCAAATAGCCAAAGCATTTGAATCTGGGTCAAAGGCTGATCTAGAATATATCTTTTGGTCCAATTCCTTTGTTATATTGATACCCTCATGTTTTTTGATGGTATCAAATGCTATTGTAGATGATATGTCCCATCCTGGAAGTAACAAACAACCACTTTCCTTGACAATTTCCATTCCTCTTTCTGGAGTCATCATATCCATTTCTTTATGCACTCTTTGCCAAAATTCTGTAATAGCTTGCTCCTTATTCTAGGGGTCAATCCTTTGACCTTTTTCAATATCTCCTACCCTTTCAGTTTTAAAATAAAATCTTTGAATTCCTTGGAAAGAATTAAGTAATCATCATCAATGAATTTTTGGCTTGCCAAGGCTCTTAGATGGTTCGATACTCATCAATCTTTTCAAAAGTAATAACTAGTCTTTCCTCTGAGGGGGTTTCTATTTTTAGCATAGAAGGTTGCATTACCTCCATCATGTTAAGTGAATCTGGAGATTCATCTTCATCTACTAAGAAATTGGGAGTAGGGGACCATTATGGAGAGACCTGATGGAGGGGGGTAACAACCCTAGGAACATGAGAACTTGATGCATCCCCTGATGAGGATGGAGCTAATGAGGAAGGGATAAATGCCTTTTCAGAAACAATAGGAAATTAGAACATAGTTCATTGGAATTTTGCATCATAGTCCAGACTCTCTCAACAGGGTCTAAAATATTCTTGAAAGCCCCCTTATAGGTAGGAACAACCCTTAGTCTATATCCCTCTACCTTAAGGATCCTTTTCCACATCTTGACCCTCTGATTAGCCTCCTCGTCTATGACACTATTTCTAACAATACCCTCCAAGGGGTGGAATTCATGTGCATAGCTTGTAGAGTCATTTGCCAATCTGGCATTGTTTATGAACTTCTCTAGGTCACATTTCCTTGGATTACCTGCAGGCATCTTATAATACTACAATTTTTTCTGCCAATAGTTCTAGTCCCTCTTTTGATGTAACTAGGAAATCAGAAAAAGCAATAGTTGCAGGAAGGAAAGATGCTTTCTTGAAATTCCTAAAGTGAGTCTTATCAGACTCATTTATTTGCCACATAATTTCTAAGAATACGACCCTATTAGGGACCATCATCGACAAGAAATGAGGTACCCCCTCAAATCCATATATTCTGATAATAGTAACCTCTCACTAGAGGTACCAATCACCCCAATTGTGGCCAATGCCAAGATTAGGGCACATATCCTTTGGTCTCAGAAATCTTTGAATCTTCTATAATACTCTATAATCTTGATGACCAAGTTGCCTGAGGATTTCCTTGACAAATTTTTCTTAAAAAACCAAATAGTTAGACATGGAGCAATTGCTATCCCAAATGAATGTTCATTCCTAAATAGGATATACATTACCATGCTCACTTGTTGTCCTGATTTTCAGATGTGGCAACCAAGTTCCTCTTTCCACCCTAGCAAACAATAACATGACACATGAGAGAGTATTACTTGAAGTGAAAAATATAGATATTATTCTTCAGGCTTGTCAAAGCTATGTCAAGCCTATCCTCTATGTATGATGCATAATCAAAATGGGTATTGCCATCCCATTTTTGAATATCAGCCGCTAGAATGATAGCGGTAGTAAGCATTAGAATACTAGCATCTACCCCCAACACTTGGCACAGAAAAATATGTCTTCTAAAAATAATCTTCAAAAAGTTCATAACTAAAAGGATCTTTTTCATCATCCTTGAAATTATTCAACTTGCCATTCTTTCTAGGCATGTGAGAAGGGAGAAACTTCACCTTATAAATAGCCTCTGTTCTATGATATTCTTAGAGCAAGGCCCCCTGGTCCAATGGTACGTGCAGGTTAGGATCTAGCATAAACACATGACAAATATACTCATGATCTAGTCTAACCAATATTCTTCCCTTATGAGTATATATGACCTTGTTCTCAAGAGAATAATTCTTGATCGGTGCCTATATCATTTCAACACTAACAAAGACATTGGTGACCACCAACCTAGCCAATCCCAACCTCTAGGGATTATTCATTGGGCTCCTCCTTAGACATTTGAAAAAATTATACTTAAACAATGCGTACCCATCAATTGGGAGGATAGCATCCATGCAACCTCTATGAGTATCAGAGAGTCTGTCTGCCAATATGCCCAAACCAAGTAATTTCCTAGGTCTCTTGGTGGACCCATACAATTGAGTTAGGATATCATCATTGAATTCTCTGTCTCTCTTTCTAATTGTCTTTTTTATAGTCTTTCAGGATGAGCTAGCCATATTGATTGTGTGAGGTTTTAGGGTTTTGATTTCTTAGTAATCCTTCTGATGTAGGAGCATCCCTTGTTCAAGAGTAATCTTGCATCAACTAAAAACATTTGTAATTTAGTTTGTTTGCAGTTTAGTTTGTTTCTTTTCATTTTCGAGTTTAGTTCAGGCAGTTCTATTAATAGCAGTTTCTATATTTTGGTCCACATTCTACTGTAGTTTCATTTTAGATCTTGCGGAGATGGAATTAGGATCTCAATTCATTCATCTACCTCATATCTAGAATTCAGAGCATTTGGAATAAGTACTGGAAAGTTATCGCTATTAGAAGATCGACTATTTTCTTAGAGTAAAGCATCCTGTCAGTCTTAGACAATCAGCTAAAGGAGAAGACTTGCGGAGCATTCCTCAACTTGTGGAGCCTAATTGCACATCATTTAATGTTCTTTGGTTCATGACTGACCTTCCATGAGATCCGCACATCATTCCATTCATTTATGGAGGTGTTCTATGCATTTACATCTGACCTACCCATGTACACACGTTAGAACTCTTCATCAGAGTTTGTAATCTTCCTTGGCCGATGCGGAGGAACCTTATGATCTAGAGATGATATATAATGATGTAATAGATCCCTAGGAAAGCAGGTATCAAGTTCATCATAATAGAGATAGTTGATAGTTTAGATTCTTGGCAAAGGAGCTTCAAAGCCATATCTTGAGTATATTCTATAATCAGGCATGTGAGTCTTAATTGTAAGTTCGCATGATGCCAGTGAGTTTGTACTTGAATTCTATAATATACTGAATGACTGAATCTACAGTTGTTCCATATCATTGAGTTGTTTCTGTTGTGTTTACTCTTGCTGCACAGTCTAGATAGTTCATTTTGTGAACCATCCTATTGTGACTACACCAAGTGGTATCAGAGCAAAAGTTCAAATCTTTGGGAGTGAATTGAGCCAAGTTGGCAAGGGAATTCTGTAAGGTATTGCTGTGAACAGATCTCTGAATTGAGGCAGGTTACTTGTGTCGTAACTGATCAATGATTGTGAGGCAGTTGTCACCTTGTAGCCCAATCGCCAAACTTGAGGCATTTTGCACTTGATCCTAGGAAGAATGTTGCCAAGGAGAATCCCTACTATTGGAACAATGGCTAGTAGAATGTATGAGATGATGGAAATGATGAAAATAATGAGAATTCAATTGGATGCTATTGAAGATTATAGGAGAAGAAGATTGACACATAGACCTAATGTTGAAAGTGATGATGAAGAGGAATTTCAATCTATTGAACAAATTGGTGAAACCCTAGGAGGTGATGAAGAAGAAGAATTAGATTAAGTCAAGATGTTGTGAGCTATTTCAAATATTGGAAAGAGACCTAGAGTTGATGTACCGAATTACACTAGTAATTTGAACCTTGAAGAATTAACTGACTGGATAAATGACATGGAAGAATACTTTGAACATGAAGAATTTGAAGATTCAGAGAAGGTGAAATTTGCAAAGACAAAGTTAAAAGGACATGCTGCTATATGGTGGATAGAAGTTTAGTTGGATAGAAACCAAAGAGGAAAATAAAATATTACAAAGTGGGATAGAATGGTGAAAAAATTGAAGAATCAGTTTATACCTACTGACTATGAGTTGGAGCTATTGAAAAGATTGCAAAACCTGAGACAAAAGGAGAAATCTGTGAAGGAGTATACTGAAGAATTTCATAAGATGACCACAAGAATAGGACATAGTGAAGCAAGCAAGGAGAAAGTGGCTAGATACATTAACGGACTGAGATTGAACATTCAAGAAAAACTAAGTGTGGTGAGGATGACAACACTGGAAGAAGCATACTAGTTTGCCTTGAAAGTTGAAGAGAAGCTGAATAAGAGACATGATTAGAGATAGAGAAGCACATGAGGTAAATTTTAGAGAGGTAGAAAATTTTTCAGAGCAGAACAAGCTTGACAACCCATTTAAGAAGGATGACAGAGATAATAATTCTTACCGGAGAGACGACATAAATTTTTACCAGAGAGGAAGCACTAGTGCATATCGGAATGAAGGATACAAAAGAGAAGGAAGAGGATTTGATAAGAGAACATTTAGAGGAACTTGTTTCAAGTGTAGAAGTGAAGGACATAGAGCACTTGAATGTAATCAAGGGAGTACAAGCAAGAGAATAGAGAATAGTGGAAGAGTAGCCTATGTTGAAGAAGAACCTATTGGATCACCTAGTTCAATTGGTAAACTAGAGAAAGAAGAATCACTTGTGATGAGGAGAGCACTATTTCAAGCTGAGACAACTGAAGAAACACCACAAAGGAAGAGTTTGTTTAGAACCAGATGCAAATCATGAGGTAAATGTTGTAAATTTGTAATTGATAGTGGTAGTTTAGATAACCTAGTTTCAAAGGAGATGGTGACTAAGATGAAGTTGGAAAGATTGCAACACCCTAAGCCCTATCAGATAGCATGGATTCATGATGATCATAAGGTACTAGTGAGTGAACAATGTTTGGTGAAATTTCATATTGGATCTTATCATGATGAAGTCTTGTGTGATATTATGCCTATGGATGAATGTCATATCTTGTTGGGTAGACCTTGGCAGTATGATAGAAAAGCTATACATGATGGGAGAAAGAATACATACACTATAACATCAAATGGGAAGAGAATTACCTTGATTCCTTTGGAAGATGATCCTAAGGGTGAAGTATGTTGGAATACTAGAATTTGTTTGGTAGATGGAAGATAATTTCTAGATGGTTTGAGACATGAGAATATATGTTATGCTTTGATTCCTAAGAAGCCTGAAACATGGAAGAAGGAGACTGAAGAATCACAACCGGAGGAGATAACAAAGTTGCTAATAGAGTATGTAGACATCATATTAGATAATGTACCTAAAGGATTGCCACCTATCAGGAGTATCAGTCATCACATTGATCTTATACTAGGAGCTAATTTTCCTAACAAAGCAGCACATAGAATGACACTGGCAAAGAATGAAGAATTGAATAGATAGATACAAGAGTTGTTGAGAAAAGGTTTCAGAGAAAGCTTGAGCCCTTGTACAGTACTTGTAGTGTTAACACCTAAGAAGGATGGAAAATGGAGAATGTGTACTGACTCTAGAGCAATAAACAAGATCACAGTTAAGTATAGATTTCCTTTACCTAGGATGGATGATATCATGGACTGTTTGAGTGAAGCAAAATATTTCACAAAGATAGATTTGAAGAGAGGATACCATCAGATCAGAATCAGAGAAGGAGATGAATGGAAGACTACTTTTAAGACAAATGAAGGATTGTATCAGTGGTTAGTGATGCCTTTGGGATTGATAAATGCACTGAGTACTTTCATGAGGTTGATGAATGAAGTCTTGAAGAAATTCCTAGGTAAGTTTTTTATTGTGTATTTGGATGAGATTTTGATTTTTAGTAAGATAAAAGAGGAACATTTACAGCACCTTAGACAAGTTTTGTAGAGACTGAGAGAGGAGAAATTGCTGATAAACATCAAGAAATGTAGTTTCATGAAGGGAGAATTGGTGTATTTGGGATTTGTGATTTCTATGGATAGATTGAAGATGGACCCTGAGAAAGTGAAAGTAATTGTTGAATGGCCTACACCGGAGAGCATTGGAGAAGTCAAATCATTTCATGGATTAGCTAGTTTCTACCAAAAGTTCGTTAGAAATTTTAGTTCAATTTGTAACCCTATGGTAGAGATAATGAGAGGTCACATGAAAGACTTTAAGTGGACATCAGGAGCAGATAAAAGTTTTGAACTATTGAAGAAGAAAGTGACAGAGCAACCTATTTTAGCATTATCAGATTTCAATAAGGTATTTCAAGTATATTGTGATGCAAGTGGGAGTGCAATTGGAGTAGTGTTAAGCCAAGATGGTATAACATATTTCAGTGAAAATTTGAATGATGCGAGGAGAAGATATTCAATTTATGATCAAGAGTTCTATGCCATAATTCAAGCCCTAAATAAGTGGAGACATTATTTGCTGGCTAAGGAATTTGTATTGTATATAGATCATCAAGCTTTGAAATATTTGAAGAGTCAAGGAAAGTTGAATCAGAGGCATATGAGATGGGTAGAGTTCATGTAGAGTTATACATTTGTATTGAAGCATAGGAGTGGAAAATCAAACAAAGTTGCTGATGCATTGAGTAGGAGAAGGAAATTGTTGACAGAGATGAGAGTTGAAGTGATAGGCTTTGATGAATTGAAGAACCTTTATGAGGGAGACACTGATTTTGTAGAACCTTGGAAAGCATGTAAGGAACCTATTGTGATAGATAGGAGTAAGTGGTTGGACCATTTCATTCAAGAAGATATGTTGTTTAGAGGAAATCAATTGTACATACCTAGAAGTTTAATGAGAGATAATTTGATTAAGGAGAAACACAGTGGAGGATTGGCAGGACATTTTGGCATTGACAAGACAATAGCATTGGTGAGTGAAAACTACTTTTAGCCTTAGATACATAAGGATGTTAGGAAGTTTGTGCAGAGTTGTAGTGTTTGTCAAGTTGCAAAAGGGAGTAGTTAGAATACTGGATTGTACAACCCTTTGATAGTACCAGAGAGACCTTGGGAAGACATAAGCATGTATTTTGTGATGGGGTTGCCTAAGACATAGAGAGGACATGATTCAATATTTGTAGTGGTAGACAAATTTTCAAAGATGGCACATTTCATACCTTGTAAGAAGACAACTGATGTAGTGCATGTAGCAGACTTTTTTTTCAAGGAGATTGAGATTGCATGGATTACCTAAGAGCATAATTTTAGACAGAGACACCAAATTTCTTAGATATTTTTGGAAGACACTTTGGAAGAAGATGAAGATAGATTTGAAGTTTAGTTCAACATTTCATCCACAGACTAATGGACAAATAGATGTAGTGAATAGGAGTTTGGGAAACTTGTTGAGATGTTTGGTTGGAGAGAAAATAGGAAGTTGGGACTTGATTCTTTCACAAGCAAAGTTTGCATACAACAATTCAGTGAATAGGAGTACCGAAAGAACACATTTTGAGATTGTTACTAGATTGAATCCTAGAGGAGTTGCAGAATTGAGAGACATTGGTCTACAAGAAAAGAGAAGTGCAGAAGCAGAGGAATTTGCAGGACGTATGGAGATAGTGCAGAATCAAGTTAAGAAGCATTTGGAAGATATGAACAGCAAATATAAGGAGTAAGAAGATGAGAAGAGAAGACACATAGAATTTGTATTTGGAGATGAAGTGATGGTATACTTGAGAAAAGAAATATTTCTAGTTGGAACATATAACAAGTTGAGGATGAAGAAGTTTGGACCTTGTAGGATACTCATAAAATTTGATTTAGGAAATGCATATGAAGTGGAGCTACCAAAGACATTGGGCATATCACCTATTTTCAACATTGCAAACCTATATCAATATCATGAAGCAGAGTTTAGTAACAGCCTTAAAAAAGACTTGAAGAAGTAGTTACTGCAACAAGCACCATAATAGATTGAAGACATTTTGGACAGTAGAGTTGGACACAACACCAGAGGAAGATAATACAAATAATAGCTTGTAAAGTGGAAAGGTAGACTAGAAGAAGATTCATCATGGGTTTCTCAGGATGAGGTGGATCATATTGGTTTTCCTCTAGCCTCAGCAAAGTGAGGGACTCACTTTTTCAATAACCCTAGATGTTTGATGCATGAGCATCCCCGGTTCAAGAGCAATCTTGCATCAACCAAAAACATTTGCAGGTTAGTTTACTTCTTTTAATTTTCTAGTTCAGTTCAGTCAGTAGTAGTTTCTGTATTTTGGTCTGCATTCTACCACAGTTGCATTTCAGATCTTGTGGAGCTAGACTTAACATCTTGATTCATTCATCTACATCATATCTAGAATTCAAAGCATTTATTTCTATCAGAAGATCGATTGTTTTCTCATAGTAGAGCATCTTGACAGTATCAGACAATCAGCTAAAGCAGAAGACTTGTGGAGCCTAATTGCACATCATTCAATGTTCTTTGGTTCATGGCCGACCTTCCCTAAGATCCACACATCATTCCATTCATTTGTAGAGGTGTTCTATGCATTTAGGTCCAACCTACCTATGTACTCATATTACAACTCTTCATCAGAGTTTGTAATCTTCCTTGGTTGACACGGAGGAACCTTATGATTTGGAGATGATATATAATGATGTAATAGATCCCTAGGAAAGCATTTATCAAGTTCATCATAATAGAGATAGTTTATAGTTTGGATTCTTGGTGAAGGAGATTCAAAGCCATATCTTGAGTATATTCTTTAATCAGGCTTGTGAGCCCTAATTATAAGCTCAGATGATGCCAGCCAGTTTGTACTTGAATTCTATAATATATGGAATGACTGAATCTGCATTCGTTCCATATCTTTGAGTTGTTTCTGTTGTGTTTACTCTTGCTACATGGTCTGGACAGTTCATTCTGTGAACCCTCCTACCGTGATTGCACCACCTTCAGGCAAGTTTACAACTATTTTCTCTAATTGGGTAACCCTTTAAGTAGATTTCAGACAACTAGGAACACTAGCAATTACCACAATTTGAATGAAATTTCTATTCTTAGGAAAAGAAAACCTAATACACCTGAGAAAGAAAGGAGCACTTATAGGTTGTTAGTGGTAATTTTGAGTCCTGGCTGGTTGATTGATATTTTGTTCAATGCAAAAAACTAAGAAATTTCAGCTGGCAGATAATTGCATAGCTTAAGGATCAAATTTGTATGTTCAATTATGTGGAATAATATGTAGGGGGCCTCTTAAAATAGACCTAGGGTACCATTAATGTCAAATGTATGTGGGCAGACAACCATTCTAAACTTTAAATATCTACCATAGATCTCCTTAGATCAACGATTGTCATTGAGGTTTGAATTTGCCTTGGCAGAGATAGATGTTACTTTATGACCTGGCACCTTTATGCCATAGTGGCACCTTCGCCAACTTGCAGTGAGTCAATTGAAGCCTTGGTGAAGTTTTTGATCCTAGTGAAACACTTTTTTTGTTGACATCATGGACAGAGTATACACATTGGTCCACATCACATCTTTCGTAGTCCCACGGAAGCTTGTAGCTAGTCTCAGCAAATGAATACATTATCGTGAAATGATACTAGAATGCAAAGGTTTACCATGTCAACTTTGCCATTCCATGTGGCATGTTTAGTCACTCTAGTGAAGGGTTGAACTCATATGAAATTCTTTGTCACAATGGATTGTCATGACTTGTCAACTGACATGAATGATTTGTGGTCCTGTGGAGACAAGAAATTAGACCCAGTGAAGGAGAAAACTCTAGTGGAAACAAAAATTAACTGACATAGGATGTTGAGGATGCATAACTTAAAAGGCATTTCCATCATGTGTGATAAAGTTGTTTTTAAGAGAGGCCCCAGATTGATGACCTAGCGAAGGGGGTCAGTAAAATGAATGGCATACAACACTTGAAGGGCAACTTAAGATACTGGGAATGACCTATTAGCGGTCAATAGAAGACTATAAAGAGGGATACATAAAAGCCATTGCAATAAGGTTTTAGGCTCTTTTAGGGTTTTACAAGGGTTTATCAAGCCTAGAAAAATGAGACTAAGGGTAAAAGAGTTCATTGGAATGCAAGTCCAAACAATGGCTCTAGTTGGGGACATATGACCGTAGGGTCATCATGAGGATCCAGAATCTCTGAGGTGGCAACAAACCACACAAAACAACAAAGAGGGAAACCACACAAGACCACACACCTATTTACACTAAATTACAAATGTGCATGGATATGATCAAGAAAATAATTGCTTCAAGAACTGTCCATGCACTGGCAATTCTTGAATTTCACCATTCAAGGCCTAGATGAAATATGAGTCTTCCCCATGATAATCTATTATGACATAGGGTCCTAATAATAAGGCTTAAAATTTTCCATGCTTACCCTTGTCTTGTACCCTAGCATTCCACATTAGAACCATGTCATCCACCTTGAACTTCCTATCAGAAGTTCTCTTGTCAAACAAATATTTAGCTTTCTACTGCATTTTGAAATTGTTCCTTTATGCATCTCTTTTGATTTCACCAAGTTTAGTTAACTATTCAATTTTCTCCTCCATTGGCTCAGGGATGTCCATATCTTCTTCTTGGATGAACTTATAGATATGTAGGAGATTTTTATTGGTAACCTAGTCTAAGTGCCATAAACTAATTCAAATTGTGATATACCAGTAGCCCTTTTGAAAGTCACCCTATCAACTCACAAGGCCAGACTTAGCTTATAATCCCAGGCCATTTTGTTTCTATCCAACATTCTTTTAATGATCTTCATTAATCTTTTGTTGCTTGACTCAGCTTGGCCATTTCCTTGGGGATGATAAGGTGAGGAATATGATATTTCAATGCCATATGAATTATAGAAACTTGCAAAATCATCAGACCTGAAGCACATAGCATTATCCATTATTAATCTGAATGGTGCTCTGAATCTAACAATGATATGATTCAAAATGAAATCCATCACCACTTTGCTTGTGGATTTTCTAGTAGTGATAGCTTCTATCCACTTGGTGAAGTAGTCTGTGGCTACCAAGATCTATTTATAGCCTCCACTTGATCTCTCACTGATTTCACCAATAAAGTCTATGGCCCATTGATAGAAGGGACCTCAACTTGCATGGGACTGAGAGGCAACACACCTGAATATTTGAGCTTTCTAGAGAACTTCTGGCATTCCTCACATTTTCTTGTAAATGCATGGGAGTCTAAAAATAAGGCGGGCCAATAATAGCCAGCTCTTAGAATTTTGTGGGTTGTTGTTTTAGTTGTAAAATGACCTCCACACACTCCATGCATTTCCTTCAACATCCTTTCAACTTGGTTTTTATCTAGGCATAGTAACAAGACACCATAGTCATTTTTTCAGTATAAGTCTCCTTTAATAAACACATACTTCATAGCTTGCAACTTCAATGTTCTTTCTTGGTTCTTGGTGAGCCTATTAGGACATTTGAGGCATCTCAAATAGTAGATGATATCAGTATACCATGAGGTCATTTGAAGCTACATATCACACCTATCTCTTCTTCAATGACATTAATCTGAGCAACCTCTAAGTTAGCTTTGGCCATCAGCTTAGCAAGTCCTTGTCCTCTTATCAGTTTTGTGATCTGTATGTCAATGTTAAACTCCTAGATCTTGTTGATCCATCTACACCTATAGCCAGTGACCTCCTATTGGACTAATACATCTTTCATAGCTGCATTAGGCATGTTTGCTTCCACCTTTGCATCCACTAAGTAGGGTATGAAATTCTTCATGGCTTTTAGCAAGCATATGCTTGCTTCTCTGCCATATCATACTTTAGCTCTATAACTTGAAGAGACTTACTAAAAAATGCAATGGGTTGATGGAAACCTTCTTCATTTGTTTACAACATAACTGCTGCAATAGTGTGGAATGAAGCAAATAAGAAGATCTAAAAGGGTTTACCAAAATCTAAAGAATTCAATTTACTGGTGCTTCCTTGATAGTTCTTTTTATTTCTACGAAAGCATTAATAGCATCATCATCCCATATGATTTTGGATCCTTTCTTTAGCATCTTGGAAATAGGTTTAACAATCTCTACAAAATTAAAAATAAACCTTCTCACAAAGCTAATCTGGCCAAAGAAGGATTGTATCACTTTGATAGTTTTGGGGATCAATATTTTGTCTATGACTACAACTCTCTTTGGATCTATCCTAACTCCATCCTTGGATACAATATGTCCTAGCAGCTTCCCTTCTATCACTGCAAATGTACACTTCTTAGGATTGAAAGATATCACACACTCTAAAGCCCTTCTAAAGATTTGTTCAAGATGCATGCAATGGTCCTCAGTCTTTTTTGAAAAGGCTATCAAATCATCTTGATAGACAATCATGATCACATTAATCAAGTTCGAGAAAGAAACATCCATGGCTCTTTGGAATGTTTCTCTAGCATTGGTCAACCCAAATAGCATCCCAATGTAAACATATGTGCCCCAGGGGATGGTGAAATTTGTTTTATACTATTTTGATTCCTTAACTTTCACCTGATTATATCCTAAAAAACCATCCATCATTGACAACTCATTCCTTGTGACTCTTTGGAGCATTATTTCCATATTGGGCAAGGGATATTTATCTTTTAGTGAGGACACATTCAAATTTATAAAGTCTACACAAAGTCTTAGATCCCCATTCTTCTTCCTCACTGGCACCAAATTTGAGACTCGTGTAGAGTATCTAACTAGTTTGATGATTCCACCATCCCTCGTCTTTGCTAGTTCATGTTGTATTTTTGGAATCAGTGTTGGGTTAATGGGTCTTTGCTTTTGCCTAAAAGGCTTGGCATCTAGTTTCAAGGGGATCTCATGCTAGAATAGGCCTTCCCTATAGGCTTTTAGGTCATCATAGGACCAGGAAAAAACATGCTTGTATCTTCTCAATAAAGCAATAAGCATTGTTTGTACCTTGGGACTAATCCTTTTCCCAATGTATGCCTTCTTAGGTGAGGTCACAATCCCTAAATTAACCTCCTCTAAATCTTCCCCATGGATTGGTATATGCTTCTGAACATTGCTATCATTATTGTCAAATACTCTTTCTAAAGCTACCAATCCCCTTGGGATTTTATTTGTCTTTAACTCAATTACCTCATTCCCAAAGATAGTTTCCTTCTCATTAACATCTTCAACAAAGGAACTAAAATCTATCTCTTGTGAAATGTACTTATCTTCACATTGAAGGAACTTTAGCAAATCTGTATCACCATTAAAAACCCGCCAACTACAGATATTGTCAGGTACATATGGTCTGGTTTTAACCTCAACTTTAGAGATTCTAGATTAAGTAATATCATCACTCCTTAGGGCTATATTAGTCAAGAAATTAACCATCACATTCTTGTTTCTTTCTATTCAGTCAATGGAAAATGCATCCAAAAGCTCTATAGTGTCCCACATAGCATACTTTTATTGCTTAAGTCTTCTATGCTTTGTCAAATATTTGTCTCTCACCTGTAAGATGACCAATTCAGAATCTCTAAAAAAATTCAACAATTTTATGCCATGTTTAACTGCCATGTTCAGGCCAAGTAGTAATGCTTCATATTTTGCAGTGTTGTTTGTGCAAGAAAAATTCAACAGAAACGAATGTTTAAAAGTTTTGCCACTTGGTGCAATGAAAATTACACCTGCTCATGCTCCCACTTTAGAGCATCCACCGTCAAAGTACATTTTCACAATCCTTTTTGATTTATCTGAACTTCATCTTCCAATGGATTGTTACACTTTAGAGCTTCCTAATCTAGTTCAACTATGAAGTTATCCATATCACTATTACAAAAATTGACTTGTTGATTGAAGTGATTGGGATTGTCAATGTGCTCTACTACTGTATGGAACCTAGGTTCCCTATCCAATCTAACTTCCTTCCCATTCATAGGTATAGTGGCATAAGATAGATCCAACTATATGTTTCCCCCAACTACTACAGTCCATTGTCTTGACAAGAGAATCCCATATTGAGGTGGGATATCCACAATAGTTATGTCCATTTTTTATACTCTATCAGGAAACATAGCTAACCTCAGGCCAACACCCTTCATTATCCCAATAATCAGAGTAACTCTGTTATCCATGGCATAACATTTTCTATAACATGTATCAACCCAAAGTCCCAATTCTTTCATAACTTCCAGAGGCATAATGTTTACGGTAGCCCCTAAGTCTATCATGCAATTTAAAATTATCTTGTTATTTATAAGCAGGGTAACATAAAAGGGATCAATTTGAGATGGGGATTTAGTCAATGCTTCTCCTACATACACCTTAGGGGTTCCCATCTCTCTACACTTGGCTTCACTAACCTGCTAGTTTACCTTTTGGAAAACATGTGATTCTTTGGGAACTTTAAGTGATACTTCAAATATACTTGCAATCATTTTCAAAGCATTGTTCCTATGTTCATCTATTTTCATCAACTCTAATAAAGGAACTGAAACTTTCATCTGGTACAAAGTTTAGGTCATATCAAACATGGGAGTTGAAAATGAGTCTGGGATAATTTTACTCACCTCTATCTTCTTGACCTTCTCCTTTTCAATGGAGGCACGAATTTTAGAAACACCATGTTTACTTGACTGTCTTTCTACTTTTACTTCCTTTTGACAGTTATTTGACACATTAAACTGTACCTTCTGATTTCTTGGCAACTTGCCTTTCTCATCTGAGTCCTTCATGGTCTCAGGACTCTTGACAGTAGTAGATGTTTCTTTGATAAAGAGACTACCAGGCTTGGCCCTGACTAGCATTTATCATTCTATTTCTCAAATTGTAGCTGCTCCTAACTTGAGAAACAACAACTACAGTCAGGGATTTGATTTCCTCTTTTGAAGGTATTCTCAAACTAATCCCTCTTACTTCAGCATCTGCAACATACACATTCGCATGTTCTATACGCATATCTTCATAATCAGAAAAAACTTACTGATGATAACTTTCTCCACAATACCTCTGGTTATCCACATCAATCTCAGCATATCCTTATTTAGAAGAAGCATATTGCTCTTTCATCTTATATGGTTTAGAGGAGAACATATTGATTGTATGATCTTGGTTATAATTGTCTTCTTCATACTCCTCATCAGGCATACCAGATTCTTGAAGTGAATGGGCCACCACACACTGAGTTGGGGAATGAGGTAACTACCATGCTATACACCAAAGATTGTCCTCAACCATATTTGCATTAGGTCTCTTCAATGGATCAAGGGTTTCTCTATTAGGTGCATTTTTCTTATTGTTGTAAACTATCTTTCCATGATGCCATATGGTATTGTAAGGTTGGTCAGACAACTTGGGCATCCTCTCATGCTTCTGATAATTAGGTTTATCATTAAATAAACCCTTTTCATTTTTAGCCACCTTATAACTTAAGTATTTAAGAGCATTCATGAATTTATCCAATTTATCTTTAGAAGACAATGATTTATCTTGAGGTACTTTAGGGTTTTTCAATATCTTGATATCATCTCTCTTACTAACTTTCCCAAAGGCTCTCCTATTACTCTCAATATGCATAGCTATTTGAAAAGCATATCTCAAAGATGGAGGCTCTTTATCTTGCAATTCATATCCCACTTTAGGATCAAAAGCATTACCAGATAGCACCAAGCACATAGGCTCACTTGGTCTCATGTCTGCAGGGATTTTGTGCTTGAGCTTAACAAATCTTGTGTTAAAGTCTGAAACCATTTCATTATGACCTTTGGAAATGCTAGTAAATTCATTAATCAAAAATCTAGGATCTGTCTTGTCACCACATTGTTATTTGAATACCCTCTTGAATTACTCCCATGACCCTATACTTGCATCAGGTAAACCTATATACCAATCCCTGACATCTTTAGTCAGAGATTGCATGAATAGATTCATGATCACATCCTCATTCTTGACCTCAAAATCATTTATTAGATTTTAAAATGTTCTCAGATGACTTTCACTTGATAGTACATTATTTCTAGAAAATCTAACAAGTGCATTTCTGGTTTCATTAGGGATATCATTAAGATAACCAGGAATTCTAGTAAAGTCTAACTATCTATATCTTCCCAACTGTAAAGGTCTTTTGATGAATTGAGCATCTTGGTGTTGTCTTACAGTATTCTGAACCTCCCCACCTTGTTTTCCTTGCTAGCTCACATTGTGTCCACCAGGCTGAGTGTTTATATTTGTGTTATAAGGTGGGTGTTGTCCACAACCACCCATATTATGTGGTTTAGAAAGGGGGGAGACTAACCTATATGTGTTGTTTTTTGAGGGCCAACTATCGAATTAGGATGGGCTGGAGTTACAAGAGGATTTTGGGAGCTAGGGGTTGTTGAACTTCCAGAATTGTAAGAAGCCTTCAAGAAATCAATCTTTCTCTGCATTTCTTCTTTAATATCCAATTGCTCCATTCTCTCTAATTCCTTTCTTAACTAGTCAACCTCCTTTTGCAATTGCAAGTCCTTTTGGTCTTGTGCTTCTGGTGCAACAGGCTTCTGGGATGCAAGATTTATACCAGAGTTTGTACCCCTTGTGGGATCAATGATTAAGGGTTTATTTCCTCTATCCAAGCCCTAAGACATTGTACTAGCATCAAAAGTCACTAGAACTGAACTAATAATAGGAGGATCACTCCATGTATTAGTATATGTGTTTCCTAAAGGAATATTTTTTAGTATTGTTTTCAATTGTAGGGTTAGCCTTGGGATTGCTTGGTGTAGAGGCACTAGGAGCTCCATTTTGGCATATTTTTGTATTTTTGGGGTTTTAGGTGGTAATGGGTTTTAATGTCCAATAAGGTCATTTATGACCATTTTCAATGTATTTAATTCATTTTTGTAGTGGTATGGGTCATTGGTTACAAAAGTTGTAAAATTGCTAAAATTGTGAAAGTTGCTAAAAATATGGCATGGTAACTTTAGCAAGTTGTCAAAAAAAGTAGATTTTAGTTACATGCAGGGGTTAGAACGTGGGAATCAATTAAAAAAAGGTTGGAAAAGGCATAAATAAGCTGGAATGGTTGAACGCAAGGGTTGTTGTAGTGATTTTAAAAGTTTGGTGAAATAAAGAGTTTTTTTTTGTATTTTCTAAAGGTTGCAGACCTGTTCTTTCACTTGGTATGGACTGTATGGACCACATGAGTGTATAAAATTGATTGTCTTGTGTTTTCTTCTAAATCTACTTTCTTTTGCTTCTAGTCGCATCAATTTTCATCAAGATTTGAGTGAGTTGTTGCTTTTTTTCTAAAAACTAGTTGAAACCCTACCTAGGGTACCCAGTGAGCAGAAATAATGTAATAAATTGGCCTTCCACCTATGGGAAATCTCCAAAATGGATGGAAAGGTATACATGCATTTATTTCATCTTGCTTCAAGTTTACAGAGGTCCAAGGAAAGATTTGGCACATGTTTTATTCACCAGTAGGTCTAATTTCTGGATGTATCATACTGTGGATAGCAAAAATAGAGCAGGTTGGGCGAGTTTGAGTCTAGTTTTTGTTTGTTTAACATGAGTAATGTTAGGGGAATGTAGGGAGAGGTCTTGTAGACTTGTTTAAGGGATTTTGGAACTTTCTTGAAGGTTTGTTTAAGTTTTATTGTGACTGTCCCAAGAGGACTGATTATACAGTCATAGGAAGGTGTTCTTGCATGACAGTTTCGAGGTCACCAATGCCATATTTGATCTTTTTATGATTGGAGAAGGTGTTGGGAGTGTGTGTAAGGGTCCTATAGACCTATTCAAGGAATTTTTAGTCTATCATAACAATTGTTTGACAAAATGTTTTGACTGTCCTAAAGTGGACTGTGTATGATAGTGGAATTAGGCCTAAAAGAAAGAGGACAGTCAATTTCTGACCTTTTCTATACAAAGAAACCCCTAGCCATTTTTTGATGTGTAGTAATGGCCAAAAGGGTATCCCAAATAGTCCTTACATTTTGAATATCAGGTCTGTATTGAATGTTATGGTCAAAAAGGTCATTTTGAAAGACTACTGGGGTTTAGGGGTTAAAATGTCAAGAATGCACAAAGTTTCATGGTCTGTCCTAAAGTAGGTCCTCCCCCTACATCAAATTGGTATCAAAGTAGGGGAGATTAGTAAAGCTAGCAGATAAATTGAGTTGAAGAATTGCCAAGATGCCTCCAAGGATGAATGTGGAAAGAATAATCAAAGAGGTGCGAGACTCTCTTGCCCCAGAATTGAGAGCCATAAAGGAAAGACTTGATGCATGAATCACATCAGTTGAGACCAACCAGAGAAGAGGAGTGGTCACAAGAGATTTGAGTGACCAAGAAGAAGAAGAAGTGGGCGAAAATGCACCACAAGAAGAACTTGAAGAAGAAAGAGATATTGAAGAGAAGAGGTTGGAGAAATTACTAAAGGCAGTTAAGAATGATGGTTCTAAGATAAAAATAGAACTTCCTATATATTCAAGAAGTCTAAATGGAGAAGAACTCCTAGATTGGAGTGGAGAATTAGAAAAGTATTTTGAGTTTGAGGGGATACCTGAGGGGCAGCAAGTGAAATTGGCAAGGACAAAGATAAAAGAACATGCATCCTATGGTGGGACTATGTGCAAGAAGAGAGGAAGAAGAAGGGTAAGGCAAAGATCACATCATGGGATAGAATGGTTGCAAAACTAAAAGGTAAATTCCTACCTAGTGATTATGCCACTCAACTATATAGGAGCTTGCAAAATTTAAAGCAAAAGGACATGGATGTGAAGACCTACACAGAAGAGTTCTACAAACTAAGCATAAGATTAGACCACATGGAAGAAGATGTTGACAAAGTTGCAAGGTATTTGAATGGGCTAAAGTATAGCCTAGAAGATGAACTAAGTCTCACAAGCCCAAGAATAGTAGAAGAGTGCTATTAGTTGGCCACAAAGGCTGAAGACAAGTTGAGGAGACAAGAGAAGTAGAGTAGAGATAGAGGAAGGACAAAGTTTAGAAGATTAGGGACTTTTGCTAGTAGAGGACAATCCCAAAGGTCTCAAGGAGAGACAAGTAACTCACGAGAACAAACATAAGATTCAAGGGGCATCTTTAGAGGAAGAAGACCAAATTTTGGAGGTAGATTTGGCAATAAAGGAGGCTCAAGTGGATTCACTAGAAAGTGCTACAAATGCAATAAATTTGTAGGCCATCAAGCATGGCAATGCCCTGAGGAGCAGTCATCTACTTCTTTTAAAGGTGAGAGGAGAAATTAGATTGCACAAGGTGGAGATGATGTTGAAAGTGTTAATTCCCCATCATAAAATGCAGGACCAAAAGTTGGAGATTCCTTATTGATGAGAAGAACCTTGATCAAAGTGCCCATAGAGAAGGAACACCTTAAAGAAAGTCACTCTTCAGGACTACATGCAAATGCCAAGGTAAATGTTGCAAAGTTGTTATTGATTCTGGTAGTACTGTCAATTTGGTTTCTATTGAAATGGTAGAGAAGTTAAAGTTGAAAAGATTGCCTCATACCACTCCATACAAGGTGTCTTGGTTAAAGAAAGGGCAGCAAGTGTTGGTGAATGAACAATGTTGGGTAGAGTTTCAAATACAAGGTTATAAGGACAAAGTATTGTGTGATATCATTCCAATGGATGTGTGCCACATGTTACTTGGTAGACCATGAAAATATGATAGAAATGCCAAACATGATGGTAGAAAGAACACATATGTCATAGAGAAGGATGGAGTCTCATATACTCTAACACCATTGGAAGATGAAGATAAAACACCATAAGTGGAATCCAATGTGATGTTGGTAGGAGAGAACGAATTAATAAAGGCCATGGAAGAGGAAAATATGGGTTTTACCATCATAGCCAAGCCTAGGTCTGTTGTGACAGCAACAAAGTTTGATGATTTACCTATGGAGGTCCAAGATTTGTTAGACAAGTATGTTCACATTGTGGTTGATGAACTCCCAAACTCCCTACCACCGATGAGGGATATTAGCCATCATATTGACTTCATCCCAGGGGCTAGTTTACCTAATAAAGTACCATATAAGATAACACCACAACAGAATGAGGAGATTAAGAGACAAGTCCAAGAATTGCTTGGTAAGGGGCTAATCAAAGAAAGCCTTAGTCCTTGTTCAGTTCCCATTGTCCTAGCACCAAAGAAAGGAGGTGAATGGAGGATGTGCATTGATTCTAGGGCCCTCAATAAGATCACAATTAGGTATAGATTCCCAATCCCAAGAATAAAAGACTTGATGGATTGATTCGGTGGAGCATGCTACTTTTCTAAAATAGACCTCAAGAGTGGGTATCACCAAATCAGGACCAGACCTGGAGATGAATGGAAGACAACTTTAAAACAAATGAAGGGCTCTATGAGTGGCTTGTAATGCCATTTGCTCTCTCCAATGCACCTAGTACCTTCATGAGGTTAATGAATGAATTCCTCAATCCTTATATTAGTAAGTTTGTAGTGGTTTATCTTGATGACATTCCTGTTTTCAATAAAAGTAAGGTAGAACATTTACATCATTTGGATTTGGTTTTGAGAAGATTGCATGAAGAGAAACTAATGATAAATTTGAAGAAATGTGAGTTTATGGAAATAGAGTTGGTTTATCTTAGTTTTGTGGTTACTAATGGCACCATGAAGATGGATCCCAACAAGGTTGAAGCTATTCTAAATTGGCCTCCACCCAAATCAATTGCTGAAGTAAGGAGTTTCCATGGTTTGGCCATTTTTATAGAAAATTTATTAAGGGTTTCAGTCATATTTGTGCTCCAATGCTTGATACTATAAAGGGGGATAAGAGAAAGAAGTTTGTTTGGATTAGTGAGGCTGAAAAGAGCTTTGAATATTTGAAAAAGAGGGTAGCAGATCAGCCCACATTAGCTTTACCTAATTTCAATAAGGTGTTTACTATAGAGTGTGATGCAAGTGGTTATGCCATAGGGGCAATCTTAAGTCAAGAGGGTAGGCCCATAGCTTTCTTTAGTGAAAAACTTAATGAAGCAAAGAAGAAATACTCTTCCTATGACCTATAGATGTATGCCTTAGTTCAATCCTTGAAAAATTGGAGACACTACCTACTTCCCAAGGAGTTCATAGTCTTTACTGTTAATCATGCTCTCCAATTTTTGAATAGTCAAGACAAACTCAGTCATAGGCATGTTAAATGGGTAGAATACTTGCAAGGTTACACCTTCACCATCAAGCATAAGAAGCGGCAATCAAACAAAGTAGCTGATGCATTGAGTAGGAGGACACTCATGGTGCAAGAAATCTAGTTGCAAAGTGTAGGTGTTGAATCACTAAAAGGTATGTATGAAGATGATGTTGATTTCAAAGATATTTATGTAGCTTGTAGCCAATCTAATGGTGTTCCTTATGATATAAGTTCTGATTTTCTGATTCAAGAGGGTTTGTTATTCAAAGGGGCTCAACTTTGTGTGCCTAAATGTTCCATGAGGGATAATTTGATAAAGGAAAAGCACAGTGGCAGCCTTGTAGGTCATTTTGGTCTTGATAAGACCTTGGAGCAGCTGAGAAGACACTATTATTGGTCTAAAATGCAAAGTGATGTAAGTAAGTTTGTTGAGAAATGTGTTATTTGTCAATGGGCAAAGGGTAGCAGTATTGATGTAGGCTTGTATTAGCCTCTTCCCATTCCTAATAGGCCTTGGGAATCAATAAGCATGGATTTTGTAATGGGTTTACCAAAAACACCTAGAGGCTTTGATTCTATCTATGTTGTAATGGACAGGTTTTCCAAGATGGCACACTTCATCCCATGCAAAGTACTAATGAAGCATCCTATATTGCAGGTTTGTTCTTTAAAACAGTGGTAAGGATTCATGGTTTGCCTTTGTGTATTGCTTCAGATAGGGATAGTAAGTTTGTTGGACATTTTTGGAGAACTTTATGGAAGAAACTTGGCACTAACCTTAGCTTTAGCTCTGCCTATCACCCTCAAATTGATGGGAAGACTGAAGTGATTAATAGGAGCCTTGGTAACCTCTTAAGATGTCTTACAAAAGAGCATTCTACTCAATGGGATCTAATCTTGCCTCAGGTAGAATTTGCATATAATGATTCAGTCAATAGGAGTGTGGGTAAAAGTCCATTTGAAATTGTTTATGGGTTGCAGCCTAGAGGAGTCTTTAAATTGAGAGATACAAGTGGGATGGAGAGGATAAGTGCTAAGGGTGAACAATTTGTTGTGTCTATGAAAGAGATTCACCAATAGGTCAAGGATAAACTACAAAAGAGTGTTGAAAAGTATAAGCAAAGGGTTGATGCACATAGGCGAGAAGTCACTATTAAGGTTGGAGATTTGGTTCTAGCTCATCTAAGGAAGAAGAGATTTCCTAAGGGACAATATTCCAAGCTACAAATGAAGAAAATTGGACCTTGTAGGGTTGTTCACAAGTTTGGTCCCAATGCATATGAGATTGAGTTACCAAATGGAATTGGAATTTTGCCTATATTTAATGTATCTGACCTATACCCTTTTAAAAGGGATGTTTTGTAGGTAATGAAGTAGGTTCTCAAGCATTTGAAGATGAAGAATGGATCCAAGACCTTCCTCCCAGCCAGCCTTTAGAGTTGGAGTGCATATTAGATAAAAAGGAGCTCAAGAAGACAAGAAACACCACCTATTTTCAATACTTGGTCAAGTGGAGGGGTCTTCCCATGGAAGATGCTACTTGGATGTCTGAAGTTGATATCATCAAGCACGGATACACTATTCAAGACTTGCACTCAAGTGGGACTTGAGTATTCTTCCCCTTGGGTGTATGGTGCAGGGGCACTAGGAGCTCCATTTTGGCATTTTTTTTTATTTTTGGGTTTTTAGGTGGTAATGGGTTTTAATGTCCAATAAGGTCATTTATGACCATTTGCAATGTATTTAATTAATTTTTCTAGTGGTATGGGTTGTTGGTTACAAAAGTTGTAAAATTGTTAAAATTGTGAACATTGCTAAAAATAAGGCATGGCAACTTTAACAAGTTGTCAAAAAAAGTAGATTTTAGTTACATGCAAGGGTTAGAATGTGGGAATCAATTAAAAAAAGGTTGGAAGAGGCATAAATAAGCTGGAATGGTTGAATACAAGGGTTGTTGTAGTGATTTTAAAACTTTGGTGAAATAAAGCAAGCTTTTTATGTGTTTTCTGAAGGTTGCAGACTTGTTCTTTCGCTTGGTATAGGTTGTACAGACCACATGATTGTATAAAATCAATTGTATTGTGTTGGCTTCTAAATCTAATTTCCTTTTCTTCTAGTTGCATTGATTTTCATCAAGATTTGAGTGAGTTATTATTTTTTTTCTAAAAACTAGTCGAAACCCTACCTAGGGTAACCAGTGATTAGAGATAATGTAATAAATCGGCCTTCCACCTATGGGAAATATCCAAAATGAATGGAAAGGTCTGAAAGCATGTATTTCATCTTGTTTCAAGTTTGCAGAGGTCCAAGGAAATATTTGGCACGTGTTTTATTCACCAGTAGGTCTGATTTCTGGATGTATTAGACTATAGATAGCAAAAACAGGGTAGGTTGGGCGAGTTTGAGTCTAGTTTTTGTTTGTTTAACATGAGTAATGTTAGGGGAATGTAGGGAGAGGTATTGCAGACCTATTTAAGGGATTTTGGAACTTTCTTGAAGGTTTGTTTAATTTTTATTGTGACTGTCCCAAGAAGACTAATTATACAGTTATAGGAGGGTGTTCTTGCATGACAGTTTGGAGGTCACCAATGCCATATTTGATCTTTTTATGATTGGAGAAGGTGTTGGGAGTGTGTGGAAGGGTCCTATAGATCTGTTCAAGGGATTTTTAGTCTTTCATAACAATTATTTGACAATTTTTTTTTACTGTCCTAAAGTGGACTGTGTATGATAGTGGAATTAGGCCTAAAAGAAAGAGGACAGACATTTTTTTACCTTTTCCATACAAAGAAACCCCTACCCATTTTTGGATATGTGTAGTAATGGCCAAAAGGGTATCCCAAATAGTCCTTACATTTTGAATATTAGGTACGTATTGAATATTATGGTCAAAAAGGTCATTTTGAAAGGCTACTAGGGTTTAGGGGTTAAAATGTCAAGAATGCATAAAGTTTCATCGTCTATCCTAAAGTAGGTCCTCCCTTTGCATCATTGCTTAACTAACTAAGCCTGGTGGAAGGATTTTCTTGACAAGATGATTTCAGATGCTCAACTCTCCTCTTCAACTTATCTCTAAAGTTCATAGCCTTTTTTATTTTATCTTCTTCCTCCTTAGATTTCCTAAGCCTAATTTCTACCAATTTATCCATATCCTTTTGGAGCTCTAAGACCTCTTGCAATAGTTCATCCTTGGCTGGAAAAGAAGTATCAGAGTTTGAAGGCTTAAGGTAATTTTCAACAATATTGGCAAGGCCTTTGGGGGAAGTAGGATTAGGATGTGCAAATTCTTTATGACTTGAGTTGCTCAAAGGTACACATTCTTCAAGATTGGGCCTTGAGGCATCAAGATTTAGGCTAAGGGCTATTCTTTTAGCATCAAATTCACTTTGCAGATAGCTTTCCCTTTGTCTTTGTTTCTTGGCTAAGATATCAGGGTGAGGTTTTTCTCTACTCATAGTAGGTTTGATTACCACATTATCCTCATTCATGGAGGGATCCAAAATCAATAAGATTTGCAAAATCTTCATTATTACTACCATGAGAATGTCTTGATCTAGGAGGAGGGGTATGAATAGACTTACTTGTATCCCTTTTCCTCCAGGATTGTTGAGTATTGTGAGGTAGCTCGCCTTCAAGCTTCTTCTTAGGATCCTTCTTGTATTGAGATCTTTGGCCTTCCATCACTACACCAGTTTGCTTAATTTTCTTTTAATTTGCACCGGCAAGGAGAATTAGAGTCACCACCCAATTAAGGGAATTCAAAATATTTAAATTCTTCAAAGATGACTTCCAGGATAGAAGCAATGGATAGATCCTTCAAAAGATACCTTGCACAAATATGCAAATACAACCAGAAACTCTCAAGAAAACACTAGGAAGTGACAGATGGAAAACAAGCTATAAGAGTTGTGGGATTTGTAAATAAGGGAACAAAAGAACTGATCTATGACTCAGGATAAGACAAAAATTTGATGGTTCCCTAGCAGAGTCGCCAATCTATTGGTTCTCCAACTGATTGTCTGAATCCTCTAAAGATTTAGCCAATTTCTCATGCTTAAGGATTTTAGGTCAATGGCTAATGAACAAGATTCAACAAGGATTTGGAATCCTCTACACTTTAGGTTCTACAAGACCAAGGTAGGTGTACCTATACAACATCTAAAGGTATTTTAGACTTATTTAGGATGTTTCTATAAAATAGAAAGTTCTCAATGAAAATATACCAAGGAAATGACTGATTCCTATTAGACTGGCTTAATCCTTTGGCAATGTAGTTCAGACCATGATTGAGAATGATTACTATTCCAATTCTACTCCTAAAACAATTATAGAAATAGAAATGATCTTGATTGTTAAGATGGATCTAAATCAACACTTCAGCCTAGTGAGAGAATGGTGCCTAATCCCAAGGTTATAGAGTCAAGATGCATACAACAAGTGTATCCTTCAAGCAATTTTACTTCATTACAATTGGACTAATGACATTAATACCTTGCATTAATATTTCCTACATTTAGAATTGTAAAAATGTCCCTTCAACCACAATGTAGAGTGAAATTAACAGAGTATTTCCCAAGCATTTATTTCTCTCCTTGAGAGAAAGCCCAAGACAATACACACATTACAAGGGACTACAAAGATGAATCAAACTATCCTTGATATTCAACATTCATATTAACCTCATTGATCATACATCTGGAGAGAGTTTTATAACTAGTATGATAGTATACTCAAAATTGAAAATGATTCATTGCCCTATAGATTTGAATACAAAATAAAATTCAAATTTCCTCTATTCACTCTAGACTAAAATGTTGGGAATTAAGGTGTCTCAACCTTGGTAATTTCTTGTATTTATTTATTTATTGCCTATTATTGTAATTAGGATGCCAATCCTTATTGTTATCTTGTGGGAGTTGGCATGGTGATGTGTCATCCTACATGGAAGGTGACAACATGTAAATTTTTCCTCACATGAGGAGATAGGCATCCCACTTAGTGGTAGGAATATTTTGCCATGTGTCAGCATCTTGGATAGTGTGTAAGGGAATATTGACTGAAACGGTCATGATAGATCCCTATGACAAATCTATGATGCGTAAGAGTCGTAAATGGAAGATTCTATGACAAGTGAAGACATGTGTCACAGGGCGTCTTGGAAGAAGGCATCTTTGGGCACCCTAAGGAGGGTTATGACATGTTGTAAGAGAATATTCTATTTATAGCCTGTGTATGATAGATTCTCTTACAGCTGTAAGATATGATAGCTATGATGGATTCTATGAGAGTCGTAAGTGTTGTAAGAGTATCTATCATTGCCCAACTTGGGAATAGGCAACCTCTTTGGGATGGGGTGACTTGACAAGTGTCATGAACATCCTACAGTGTTGGACAAGTGTCCATAGGTGTGGTTTTAGGGCCATGAGGCCATATTGGATGCCCATCTCAAGAGAGAGCTATTTTTGCCTTGTATCTTCTATATAAATAGGTGCTTTGGAGAGGAGATGTATTATGTGATTGACAGGTACTGTTATGCTACCGGATTATCTCTAGATATGAGTGTCAAAGACTCCTACAAGGGCATTGGATCTAAAACTATATTGTAACCTTGATTGTTTACTAGAATACATTTGAGTTGTGTTTTGGAGTGTGGGGTTTTTCACCCGTAAGGGTTTTCCCCACATATATCTTGTCTCTCTCTCTCTCTCTCTTCTATCTTTTTTCTGTGTGTATGTGTATTGCTTCAATATCTCTATTGTTGGGTTAGCATTGCTATAACTGTAAAGATTAAAATGAATTTGCACTCATCTCTCCTCATTAGATTAGTGTAGGAAGAGATTTCCACACACCTAGCTTCCTTTCAGTTGGTATCAGAGCTTGATCACCTTTGGTCCTAGTTGTTGGGTAGGGGTTTATTGAGCTAATCTTAGGTTGAGTTGGAGATTTGTGTAGAGTATTCTATAATCTTGTTGTAGGAAAGAGATGGCAGGCACATTTGGAAGATTAGAGGTGGAAAAATTCAATGGCACTAATTTTGAGTTATGGAAACTTAAGATGGAAGACATGCTTGTTGATTGTGACAGATGGGAAACCATATCTGGTGTAAAACTAGTTGTAATGGCACAAGCTGATTGGGATCTCAAAGATTGGAAGGCTAAGGGTCTCATAAGACTTAGTCTAGCTAATTCTGTCCTGTTAAATGTCCATGAGGAGAAGACCATGAAAAATCTTTAGAAGAAGTTGGGAGATATTTATCAAGCCAAATCCCTGGTGAACAAAATTTTTTTGAGAAAAAAGTTGTATTCTCTGAGGATGGAGGATGGAGGATCTATTGTAGATCACCTGAATGCCTTCAATATGTTAATTGCACAATTGACATCTGTTGGTATGAAGATGGAGGAGGAGGATCATTGTATGACCTTGCTTTGTTCTTTGCCAGACTTGTAGGATCATCTTGTTATGGCTATTAGGAGCACTACATCCATTTTCACAATGGATGAAGTGGTATCTTCACTATTATCTAAAGAGATGTGGAGAAAGTCTTTTGAGGCAGCCAAAGAGGCTCTTGCAGTTTGTGGAAGACCCAAGGAGAAAGGGAAAAAGAAGGACAAGAAAGCTAAGAAAAGTAGATCCAAATCCTGTGGGAGATCTAAATCTCCTGGAAAGTCCAAGGCTCTCTGTTGGAACTATGAAAAAATTAGGAATTTCTAAAAGGAATGAAAGGAAGAAAAGAAAAAGAAGAAGAAGAATGTCCCAGATTCAGATTTTGACAAGTCACAAGATGATGGTGATGCCTTCATCATAGCCTTGGCCACCCATGCATTTCATGATGTGTGGTTGATTGATTCTAGTGCATCATTCCACATGACCTCACATCAAAGTTGGTTCACAAAGTATGAAGAGTTTGATGGTGAAAGAGTGTACCTGGGTGATGATTCTCATTTGAAGATTGTTGGTCATGGAAGAGTCTCAATCTACTTCCCTGATGGATGAGTCAAGGGGATCACTGGGGTTATGCACATCCTAGGCTTGGCACGGAACCTACTTTTTGTAAGTATGTTGAATGATGCAGGTGTCTAGGTTGTCTTTTCAAAGGATGGATGTAAGATGACTAGAGGATCTATGGTGCTTGTGAAGGGTACTCAGAGAGGTACTCAGTTTCAACTAGAGGCATGCACTTCATAGTGCAATAGTTCTTCTGACTCAAAGAAAAGAGTTGCAGTCACTTCATCCCCACCATCTAAATAAGCAGTGAAGAAATCTGTTTTAACAAATTCTGATGGTAGTGCATCTTGTGTACCCAAGGGTGCTCATGCTTTGGAAGTTAAGCTTCCTATTGAAAAGACTATGTTATGGAATTTGAGATATGGCCACATTAGTGAGAAGGACATGAATTTATTTTCTTAGAAGAAAGACTGAAGTCTTTAGTTGTTTCAAAGAGTTTAAAACTTTTGTTGAGAATCAAACTAGTAAAAAGATTAAGTCTTTGAGAACAGATAACGGTGGTGAGTTTTGTTTTCTAGAGTTTGATAAGTTCTGTAAAGAGAAAGAGATTGAAAGACATAAGACAACTCCATACACCCCATAGAAAAAGGGAGTTGCAGAGAGGATGAACAAGACATTGATGGAGAGGGCTAGGAGTATGCTTAGTGGAGCAAACCTTGAACAAAAGTTTTGGGCTGAAGCTGTAGCCACTACTTGTTACTTGGTAAATAGGTCTCCTACATCAGCTCTTGTTGGTAAGACACCTATGGAGGTGTAGTCTGGTAGGAATCCTTCAGTTAGACATCTTCCTTTTTAATTTGGTTGTGAGACATATGCATATGTGCCTAGGGAGAAATGGTCTATATTAGAGAACAAGGTTGTTAAATGTATTTTCATTGGCTACAGAGTCAGTGTGAAAGGATACAAGCTTTGGGATCTTATGGCTGAAAAATTGTTGTATAGCAAAAGTGTTATCTTCAAAGAGATAACACCTTCTTTCATTGTTCTACATCCAGAAGAAATAGAAAAGAAAGAATATGTGGTTCAGTTTGCTTCTACCCCTAAGAAGACCGAACTGATAGACCCTGTGAGACCTAATGATGAGGAGAGCTCTAGCAACTCTGAAAGCTAATAAGAAGCAGAACCTCAACCTTAGCCTTTGAGGAGGTCTACATGAACAAGGAAGCAACCTGATAGGTTTGGTTATTCATTACTTGATTCTAGTTGTGTTTTTTCCTTAATTACTAACATTGATGAGCCTAGAACTATGACAGAGGCTATGGGCATTGAAGATGCAAGTTCCTAGAAGGAGGCCATGGAAGATGAGATGACTTATTTGGAAAAGAATAAAACATGGGACTTGGTGCCTTTTCCTGAAGGATGGAAACCTGTTGGATGCAAATGGGTGTTCAATATGAAATTTGGTGCAGATGGCAGTGTTGAAAAGTACAAGGCTAGACTAGTTGCGAAGTGGTATTCACAAGTGGAGAGAATTGATTATGATGAAATTTTCTCTCCCATTGCTAAGCTAACATTTATTAAGTTCTTGTTATCTCTTGCATTATCTTATGACTTAGAGGTGGAGCAGATGGATGTGAAGACAACATTTCTTCATGGTGATTTGGAGGAAGAGATTTACATGTCACAGTCAGAGCATTACATAAAGAAAGGTAAAGAAAATTTGGTTTGCAAGTTGAAAAAGTCTTTGTATGGTTTGAAGTAGTCTCCTAGGATGTGGTACTTGAAGTTTGATGCCTTTGTGTTGTCAGTTGGATTTCTAAGATCGAAATCAGATCATTGTGTGTATTACAAATTTGACAATGATCATATTCTCATTATTGCATTGTATGTTGATGATATGTTGTTAATTGGGAATGGTAAGAATATGATTTCTGATTTGAAGTCTTAGTTGTCAACATAGTTTGAGATGAAAAATCTTGGGGCAGCTAGGTACATTCTGGGAATGCAAATCAAAAGAGACAGAGCTAACAAAAACTTTGGTTAAGCCAGAGTAAGTATGTGAAGATCATGTTGGATAGGTTCAGCATGGCAAATTGTAGACCATTGTGTGTTCCTATTTCATTGGGGACAAAGTTATCTGTTAATGATTGTCCAAAATCTCCTAGTGAGGTGGAGGACATGAGCAAAGTACCTTATGCTAGTGTTGTTGGTAGTTTGATGTATGCTATGGTCTACACAAGACCAGACACTGCCCAAGTAGTGGGAGTCCTTAGTTGATTTATGGCTAATCTTAGATGTGTACATTGGGATGTAGTTAAGAGAGTGTTCAAATATTTGAGGGGTACTTCTGAGTATTCCATATGCTATCATGGTTATGCTACAAGACCTCCACATTTTGTTTGTATTCATAGATTTTAATTGGGCGGGTAACATTGACAGCAGGAGATCCACTAGTGCTTATGTGCTCACTATGTTTCGTGGTGCAATTAGTTGGATGAGTAAGTGGCAACTTGTGGTTGCTTTGTCCATGACAGAAGCTGAATATATGGTAGCAACTAATGCTTGCAAGGAAGTCATTTGGCTTAAGAGATTGTGTTTAGATATTGGTGTTGAAGTAGGATAGATTATGATTTGTTGTGACAGTTAGAGTGTGATTTTTCTAGCAAAGAATCCAACTTTCCATGCCAGAACAAAGCATATTGATGTACAGTTTCACTTCGTGCGAGACATGGTAGAGGATGGAAAGGTAAATTTGGAGAAGGTAGACACTTTGAAAAATGTTGTAGATGCATTGACGAAACCAGTGGGCACAAAGAAGTTCAAATGGTGTTCGGAGTCTATGGGCCTCTCAGCCTATAGCAGTTAAATCTTGTTATTTCCATTGGCTCTTACAAGGTGTTCGACAAGTGGGAGAATGTTGGGAAATAAGGTGTCTCAACCTTGGTAATTCCTTGTATTATTTCATTGTATTTATTTATTTATTGCCTATTATTGTCATTAGGATGCAAATCCTTATTGTCATCTTGTGGGAGTTGGCATGGTGATGTATCATCCTATGTGGAAGGTGACAACATGTAAATTTGTCATCACATGAGGAGATAGGTGTCCCACTTAGTGGTAGGAATATTTTGCCATGTGTCAGCATCTTGGATAGTGTGTAAGGGAATATTGACCGAAACGGTCATGACAGATTCCTATGACAAATCTATGATGCGTAAGAGTCATAAATGGAAGATTCTATGACAGGTGAAGACATGTGTCACAGGGCTTGGAAGAAGGCATCTTTGGGCAACCCAAGGAGGGTTATGACATGTTGTAAGAGAATATGCTATTTATAGCCTGTGTATGATAGATTCTCTTACAGCTGTAAGATATGACAGCTATGACAGATTCTATGATAGTCATAAGTGTCGTAAGAGTATCTGTCATTGCCCAACTTGGGAATAGGTGAACTCTTTGGGATGGGGTGACTTGACAAGTGTCATGAACATCCTACAATGTTGGACAAGTGTCCATAGGCATGGGTTATGGGCCATGAGGCCATATTGGACACCCATCTCAAGATAGAGCTATTTTTGCCTTGTATCTTCTATATAAACAGGTGCTTTGGAGAGGAGATGTATTATGTGATTGATAGGTATTGTTATGCTACCGAATTGTCTCCAGATAAGAGTGTTGAAGACAATTGTAAGAGAATTGGCTTTGAAAACTGTATTGTAACCTTGATTGTTTATTGGAATACATTTGAGCTATATTTTGGAGTGTGGGGTGTTTCACTCGTAAGGGTTTTCCCCACGTATATCTTGTCTCTCTCTCTTCTATCTTCTTTCTGTGTGTATGTATATTACTACAATATCTCTATTGTTGGGTTAACATTGTTGTAACTGTAAAGATTAAAATGAATTTGCACTCATCTCTCCTCATTAGATTAGTGTAGGAAGCGATTTTCACACACCTAGCTTCCTTTCATAAAACACAAATACAATACTACCCAAAATAAAGATTCGGAACCCTTTAGAAATGGCCATGGATTCCCTTTTATAGAAACAAGGGAGCAAAACAAGCTACAAGAAGCATACAGATGTCATGTTCTCATTTGACAATCTTTACAAATCTTGTTAGAAAACGAATATGCCAAAGGCATCCTATAAGCATAACAAGACAAAAATATATTTACCCTCTTGAAAGAGGCTGCATAGCTGGAATAGAAATTGAGAAACATATTCATTCTTCCTGAAACTAACTTCATCCATGACTGGGAGTTACAACCATATCTTTTGGCAAGTACATTATCTCACATTGATGACACAAGAATAAGTGCAACTTGTGTGCCAAATGAAATGCATATTGTATGCATTTCATGAATTTTGGTGTCATTTGATGATTTATTCATTGATGAAGACCTCCCAAGGGGGTAATCCACTAGATGATAAAACACACCCCACTCCTGCTATGGTGGAAAGCATTGATGCACTTTTGCCAAATGCTTTTTGTATTTCTAGTTGGTGGGGAGGATGACTAATGGAGTGATCACTCCCATTTCAAACTCAAGCCTTGATAACTCATCCAAGGATGAACTCAGATTATTGATAATTTTTCTTCATCTTCATTTATCTCAAGGATGATTGGGGTAGTGAGCTTTCAGAATTCTTCTCTCCACTCCTCAAGACCTTTTAATGTCTTATCCCTCCCTTCTTAATGGTGGCAAGTATGTCCCCTATAGCCTTTGAAATTATGTGAGCTCTTTAGAAAATTCCTTAGTGAAATCCTTGTGCCTCTATACTATTCTCCTAGTGGTTCTAATAGTACCACTCAATTCTATCAAATGCTCAATGGAACCCTCATCACAAAATGCTTTTCTATCAGGAAACTGAAAGCTAAAACCATGGGTGTCATGCATTTTTCCCATGTTCCAACCCTAATTTCCAACTTCATATGCTCTTCAAGCATTTTCCTCAAAGCACAATGGCATTCCCAAATTTTATCCACATAAGGCATTATTCTTTCCAATTTTCTACTCAATAAGCCTTGTATGAAATCTAGCTTCACCTGTTTCAACTTCTTCGATGCATCTTCTTCTTTGGCTTGACTTATACTCATTTCACCCTTAATCTTTTCTTCTTCCTTTGAGGGAATTGGAAGAGTGATTGGTGGGAGTGCACCACTGACCACATTCAATCTCTCTTGCAAATACATATTATGTTTACTCATTTTTTCCATATTTGCCTACAATTTTTTAATCGAAGCTTCTGTAAACATGGGAGACTGAGTGGTCAAAAAAGTAGCCTAAAGGGGGGAAGTTGTTGAAATACACTGGACAACTAAGAGGGGGGGTGAATCAATTGTCCCAAAAACTCAAACACTTCTACACTTAAACATTAATCACTTGTCCACAGTCATTATGATTAAACAATGAATGCATGAAATTAGAAACTTAAACACATTGAACAGGAGACACTAGATTTTTACGTGGAAAACCCCAAGGTGGGGAAAAACCATGGAGAAGATTAGCTCTCAAAATATATTGCAATCTTTGTAAAAATGATGTTTTAGGCTTGGTCACTCCATGGACCTAGAACATACTGGCTCACTACCATGAAGTACAGCTAGGTCTAGCAGGCTCACTTCCTCAACCCTAAACCTAGAAAGATTACAATGAGGGCTGTTAAACCCTGAGGGATGTTAAACCTTGCTAGCACCTCACAACCAAGTTCACTGCCAAAATCAACATCTTCTTCATGCTTGAGATTTAAACATTGAAGTACAATAGTTCCTCTGCTCTGCTCTACCTTTCCACCTCTTTCCTTATCTACCCATCTTCACACAAGGACATCTTTTCCATGACTCAATTACAAGTAATTATACATTTAATCAACCTTAGAATGATCATCAAGGTTAGCACTACAATCATCAACCATTGGAACAATCTCCAAGGTCAGCATTACAACCATTTACAAAATAGGTCTTGACCTAATACAAAATTATGCTAAGGATTTATAGTATAGATGTATGAGGATCATGTCATTCCTTAGCTAGGACTAAAACACGATCTTCCATGCCACAACATGCTTCCATAATCTTCAAGTGATCTCCATAATCACTGGAAGTAACCAAGTCGGCTAAGACTGGTTACATGTTACGTTATCTAGGAATAATATTCAAACATGATCTCTATTCCTTAATGCGGACCAATGTAAAGGTAGGAACATGATCAGGAGGTATCCACAAGCACATTGAAGTCACCAGGAGCAACCACACAATCTCAAACCACTTTATCCATGAGATTCTTCACACCAGAGCATATGAACTTCATTGTCTTCAACTGTCATAAAAGAAAGATAGCTTGCGGAGCACCAAAACATGAACCATTGCAATTATAGGTACTTAACTTTATCCTATACTTCCCTATAGAACCACAGAGAAAAACACTTTAATGCGAAGGAATGCGAAGCATAATACTTTGTCTCAAGCACCAATGAATAATCAGAAAGAGCAGGTTTTACTCTGGTAAATGTAACTCACTCAAATCTTCATACCTGAGGCTCAAACTTAGGATTTAGCATCTTTATCCATGCTTCTAAATAACTTCCAATCCACAAACCAAGATCTTTAGTTAGCAAGAAATGCAGAGCAATCTTCTGGACTATTCTTTAGTATGCAACTCACCATCTTCATTGTGATTCACTGTTTACTTTCTGATTCTTCTGGAGAGGCTAATTTTCTCAATATCCTCAACATATAATACTTCTAAACAAATAAAAAAATAGGATACAATTGACACCAATGACAACAAAGATATGTTGACATCAATGACAACACTGATTAGGCACATACTTGTTATAGAAGTATCTTCTAATATGTGCACTATAAGATTCCTAGTAATCATACTAGGGTCATCAATAACATAGGGCTTATTTCCTACATAGGAATTGACCAAATAGCTAGAGCATTTGAATTTGGGTTAAAGGCTAATCCAGAATATATCTTTTAGGCCAATTCCTCTGTTATATTGATACCCTCATGTTTTTTGATGGTATCAAATGCTATTGTAGATGATATGTCCCATCATGGAAGCAACATATAGCCACTTTCCTTGACAATTTCCCTTCCTCTTTCTGGAATCATCATATCCATTTCTTTATTCCCTCTTTGCCAGAATTATGCAATAGCTTGCTCCTTATTCTCAGGGGTCAATCCTTTGACCTTTTTCAATATCTCCCACCCTTTCAGTTTCAAAATAAAATCTTTGAATTCCTTGGAAAGAATGAAGGAATCATCATCAATGAACTTTTGGCTTGCTAAGGCTCTTAGATTGTTCAAAACTTCATAAATCTTTTCAAAAGTAATAAGCATTCTTTCATTTGAGTGGCTTTCTATTTTTAGCATAGAAGGTTGCATTACCTCCATCATGTCAGGTGAATTTGGAGTTTCATCTTCATCTAGTGAGAAATTGGGAGTAGGGGACTATTGTGGAGAGACCTAATGGAGGGGGTAACAGCCCTAAGAACATGAGAACTTGATGCATCCCCTGATGAGGAGCGGGTTGATGAGGAAGGGATAAATGCCTTTTTAGGAACAATAGGCAAATTAGAACATAGTTCATTGGAATTTTGCATCATAGTCAAAACTATTTCAATAGGTCTAAAATATTCCTAAAAGCCCCCTTATAGGTAGGATCAGCCCTTAGTATATATCCCTCTACCTTTAGGATCCTTTCCATGTCTTGACCCTCTGATTAGCCTCCTCATTTGTGACTCTATTTCTGACAATATCCTCTAAGGGGTGGAATTCATGTGCATAGCTTGCAGAGTCATTTACCAATCTAGCATTTTTTATGAACTTCTCTGGGTCATGTTTCCTTCCATTACCTGTAGGATTCTTATAATACCTCAATATTTATGCCAATAGTTTCAGTCCCTCTTTTGATGTAACTAGGAAATCATAAAAAACAATAGTTGCAGGAAGGAAAGATGCTTTCTTGAAATTCCTGAAGTGAGTCTTATTAGACTCATTCATTTGCCACATAATTTCTAAGAATGCAACCCTATAAGGGACCATCCTATTGTGGTGCTCACAACATGCCCCATTTTACTCCTTAGCAAAATGAGGACCCCTGTTGTGGCTATGGCTATGGCTTTTTGCTTGTGTGTAGGTCTTCTTGGTGGTAAAAGGGAAAAGGAAGTGAAAGTTACAAACCTTGTTGGAAATAGAGGAAAAATAACATTAAGCACCAGAAAAGAATAGGGATGAATTCTTTGTCAAAAATGAATAAGGGTTGCTTTTTGAACCATTTCAAAATTCCTAATATGTTGCAAGATATGCATGTTTTTTGGTAAAATACATAATATGAAGGTTTGTATGTTGCATGTATAAGGTCGTTTGTATGTGGAGTCATTGTCTTAGTCACATAAAGTGGTCAGGTTTATTACATCATGGTATTTGTATGCATAATGCTAATGTTTTATGCTTTACATACAAATCGGACCTGACGAGATTCAGAGATAAAATGGATAATTGGGTAAGTTCGCGGTTTGTATCTCAGGTTTGTAAGTTTGGTAAAAGGAAACATGCAAGGTCATATACAATAGGATATACATATCCTGGACCTGAGGAAAATATAAAATTTGGTTTTATCAAAGTATGTTTCACGGTTTGTATGTTGTACGCTTCAGGTTATACTTTTCCATATACATACAATGCGAAAGTCAAAGAAAATTAAAATATGATATAAGTAATGCATTGTACCTGAATGCATATTGAAAGATGCATTTCACGTTACATACATGTGTGGAGCCAAAGAGTTATGTACTGTGGTTTATAAAAGATGAGAAGTCTAAAGGAAAGATACAAAGGAGTTTGTATGTATCTGGGCTTGTATCTAGGAGTGGATACAAGTATTGTTGTATCATTGAAATACAAGTGGAAAGTAAAGTGGGCCCCATCATTTGTATCTCTAGCTTAAATGTTAACAAGATACATCTCTGATATACAAGATGACATACAAGAAAGGATACAAACAAAAGATGTAAGACGAATTCAAAAATCGGTTAAATAAAGGAAAATCTTTATATGTTTGGGGAAATTATATGTTAATAATATACATCTCCAAGATACAAAGGAATAAAAGGAGATTTGTATGGGTTATTTGTATATGCGCTTGTATTTATGAGACATACAAAGAGTGATATACAAATCAAAGATACAAGTATGGATAAAGAAGGAAAAGGGAAATAACATTAGTTATGATTCATTGCATATATGTTTGTATATTGAAAAGATACAAAGGGGACATACAAAGAATAACATACAAAGAAAGATACAGGAAAAACGAGATGTATACAGAAATAAACTAATGGATATAAGTTTAAAACAAAACACTGAAATAGAAAATTTGAAGCCTTAGGCGCATTAATTGTTGTAATTAATGTCGAGCTAACACCTAAAAAGTGTAAATTTCAAAGGAGTTAGGGTAAATTTAAAATCATTTTTCTTTCAGATTTACATTGTCAAGAATTAAAACTGCAGAAAGAAGAATTGCTACAGAAAATTAAATAAAATTTGTCAAGGTGATGGAATTCTAGAAGCTGGACAGAGTAAGAATGGTAAAGTAAGTCAACGACAAAAAGTTGAATTGTCAAGAAATACAGGTATTTATCTTAAAACACTGTTACAATTTAGCTAGTAAAAAAATGTAAAGTAGATTTCAGTGATTTCATTATGAAATGTAAACATCCATTAAATTACTGGTTTAACTATTAATTAACTGGGTTAGGTTATAGAAATGTGAAAGTTAAAATGGAAAAGACAAATAGGGGTTAGGGTAAAATGGTAAAAAACAACAAATTCATAGTAAAACCCTAGGTAAAAAAGAGGTAAAACAAAAAGTTAATAGGGATGCATTTTTCCACAGGATGGCCCCAAAGCAGAAGAAGGTAGATACAAGTGATGCAGTTAAAAAAGAGAGGAAGTCGTGCAAGGAAATAGAGAAGGAAGAATTGCCACTACACAGAGGGTACCCATCATTGATAAGTTACACTGGAGTGGGGACAGACACAAATATTGGGAATTATGATGCAGATGACGTGTTGCAGAAAATCACAGTAGTAGACGCTACGCCTGATATGAAGTGTATATGGGAGAGTGGAATATATAGAGCTGCAGGTTTTCCTTTGGTTATGGAAGCCAGGGATTTGTGTCTAGATTGCATACACTTGTATGACTTAGCTACCAGGAAAGTAATGTTGTGTGATAGACTCATTGCAGACTTGTCCACAAAAGGTATTGCAAGAACATTTAGTCTAGAGATCAATGATGAAATGGTGGATATTGACATAGATCAATACAATGAGGATTTTCATAATAATGAAAGGGATTGTAGAGGCAAGATATTCTACAGTTGGTACATCCCAGAAAACAAACCTAGGGCTATGGCAAGAGTGCACAAGAATCTACTAAGAATATACTTTAAAGAAGAAATATACCTGATGATTACAATGTTAAGTAGATTGGTGGGATTGAGGGAGGGCACTAAGTGTGAGCCATGGATGTTTACTATCATTGAGTTCATGAGAGAAGCAGGAAAAGAGAAAAAACAAATTCACTAGGTTAAGACCATAAGCACAGCCATATGGAAGCAAGTGATGCTAAGGAAGCAAAAGCTGCTACCTTTCTATTTGTCTTCATACTTGTTGTATTCATGTGTAGCAGAGGTTCAACCATTCATACATGGGATAGACAGGGTTGGAACCTTGGGCAATGGTCCAGGTCAGAAACTGGTATATGAGTATTATCTTGATCTGCAGGAAGAGAATGCATTAAAGAAATATGCTTTAGTTAATGATGTATTCTATACCTATATGGTTAGAATTTTAAGGGAAGAGCCTGATAAGAGGATATCTAAAGATGCAGAGGATACAATTGGGCTGTACAATTCATGGTATATTCAATTTGAGCATTTTACTTACATCAAAACTGAGGGATTTGAAGGAAACCTTTCATGCTACCCAAGTATCTGTCCAATAAATTGATTGTTCTAGAGTTTTCAAGGTAGAATTTGAATGCCTTTAGAATGTATAAGAAGAAGTTTAGCAGGGGAAATCTTAAACTACCTTGGTCAATTGGTAGAAATTCATGTTATAGTGAGGAAGTTACTGGTTAAGCAGAACAAGAATTAAGATATTATGGATTTGAGGAGTTTGATTTAGCCAGAAGGTTTGACCCCTTTCATAGAATTCAAAGCTTAATTGATAAAAAGTTTAAACATCAAATACATATTGAAGATTTTTGGTCAGACTGCAAAAATGATAGAGAGGTAAGAAATACAGCTCATAAAAGACTAATAGTTGATCAAATGAGATCTATCGGAGATATGTATGTTCCTCTAGAGGTTGAGGATGATGGAAATGTACTGCATCACAGTTATGAAAGTGCCAGGTTCGCTCCTATTAGAGAGCCCGATTAGTCACAACCGTGGAACACATCTTTGGACATATTGTCCAAACCGGTCATTTTGTTTTCAAAAACATGGTTAAAAGATAAGATTGAAGAGCTCAAAGATGAAGGGAGGGAAATCACATATCCAAAGAAAGGGAAAAAGAGAGTAAGAGAGCCTAGTGATGATCCCCAATGTTTTTACGAGAAGAAAAGAAAGATTGTAGAAGCCAAAATTGTAGAGAAAGATAAAAATGCTACTTTGATGGATCCCTATGCATTGGGAGTGATAGTAGTAGTGTCAACTGGTACATTTGTGGAGACAAAATCATTAAGCCATGATATTAGTATGGAAGAAGCACATACCTCCAAAGAAGCAACAGGATAGAAGGTTAGAAAAGCAGTACCAATACACATGTCAAAAGGGAAAACTTCAAAAACAAGTGAAGTCATAGGAGCATAGCAGGTAGGTACAAAGTTGAGTGATATACCTAGTACATCCACCCCAATAGAAAAAAGACAAACATATGCTCAAGTAAAGATAGAATTGGCTGAACAAATGCTACAAGAGTAAAAAATGCATAAAGCCAAATAGGTCATTGAAATTGTCCACATTGGGAGTGATAGTAGTGAAACTGAAGAGAGGGAAATGTATTCAAGAAACAAAATTGGAGTGGAAGAAGAATCCAGTGAGTTCTTCAGTGAAGAAGAGGAGAAAGACACCCAAGCCAAGATGGAAATTGAACAAGGCCCAGTATATGAAAAGGAAAGGGTATAAGAAGAATCTAGAATAGTAGATCCATTTGGTACCCTGGTGTCTCCTAAAATAATAAAAGATGTGCAAGAAGAAGCACATAAAATTGAGGAGTCTAAAAAGGAAGATGCACCTGAAGAGATAGTAAAAGAAAAACCTGCTCAAGCAAAGGAAGAAACAGGAACATTGACCTCGGGTGTAGATGTATTAAATATTCTTAATATGTATGGTGAATAGAGTGAAGAGGAAAAGAACATAGAAAGTAGGAAAGAACAAGAAAAGGAAGCAAAAGAGGATGATACAATGGTAAGATAACTTGCACATACAGAGCAAATTAGCAGCTCTAAAAAAGAACAAAAGGAAGGTGAAACTACAGAGGATGCAACCAAGAACCCTGAGGGTGAAGAACATACAAAGAACATTGATGAAGGTAGAATTGAAAAGAAATTAGAAGATATAAACATGAGAAATATAGAACAAACACATAAGGAAGAGGACCAAGAAAAAGAATCATCAAAGGGAGAGGGTCCTGAGGAAGAAGATGAGGGTGGAGGGGACACAGAAATTGATGAAGAAGAAAATGAGGGTGAGTCTCAATAGCAGGATGATCCAATGATACAAGAAGCAACCCCTTAACAGTAGCCTCCTCCACAACAACAACAACCACAGGAATAGGGATAAGTGGAAAAGCCTCAGGAAGAGGTAATTAATGAAGAAAAAATTGTTAAAGGCACAAAAGAAGCTCCTTCCTGGTTAGGGGTGGATATAAGGAAAGAAAAGAAGGTACAATTGGTACCTATTGATATCAAAAGTTTATTGGGCGATACAATGCCAAGAAAAGAAAGGAGAAAGGCTAGAACCATGTCAGCCATTCAAAGAGGTCCAGATGGATCTAGGACACTGAACTTGGCCATACCCCAAAAAGAGAAGGCAAAAGGAGAAATAACTATAGATGAGTATAAAATACTCAATTTTGACCTGGGGCATACAACAAGGGAGCAACACATAACTGAGTGGGAAGACATGTACCAGGTGATAGCAAAAATGTTAAGAAAGGATAAAGATAAACATGAATATTTGAAAGGACACATTGTCCAATTGCAACAATTCATTAAGGGAATATTTGATCCCAATACAACAGTGCTAGAATTGCCTAGTGAGATAGCAGTTGTATCCAAGGATGAAATAAAACATATGGAAAATAAAAGGCTTAAAGCCAATGTGTTTGAGGAATGGTTCAAAGATTTCATATAAGAAGGAGAGCAGGTAATAAAACAAGCAGTGGAAAGATGGGAAGTGGCTGCAAGGGAAAAGAATAAATGCAGTGTACTCATACATAATGGCCAATTTAGAAAAGAAGAATGCAAATTTGAATTGGAATAATTAAGGGAAATTGAAGAAAGAGTAGAAGAATTAATAAATGGAGTAATTACCCCTTTAATGGCAAATCAAGTGCCACAGGCGAGGGTAGAACTAAAATTTGAAGAAGATAATCTTTCAAGGTGCATAACAATTGCTCAGGATTTAGAAGAAAGGGCAGATGACATGATCAAAATGCATAAAAGGATAGTGGAAAGACTATTAGATCATGAGTGCATGGATACACCAGCATATGAACTGGAGAGGGGTTTGAAATAATTTAATTCTATTTTTACACCATGTATGGAGAATCCTGAAGCATATCTGAGTAAACAGATGATTGATTCATTGATGGAAGAAAATGCCAAGATGAGGAAATACAAGAAGAAGAGCGAGGGTTCAGAAAATAGAGAAAAGAAACTAAAGGAAGGAATTACAATGCAGGAGTATGCATGGACAAAGAGTCCAGGATGGGACCACACCTTTATAGAAGGTGTAATTAATAATTTCAAATCATATTTGGAGGAGTAGAAAAGGTTAAAAGAGCAAATAATATTGAAAAGGACCAAGTAAGAGGGTATCTACGGGAAAAGTCTACAGGAAAGCAGAAGTCAAAGGAGGAGTCTTATTTTGAAAAGATTCTAATAGAATCCTTTGAGGAAGAAAAGATACCATTCAGATATTTTGAGAAGTGGTTAGAGATGAATATGCACCCTTGATCAATAATAGAAGGATCTTGACCTTAGATTAGGTTTTGTAGCCATAGCAAAATGCAGCTTCAAACTCTATATAAGAGGCTTTGCTATTTGTATATTACTTACACAGGGATTTGTGAAATAAAGCTTGCACTTGTAATTTGTTTAAGCATTTTGAGTAGAGAAGTATTTTAGTTTAAAATAGAGGGAGGTCGCTTGTGTCTACACTAAGGAATACGTGGAATATCTAGCTTCCTTATTGTATCTGTAAGACGTTTGTAAGTTTTCTGTTGATTTGATTAATGAAGCAAACCGGCTATTCATACATTGTAAACTATACATGACTGTATACTTTAAATACAAGTAAAGTTGGGATTCTGCATCTATTTTCTGAGTGTTTTTCTAATTTTTACTTATATTTGAATGTATTATCTCTTTAAAAGCTTGCAATCTTGAATGTGTGTTCATGAAAATACTCAAGGCTTCAGACTTAATGATTTTATCTGTGGATTTGATCAAGTTTGATGTATTTCTTATAACATAGATAATAGAGCATTTAGATCCTGTAGTGAAGTGATGTTCAATTTGAATTTCTCTAACTTTTCCCCAAATATTTGAAGTATTTAGCTCAAATGCAGAGATTTTAAGGAAATTGTCTTACCTTTGAAAGAAGCATGAACAATTGTGTTGATATTTGACAATTTTCATATCAATTTGAAAAGAAAAGCTTGTTGCATTATAAATCATACAAGCCTTGTGATACAGTAATAAATTTATGCAAAGAAATGGATAATTTGTTGATATTTGCAACAATTTGTATAATTCAAGTTCAGTGAGTCATAGATCACCTTAAATCAAGTAAGGGCCCTTGCATATTATAGTTTCACATTAACCTACGAAATTGTCCACAAGGTCAAGACCTGACCATATAGAAACTTGGGATTAAGAACTCTTAATTGATTTCTTCATATCTTTCAAGATAGTTTAGGTTCATTTTGTGAATTTTAAACTTTTGTTATGAATGTGTAAAAACAATCATCAACACATCCTTGGCAAGAAATGAGGTACCCCCTCAAATCCATATATTCTGATATAAGTAACCTTTCAATAGAGGTATCAATCACCCCAATTGTGGACAATACCAAGATTAGGGCACATATCCTTTGGTCTCAAAAATCTTTTAATCTTATGTGATACTCTATAATCCTGATGACCAAGTCCCCTAAGGATTTCCTTGAGAAAGAATTCTTCAAAAACCAAATAGTTAGACCAAGAGCAGTTGCTATCCCAAATGAATTTCCATTCCTGAAAAAGATATACATTACCCTACTCATCTATTATCCTAATTTTTAGTGGTGGCAACCAAGTTTCTCTTTCCACCCTAGGAAACAATAACATATGACACAAGAGGGAGTAGTACTTGAAGTGAATAATAAAGATATTATTCTTTAGTCTTGTCGATGCTGTGTTGAGCCTGTCCTCTATGCATGATGCATAATAAAAATGGGTATTTCCATCCCATTTGTGAATATGACCTGCTAGAACTATAGCAACAATAGGCATTAGAATACTTGCATCTACCCCCAACACCTAGCACATGACAAAACACGTCTTCTAAAAATAATCTTCAAAAAGATCATAACTGAAAGGCTCTTTTTCATCATCCTTGAACTTATGCAAATTGCCATTCTCTCTGGGCATGTGAGAAGGGAGAAACTTCATTTTATAAACAACCGTTGTTCTATGATATTCTTAGAGAAAGGCCCCCTGGTCCAATGGTACGTGAAGGTTAGGATCTAGTATAAACACCTGAAAAATATACTCATAGTCGAATCTGACCAAGATGCTTCCCTTATGAGTATATATGACCTTGTTCTTAGGAGAATAATTCTTGACCAGTGACTGTATCATTTCAACACTAAGAAAGACATTGGTGACCACCAACCTAGCCAATCCCAACCTCTAGGAATTATTCATTAGGCTCCTCCTTAGACATTTGTAGAAATGATCCTTGAACAATGCATACCCATCAATTGGGAGGATAGCATCCCTGCAACCTCCATGAGTATTAGAGAGTCTTTTTGCCAATATGCCTAAACCAGGTAATTGGCAGGGTCTCTTGGGAGACCCAGGAAATTGAGTTAGGATATCATCATTGAATTCACTATCTCTCTTTCTACTTGTCTTTTTTACAGTATTTTGGGATGAGTTGGCCATATTGACTATGTGGGTTTTAGGGTTTTTGGTTTCTTAGTAATCCTTCAATCAACCTTACAACTATTTGTTCTAATTGGATAACCTTTAAGCAAATTTTAGACAATTAGGAACACTAGCAATTGACACAATTTGAATGAAACTACCATTCTTAGGAAAAGAAAACCTAATACACCTGAGAAAGAAAGGAGCACTTACGAGTTGTTAGCGATAATTTTGACTCCTAGCTGGTTGATTAATCCTTCGTTCAATGCAAAAAACTAAGAAATTTTGGTTGGGGGATAACTGCAGAGCTTAGGGATCAAATTTGTACATTCAATAATGCAAATAAATATGCATGGGACCTCTTAAAATAGACCTAGGTTGCCATTAATGTCAAACATGTGAGGGTAGACAACCATTCTGAACATTGAATATCTACTGTAGATCTCCTTAGATCAATGACTGTCATTGAGGTTTGAATTTGCCTTGGCAGAGATAAATATTACTTTATGACTTAGTGCCTTTATGCCACAGTGGTACCTTTGCCAACTCACAATGAGTCAGTTGAATCCTTGGCAAAGTTCTTGGTCCCATAAAAATGCTTGTTTTGTTGACATCATGGACAAAGTATACACGTCGGTCCATGTCACATCCTTGACGGTCCCATGGAAGCTTGCAGCTAGTCTCAGCGAATGAATACATTACCACGAAATGATACTAAAATACAAAGGTTTACCACGTTAGCTTCATTGTTCTGTGTGGCATGCTTACTCACTTCAGTGAAGGCTTGAACTCATATGAAATGCTTTGTCAGAATGGATTAACATGACCTGTCAGCTGACACAGATGATTTGTGTTCCCATGGAGATAAGAAATTAGACCTAGTGAAGTAGAAAACTCTAGCAAAAATAGAAATTAACTGACACAGGACATTGATGATGCATAACTTAAAAGGCATTTCTAACATGTATGATAAAGTTTCTTTTAAGAGAGGCTCTAGACCGATGACCTAGCAAAGGGGGCCAGTAAAATGAATGACATATGACAATCAAAGGGCAACATAAGATACCGAGAATGACTTATCAGTGGTCAATGGAAGATTATAAAGTGGGATACATAAAAGCCATTGCAATAAGGTTTTAGGCTCTTTTAGGGTTTTACAAGGGTTTATTAAGCCTAGACAAATGAGACTAGGGGCAAAAGCATTCATTGAAATGCAAGTCCAAACACCATTGTTGACATCAATGACAATCTATATGCAACAGTCTCCCCCTTTGTCATTGATGGCAACACTTAACCTGATAATGCATGTATTTCTCCCCCTTTGACATCAATGGAAAAGGGCTAGTGATCTTCTTCTATTCCATAAAAAACAAATAGGCTCCCCCTGTCTGAATATTTGTTATCATCTTTTATTAAACAACTCCCCCTAAGGGGTAGACTCAGTTTCTTCATTTTCATGAATGATATATATAGAGTGCCTATTACTTATTACTCTAACTTATTCACAACATATCTATAAAATCACCAAAATTTGTCTTACCTTCATAGAATTTTCTATTTACAAGTAAGGTAGCACATTCGTATAGATTACTTTTAATTAAGCAAGTGATGCATCTTAGTTCTTCTTTGTAGAAGATAGGATGTGTAGTTGACTTTCAAACTGAATGTCTAACTCTTTTGCTTCCTCCTGAGTGGTTGGCACCTTCACCTTTTGTGCAACATTTTCTACTTCTGTTAGAGTGCCAGTCAAAACTGCTAGTCTCATACTTATTGGTTCTCTCAATTGCCCAACTTCATTCTGTTGGGTGAATATTTTGTTATTAGCTAACTGAGAACAAAATGGTTATATCAACCACAGTACAATGAGATTAAATCTCTCCTCTTAGAAAGGGGAGGCTCCCTTCTTATTGCTAACTAAATCAACTAGTAATTAAACTATGTGTAGACACCTAAAATTGGACTACTCTACAAACCAATTTTCCATACCTCGCACTCATCTACTCCCCCAATCTGCATATCCCTGGTGATCAATTAACTCACCTAATTAATCCATTTAACCTTACAACCCTATCCTCATCAATTGAATGAATATTCCTAATATTTATTTAGTTGATTTATCCATTTCCCTAATCCCTGTTAATTAGATAAATCCTACTTATCTGATTAACCTAGACTTAAGTTAATTAAGATAACACTTAATTAACCTTGTCCCCCACTATCATCCACTCACTGAATTTAAAATTTAGTTGTCCCCCACTCTCATCCACTCACTAAATTTAAAATTCAGTTGTCCCCCATTCTCATCCACTCACTGAATTTAAAATTCAATTGTCCCCCACTCTCATCCACTCACTGAATTTAAAATTTAGTTGTCCCCCATTATCCTCCACTCTTCCCAAAATGAGAATTTTTAATTCATCCCCTAGGAATAAAAGATTCACTTTTATTCCTAGCCCTTGATCTCATCAAATGAATCCTCACCCTCCATCCTCATCTCCAAGATCCTATAAATTGGACCCCTCTCTAAGCCATTTAGAGAGACTTCTTCATGCACCAAACCTCTGCCCAAATCTCTCCAAGAGGGACCTCTTCATGCATCAAAACTCTATCAAAATCACTCCCCAATCTTCTCATCTCATCAAAACTCTGCCAAAATTATCTCTCATCCTCATCTCCATCTCCATCTCAGTCCAAATCACTCATCTACATTGTGTTGTAGGCATTGATGCAATCCACATTAGTCATTCTAATCACGGGAAACATCTGAGGAGCTCTAATCAGGTGCAGCTCCTTCCCGCATGTATTCATGAGTTAGAAGGAAGGTATAATCATGTTAGTTTGCATTAGATTAGTTTTAATCTTCATTCTAATTTCATTGATCACACTATGCTTATGTACACTATAACTATCCATGAGGGTATCTTCATTAGGATATTCTCTTTTTTCAAAATAAGGGCTTTGATGATCACAACAAATAAGAAACTAAATAACACCAATTGGAGCAATAATAGCCAATACCTAGTTTCTATTAGATGTAGGAATAACAAGAATGATACCAACAAATGATAGTAACTAGAAAATCCATAAAAGCACAAAATCTTTTTCCACTTTCCAATATAGTTATAAAGATAACAAAATGATATGTGTTGTAGCCCACACTCTCTCAATGCATATCATAGTAAGATTTCACAAACAAAGATAATAACTTCCAGCTGAAAGACTCCAAGTTGTTCCCTAAATATGATTCCAAAAGTAACAAGTGCAGCAAGTTGTATCTCAGAGTCTATCAACAAACAACACAACAGATCCACAAGAATATAGCTAACAATTGTGGTACAAAGTCTACAAGTTCTCAAAAAAATTCATACACAATACATATAGCTCCAAATGCAATATGATAACACAAGGTTTATCAATATCAAATCTGATTTTCCCTTCAATAATGAAATAATACATCACTCATAAACTAAATTCAAGATAACATGACAAGAGAGACATAAGAACACTCTTACATAAAAAAAATGTACTCCAAAACAAAGGTTGGAGAAAATATGCTTCTTTTATTGATCAATTCTCGATATGCACATTCAACACAAATATTCAAGTATGCTTCACAAAATCGAGAGCATTTTGTTTCAAACGATTAAAGATTATATTTACAAGAGAGGCCTTCTTATTTATATGAAGAGGTCGAGAGTGAAAATAGGAAATACTATAACAACTTTGACTTATTAAAAAACTGAGTCCTAATTGACTTATGACTCTGTCTCACAAATCCATGTAATCTATTTTTTCAAAATGACATTGCTTTTGTCAATCAAAATTTACAAAGCTTGGAAACTAAACATGAAAAATATCTAAGTGTCCTTAGGCACATATTCATCAGCTTCATCCTTCTCCAAGAACTCTTCATATCTTTCCATAGTGGCATGTACTTCATTATTGTCTAGCCCTAGAGTATGCTTGGAAATGATAAGCACCCGAGTGATAGAGTCAGTGAGGGTATCAGGTACACCCTTGTGCTTATTCAGTAACTTCTGTAGTCTATTTAGAATTGTCTGGATCTCCATCAACCTGTCAAGTGAAGTCAATGAAAAGACTTCTGTTTCAACTTCTATCTGCACCAGGTTGGTGAATTCCTGAATGACTGTATCTTTAGGGAGTATCTTCTGGTTGTAATCAAGCATATGACATGGTAGATCTGCTAGCTCATTAGAAATGTCTCGAGCCTTGTTTTCTCCCCTTTCAAGGTCCTTTTTTAGATTGAGTATCAGGCATTCAATAGTATCCTTTTTTTGTATCATATCCTCTTGATACTCTACATACTTTCTCCTATCAGGGATGACCTCATGTTCAATCAACACATCAATTTTGAAATCTCTCATCTTGTTCCAAGAGTCAAGATCTTGCTCACCCAGCTACAAGTCTTGTGAGAAAATCTCCAATGTTTGACTGATGTCATTACCAACTTTGCCTAGGTTCTCATAAAGTTCAATGACCAACTTTATAAGTAATGAACCCTAGGCAAGCACTCTATCTATCTAAGCATCCACAGCTTGACCCTTTGCACCAATTTTTTTAGCTTTCAAAAAGGCTTCATTTCTTGTGCTAGTGCAAATAGGTTCAATCTATTCAGATGGATGAGTTATTTTGAGAAGCACTGATTTTAACCGATCGATTTGTATTTTGAGTTGGTCCTTTCTAGCTTTATCCATGTCATATCTATCTAGCAAAGCATTCAGTTGTGCTAGAAGGTCTTCCTTTGCACTTTCATGAGTTTTCTTTCCCAGATCAACTCTAGTGATGACATAATCAGGGTTTTGAAAGTTAATATTGTTAGATGAAGGAATTGGAATCTCTGCATATTTGTGTGTTGTTTCTTCGATAAACACTCTTGACAAAGTCTTAGCCTTTTTGGTTGCTTTTGACTTTGTGGCAACCAATTGACCAAAATCAAAGTCATCTTGTGAAACAACTTGATTCTTTCTTTTTGGGTTGATGTGGCACAATCCATGGTGGAAGGACAAATTTGTCACATTTGACTTCTGTAGTGGTGGTCTGAGTGGACACAGGTGGAACTATAGAATCTTGTGACTTCAGTGGAATGGGTTAATCTTGCAGTGATACTGACACTAGTGAAATATGAGTAACAAGTGGAGGAGTCTGAGTTTGTATAGCTGAGGGGTTTGCATCAAAATCTACTTGAGTAGAAGTGGAGGACAAGAATTTCTCAAATTTTGATTGGACTATTGAGTCAATTAATTAAATATGGACATCAGATAAACTAGGCAAAGATGAAAGAGACCCAAGAATATTATCAACATTATCTAATGGTGTATCAAATAAGGACTAATTTTTAGGTGTTGAAGGGGAAGAATTCATATAATGAATGGACACATTAGGTGATGGTGATTTAGAATTATTTGGAATACCTGGTGATTGTCGTGCACCTAACATTACATGAACTATAGAAGTTTGTACCTTTGAAATCACATGAGTGTAAGGAGGGGATGTCACTTGAGCAGACTTGGCTTGTGAGTTGTCAATGGGTTCTTGTGACTCATTTTCTGCCACCTCCTCTTTCTCAACACACTGCTATGTAGAAGTTCCATCCTTTTCCTTTCCTTTGCCCTTACTTCCTATTCTGAAGACAAAATTGAGTCTTTCTTTACTAGGAGTGGTATCCTCCTTGTTCTTTGTCCTCAACTCTTCCTTTTTTCATGGAGGTCCTTATGTTTGTTCTTCCTCAGAGCCTATTAAAAAAGGCTTCAATTTCATACCTTTACTACTCATCCAAACATTGGTGTTTGTAAGAATCAGTTGAAATCTTTGTCTCACATAGGTCAGCTCTTTCTGAGACCATTGGATAGTAGGCAGAGGGCTATCAACAATATTGTTGTCTACATATGCAGTATCTACTATGTCCCCTTCATCCTGCATATACTCAGGTACATCAATCAATTGGAAATTCCTTACTTGATCTAGAGTGAGCCTATTGTAATCCATCCTTCTGACATCTTCATCAGTTCTACATTCTACCTAGATATCCTCAATCATGTGTACATGAGTATAATTTCCTTTCAACTTATTCTTCATGCCACAATAGTCAAAATATTTTCTTTTCTTGTACCTCTTCAATGTTATCCACTGCAACTTAGTATCCATAGCTTTAACTTTTAGAGTTGTAGAGATACCATATCTCCCAATCTTAAATTGGAATTTGAATCCCCCTCGGTGTGCATTGGCTTGCTTAACATGAACATCCATTACCTACCTGCACAACTCCATCATGACCATCTTGTCCCCTAGATATCTGGGTAACATGTATGGTTGCCCACTAAAATAACTTGCCCTGAGATATGTGAAAGTAGGAAACTAAAGAAAGATGCATCCAAACTTCTTTACCTATTCCCAGGCTTGATCAGACACTCTCTTTTCCTCAATTTATTTTTCCAACAAGCAAATGTAGTGGTAGAAAAAGGCATCATTCACCGTTTGATAATGCTTGATGCATTCTATTAGGGTGAGCTGAGGTTGTACTTATACATATGGATTAATCTTCTGTCACATTCACAAATTAACCCTAGAAAATGCTTTATAGAAGTAACAACATAAACTAAATAGGAAGTCATATAAAATGTCAAGGTGGTCGACACCGAAGCCAGCTGCTCACATATGGAGTCACTAATTTATTGACCCCCACCATATATTTTTCTCACCTTTTTTGATAATATGGATGTATTGAAACATCTAGTCTTGGAAGACATTTGATGTTGCGAGGCCCTTCACCCTACTGAGAAGGGTAATGAGATCACCGACCTCCTCAATGAAATCACTCCTAAAGATATTCTTGGGCCATCTTGATATGGAAGGATGAGGAGTTTTGAGCCATCTAGTGTTGATGGTCCTTTTGGATCTCTCAGTATGATCATCATAATACTTTTGTACTTCTCCAATGGAAAGATTAAAATAATTCTCAATGTTAGGACATTTGAACAATGAATCAAAGAAGTTTGCATCAAGTTGAATAAGCACATTCACATCAGCATTTGATATACTGTTAGTATCTTTGTCAAACATCCCTTCCATGGCCAAGACAAAATCTGGGTTCTGAGCTAACACCGAGAAGGTAGAAACCAAGTGTATATCACTGTTTAAAACACATTTCATATTTTGGGGCAATGGTTGCTGGTTCAGTCTCTTTGTATCTTTGATTTCATCCACATTTGACTCGAATTGAGTAGCTGGAACAACTCCTTGAAACTTATACTTCATCTTCTTTTTTGGAGAGGACTCTAACATTGACAAATGAACTACAAAAATATGATTTTTTGAAGAAACTACAGAGTTAGGAAGATCTCGTTCAAAATGCCTTATGTAAAACCTTGAGAAAACATATCATCTTCATGATCAAAGATATTCATTTGTTGGATTAGGAAAAATCTTACTTTGAAGTACCACTTTGCATTTTACAGTGTTATAAAAATTTTGAATTTCAAATGCAGGTTGAAGTTTAAACTCTGACCTGCATGTTTTTTAATGCATTAAAGATATGTCAATCAGGGTTTAAGATCTGATTGACATTGGGAAAAATTTGGAAAACATAACATGCACATCGAGTTTTAACTCCGATGTGCATATCTCAAGGGGTAGATGAAGATGCACATCGGAGTTTAAACCCTGATGTGCATGTCACATGTGAGGCATAAGTAAAAACTAGTGTTGAAAGTCTAAAGGTGTAGATCAAGATTTAAACCCTGACCTACACATTGAACTTAAGGTTTGGTCAACAACATAAAACATGTCATGTGGGTTTTAAATTCTGCATGACACTTTAAACTTGTGTCATGCAGAATTTAAAACCCGCATGACACATAGCTTATGTGTTATGTTTCGAAGCCATGGCAAGTTATTTGGGGATGGTGTGCAGGGTTTATTTCCCACACAATTGTTGTCAATCAAATATGTACCCTATGCTAAGCTTAAAAAAGACTTAGCTATCTATTGACATATGGAAACACTCTCAGGATGTGGGTTTCCTATAGCGAGAGTGAATCTCCAGAGTGAGTTGGTTCCCTTATGATTTTTTCTAAACTATTGACTTGTCTGAGAAAAGGGAAGAGGAGTAACTGAAATTAAATTCTTTTTTTAATCTAAAATGATTCTAAAATCTAAATATTTACCCACAAACAACGCTCAACCCTATAACCTCCTTAGTTTCACCTAAGTCCAACAATCCAAAAGTACTTCATATGAAGGTTTAACTTAAACACAACACACAACCTCTATTGAATGGGAAAAAGCTACACATATTTCAATAACAATGAGACATAATCAAAGGATTAAACATCATAATCATAGTGAAAACATCAAATCAAAGCTATGTAGGAGGCAACAAATGTGAAACAAGAATGCTTTGCTATATTGAAATGAAAGGGGTACCTCTAACTCTAAAAACTATGAGCTAAAATCAGTTTACAAACTCTCTGCCTATGCTCAAGAGAGAAGAAACAAGGATATCAACTGCCTAAAACCAAGTCCTCCACCCTCCTTTGTAGCCAAAAGGCTTTCTAAAAAATGAGAAAGGATGGAATAGCTCAGCAAAACTGAAAAAGGCAACTTCCCAAGCCATTCCCGAGCTCCATAAAAAAGCCTCCATAACAGGGCCCAAAATGCCTCCAAACTGGAAATAATAGCTGTCAAAATCTTCTGTCAAGTGGCCTCCACCAAAATATTCCTTAAAATATGCTTTATCTGCCCAAAAAGACACTATTTTTGTCCTTATCCACCCAATTTTGCGCAAAGAAAGCAAATTGAAAAAAGAAAGATCTGCTTTGTTTTATTTTGCTTTAACTACATTAAAATAACATTTATTTTAAAGCAATTTATAAAACATTGCTTTAAAACAAAGATTTACAATGTTTGCAGTTTTATCCTATACCCCTATTCGATTTGATTTTTGACAAAACAATAATACAAGGCTTATATTTTCCTTATTTTGCCAAGTATATTGCAATTAAAATTTTTGATTTTGTACAAAAAATCATAAAAATATGAAGGGCATTACATATTATTTGCAAAAATAAAAGCCTGGTGGGCTTATCTTCATATGACATGTCTCTACATCATTTAAGCATATGGACTAGTCTCATTTTCCAAATGAACGGTTTGTAGGCATAAGCTCCATCCCTATGGGGTCTAAGGCATAACATTATCCTCTCCAAAATATCTCCAAGGCATTAAAAAGACAATCTGCCCCTAAGGCATAAAGCCTTCACAACATGTTACTAGGGCCAAATAAATGCCTAGGCAAGTGTTTCTATGGCCACATACCCACAATGGCATTAAGAGAGGTCTCAAAATAAATAAAAATGTGACAAATCCCCACTTAACACTTAGGGCAAAGTGAGCCCTCAAACAAAACTTTCAAACCCTAAACTCCATTTGTCATTTTGCATTTTCAACTTTGTGGAGAGGAGGCTCTGTGGCGATGCCCAGCTAGGGTTTCAAGCATGGTCTCCATGGATTTTACATAGAAAAGGAAAGGTAACTCTGTCTGATGCACATTTGATTTCCATTCTTTGGCTTTCTTGAGGTGATAATGGCTTTTGAGTCATGGCTGTAGCATTATCTGATGGATTTGTTCGGCATTTGTTTCATTATCATTTCTTGCCTATGTGCTCGAGGCCACCATGGTGAATGAGTTCAAACCCCTCACATGAATCTTCAAGAAATAAGAAAGGTGAGTTCTTCATCTACTATACTATGCATCCTTGTCTGCAAAAATGACATACTTTTCTGACCATTTATATATAGTATAAATTTGAACCCTTTTATTCTCTATGTCTACTTGTCCCTTTAGAACACCAAATGGTTTAAAATAATAAGAAAATTGAGCTCTAACTTTTCAAAAGCCATGGCCATCTATGGCATTCTGAACATTTATTTGTGATCTTTTCTCTATATCTTGTATGGATATACATTCTATTGCCCTTTTTTTTTCTCGGGCCGCCATGGGGAATGGGTGAGGCTTGTTTAAGTCATCATATCAAGGGTATTTGAGCATACTCTTCTATAGAAAAATGATGGTAAAGGTTTTTAAACTTCAAACTCTGCATCATTCTTTGTTCCATATATCATGATAAGGGTTTTGTTAAAAAATAATATCTTGGCAACCGCTCAAACTGGGTGCCTTCAATTCCTTGTATGTAGAAGTCAATGACATCAAGTTGTTCTTAAGGAGCCACGACAATATACTGTAGCTCTTTCATGGTATATATATTTAGCATTATCACATATGTGGGTTTTATTCATGGCTATTCCAAATGTATTTGCAAACCGTAACTCTTCAGCTTGTACTCAGCATGTTCTTTGTTACATCATCCTGACAGTGGGGTCATAACCATCCCCATAAGCTCTTTATACTCTATAAATGTTGTATCTTTCATTTTCAAGGAGCTTACAACAACACTTGTAGCTTTTGACCTATTGATCCCATTACAAAAGATTACTATGGCATTTTACAATACTGTGGCAGATGATTTTAAGCCTCTATGACTGTTTCTTACTTTAAATGATAATGGCATACTTCAAAATGATAAATACCTGTTACATGTTACATGTTATCGAAATGTCATCTTGATAGCTACTCCTTATTGCATCTGTTGTACCATTAGCTGGTCTATACTTATGCTATTCATATTTCATTTGATGACTGGTATTGATCATGTTGCTTAGCCTAATGTATCTTTGTGGCTCTAATTTATAAGAAATGGCATTATGAGAGAGGATCTCAGTCTGACTTTGCATTTGTATAATGATATCTTTGCTTCACTACTAAAAGCAATTATGCCACCCTTTGGTTGATGGATAGCCTAGCACTAATTTCTCTTCTAATCATGATGACTGCTCTTGTAAACATTACCTGACTGTAACCTTGCATAAATATTTCTGTACCATTTCCATTGATGAATATGTTCTTAATGATCACGATGCAAGTGACTGTATCTTGTATATGTTATGACTACCTTATCAGAGATGTGACTGTTTTGGCACAATTGTTCACCATGAAAATGGAGTTGTTGTTCACACATTGCTTCTAAATAAGATGAAGGCAATTCTATTATCTTTATTTGTAATCTCTCTTGCCTACTAGAAGGTTGACATGGCATTGCTTACTTGTAATCAGGTTTATTGAATTTACAACATAGATATATCTGCTATTTCAGCTTGCAACTACAAGTGCTACTTCATGTAGATAAATATGAGCATAGCAAAAACACTCTAAATTTTAATTGCAAACATCATTCCTTTGCTATTTATGTGGACTGATATATACACCTCACTTGAGGTTTTATGCTCATATTATATGTATGCACTTAACCTACAACTATAATAGCTTACATATTTCTTCTGACAGTTATAATGGCTCATGCATGCTCACTATTATGACTTCTTAACATACCTTCCATTTGTGATTATGCTTGGTTCATAGTGATATGGTGATGTAGTCCTATATCCCCCTGTAGTCATCCTTTTTTTGATCTGAGACTAAATATCATTATATTGCTACTCCAAGTTGATGTCTTTGCTTAAGCACTATAAACTCTGCTTGCAGGGTTCCTGTAGCAAGACTATTTCATTGTTATTGAACTACCTCCTAATAGCTGTAGCAAAGTATTGATATGGCTTCCTTCATGTTGTTGGCTATCCTTTACCAGATGAGACACTATTGATACACATCTGATTATGCACTTGAAAGCTTCCTATATTGGTATTGTATTCCATCTGTCCTTTCTGTAGGAAGGCACTTTGAATGATACATTGAACAAAATCTTCCATGTCAAGCAATTTTCTTACTGATGTATGGTTGATACTCTATCTTGTTTAGATTATCAATCACAGATGAGTATTTAGACTTATGAATCTATACAATAAATCTATTTCATCCCTCTCCAAGATGAGAGGTAGAAAAGCATGTTGGGCTCAACCCTTGTGGGAGCCTCATTTTACACCACATGTTGATATGTCTTCCATCAGCTACATGACTTATCCTATACCTGCAAATAAAACAAACAGATTAGATAAAACAATGAAGTTCAATGATTGTTTCTCTTTTAGTTCCTCTTGTATGTGAATGATGTTCATTTGATTAGTGTACTATAGGTAATGTGTTATGCCTCTTCTGATATGACATAGAGATCTCATAACCGGAGCTCTAACAGGACCTTTCCCAATTTTTTGTAGGTTTTTATCGAGGATCAGGAGCTGGACAGGATGGCAACATCAGAGATTGAAGACTGTACAAGGCAATGATGGCTATGACCTTCTCTCCCTATATTTAGATGCATAGTATTTTCCCTATATTTGCATTTGCTCAGCTATTCCCACAGCTTGTGTGGGACATTTGATCTATCATTATTTATTTCAATGCAATGTTTATCCTTTTATGTATCTCAATTTGTAAATGAATAATCATTGTAGTGAATGAAATACTTATCTTTCCTATGAATTTTCTGTAATGCAATGAATGATATGAAAATCCTTTCTTTTCTTGAACAACTGAAACTGTAATATCACTGAAACACAACAACTATGCAAATAACTCATAATAGAAGAATGTTAACCTTCACTTTAAAAAAAATGAATTTGTTGTACTAGCTCTACCAATTTGAGCTGTAAGTGAAAAATGGTAACATTTCTGGCGACTTCTACTATACGCTTGCCTACTAAGCATTGGATCAGTTGCCTTGAATATCCATTGGGCATTGAGTCATACTCTGCTCTTCTCAAACTCAAAAAACACTAAAACTTAGCTCTCTAATCACTTCAAATAGCAACAAAAAATTGAAAACAAACTGAACTAAATGCAAACTAATAGGCCTTGGTGGCCAGAAAACTTACACAACAGCACTTAGAGAAATGAAACTAACCGAAAAGAAATGTGCATGAAGCACTTATTAATAGAAACACTACTCTAACCTACTCTAACCAACCCAAAATTGATGGTCAAACAAAACCATTCATAGGTTCAAGAAAATAACTTCCCTTTCTCTGCAATCTACAATACTCCAAAAACTGGTGACTTGACCATAAGAGGCAGAATAAAAACAAATAGCCATCAAACAACTGCAACACCATTCTGAACAGGAACATGCAATTACTCACCCATTTAACTTGTTTGGTAAATTGATCAAACAAACAAGTAAACTGATAGTGTTCAACTAGGTACCTCCCTAGATCAGTGACATTATGAGGTTGCCCCTTTCTATTGGCTTCCAATCTAGCTAGATATCTAATAAGACACCCTCTAGAAGGTTTTAGACTGAAAATAACAGAATCATCTGCATCTTGCATGATAGCCCGCTATGTGGCTTCCTCCTCTTTGGTTAGTGGATCATCCTCCTCCATTAGAGTAGCTAGTAGCTTATCAAAATTGTCACAACTCAGAAGAGCTATACTAGGCTTAAAACATTCAAGATTGTTCAAGGAAATACACTCTAAAATGGGTGTTTCTTCTTCAAATGAAGGCAAGAATTCAAACAATGAACTCACATCTTGTAATAAGCCATCAATTTTCTCAACATCTTCAAGTTGCTCTGTGAAACAAGAGGGTAGCTCCTCTAACCAATCGAGATCAGGCTGCTGGTTATGCTGCTCTATAACCAATGACTCATTCAGGAATACAGTCACCTCCTGTGCTTGCTTTGTTGTTCCAAATAACTCTCTTCCAAAGAGGTTGGCCTGACAGATAAAATATCTTAGTGTGAGCAGAAAAGGTCAATTTTAGCTTGCAAAAGATCTTCCTTAAGCTCTTGATCATTTGAATTAGGGTTTTCTTCACAAATTTGTCCTTGGATCAATGCCATGTTGTCAGATTGTTTAGTTTCAATCAGCAACTCATCACAAGGTTTGATATATCTCTGTTGTTCTGAAATTAGTGTCCTTGATATGAACATGGTTTCCTCATCTGAATGAACAAATTCAAGTAACTAATCAAACAAAGAAACTGATTTCTCCTCCTCATACAGATTCATCTGTACCTTGCTTTCATGCATCTTATCAACAGTATTAGAAAAATTTGCAAAGGAATCAAAATGCAGAGTATTCAGGGTCATAGTTGAATCAACTTGCTCTATGCAAACATCAACAACCTCTTCATATGAATCAACCTCTTGCACCAGTTGATTTTCTAAAAAAATCTTAACATCTTTTACAACACAAGGAAGCTCCTAAGTGCAAACATTGGTGGATTCATCGGGAGGAGTCTTTCCTTGTTCGATCTTCTTTTGCTCTAACCGATATTGCTCCATAGCTATATGCAATAAATTTATATTTCTAACTTCTTTCATGGTGAATGAGTCATTTTGTAAGACAATAGGCCCATCCTTATAAAGGCAAATAATGACACATTGAAACACTCTCAGGATGTGGGTTTCCTATAGCGAGAGTGAATCTCCAGAGTGAGTTGGTTCTCCTTATGATTTTTCTAAACTATTGACTTGTCTGAGAAAATGGAAGAGGAATAACTAAAATGAAATTCTATTTTTTTAATCTAAAATGATTCTAAAATCTAAATATTTACCCACAAACAACTCTCAAGCCTATAACCTTCTCAGTTTCACCGAAGTCCAACAATCCAAAAGTACTTTGTATGAAGGTTTAACTTAAACACAACACACAACCTAGATTGAATGGGCAAAAACTGCATAGATTTCAATAACATTGAGACATAATCAGAGGATTAAACATCATAATCATAGTGAAAACATCAAATCAAATCTATAGAGGCAACAAATGCGAAATAGGAATGCTTTACTTTATTGAAATGAAAGGGGTACCTCTAACTCTAAAAAATATGAGCTAAAATCAATTTACAAACTCTCTTCCTGTGCTCAAGAGAGAAGAAACAAGGAGATCAACTGCCTAAAACCAAGTCCTCCACCCTCCTTTATAGCCAAAAGGCTTTCCAAAAAATGAGAAAGGATGGAACAACTTAGCAAAACTCAAAAAGGTAACTTCCCAAGCCATTCAAGAGCTCCATAAAAAAGCCTCCAAAATAGGGCCCAAAATGCATCCAAACTGGAAATAACAACTATCAAAAAATTATGTCAACTGGCCCCCACCAAAATCTTCCTTAAAATATGCTTTATCTGCCCATAAAGACACTATTTTTGTCCATATCCATGCAATTTCGCCCAAAGAAAGCAAACTGAAAAAAGAAAGATCTGCTTTGTTTTATTTTTCTTTAATTGCATCAAAATAACATTATTTTAAAGCAATTAATAAAACATTGCTTTAAAACAAAGCTTTACAACGTTTGTAGTTTTATCCTATACCCCTATTCGATTTGATTTTTGACAAAACAATGATACAAGGCTTATATTTTCCTTATCTCGCCAAGTATATTGCAATTACAATATTTGATTTTTCTACAAAAAATCATAAAAATATGAAGGGCATTACATATTATTTGCAAAAATAAAAGCCTGGTGGGCTTATCTCCATATGATATGTCTCTGCATCATATAAGCATATGGACTTGTCTCATTTTCCAAATGAACGGTTTGTAGGCATAAGCTCCATCTCCATGGGGTCTAAGGCATAACATTAGCCTCTCCAAAATAACTCCAAGGCATTAAAAAGATAATTTACCCCTAAGGCATAAAGCCTTCACAAAATGTTACTAGGGCCAAATAAATGCCTAGGCAAGTGTTTCTATGGCCACATACCCACCATGGCATTAAGAGAGGTCTCAAAATAAATAAAAATGTGACAAAATCCCCACTTAACACTTAGGGTGAAGTGGGCCCTCAAACAAAACTTTTGAACCCTAAACTTCATTTGTCATTTTGTATTTTCAACTTTATGGAGAGGAGGCTTTGTGGCAGTGCCTAGCTAGGGTTTCAAGCATGGTCTCCATGGATTTTACATAGAAAAGGAAAGGTAACTCTGTCTGATGTACATTTGATTTCCATTCTTTGACTTTCCTGAGGTGATAATGGCTTTTGAGTCGTGGTTGTAGCATTATCCGATGGATTAGTTTGGCATTTGTTTCATTATCATTTCTTGCCTATGTGCTCAAGGCTGCCATGGTTAATGAATTCAAACCCCTTACATGAATCTTCAAGCAAAAAGAAAGGTGAGTTCTTCATCTACCGTATTGTTCATCCTTGTCTGTGAAAATGGTATCCTTTTTTGAGCATTTATATATAGTATAAATTCAAACCCTTTTATTCTCTGTCTACTCATCCCTTTAAAACCCTAGATGGTTTAAAACACTAAGAAAATTGAGCTCTAATTTCTCACAAGCCATGGCCATCTATGGCATTTTGAACATTTATTTGTGATCTTTTCTTTGTATCTTGTGTGGATATACATTCTATTTCCCTTTTTTTTTCTCAGGCTGCCATGGGGAATGGGTGAGGCTTGTTTGAGTTGTCATATCAAGGGTATTTGAGCATACACTTCTGCAGAAAAAAGATGGTAAGGGATTTTAAACTTCAAGATTTGTATAATTCTTTGTTCCATATATCATGATAAGGGTTTTGTTAAAAAACAATACCCTGACATCCAGTCAAACTGGGTGTCTTCAATTCCTTGTATGTAGAAGTGAATGACATCAAGTTGTTCTTAAAGAGCCGTGGTAGTATATTGTAGCTCTTTCATGGTATATATCTTTAGCATTATCACATATGTGGCTTTTATTCATGGCTGTTCCAAATATATTTGCAAACTGTAACTCTTTAGCCTGTACTCAACATGTTCTTTCTTACATCATCATGACAGTAGGGTCATAACCATTCCCATAAGCTCTTTATACTCTATAAATGTTGTAGCTTTCATTTTTAGGGAGCTTACAACAACACTTGTAGCTTTTGACCTTTTGATCCCGTTACAAAAGATTACTATGGCATTTTACAATATTGTGGCAGATGATTTTAAGCCTCTATGACTGTTTCTTACCTTAAATGATAATGGTAGACTTCAAAATGATAAATACCCATTACATGTTATTGAAATATCATCTTGATAGTTGCTCCTTATTGCATTTGTTGTACCATTGGATGGTCTATACTTATGCTATTCATATTTCATTTGATGACTGGTATTGATCATGTTGCTTAGCCTACTGTATCTTTGTGGCTCTAATTGATAAGAAATGGCATTATGAGAGAGGATCTCAGTCTCACTTTGCATTTGTATAATGATATCTTTGCTTCACTACTGAAAGCAATTATGCCACCCTTTGGTTGATGGATAGCCTAGCACTAATTGCTCTTCTAATCATGATGACTGCTCTTGTAAACATTACCTAACTGTAACCTTGCATCAATATTTCTATACCATTTCCATTGATGAATATGTTCTTAATGATCATGATGCAAGTGACTGTATGTTGTATATGTTATGACTACCTTATCAGAGATGTGATTGTTCTAGCACTATTGTTCATCATGAAAATGGAGTTGTTGTTCACACATTGCTTCTAAATAAGATGAAGGCAGCTCTATTATCTTTATTTGTGATCTCTCTTGCCTACTAGAAGGTTGACATGGCATTACTTACTTGTAATTAGGTTTATTGAATTTACAACATAGATATATCTGCTATTTTAGCTTGCAACTACAAGTGCTACTTCCTGTAGATAAATATGAGCATAGCAAAAACACTCTAAAATTTCATTACAAACATCATTCCTTTGCTATTTATGTGGACTAATATATACACCTCACTTGAGGTTTTATGCTCATATTATATGTATGCACTTAACTTGCAACTGTAATAGCTTACATATTTCTTCTGACAATTATAACGGCTCATGCATGCTCACTGTTATGACTTCTTAACATACCTTCCATTTGTGATTATGCCTAGTTCATAGTGATATGGTGATGTAGTCTTATATCCCCCTGTAGTCATCTTTTTTTAATTATCTGAGTCTAAATAGAATTATATTGCTACTCCAAGTTGATGTCTTTACTTGAGCACTATAAACTCTATCTTCAGGGTTCCTGTAGCAAAATTGTTTCATTGTTATTGAATTGCCTCCTGATAGCTGTAGAAAAGTATTGGTATGGATGCCTTCATGTTGTTGGTTGTCCTTTACCAGGTGAAACACTATTGATACACATCTAATTATGCACTTGAAATCTTCCTATATTCGTATTGTATTTCATCTGTCCTTTTTATAGGAAGGCACTTTGAATGATACATTGAACAAAATCTATCATGTCAGGCAATTTGCTTATTGATGTATGGATGATACTCTATCTTGTTTAGATTATCAATCACAAATGAGTATGTAGACTTATGAATCTATACAATAAATATGTTTCATCCCTCACCAAGATTAGAGGGAGAAAAGCATGCTGGGCGCAACCCTTGTGGGAGCCTCATTTTACACCACATGCTGATATGTCTTCAATCAGCTACATGACTTATCCTATACCTGCACATGAAACAAACAGATTAGATAAAACAATGAAGTTCAATGATTGTTTCTCTTTCATTTCTTCTTGTATGTGAATGATGTTCATTTGATCAGTGCACTATAGGTAACGTGTTATGCCTCTTCTAATAGGACATAGAGATCTCATAACCGGAGCTCTAACAGGACCTTTCCCAAATTTTTATAGGTTTTTATCGAGAATCATGAGTAGGACAGGATGGCAACCTTAAAGATTGAAGACTACACAAGGCAATGATGGCTATGACCTTCTCTCCCTATCTTTAGATGCATAGTATTTTCCCTATATTTGCATTTGCTCAGCTATTCCCATAGCTTGTGTGGGACATTTGATCTATCATTATTTCTTTCAATGCAATGTTTATCCTTTTATGTATCTCAATTTGTAAATGAATAATCATTGTAGTGAATGAAATACTTATCTATCTTGTGAATGTTCTGCAATGCAATGAATGATCTAAAAATCCTTTCTTTTCTTTAACAACTAAAATTGCAATATCACTGAAACACAACAACTATGCAAATAACTCATAACAAAAGAATGTTAACCTTCACTTTAAAAAAATGAATTTGATGTACCAGCTCTACCAGTTTGAGTTGTAAGTGAAAAATGGTAACAACATCCCAAACTATGGATGTTGTGTGGGAAATAAATCCCGCACACCATCCATTGGTTTAGAAATGGTCTTAAAATGCAGAGAACATAGTAATCAAAATAAAAATGGGAGGTTGTTTGGGGTCTACCTTCCAAACAACCATGATCAAATGATCATGTTGTTCAAGGGATAGACCCCGAACAACAAGATCGACAAACAAAAATAGTTAAAGGATGAAAAGGAAACTAGGGTTTTGGCGATATATCAAAGCACATTTAAAACATAAATGACTACATAAGCTCTTCACAAATGAAAAACCCTAGGTTTAGACAATAAAACATTTAGATGAAAACAATGAGCCCTAGTTTTGAAACAGAGAATGCAGTCATTTAAAAGAAATGCTTAAAAATATAGAAGAAAGAAAGAGGTACCAACATACCCGTGGTAAGTGGAAATGAACTCGAATTGAAGCACCAACAATCAATCAATGTAATCACAAGAACTAGGGCATGGTGGGGATGATTGATGTAGAGGAAAAAAAGTAAATGAGAAAAAAAGAAAGAAGGAAAATATATAAACCCGCAAAAGATTTTGGAAATCTTTTAACTTAGGGCTCCATTAATGCCTGAGCATGTCAACATAGTACTGTAATTGCAGAAATTTTTTTCCCAATTACACCTTATGTGTCAATGCAAATTTTATATTTACATTGACAATTAACATTCAAATGCAAATTTTATTTTTGCATTGACAACTCAGTGTACAAAAAATGACTAACACTAGGAAAACCAAAAACATCAAAATACTCAAAATGAACCTTGATCTAAAATTGAAGAGATTCTTTGAGGAATCAAGTCACGCTAGAGACAAGCTAAAAATGTCTCAATTCGCATGCTTAGAGTATGTGGGCTATGAAACAAACAAGTTTCGTAGGGGTTATCCCACGAATTGAATGATATGAATTTGAGGATAACAACTAGCTCTAATTGGGGAGCTTCCTTCGATCATCCTTTGAAATAATCAAAAGGAGAAATATCCTAGAACTCTTAGTGCCTTTTTCCAACCATTGGGCTATAGAGTCAGCAGAAACAAAAAAAAGACGTAAAAAGACTAAAAAAGTTAAAAATGTAAAACTATGCAAGTATCTACAAACTTATCTGTCGCTTCACTGCGATAAAAGCTTTAGATGTTGTCCACTATGAGGTAGCATAAAAGATGTTCCGTCTTGATACTCTAGAAGAAAGCTATTTTCACCATAGAGATGATGAATAACTGAAGGGCCCCTCCACAAGGAATCAAACTTCCCATGCATTCCTTTTGGTTCTCTTATTTCATCCCACAATAGGACTTGATCACTGACTTGGAAACTCTGAGATTTTGCCTTCTTGTCAAATAGTTTCTTTACTTGACTTTGATGTTCTGCAATGTGATCCACCACCTTTACATGTTGTTCCTCAAGTTTAGATAGAAACATTACACATTTTTCCATAGAACTATCAAAAGTTCCATCTTCTATGGCCTTAACCAACTTCAAAGCAGGCAACTCCAATGTGATTGGCATTTCGACATTTAGACCATACAAAAGCTGAAATGGTGACATGTCGATTGCTCTTTTGGGTGTAATATGATCTTCCCACAGTGCATCATACAATGCTTTATGCCAAGTCCTTTGATTCTCATTAACCAGTTTCATAATGATGGTAACCAGATTGTTATTGCTTGACTCAGTCTGACCATTCCCTTGGGGGTAATAATCTGATGAATGAGCAAGAATGATCCCATACTCAAAATAGAAACTAGTTATATTGTGGGAAGAAAAACAAGTAGCATTATCTGCCACTATCTTATTTGGCACTCCAAACCTTGAAATGATATTCCCCTTGAGAAAATTGCAAACCACTTCAGAAGTGGCATGCTTCACTAGGATGGCTTCCACCCACGTGGTGAAGTAATCAATTGTTGTGAGAACATAACTATACCCTACACTTGACTGTGGATTCATTACACCAATGATGTCAATGCACCATTGTTGAAACCACTTCTCAATCAATACTGGCTTGAGGGGTAATGTTGCCAACTTGGGTTTCCCCATAAACTGTTGACACAAATCATAATTACACACCCATTTGTATGTGTCTTAGAAAATTGTGGGTCAGTAGTACCTAGCTCGTAAAATTTTGTGAGTTGTCACTGGTGCTGAGAAATGTCCACCACATACTAAACTATGAAAAGACTCCAATAGTTTACCTTGTTGTGCTTTATCAACGCAACATAGAAAAATTCCATCAATACTCTTTTTATACAAACCATTATCCCATACGACAAAATTTGCAGCCTTGAGTTTGATCATCATCTTCTCTTTGTAGGAAAAATGTTTAGGACATTCCCCATAGGTGAGGGAGTATGCAATATTTGAGTACCATTCATCTATTGTACTGATGAATAGAACTATAGGAAATACCTCATCATTTGCTTCCTCCTCATCTCCTGTTTCTTTTGGTACATTATCAGCAATTAGCTGACACAAGCCTTTCCTGTGAACCAACTTGGTGGGATTGATATCTAGATCATACTCCTGGATATTAACAATCCAGTTGCCTCTCTTACTCCCAAACTCTTGCCAAGTAAAGATAGACTTTAATACTAAATCAGGTACTAATACAGTGGTGTGGGAGTTCAAAATGTAATACCTGAAATGTTTGACCACCTTGACCATAGCATAGGCATGTTTCTCCATTATTGAATATTTGAGTTCATGAGCCTTCAAAGGACAAATCATAAATGCAATTAGAGATTTGATGCCTTCCTTGTTTTGTTGTACCAAAATGGCTGACAGAGTGTGTTCAGAAGCATAACTATACATAATGAAATCCTTAGTGTAATCTAGGCAAACAAAAACTGGAGCATGTGCAATTGCTTTCTTGATATCATTAAAAGCTTCTTTACCTTCTACACTCCATTGGAAAGTAGAATTTCCCTTCATCATATCACCAATATGACAAGTCTTCTTTGCAAACTCTAGAACACACCTCCGTAGAAAATTCACATTCCTAAAGAAAGAGATTACTGTTGTCTTACTTGAAGGAAAAATAAGACCCTGGATAGATTTGACCCGCTTGTGATCAATCTTTGTACCTTCTTTAGACACAATGTGCCCAAGAAGCTTACCTTCTATTACCCCAAAAATGGATTTCTTGGGATTGAGGGAAATACCATGCCAACGACATTTTTCTAGAACTTGTCGTAAGTGATAAGCATGATCTAAACTATTCATTGAAATAATAGTTAAATCATCAAGGTATACAACAATGAACTTACCCATTTTATCACAAAAGGATAAGTCCATTGCTCTTTGGAAGGTAGAGCCAACATTGATTAGTCCAAAAGGCCTTCTATGATACACAAAAGTACCCCATGGAGTGGTGAAAGCAATATTATACTGGTCTTCTTCAGTAACATCCACCTAATTGTATCCTGAGAAGCCATCTAGCATAGACAACATTTATGAACCCATCATTGTTTGAAGGACTTGATCCATCACTGACAGTATTTAATTATCTTTTAAATATGACTGATTCAAATTTTAGAAATCCACACAAATGTGGATTTCCCCATTCTTCTTTCTCACTAGCACAATATTGGCTATCCATGTAGAATGGTGGATAGGGAAAATTTTTCTGGCATTGAGCATCTTTTGAATCTTAGTGAGAATGGTACCTGAGATTTTTGGATTATACTATCTCTACTTTTGCTTGTTGTGCTTGACTTCTTTCGAAAGAAAATATTTCAAGTCATCATATGAGTAGGCTAGCACATCAATATATTGACATAAGAGTGTTACAAACTTGTTCTTTTCTTCTGCTGTGCAACATTTCCCAATGTTGACTAACTTGGGATCAATTTCTATGCCTAGATTGACTTGCTTAACCTCAGTTGATGGTTGTTGACGTTTGATGTAGCAATCGTGCTTATCAAAAAGTTTATCAAGAAAACTAAACCTTTAGGAGTCTTATTCCCCTTTAGCTACATTATTTCTTTGCCAGTCTCTAGATCTAAATTTCAGAAATAGATTCTCAGGAAGGAGAGTCACTTCCTTCAAAATACAACTGGTTGAAATTTTCTAACTTCTCCAAGAATGAGATGATTGGATCATCACTATTGAAGATTTGCCAGTGAGTAGAATTGTCTGGAACACTTGGTCAAAAGAATAACTCAATGGTATATTTACTCCCCTTGAAATCCTTATGTGGGACCATAAGAGTAGAAAACACATTCAAAGAATTTGCTCTGTCATTGTATTCCCTTAGAGCAACAGTAATGTTGAAAGCATCAAAATCTTCTATGGAATCCTAGAATAGGTTGCAGTAATGTCTTAGTCTTTCATTCTTGGACTGGTAAAGATTTCTTACCTGGCAAACAACCAACTCAGCATCACCCAAAAATTTATCCTTTTGGGGATATGAGGACTATCCCTACCCTAGATCTAGTGGAGGAACAACTTCCATCAAATTCTAAAGTCCAAACATCGTCTGAACTTTCCATCTTTGCATTTTCAAAATCTCAATTTTCTGTAGTTGAAGAACAATAATCTTCTATTATGAGATCCTCATTTGAATCTTCATCAGAAGACTCAGGAACTTCATCAGTTGTCAGAAAATGTGTGCCCATTCTAGAATATTCAAACAAGATCTAAGCTTTTGGATCTTTGGATTTGGTCACGGTGTATTTGGACTCTCTTTCTGGAAGGAGCTTTTGCATAATAGCCTTGATAGGTATTCTAGCTTCTGACCAATCCATGTTTATCTCCCCACCAACATCCTTATATAAATTCTATCCCAGCAATATCCCATATGAGGTTGGGACATCAGCTACCAAGACTGTCATTTTAATTCTCTTTTTAGGGAAGCTGCGAATGCAAACTGTGCATCCTTGATCTGCCCTATTAGAGGCACTTGCTTTGTCTCCACGAAAAAACAATGGCCAAAAGTTTTTGTTAATGTCAAACCCAGATCATTGGCTACTTTGGTAGGCATTACATTATTAGAAGCACCTAAATCTATGATGTAATTACTGAGTTTATGGCCATTAACAAGCAAGGAGATATAAAATGGTTCTATTTTCCCTGTAGTGGATGAAGGAGAAGAAACTAGGTTGCTCTGAGTAGGTCTTGCTTTAGGAGCAATAAGGGTAGCTTTGGACAAATCATGACCATTAGAGGAACCTTTACTTTTGACAAATTTAGCCAACCTATCAAATTTATCAGTATTAGCTTGTAGGTATTCGACCTCTGACATTTGAATTTTTGTCTTTTTGGTATGGTCTATGATATCAAAAGATTGGTAGGGACTAGCTATAGAAGACAAAACAATCTCATTTTGAGGTTTGGCATTTGAGGTACTAGTCCTAGGTACAGAAGATGGAGCAAGAGGATCTTATGTACTTGCTTATTGTCCATCACATCTTTTGGTTGAAAAGGTAGAGGAGTGCCCCTCTTAGCAATAGTAATTGTAGGTTGAGGATCTTCTTTTGACTTTCCTTTATTAGTCACTTGTTGATGATTAAATTGATTTTGGGACCAGGGACAAACAACATATGATTCACCATAGGCATCTTCTTCTTGCTCTATTTCATCTTCAAAGTTTAGGAACCCGATGTTAGAGTCACTAGCTACTTCCTCTTCACCCTCCATGAAGAATTTAGCATCATCTTCTTGATCATGTTTTGATTGGGGTAGATTATCTTGCTCTGATTTATAATAACCAGCTACTGCATTCACAGGTGGTGCTTCTAAAGCAAGCCTTCCTTGTGGTGGAGGAAGCTTGTTTTGACTTTGATTCCTTGTAGCATTACCTTGATAATTAGGAACATTTGGAAATGTTCTCCTTGGAATGTCCTTATAGGAGGGAATGGACAAATTCTGAGTCATCTATTTTTTGAGATCCAACAACTCGTTGGAAATATTTTGTACCATGGGATCCATGGTACTTGTAGAAGGTACATTTGAAGAAGTCTTCCCTTTGGACCTATTTGTATCTTTCCTTATTTTTTTCAGCAAGGATTAGATCATATTCAATCTTAGTAGCTAGACTTTTGGCAGCTACCAAGTCAGCTGGATTAGCCCTTCGTAAAAGAAAGCTTACCTGTAGAAATTAGGTGTTAATGAAGAAACACTTCTAGTTTTCAGCTGTTGGTTGAGCAGTAGCTAGAATTCTATTTATCAACTTGTTGAATTTATCTATGAACTCACTCATGGGCTCCTGTGGCTCTTTCTTCATTTGGTTAAGTTGAACCAATAAGGCATGTGCATCTTCATCTGGTTTGAACCTTGCTTCAAATTTAGTTCAAAGTACATTCCAACTAGTAATGGTTCTTGCTGGAAAGTGATAGAACCAATTGGCAACCACTCCTTGAAGTGTTTCAACAAACAACCTCACAGATACATATTCATGTTCCACTCTGATAACACCACATGCAATATAGAAAGTTGTAATGTGTTCATCAAGATGTTGCTTAATGTCACTATAGGACTTGGGAAAGTTGTTATGGGAACTCCAAGGTAATTCATGTAGTGGCTGAGCCAAATTTAGTGGCTCGAAGGCATTACCCCATGGACCTAGAGCAACCATTCTTCTTTGATTGAATAGAGGTATAACAAACTTCTGAACTGGTGTGATAGATAGAACTCTATGAGCACTAGAAGCTTCATTTGGTATAGGAGATCTTGCGTTGGTGGGAGGAAAACTCTGTGTACACTGAAGAGGAGATCTTGTACAGGTAGGCAAAAGATTGAAGTTATGTTTTTGCATCAACTCAAAAATAGAATCTACAAATCCTTGAGCTCTTCTGCTTCGTGTGTATCTTAGTTCTGCCAGAGTGCAATCTTAACAAACAATAAATTAGAAATAACAAAACTATTACAAACAATAAGGCTGATATACTTCAACCAAAGGTGAGAGGATCTTGGTTGCGTGTTCGGTCCCCAGTAGAGTCATCAAAAACTGTTGGGTGATTATTTTTTTATTAGCTAACTTAGAACAAAATGGTTACATCAACCACAGTACAATGAGATTAAATCTCTCCTCTGGGAGGCTCCCTTCTTATTACTAACTAAATCAACTAGTAATTAAACTATGCTTATGTACACTACAACTATCCATGAGGGTGTCTCCATTAGCATATTCTCTTTTTTCAAAATAAGGGAAACAAATTACAATGACAACCTTGATGATCATAGAAAATAAGAAACTAAATAACACCAGTTGGGGCAATAATAGCTGAAACCCAATTTCTGTTAGACGTAGGAATAACAAGAATGATACCAGCAAATGATAGTAACTAGAAAATCCACAAAAGTACAAAGTATTTTGCCACTTTTCACAATAGTTCTAAAGATAACAAAATGATATGCATTGTAGCCCAAAGTATCTCAACACATATCATAGTAAGATTGCACGAACAAAGAAAATAACTTCTAGCTCAAAGACTCCAAGTTATTCCACAAATATGATTCCAAAAGTAACAAGTGCAACAAGTTGTATCTCAAAGTCTATCAACAAACAACACCGCAGATCCACAAGAATATAGCTAACAATTGCAGCACAAAGTCTACAAGTTCTCAACCAAATTCATACACAATACATATAGCTCCAAATGCAATATGATAACACAGTTTATCAATATCAAATCTGATTTTCCCTTCAATAATGAAATAATACGTCACTCATAAACCAACTTCAAGATAATATGACAAGAGAGACAAAAGAATGCTCCTACATACAAAAAACATGCTCCAAAACAAAGGTTGGAGAAAATATTCTTCTTTTATTGATCAATTCTTGATATGCACATTCAACACAAAGATTCAAGTATGCTTCATGCAAAAATGGGAGCATTTTGTTTCAAAAGATTAAAGGTTATATTTACAAGAGAGGCCTCCTTATTTATATGAAGAGGCCAAGAGAAAAATGGGAAATACTATAACAACTTTGACTTATTCAAAAACTGAGTCCTAATTGACTTATGACTCCATCTCACAAATTCATGTAATCTAATTTTTCAAAATGAGATGGCTTTTGTCAACCAAAATTTACAAAGCTTGGAAACTAAACATGAAAAATATCTAAGTGTCCTTGGACACTTCTTCATCAGCTTCATCCTTCTTGAAGAACTCTTCAGATCTTTTCATAGTGGCATGTACTTCATTATTGTCTGGCCTTGGAGTATGCTTGAAAATTATAAGCACCTAAGTGATGGAGTCAGTAAGGGTATCAGGTACACCCTTGTACTTACTCAATAACTTCTGCAGTCTATTTAGAATTGTCTAGATCTCCATCAACCTATTAAGTGAAGTCAATGAAAAGACTTTTGGTTCAACTTTTGTCTACACCAGTTTGGTGAATTCCTAAATGACTATATCTTTGGGGATTATTTACTGGTTGTAATCAAGCATATGACATGGTAGATCTGCCAGCTCATCAAAAATGTTTAGTGTTGTTTTCTCCCCTATCAAGGTCATTTTTTAGATTGAGTATCAGACATTCAATAGCATCCATTTTTTGTATCATAGCCTCTCAATACTCTACATACTTTCTCCTATCAGGGATGACCCCGTGTTCAATCAACACCTCAATTTTGAAATCTCTCATCTTGTTCCAAGAGTCAAGATCTTGCTCAATCAGTTGCATGTCTTGTGAGAGAATCTCCAATGTTTGACTAATTTCTTTACCAACTTTGCCCAGGTTGTCATAAAGGTCAATGGATGACTTTATAAGTAATGAAACCTAGGTAAGCACTCTATCTATCCAAGCATCCATTGCTTGACCCTTTGCACCAATTCTTTCTACTTTTAAAAAGGCTTCATTGCTTGTGTTGGTGCCACCAGGTTCAATCTATTCAGATGTTTAAGTTATTTTGAGAAGCACTGATTTCAACTGATCGACCTGTATTTTGAGTTGGTCCTTTATAGCTTTATCCTTGTCATATCTATCTAGCAAAGCATTTAGTTGTGCTAGAAGGTCTTCCTTTACACTTTCATGAGTTTACTTTCCTAGATCAATTCTAGTGATGACATAATCATGGTTTTGAAAGTCAATATTGTCAGATGAAGGAATTGCAATCTCTACATATTTGTGTCTTGTTTCATCAACAAACACTCTTGACAAAGTCTTAGCCTTTTCGGTTGATTTTGACTTTGTGGGAACCAATTGACCAAAATCAAAGTCATCTGGTAAAATGGCTTGCTTCTTTCTTTTGGGTTGATATGGCACAAGCCATGGTGGAAGGACAAAATTGTTACCTTTGACTTCTGTAGTGGTGGTCTGAGTGGACACAGGTGGAACTACAAAATCTTGTGAATTTAGTGGAATGGGTGGATCTTGCAGTGATACTAACACAAGTGGAATATGAGTAACAAGTGGAGGAGTTTGAGTTTGTACAACTGAGGGGTTAGTATCAAAATTCACTTGAGTAGAAGTGTAGGATAGGAATTTCTCAAAGTCTAATTGGACTATTGAGTCAACTAATGAAATATGGACATTAGACAAACTAGGCAAAGATGAAAGAGACCTAGGAATATTATCAACATTCTCTAATGGTGTATCAAACAAGGACTAATTTTTAGGTGTTGAAGGGGAAGAATTCACAGAATGAATGGACACATTAGGTGATGGTGATTTAAGATTGTTTGGAATACCTAGTGATTGTCATACACTTGACATTACGTGAACTATAGAACTTTGCACCTTTGAAATCACAGTGGTGGAAGCAGGGGATGTCACTTGAACAGACTTGGCTTGTGAGTTGTCAATTGGTTCTTGTGACTCCTTTTCTACTACCTCCTCTTGCTCAACACATTGCTGTGTAGAAATTCCTTCCTTTTCCTTTCCTTTCCCCTTACTTCGTGTTTTGAAGACAAACTTGAGTCTTTCTTTACTATGAGTGGTATCCTCCTTGTTCTTTGTCCTCAACTCTTCATTTTTTCTTAGAGGTCCTTCTGTTTGTTCTTCCTCAGAGCTTGTTAAGAAAGGCTTCAATTTCATACCTTTACTACTCAGCAAAACATTGGTGTTTACAAGAATCAGCTAAAATCTTTGTCTCACAGAGGTTAGCTCTTTCTGAGACCATTGGATAGCAGGTAGAGGGCTATCAACAATATTGTTGTCTACATATGCAGTATCTACTATGCCCCCTTCATCCTACATATCCTTAGGTACACCAGTCAGCTAGAAATTCCTTACCTGATCCAGAGTGAGCCTATTGTAATCCATCCTTCTGACATCTTCATCAGTTCTACATTCTGCTCAGATGTCCTCAATCATATGTACATGAGTATAATTTCCTTTCAACTTATTCTTCATGCCATGATAATCAAAATATTTTCTTCTCTTGTACCTCTTCAATGTTATCCAATGCAACTTAGTTTCCATAGCTTTAGCTTTCAGAGTTGTAGAGATACCATATCTCCCAATCTCAAATTGGAATTTGAATCCCCCTTGGTGTGCACTGGCTTGCTTAACATGAACATCCATTACCTTCTGGCACAACTCCATTAGGACCATCTTGTCCCCTAGATACCTGGGTAACATGTATGGATGCCCATTGAAACAACCTACCCTAAGGTATGTGAAAGTAGGAAACTAAAGAAAGATGCATCCAAACTTCTTTACATGTTCCTCGGCTTTAACAGACACTCTCTTTTCCTCAAGTTCTTTTTCCAACAAGTAAATGTAGTGGTAGAAAAAGGCATCATTCACCGTTTGATAATGCTTGATGCTTTCTGTTAGGGTGAGCTGAGGGTAGTACTCATACACAGGGATTATTCTTCTCTCACCTTCACAAGTTAACCTTGGAAAATGCATCATAGAAGTAGGAGCATACACTAAATAGGAAGTCATATAAAATTTCAAGGTGGTCGATGCCAAAGCTAGCTACTCATATATGGAGTCACTAATTTGTTGACCCCCACCATATCTTTTGCTCACCTTTTGTGATAACACGGATGTATTGAAATATCCAGTATTGAAAGACATTTGATGCTAGGAGGCCCTTCACTCTACTGAGAGTGGTAATGAGATCACCAACCTCCTTAATGAAATCACTCCTAAAGATATTCTTAGGCCATCTTGATATGGAAGGACAAGGAGTTTTGAGCCATCTAGTGTTGATGGTCCTTTTGCATCTCTCAGTATGATCATCATAATACTTATGTGTCTCTCTAATGGAAAGATTACAATAATTCTCAATGTCAGGACATTTGAACATTGAATCAAAGAAGTTTGCATCAATTTGAATAATTACATTCCCATCAACATCTGATATACTCTTAGTATCTTTGTCAAACTTCCCTGCCATGGTCAAGACAAAATCTAGGTTCTGAGCTGACACTGGGAAGGTGGAAACCAAGTGTATATCACTATTTAAAACACATTGCATATTTTGGGGCAATGGTTGTTGGTTCAGTCCCTCTAGAAATTTGGACATGTCAACATGCCTGATCTTTGTATCTTTGATTTCGTCCACATTTGACTTGACTTAAGTAGCTAGGACAACTCCTTGAAACTTATACTTCATCTTCTTTTTTGGAGAGGACTCTGAGATTGACAAATGAACTACAAAAATATGATTTTTGGAAGAAACTCTAGAGTTAGAAAGATCTCCTTCAAAATGCCTTCTGTACAAGCTCAAGAAAACATATCATCTTCATGATAAGAGATATTCATTTGTCAGATCAGGAAAAATGTTACTTTGAAGTACCACTTTGCATTTTATAGTGTTAGAAAAAAATTGAATTTCAGATGTAGGTCAGAGTTTAAACTCTGACCTACATGTTGTTTAATGCATTAAAGATATGTCAATCAGGGTTTAAAACCTAATTGACATTGGGAAAAACTTTGGAAAACATAACATGCACATTGGGTTTTAAACTCCATTGTACATATCTCAAGGGATAGATCAAGATGCACATCAGAGTTTAAAACCTGATGTGCATGTTGTATGTGAGGCATAAGTAAAAATTAGTGTTGAAAGTATGAACATGTAGATTAGGATTTAAACCTTGACCTACATATTGAACTTAAGGTTTGGTCGACAGCATAAAATGTGTCATGTGGGTTTTAAATTCCACATGACACTTTGAACTTGTGTCATGTGGAATTTAAAACCAGCATGACACATGTAGCTTATGTGTTATGTTTTAAAGCCATTGCGAGTTGTTTGGGGATGGTGTGTGGGGTTTATTTCCTGCAGAACATCCCAAACTATGGATGTTGTGTGGGAAATAAATCCTACACACCATCCATTGGTTTGGAAATGGTCTTAAAACATAGAGAATACATTAATCAAAATAAAAATAGGAGGTTGTTTGGGGTCTATCTTTCGAAACAACCATGATCAAATGATCATGTTGTTTAGCAAATACACCCCGAACAACAAGATTGACAAACAAAAATAGTTAAAGGATGAAAATGAAACTAGGGTTTTGGTGATATATCAAAGCACATTTAAAATGTAAATAACTACACAAGATCTTCACAAATGATAAACCCTAGGTTTAGACAACAAAACATTCAGATGAAAATAATGAGCCCTAGTTTTGAAACAAAGAATGCAATCATTTAAAAGAAAATCTTAAAATATTTAAAAGAAACGCTTAAAATAGAGAAGAAAGAAAGAGGTGCCAACATACCCATGGTAAGAAAAAATGAACTCGAATCAAAGCACCAACAATCAATTGAGGTAATCACAGGCACTAGGGCATGGCGGGGATGATTGACACAAAGGAAAAAAAGTAAATGAGAAAAAAGAAGGAAGGAAAAATAATATGAACCCACAAAAGATTTTGGAAATCTTTTAACTTAGGGTGCCATTAATGTGTGAGCGTGTCAACATAGGAGTGTAATTGCAGAATTTTTTTTCACAATTACACCTTATGTGTCAATGCAAATTTTATTTTGACACTGACAACTAACATGCAAATGCAAATTTTATTTTTTCATTGACAACTCAGTGTGCAAAAAATGACTAACACTGGGAAAACCAAAAACATCAAAATACACAAAATGAACCTTGATCAAAAATCAAAGAGATTCTTTGAGGGATCAAGTCACACTAGAGGAAACCTAAAAATGTCTCAATGCATGTGCTTAGAGGTTGTGGCCTATGAAACAGACAAGTTTCGTAGGGATTATCCCATGAATTGAGTGAGCTAAATTCAAGGATAACACATTCTTTACCTATTCCCTTTGATCCAAGATCAACTTTAGTTGAGTATGGAGACTTTCTATTTGAGCCCTAATAGTTCCATCTTTGTCTTTCAAGGGATCATATACCTTGGCCTCATGTATTAGTTGTGACTCAATGGACTCAATTTGATCTTTTATGCCTTTGGTAGTTGCAGGCCAATTCAAAAAAATTGATACATAACTTTGGCTTCCTCTATGCATTTCTGAATATCTTTCACATTTTCTTCGAACTTATTGTATGCCTTAGCACATCTAGCAGATGCATTAACCAACCTTTTATTATTTATCTATTCAGTTAGCTTCAACTCAACTTGCTTCTCAAGAAAGGATGAATAAGCCTTAAAAGACTCCAACATAAGCTTCATTTGCTGAGTGTGAGGCAAGGATGGGTCTCTTTTTGCCTCAGGCAGCTCTTCCTGAATTGTTTTAATTACCTCTTTTGAAACTTCAACTCCTTCCACTTGTTTCTGCAATATTTCTTGTCTGACAGTGGACTGCAACATGTCTCCTAGTTGTATCTTTTGAATAGGAGATATTCTAGACAAGTTAACTTGTCTATCCAATATAAGCAACTGTAGTAATTGCAGAGTAATCACTAGTTGTATTTGCATCTATTGAGATAAAAATTCCCTGATTGAGTCAACTCAAAAAGAGGAGGAAGAAACATCTTGTTCCTTTTCAGGACCCTCTCCTATATCAACTTTGACCTACTCCTCATGTTGTTTAGGTTTACTCTATTTCTCAATGTTCTTTGGATGAGGGTTATTATGTACATCATCATAAATAGATGAGACATTTCTTTCACCTTGCCTCACCTTGTTTCCATCATGTGCTAAAGGCACTTCTTTCTCCTCATAAGTATCTTGGTGATGTGTGTCATGTGGTGGAGATACTACCCTGTGTGGTGGAGAGACTTGTGACTGCTCCACATTCTCAACAATCCTTATACTCTCAATGATTTTATCTATCGCATCTTCAGTTTCCTTTCAAATTTTATCTTGATCTTCCTTCTCCATGCTCATAAGGCATCTATCCTTTGCTTTGTACTTAGTTCTTGAGCTTGTCTCTGCACCAATTTATCCTTCTCTTCTTGATTCATGGTAGACCTAGCCTTATCAAGTGTATTTTATCTCATTTCATCACCCAATTTTACTTATTTTTCTCTTCTTTCTCTTAGAACATCAGCCAGACCTTCTCGAACCTACTCAATAATGTCATTCAAGGGAACATTAACTTGAGCATGTAAATTACAATAGCTTTCTCAATTTTTCTTTGGTCTTTTGGTGGCACCTCTGGATATAAGTCAGTAGTATCCTTTAGGATACCATAGTGTACAATAGCATTAAAAATTGCATCTAAAGAAAGAGGTGCCTATTTAGGTGTTGGAGGAGGACTTTTCTTAGACTTCTCCTTTTTAGGTTGAGATGTACCTTCCTCTCCAACTTCTTCTTCCTCTTCACTATCTTCTATCTCCTCAACCTGAACTTTCTTTCTTTTAGCAGTCTTCTTTTGCCTTGGTTACTTCTTTTCTCCTGCTTCCATCTAATTCAAAGTTTCTAATGTAGTCCTTCTTTTGGTAGAGGTAGTTTGAGTTGATCTAGATGGCTAAGTAGTAGAAGTAGATCTACAAGATCTTCCTTGTCCTTATGCGGAACAACAAGAGCATGTTTTTCTTCCTCTGTAGGGGCTTTTGATAGAGTTTTAGATGAAGTACCCCTCCTTTTATGTGGCTCACCTTTCCTCTTCTCAATATGCTCTTCTGCATTTTTCTTATGCATCTTGTTCATAATTTCATCATATGTACCAAATCTTTTAGCAGCAAGGTCTTTGGGTTTTCTTCTTAAGATATCAATATAGACCCTTATTTCTCCCTCAGGGACTTCATAGGGCAACCTTGGAATCCACACAGTTCTAGGCTCAATAGCCTCCATATAAGTATAATCTTTATCCATCAGAAATGTGATGTTTTCCTCATATTGTTGTACTGATCTGAAGGGAATTCTATCTCTTGCATACATGCTAGTTTGTAGATTTTTTAAAAAGACCTAGTACATTTGTTTGTATTGATTGGGGTCACTGAAGCCTCTTATGTGTCTTTTGATTTGTGCAGTGACTAGAACATTCTGTTTCCAAACTTTTCCTCTAAATCTTGGTAGCTCATTCAAGAAATAAAATGTAATACAAATGATAAAGAGTATTGAACTTGAATTGGTATCTAGTTTTTTTGTTCTACTTAGGTTCTTCACAAGCTGTTCTTTCATTACTTCACATAGATCAAAGTCTTTTCCCTCCTTAACCATCTGGTATGTAGTGTGAATGGTAGTACCAGTAGCAGATCCCTCTCTATTAGTGAAATAGACTTTGTAAGCAATTCCCATAGTATCATATCTAACACCTAGATCGGTTATATCACCCATAGTTATAGTTCTTTTGTCAAATTTTTCTCTAGTTAATTTAGTAACCTTCTCATTTTTATTGATTTCATCACTAGTACAAGTGCAGTGGAGTACATCCTAGTTACCACCCTGATTGCATCCTTAGTAATCTGATGAGGCTTATCTAGGTATATGAATTCATCATGTATTCTGCTTAGTATGTATTTCACCCATTCATGTTCATTATAGAAATTGGGGTAATCCTTCCATATGTCCAACCACTTGGCCCCTATATTTTCAAACTCTAGTTTGTAACTCACATCATCATCTAATAGTTGATCCATGAGCTCTTCAAACTTCATATGGTCAATTTCATCTACCTTGGAATGAATATAGAATTTAACATCTTATGTATATACCACGTATGCCAGAACATTTGAGAAAGCCACATCTTTATTAGTCTCTGTTGCTTTGAATGGATATTACTTGTATCTTGGTCTAGGTTTTTCAGAGATATCAAGTACTTTTGGAGTTTCCATATCAAGATTCTTTTAATTCAAAGACTAGGGTTTTAGTAGACCTGATAAATACCTCTATTTTGTTAGGGTTTCCAACTCGAGTGCTCAGAACCCAAAATTCTTCTCTATCTCAAATGACCAAGTGATCTGAAAGCCTTCTTATCTCCTTAGCTCCGAATGCAAAAGCTTAGTCTTCAAATGAGATATGATCATTTAGAGGAAGCATAAGTACATTTCAATTTTTCCCTAACATCCCTCATAAATGCACTTTTTCCAGGTTAGGTAAACCTATACCCAGATTGCCCTGTGAGCTTCACAGAGACTCGAGAATCTTCTGCAATCCTCTGTACCATGATGTTTTGTTCCAGAACTTTGTGAAAAAGAGCTTGTTTTTGCTTATCATCTTCTTTACAAATTGATTTCATTCCAACTCATTTGTATTCTTAGCTTTCACTTGCAAAAGCAACCAAATATTTAGGGGAGGAAGAATATATATGCATTAGTTAGCTCCCCCTAACTCTTATCCCATATATCAATCAATAATGAAGTCTTCTACACTAGGCAAAAGCACAAATTTTTCCTTCTTTCCATCATCTTGTTCTGTCTTCCTTCTCCATATCTTTGCCCATTTCCTTCTTTTGTTGAGTCACAAATTTCTCTATCTTCTCATGTTGAGCAGATAATTTCATAGAACCATTCCTACAGGAACTTGCTTTATTACCAAAGTTGTTACACTTGTAGAAAAAAGCATTAAGATCCAAAGCCATACCATTTCTCCTTACTTTAGTTTTGCATTCAATAACCTTATGACCAAATTTATTGCAAGCATAACAATAGTTATAGTAAGAATGAGATATCACGCCTGTTTTACTAGGAAAAGAGGGAAGAGGGAAAATAGTTAGATGCTTCTTTTACTACAAATATTCAAGGACATCCAACTGAGTTGAATCACAACTCTTTCAAGAGGATTCTTGTATAGGTTGGTGTGTCACTTGTAATGCTGTGGAAACTTGGAATTTACTGACCAATATGTTTGATTAAAGCTTGATTATGCTAAAAAGCCTAATTATGCAAAATCATAAACAAACAAACAAATCTCAACAAATGCTCACAGACAGAGATGTAATATTCAGAGTACATACATACCAAACTTCAAGATTTTGGATGCAGAAAAGTCAAGGGCTAAAGAGTAGGCACCCAAGCCCAAGGAATAGTTTTTTGTTGATAATCCTAGAAGATGTCTGCAACTTATTTCGACTATCCTAGAGATTTCTATGTCAAAGATCTGGGGGGCTTTGGTGTAAGGTGCACAAGCACAAGTAGTGCTTTTATTAGAGATATAGAATCCACACCCTTTGTCACTATTCCCTATAACTCTACTCCTTCAGATATGCCACTTGTAACCTACAATCATGGAGAATGGGGTTGGGGGTTGTGGTGTTTATGAGCTTGCCTCAGTCAAGCCTTGGAAGGACATTCAAGTCTTCCAAACACCGTTGTCAAATAAAAAGAGTGTGTATCCCTATGGGATAGAGGTAAAAACAAATTGATAACTTGAGAAATGATTGATTCAACATGAATAGATATCACGTCGGAGATGTAGCTCGCATGTAGATGAAAATCCTTCAATACATGAGAAGATGAAGCTAAATCTACAATCACAAACACAACAACAATATTCTGCTCTGCAACAATAAATATCTTAAATGCTCTAAAATCATAAGTTCACCAAAAGTTCATAATCATCTTCTAGTTTGCAAATGAAAACCTAAACATACTTATATATGCATTCCCACTTTAATTTCATAATTCAAACTTAAGATGTTAGCAACAGAACCTTTTAATGGTCACATAATCGACATTCAAATTTAGTACCTGCCTAAAATAGGGTAGGACTAGGGCACGAGTGCCCAAGCCCTGGGCCCCTTTTTCAAGAAATGATTCAGCACAACAAGGTCCCCTTAGTGCCATTTGACATGGGTTTTCAAGGATTCTTCATCGAGAGTTAAAATGAACATGCAAGATGCAAAACAAGGGACCTAGGAGCTAAACTCAGGAGGTAAAATTCCTAGGGAGACATTTTATGACATAACATTTAGCCCCCACTTTATTGTATGTATGAACACAAGACCCATACGTGCTTTAAAGTACGGTCAAAAAACAACAAACACACTAGGCACTTAAAGCTAATGCATACACAAAGGTTGAGGAACTATTTCTAGCTCCCAGTCTCAAGTAGACATTAGAGAAAATAAGCCATAGACATGCTAGACATAGTGAAGACAATAACAGGCATGCAAAACATAGGGAAGATAGTATTGAAGACACGTAAAACATGATAAATATAGTGAATGTTGTGATTATTTCTTTTTTATTTTCATATATATGTGGATGAATGTAGATACATGGAAAGTAAAAATGCAACACATAACCCAAAATGTAGGAGGGGCATTTCACCATTCTCTTTGGACTACATATGGGGTAGCAGACACGCAATACAAATCTCAAAGTGTAGGAGGGGAATTTTGCCGCGCTCTTTAGATTACACTTGAGAACAAACACACCATACAAATCCCAAAGCATAGGAGGGGCATTTCGCCATGCTCTTTGGACTATACTTGGGAACAAACATGCCATACAAATCCCAAAGCATAGGAGGGGTATTTAGCCATGCTCTTTGAACTATACTTGGGAACAAACACACAGAAGACACATGGAATACATGAGTGTCATATAGTATGCCAGAGACATACTATACGTCTAAAACACGACAAACAAAGCAATGGGAGGAACTTATTACTAGTCCCCCACCATCTCAACCACTCTATAGGAACACTTGGTAGTTGGGCTTATTCCACAACAACTGCCAAAGACACGCTTAAGGGAGGATACACCAACCCCGCCTACTCAGAGGTCTTTTGAAATAAAAAGAATGTGCACTAGCTCAAGAGATACACCATCCCTACCTCCGCAAAGGGCTTTCAATGAAACAATACGCACTAGCTCAAGAGATACGATATCCTGCCTCCATAGAGGGCTTTCTCATTGTAATATAAAATAAAGATGTGCACTTGCGTGGAGATACAACATCCCACCTCCATAGAGGGCTTGCAAACATGCTTCATTAGTACCAAAATCATCAGACAACTTACCTTATATGCCCCCACCTTAAGGCAGTTAATGTCATGTACTGATATCAAGCACATTAAGGTAGAGAGAAAATACACAAGGGAATAAGAGCTCTTGCAAAGCCCATGCCCCCAAAGGTGACATGTACTTTACGATCACCAAATGTTCCCACAAACATACAATTTCCTGCAAGAAGAGAGGTTATAAATCTTTCTCTAAGATAATAACCACATCACATAATAAAAGTAATGCATAAACATAATCACATCAAGAGCCAAGATTATACTAGGGATCCAGAAACTGAGTATAACCATGAGGCTATACTACAGAGATCTCATAACTGAGTGTAACTATGGTGAGACTCAAGATAAACAAAGTGCACGGAGAAGCTATATTGTTATGGTTTGTTAGCAAATATAAGAGATCATCAAAATATCACACTAAGTGATTCTACTAGCCAAGCGTCGGATAATATATATCAACTCCATCGTCATGTATGGACTATGTCCATTTTGCTTACTTGCTGAAGGGACACATGGTCCGTATCAGTATTATTTATTTTTCATCATCTGCTAGCTAGATAGAACCACTATAAGAAGGTAAAAAAAATCAAGAGAGGAGAGCAAGTGCCTTAGGGTCATCACATAGGAAGGTGCCCCCAGGTTACCAACCACAACGCTATGCCCCTAAGGCATGATACACAACAATGAAAATAGAGAAGTAAGATAGAAGAATGATGATACAAATAGAAGAAGGGTCACAATAGAGGCGGTCTCCCACTATCCTTGACCTTACAAGAGTATCAAGGGTCATCTAAGGAGGCCTAAACAACACATAACACATCATGGGGGAAACACAACATAGAGGTAAAGGGTTAGAAATGCTTACCTGAAGGTGCAACTGAACTAGCAGTTGTCCTAGATCTTGATCTTTACTTTGATGGTTAAAGCTTTATCTCTTCTTCTTTCTTCCACATTTTCATGAGTTTGTGAGGGGACAATTGTAGGATTTGTCAATGGAAAGGTATCTATTAATGATGGTGTAGAAGGAATCTCATGGTTTTCTATATCAATCAAACAGGGTGATGTAGGGGCTTCAAAGATACCCATTTCATTCGAATGAGGTTGTGAAGGAACCTAAAAAATACCCATTTCAGTCCGTATAATATGTTTGTTGATGCTTTCCAAAATTTGAGTAGTGTCTAAGGTATGTAAATGTTCAGGTAAGGGTGTGTGATCTATTTCTTTGTTTAAGATGTAGTTGATAAGTGTTTGAAGATCAGTTGGTAAATTTTCAGTGTTAATAGGTTGAAGAAGTTGTTCACAAAGAGAGTCTGCATCATCCAATGCTTCATCCTAGCCAGGGAGAGCATGTAGGGATGGTAGAGTGGTGTTAAGGAATGTGTCAATGATGTCTTCTTATTTTGCCAAAATATCCTCACCAAGTGGGGTTATGTTGGTAGAAGTCTTTTTATTAGATGAATCACCCAGGGCTATACCAGTCTCATAGGTCTCAGAAAGAATGTCCATTATGTCGTCATGAAATGAAGGGAGGGAGGGAAGGACATTTTCACCACTACTTTCCTCATGATTATTTGTAGAGATGAAATTGGTGAGATTTTCCAAGATTGATAGGAAAATATCCACGATAGTGACATAGCTTTCAAAATATGTTATTGTTCGAAGAATATCATAGGTAGTGCTTACGGACATGTCAATGCCATATATGTATGCTATTTGATGTAAGACTTGAGGGTATTTATCAGTGAATTTGCAGAAATTATCAACATTTATAATGTATTCAAATAAATCTTCCAAAGATGAATGATGGGAAGAATCCATGACATATACAAGAAAATAAATGCAAAAATATGTATATTTATGACCTAAAATGCTTTATTTTTTCACTTTTTTTGATGCAAGTGCCTAAAAGAAGTAGTGTTGTGAAGAAATTAATGATGGAAAACAAATTAAATGCTTATTACTAGTCCAATAAAGCAACAATATCCTTCACAACACACCTATGATGTAAATCTAGTTGAAAATTAGTCAAAATCTCATGAAAATGCAAGGTTTTCAAACCCTAATTGTGAAATTAAGGCATGAATATATGAAAAATGATGGATGAATGAAGTCTAATCAGATTTAAAATATGAAATAACTCATCTTAGATCTAAAAATGATGTCACAAGTTCTACAATGTTCAATGCAAATGTAATTTTAAGGAAAAATGAGTGAGTATGCTAGTTTTTGTTGAAATTGACTATATAAAAATACAAAATCTAAGATGTAAATGCAAAAACACACTATGATGAAACTGTTAGAGTTGGCTATGATTGGAGCCACCTAGGATCTAGTAATTCATGTGGTGCAGTCATGGTAGGAGGGTACACAGAATGAACTATCTAGACCGTACAGTAAGAGTAAACATGTTAGGAACCTGTGTTTAACCCTTCTCTTTACTTTGTTAGTATATGGCTATTGGATGCATATGCTTTATAAGTCATCCCATGAGTATATTGTATTATCCCACATTCATGAGGAGTAATAGTTGTTTAGATTAGACTTAGTATATAAGTACGTGTTGAGGCCAATGAAGGCATCCACAAATTTATTGTATTGAGCTTGCTCAAAGGAGGTTGCCCCCTCGAAGTGGCCTGCAATCAATAAATTCCTTCTGTGTTTCTACTATTTCTATTATTTCATGTATTTTTCATTATATTGTTGCAGGAGGTTCCTCTCATCTAGCATCAGAGTGCTTTCTTGGGCTCGCTAGGTGGAATTTCTAATATTTTTTTTCCGTAGTAGCCTCCAGGCACTATGATTATTGTAGTAGTTCTTTTTTTTGCATTTGTATTGTTTCATTTCAATTGTAGGTTTGGATGAGGGAATAATCCCTATCCACTTAACTGTGGGAAGTGCTTGGGCATAGCCCTAAAACTCATTGTGAGGAGTACCATAGGAACCCCAAAGTAGCTGGCCCATTGAGAGGACCTGCCAGCAAAAAGGGCACCGACCCCTACCTGATTGACTAGTTCCCATCCGTGAGGTAACCAAGAGCTGTCGTTTGTGACAAAGAGGTTATCAATTTTACCTGAGCCATGGAGTGAGGGGTAGTACCCCAATACGCAAGTCGTTAGACAACATTGGTAGCTGAGTGAATCCCTTAAACCTTTAGGAAGCTAAACATACCTGGGGCCCATATCTATTGACAACTGGCAAATCATAGATTGAATCCATCAAGAGTAGCTGGCAGATAGCTTCCAAAAATAAATAAATTATATTACCAGAACTGGATAATAAAGGATACATCATTTTGGAGCTGGAGGCAATCCTCGATAGGTGCACTCGTCAACTTCACTCTCAATCCATCACAGAGGTATTAATTCAGTGGCACAAAATGCAACCAGAGGATGCTACATGGGAACCACTCCTTCAGATTCAGCAACAATTTCCACATCTTAAGCTTTGAGGACAAAGCTTTTCTAAGAGGGAGGGGATGTTAGGAACCCATGTTTAACCCTTCTCTTTACTTTGTTAGTATATTGTTGTTGGACGCATATGCTTTGTAAGTCATCCCATGAGTATATTGTATTATCTCACATTCATGGGGAGTAATAGTTGTTTAGATTAGACTTAGTATATAAGTACATGTTGAGGCCAATGAAGGCATCCACAAATTTATTGTATTGAGCTTGCTCAAAGGAGCTTGCCCCCTCGAAGTGGCCTGTGATCAATAAATTTCTTTTGTGTTTCTTATATTTTTGTTATTTCGTACATTTTTCATTATATGTTTGTAGGAGGTGTTGTAAGTATGGGTCTAACTGGCGTTGTCATTGATGTCAACATACTCATGTTGCATTAATGAGAAGGATTGGATGAGCAGAAAGGAGCAATGGAGACAGTGAAGTGGAGATCCCAGCTAAAGTGTAGATCAGAGGTTACGGTTCAAAGGGTTTGTAGATATAAGTCTTGAGATGATCTAATCAAGTTTTCAGAGGTCTGCATGAAGATCTGAAGAAGTTATGGCCGCTTAAGTAGAACCGGTTCTGGCAGGCATTCAGAGGTGACTGAGTGACACATATATGTCTGGTGAGATCCAGAAATGCATCATCCCATTCTACGGATTTGAGGGAGTGTTGTGGATGTCCTTATGAAGTGCCAACTAGATTGGTTCGTGGTTTGAAGGTCCAGAAGTGCCTATTCCTTTGTGATAGTGATGACAGACAGTGTTCTTGAAGTTCTGGATGAAGGAGAGAAGAATTCCAGTAAGTAGATGAAGTGCAGATGTTCTTGGTGATTCAGGAAAGGTTATGGTGAGCTTTGGATCATGTCTAGTTCATGTTGGTGGTCCACATTAAAGTTAGAGTTCATATTTGAAGAATAACCACCAGATGTTGGTGTTCTTCCTGAGGTTGGCCGACCGGATGCGTTACACGTCTTGCGGATGTTCTTGTAGGTGTTTACTGACTTAGATGATTGTTCATAAGTCGATGCCTTGTATAAATAAGGGATTATGAAGTCATTCCAAAGTGTGTCTGGTGTGGATGAGAGTGTGGTAGTGAGGAAGAGAGCAAAAGGTAGAGCAGAAGTTTTTGGGCTTAAATGGAACTGATCCAAGTATGGTAAAGATGTTATTCTCTAGTTCAAGTTTGTGATACTTGTTACTTTGTAGACAGTGTGTCTCTTGTAGGCAGTGGGCCTCTTGTGAGCAGTGTGCTCAGGCAGTGACCCCTAATTAGCATGTGCCATTTTGTTCTTTCTATTCTTCTAACAAAGAATACATTTTGGGTTAATCACCTCATGGTTTTTCCCTTGACCGGGTTTTCCACATCAAAATCTTGGTGTCTCATGTGTCGATGTGTATCTACTCTTGTGTTAATGCTTTATGCTTTCATGGTTGATTAATTATTAGGTTGCTAAATAACAAAGTGGATTTAAGTGTTTAAATTGAAAGCAAGTTTTGGACAACTGATTCACCCCCTCCTCTTAGTTGTCTATCTTGAATCCAACAATTGGTATCAGAGCCAAGTTCCTCTGAAAGGAGCTTAACCACTTGAGGAGATCCAGTATGTTGTCTTACAAGAAGGATAGTTTGAAGTTTGATGGAACCAACTTTAATCTATGGAAAGGTCACATGAAATTTCACTTGAAATGTATGGGTACGACGTACTAGACCATGGCTACAACAAAGTATACACCTTCACAGGGTGGTCCAAAATCTACAACTAAAATTATAGATGCTGAAAACAATCTGCGTACTATTGAAGCTCTTTTAAGTGCATTATCTAATACAGATCTCTCAAATGTTATTGACCTACCAACTACTTTTGAGATTTGGAAAAAACTGGAACTTTTGCATGAAGGAGACAAGTTTGTCAAATGTGCAAGATTACAAAGTCTGAAAGGGAAATTTGAAAATCTGAAGATGAGAGAAGATGAGAATATCTCTACTTTTATGCCAAGAGTAAATGAGCTTGTTTGCAGAATTAGAAATGCTGGTGGAGCCTTGGATGAAGATGAGATTGTTGGAAACATTCTCAAATCCCTTCCTGCTTTTTATAATGTCAAGGTTTATGCCATTGAAGAATTTAGAGCCCATACAACTATCACAAGAGATCAATTGGCTAGTAAATTAGTTGCATTTGAAATGTCTGAGTTTGGAGATGAACCCCCCAAGACTAAATCTACTTTTAGAGCTAGTGCCTCTATAAAAGGTAAACAAAGGTTTGATCTGGGAGAAAATTCTTCAAGGAAACTATCATGGTATGAAAAAGCAAGAAAAGACATGGAAGAAGAAGAAGTAGAAAAAGCTCAACTTGAAGCCCTCTTTGCAAAGAGACTGCCAAGAGGATCCGGTAAGTATGAAGGAAAATTGCCCTTTAAGTGTTTTAACTGCAATAAGATTGGTCATTTTGCCTCAAGGTGTCCGGAAAGATTTTCAAGGCCTAACCCTAACAGACCAAGGTTCCAAAAGAATTGCTATTATGTTCATGAAGAAGATGATAATGAAGGAGTAACAGATGATGAATTAGAAATAGGAAACAAATTCGAAAGTAAATGGGTGTTTATTGCCATCAAGGAAGAAGATCCAATGCCCTCTGAATCTATCAATCATAAAGTGGTAGAAAGAGCTTTGGCTGCCCAAGTTGAAGAAAAGGATGATTAGGTCATTGACAGTGGATGCTCTCACCATATGACAGGTGACAAAAATAAGTTCTTAGATTTGGAAAGGTATGAAGGAGGAGTGGTAAAGTTTGGTGATAATTCTGCTAGTAGAATCAGAGGTAGGGGAACTATTTCTTTTGATGGAAAGAACAAAATCGGTAATGTACTATATGTTGAAGGATTGAAGCACAATCTTCTCAGTGTTGGATAGTTGGTGGACAAAGGCTATGATCTCTAGTTCAAGAATGGAAAATGTAAGATCTTTGAAAATTCTAGAACAAAGATTGCATCTGGTACTCAAACAAAAGGTAATATCTTTCATTTAGTTGGTACTGGTAAAAGTTGTCTATTTGTGCAAGTTGATCAGAGTTGGTTATGGCATAGAAAGATGTGTCATGTAAATTTTGATAATATCATCAAGATAAGCAATACTCAAGCTATAAGAGATCTTCCCAAATTGGTAAAACCTTCAAATAGTTTGTGCAAAGAATGCCAGTTGGCGAAACAAAGCAGAGTCTCATTCAAAAGCAAGGATCAATTTTCCACCAGATTATTGGACTTAGTTCATACTGATCTATGTGGTCTGACAAGGATCATGAGTGTGCAAGGTGATAGATATATCATGTTATTAATTGATGACCATTCCCGGATGATGTGGGTTACCTTTCTGAAAGAGAAATCAGAAGCCTTTGAGAAGTTCAAAATATTCAAGGCTATGGTTGAGAATGAAACTAGATTAAAATTGAAATGTTTGAGGTCTGACAAAGGTGGTGAATTCACATCTGGTGAGTTCATAGATTTTTGTGAGAAGCATGGAATAAAAAGACAGTTGTCTGCTCCTAGGACTCCACAACAGAATGGAGTAGTGGAGAGAAAGAACCAGACCATCCAGGAGGCATCTAGGACAATGATGATGGAAGCAAAGGTTCCTCAGATGTTTTGGAGAGAAGTTGTCAGCACTGCAGTCTATACTCTCAATCGAGTTCAAATCAGAAGTAATACTGGTCAGACTCCTTATGAACTTTGGTTTGGCATCACTCCTACTATGAGGTATTTCAGAGTCTTTGGTAGAAAATGTTACATTAAAAGAGATGAAGATCTAGGCAAGTTTGATGCTAGAAGTGATGAAGGAATATTCTTGGGTTACTCCACTCAAAGAAAAGCATACTGGTGTTATAATAAGAGACTGAGAAAGATGATAGAAAGTACAAATGTGAAGGTTGATGAAGGAATTGAGAAACCTTCAAGGTTTTATGAATATGATAAAGATGATCAGAATGATGTTATGATTCAAGGAGCCTAAACTCCTTCTGGTATTCAGAATCAAATAGATCTGGTAAATCAAGAAGAAGAGATGAGTGTTAATGAACCTGATCAAGAAACTCCCAAAGTTCCCAGGTATGTAAGATTGAACCACTCTAAAGATTAGATCGTAGGTGATAAAAGTAAAGGTGTTCAAACAAGAAGAAGAATTGCTCAAGATTCAGATGAGTTTTGTCTAATTTCAAAGATTGAACCTATGACAGTAAATGAAGCTTGCAATGATGACAACTGGACTAAAGCAATGGAGGAAGAGATGATGCAAATTGAGAAAAATCACACTTGGGATCTTGTTCCCAGACCTAGAGACAAGAATGTGATTGGAACCAAATGGGTCTTCTGGAACAAACTGAATGAAGTTGGTGATGTAATCAGAAATAAAGCTAGATTGGTCTGCAAGGGTTACTCTCAAATAGAAGGAATTGATTTTGAAGAAACTTTTGCTTTGGTGGAAAGAATTGAAGTAGTCAGATTATTTCTTGCATATGCTGCCTTCAAGGAATTCAAAGTATATTAGATGGATGTCAAGTCTGCCTTCCTGAATGCTGACTTGGAAGAAGAAGTATACATTGAACAACCGGATGGATTTCAATTGTCTAATCATGGTGATATGGTTTGCAAGTTGAAGAAAGCTCTGTATGGACTAAAGCAAGCCCCAAGAGCCTGGTATGAAAGGTTGGATAAGCATCTTTTGAAGATTGGTTTCAACAAAGGTACTGCTGACAGTAATTTGTATTTCAAAATTGATCATGAAAACATCTTGATTGTTGAAGTGTTCGTTGATGATATCATTTTTGGAGGAAGAGATAGTATGTGTAAAACTTTTGCAAATCAAATGAAAAGTGAATTTGAGATGTCCATGCTTGGTGAAATGAATTTCTTTTTGGGTCTACAAATCACTCAAATAAAGAAAGGAATTTTTATTTCTCAGACTAAATATGTGAAAGAATTGTTGAAGAAATTTGGGATGGAAGACTCAAAACCAATGCATACTCCTATGGCTACTGGATGTAAATTGAGCAAAGATGATGATTCTCCTAAGACTGATCAGACAAAGTATAGGTCAATGATTGGAGGACTGGTGTATCTCACTCAAACTAGACCAGACATTATGCAGGCTATTGGTCTTGTTGCTAGATTCTAGGCTGATCCCAGGGAATCTCATGTCATGGCAATCAAGAGGATTTTTAGATATCTAAAAGGGATAGTTGAGTATGGTTTGTGGTATCCTAGAGATCATGATTTCTCTCTTCATGCATATACAGATGTAGATTGGGCAGGAGATGTGGATGACCGGAAGAGTACTAGTGGTGGAGCATTCTTTTTGGGAAAGAGATTGGTTTCTTGGCTAAGCAAGAAACAAGAGGCAATATCTCTGTCTACAACTGAAGAAGAATACATTGCAGTAGCAGGTAGTTGCACTCAAGTTTTATGGATGAAGCAGATGTTAAGAGAAATTAAAGTAGAGTATGAGGAGCCTATCACAATCTTCTGTGATAATTCAAGTGCAATAAATATTTCTAAGAATCCAGTGTTGCATTCTAAGACTAAGCATATATCTATCAAGTTTCACTTTCTGAGAGAGCAAGTGAATAAAGATGAAGTCAGACTGGAGTTTGTGCCCTCCAAGGATCAGATTGTAGATATCTTTACTAAACCTCTTCCTAATGACTCTTTTGAGTATCTCAGGGAGAAGTCAGGGGTTATTGCCCCTCCGGTGATGAACTAGGATGCACTGATGTGCATCAGTTCGGTGGTTATCATAGTCATATGTTGTGATCTAGATTGGTGATGAGGAGTTGCTACTCAGGGGAGCAACTGGTATGTTTTTGAAGTCATTGGAGTTGCAAGTATGAGCCCTTTTCCATTGATGTCAAAGGGGGAGAGAAGAAATGTGAAAAACAAGTGGTTGATGATCAAAGGGGGGGCAGTAAAGGAAGAGAAGACATGTCAAGGGTTGTTGCTGATAGGGGGAGTTGTGATAGTAAGGAGAAGTTCTTGTCTTGATGGTTTTTCACATCATATGTTGCCATCAATGACAAAGGGGGAGATTGTTGCAAGTATGGGTCTAACTGGTGTTGTCATTGATGTCAACATACTCATGTTGCATTAATGAGAAGGATTGGATGAGCAGAAAGGAGCAATGGAGATAGTGAAGTGGAGATCCCAGCTAAAGTGTAGATTAGAGGTTGTAGTTCAAAGGGTTTGTAGATATAAGTCTTGATATGATCTAGTCAAGTTTTTAGAGGTTCGCATGAAGATCTGAAGAAGTTATGGCTACTTAAGTAGAACCAGTTTTGGCAGGTGTTCAGAGGTGACTGAGTGACACAGATAGGTCTAGTGAGATCCAGAAATGTATCATCCCATTCTGTGGATTTGAGGGAGTGTTGTGGACATCCTTGTGAAGTGTCAACTAGATTGGTTCATGGTTTGAAGGTTCAGAAGTGCCTATTCCTTTGTGACAGTGATGCCAGATAGTGTTCTTGAAGTTTCAGATGAAGGAGAGAAGAATTCCAACAAGCAGATGAAGTGTAGATGTTTTTGGTGATTCAGGAAAGGTTGTGGTGATCTTTGGATCATGTCTAGTTCATGTTGGTGGTCCACATTAAAGTTAGAGTTTGCATTTGAAGAATAACCATCAGATGTTGGTGTTCTTTCTAAGGCTGGCCGACCAGATGTGTTACACGTCTTGTAGATGTTCTTGTAGGTGTTTTCTAACTTAGATGATTGTTCCTAAGTTGATGCCTTGTATAAATAAGGGATTGTGAAGTCATTCTAAAGTGTGTCTGGTATGGATGAGAGTGTGGTAGCGAGGAAGAGAATGAAAGGCAGAGCAAAAGTTTTTGGGCTTAAATGGAACTGATCCAAGCATGGTATAGATGCTATTCTCCAGTTCAAGTTTGTGATACTTGTTACTTTGTAGACAATGTGTCTCTTGTAGGTAGTGGACCTCTTGTGAGCAGTGTGCTCAAGCAGTGAGCCCTAATTGGCATGTGCCATTTTGTTCTTTCTATTCTTCTAATAGAGAATACATTTTGGGTTAATCACCTCGTGGTTTTTCCCTTGACTGGGTTTTCCACGTCAAAATCTTGTTGTCTCATGTGTTGATGTGTATCTGCTCTTGTGTTAATGCTATATGCTTTCATGGTTGATTAATTATTATGCTACGAAATAACAAAGTGGATTTAAGTGTTTAAATTGAAAGCAAGTTTTGGACAACTGATTCACCCCCCTCCTCAATTGTCTGTCTTGAATCCAATAGGAGGTTCCTCTCAAAATACAATGGAACAACTCAAAGAAATAAAGAAAATGCAGGTTCAGTCATTCAATATATTGTAGAATTCAAATAGAGATCAGTTGGCAACATGCGGGCTTGCAATTAGGGCTCACAGGCCTGAATACATACATGCGTGAGATAAGGCTTTGAAGCTCCCTTTGCACAAAAACTAAACCAAGGATTGTGAATCAATTGCTAACTTCTTAAAACCGCTTTCCTAGGGATCTATTACATCAATATATATCATCTCTAGACCAATAGATTCCTCTGCGTTGGCCAAGGAAGGTCACAAACTCCAATGAAGAGCTGTAATGTGTTCACAGGTAGGTCAGACCTAAATGCTTAGACACTTCTGGTAAATGTATGGAATGAAGTGTAGACCCTTGGGGAAGGTTGGCCAAGAACCTAAGGACATTGAATGATGTGTCATTAGGCTCCAAAGATTAGGAAATGCTTATGTAAGTTTCTCCTTCAGCTGGTTGCCAGTGAATATCAGGATGATCTGCTCTAATAAACAGTCAATTTCTAATAGTGATATCTTTCCGGTAACTGATCCAAATGCTCTGAGTTCTTGATATGATGTAAATGAATGAATGTAGATGCTAAGTCTAGATCCATAAGATGTGGAATGCCAATACCAAACCACAAGTTGAAAAATGCTTCTGAATGGACTGTTCAAATTGAACTACAAACAAACTAGAATGCAAATGTTTTTGGTTGATGCAAGATTTCTCTTGAACTAGGGATGCTCTTACATCAGACATCTGAGGTTATTAAAAAAATGAGTCCCTCACTTTGCTGGGGCTAGGGGAGAACCAAGATGGTCCACCTCAACTTGAGAAATCCATGATGAATTCTCTTTCAGTTTGCATTTCCACTTCCCAAGGTATTCTTTGTGTTGTCTTCCTTTGGTGCTACGTCCAACTTTGCTGTACAAAATGTCTTCTATATGCTCCAGTGCTTGTTGTGTTAATTGTTTCTTCAAGTCTTCTTCCATGCTATCACTGAACTCTACTTCATGATACTAATATAGGTTTGCAATGTTGAAAATAGGTGATATACCCAAGGTCTCTGGTAATTCCACTTCATATGTATTTCCTAAATCAAATGGTCTGAGTATCTTACAAGGTCCAAACTTCTTCATCTTCAACTTGTTATATGTCCCAACTAGAAAACTTTCTTTTCTCAAGAACACTATCACTTCATCTCCAACTTAAAATTCCTTATGTCTTCTCTTCTCATCAGCCTTCTCTTTGTACTTATTGTTCACATTCTCCAAATGCTTCTTAACCTGATCATGCACTGTCTTCATGTGGTCTACAAATTATTCTGCTTCTATACTTCTCTTCTCTTCCATGCTGATATCTCTTAATTCTACAACTCCTCTAGGATTCACTCTGGTCACAATCTCAAAAGGTGTTCTTCTGGTACTCCTGTTCAATGAATTATTATATGCAAACTCTACTTGTGAAAGAATCAAGTCCCAACTTCCAGTTTTTTCTCCAACCAAACATCTCAATAAATTTCCTAAACTCCTATTCACTACCTCTATCTGTCCATCTATTTGTGGATGAAAAGTTGAACTGAACTTCAAATCTATCTTCATCTTCTTCCAAAGTGTCCTCCAAAAGTATCCAACAAACTTTGTATCTTTGTCTGAAACTATGCTCTTAGGTAATCCATGCAGTCGCACAATCTCCATGAAAAATAGATCATCTTTGAAAATCTGTCCACCACTATAAATATTGAATCATGTCCTCTCTATGTCTTAGGCAATCCCATCACAAAATCCATGCTTATGTCTTCCTAAGGTCTTTTCGATACTGTCAAAGGTTTATACAATCCAGTATTCTAAGTACCTCCTTTTGCAACTTGAAAAAATCTACCACTCTACACAAATCTCTGTACATCCTTATGTATCTGAGGCCAAAAGTAATTTTCACTTACCAAAGCCATTGTCTTATCAATGCCAAAATGTCTTGCCAATCCACCACTATGCTTCTCCTAGATCAAATTATCTCTCATTGAACTTCTAGGTATGCACAACTGACTTCCTTTGAACAACATATCTTCTTGAATTGAATAGTCCAACCACTTACTCCTATTTGTCACAACAGGTTCCTTACATGCTCTACAAGGTTCTGCAAAATCAGTGTCTCCCTCATACATGTTATTTAATTCATCAAAACCCAACACTTTAACTCTCATCTCTGTCAATAAGTTTCTTCTTCTACTCAATGCATCAACAACTTTGTATGATTTACCACTCATATGCTTCAACACAAAAGTATAATTTTGCATGAACTCTACTCATCTCATATGTCTCTGATTCAACTTACCCTGACTATTCAAATATTACAAAGATTGATGATCTGTATACAACACAAACTCCTTAGGCAACAAGTAATGTCTCCACTTCTTCAAGGCTTGAATTATGGTATAGAACTCTTGATCATAAACTAAATATCTTCTCCTTGCATCATTCAACTTCTCACTAAAATATGCTACAAGTCTACATTCTTACCTTAATATTGCTCCAATTGCATTTCCACTTGCATCACAATCAACTTGAAATACTTTATTGAAATCCGGTAATGCCAAAATAGGTTGCTCTATCACTTTCTACTTCAATAACTCAAATTTTTTATCTACTCCTGATGTCCACTTAAAATCCTTTCTGTCACCTTTCATTGTCTCTGTCATAGGGTTACAAACCGAACTAAAAAATTTTATGAACTTCTGGTAGAAACTAGCCAATCCATGAAATGATCTAACTTCTCTAATGCTCTCCAGTGTAGGCCATTCAATAATTGCTCTCACTTTCTCAGGGTCCATCTTCAATCATTCCGTAGAAATCACAAATCCCAAATATACCAACTTTTCCTTCATGAAACTACACTTCTTGATGTTTATCAACAATTTCTCTTCTCTCAATCTTTGTAAAACTTGTCTAATATGCCACAAATGTTCCTCTTTTGTCTTACTGAAAATTAGAATATCATCCAAGTACACAATCACAAACTTACCGAAGAATTTCTTCAAGACTTCATTCATTAATCTCATGAAAGTACTTGGTGCATTTGTCAATCCAAAAGGCATCACTAACCACTCATACAATCCTTCATTTGTCTTAAAAGTAGTCTTCCATTCATCACCTTCTCTGATTTTGATTTGATGGTATCCACTCTTCAAGTCTATCTTTGTGAAATATTTTGCTCCACTCAAACAATCCATGATATCATCCATCCTAGGTAAAGGAAATCTATACTTAACTGTGATCTTGTTTATTGCTCTAGAATCAGTACACATTCTCCATTCTCCATCCTTCTTTAGTGCAAGCACTGTAGGTACTGCACAAGGACTCAAGCTTTCTCTTATCAAACCTTTCCTCAAAAATTCTTGTATCTGTCTATTCAATTCTTCATTTTGTGTCGGTGTCATCCAATGTGCTACTTGTTAGGCAAACTTGCTCCTGGTATAAGATCCATGTGATTACTGATACTCCTTATAGGTGGTAATCCATCAGGTACATTGTCTAATATGATGTCTTTATACTCTATCAGTAATTCTGTTATCTCCTCTCGTTGTTCTTCTTCAGTCTCTTTCTTTAGTATGTCAAGCTTCTTAGGGATCAAGGCATAACACATTCTCATGTTTCAAACCATCCAAAAAATTTCTTCCATCTACTAAACAGATTCTAGCATTCCCACATACTACATCTCTAGGATCATCTTCTAAAGGAATCAAAGTAATTCTCTTTCCATTTTCTGTTATAGTGTAAGTATTCTTTCTCCCATCATGTATATCTTTTCTATCATACTACCAAGGTCTACCCAAAAAGATATGACAAACATCCATAGGCATAATATCACACAAGACTTCATCATGATAAGATCTAATATGAAATTTCACCAAACATTGTTCACTCACTAATACCTTATGGTCATCTTGAATCCATGCTATCTGATAGGGCTTAGGGTGTTTAAATCTTTCCAACTTCAGCTTAGTCACCATCTCCTCTGAAACTAGGTTATCCAAACTACTACTATCAATCACAACTTTACAACACTTATGTCCTAATTTGCATCTAGTTCTAAACAAGCTTTTCCTCTACGGTGGTTCCTCATTTATCTCTATTTGAAATAGTGCTCTCCTCATCACAAGTGATTCTCCTTTCTCTGGTTTACCAACTGAATAGGGGTCATCTAACTCAATAGGTTCTTCTTCAACATAGGCTGCTCTTCCACTACTTTCTATCCTCTTACTTGTACTACTCTTGATGCAGAGTGGCACAAGAGAAGTAACAAAGGTTTACTTTCTTCTTTGTCCACTTACCCACTTCACCTAGTCTTCAATCAAAGCGACATACAAGGGCATATGAAGGATTTGGTGGTCTAGGCTATTGTCCAATCTCCAAGGCTTCTTTCATACCTCAAGGCAGGTCTGCAAACACCTTTTTGATAGTTGGTTTGGTTCCCAACTTCACACAACCCTCTAACCTTGACTAGGCCTAGTGAGGCTACTAGCCCTCTTCTACTAGTTTCCTTCACACCAAATGACAAAATCCTAAAGGACTAAGAAAAAAAATGATGGAATTGAACACTATTCAGGGGACCCTAACAAACCTCCAAATCTCCAATCCCAACTCTACTCCAGCAGTTCAAAACCGCCACTAGGTCTCTAGGCCTAATTGATCATTTTAGGCCTAGGTTACAAAGCAAAGGGTTCAAATTGGGTTCATAGGTTAGGGGCAGGAATTTGGAATGTCTCTACCAGGTCCCTACAATAGAAAACCACCATTCTTTCATTCACCTTGTTTGGATTCTGTCACCTACAACAACAAATAGCATAAAACAGGCCAACTACATGGTAATACTTGACCTAGGGCATCAAATTAAAAATAGAAGACTGCATTTCCCGACAAAAAGCTTTTGGAAACTTATAGTACATATCCCTAGCCTACATTTCACCAATTTTTGTGAATTTTCACCTGTGGGAATGCATTCTAGGGCCGGATTTCTATGGCTGCCCTAGAAAACAGGGTTTCTGGACCTGTTTGGAAAGAAAAATCAATAACTTTTGATCCTGACCACTTCAGGACCTCAAACTAGTTGTATATGAACCCTGACTCCAAGCACTTTTAGAAAAAGTACATTTGCACCCCTAGAAAATCCATACAGTCTATATAGAAACATGTTTTCTTCAGAAAAATAGTCAAATTCTTGATTTTTGTGCCCAAAATTGCATACAAAATCTCTTCTCCCATACTGGGGTGAGAGGACAGCAATATGACTTGACCCAAGGTGGTTTTCAACTATCAAAATAGATGCAACTTCCAAAAATGGGTTGCAACCGACCAAATGTGTCATTCAACAACATTGACAACATTGGTCACTATGACATTTTGCAATAACACAAAGAGGTCGATTGGTTCAACTTGTCCAATGGAACCTAACCAATCACCATTCCTTCTAAAACATGCCAAAACACAAAAATTTCCAATTAGACTCAAAAACAAACAAAAGACCAACATTAGACCTACTAGGCCTAAGTGGCATAACTAGGGTCCAAATGGACTAAGAAGGATTTGAGGTTTATATAGTCACCCCAAACCTCTTGACCATACAAAATGGACCAAACAACAATGGCTAAAAGCCTTATTACAAAAAAAAACATAACTTCTCAAAATGCATCAAAATGCTCTTAAGTGCCCTACACCATACACCCACTATCAAAGAGAATTCAAGTCTCATGAGTTGGAATGCTATCAAATGTGAAACCTGCCTTCTCAATGTCTGCCTTGCTCATCCAAGTGGCATCCTCCTGAGGTTTGTTTAGCCACTTCACCAAATAGTCATGATAGGTGTGCCTTCTAGTTTGTTTTGCAATTCTCTTGTCCAAAATGCACTCAATCTGATTTGGAGATGAAGGAATGAGTTCCTAGAGTGTCTGATCAGTTTGATCTTCTTCAACAATAGTCTGAGGATCAGATCCTTTATAGGGATAAAGGTCTGAAACATTAAAAATTGGAGACAAAGCAATGCCATCTGGAAGTCTAATTTTATATGCATTTTCTCCACATTTCTTGAGCACTTCACAAGGCCCAATCTTCTTCATGAGTAGCTTGGTATGTTTACCTATAGGGAGCCTCTCCTTCTTCAGATAGACCATTACCAAATCACCTTCCTTAAACTACAAATCCCTTCTTTTCCTATCAGCAAACTGTTTGTACTTATGTGAAGTGGATAGCAATTTCTGTTGTACTTGTTCATGGACATCTTTCATGATTTGAATGAAGTCTTCAGCCAAGGCATTGTTGTTTTCTAGTTCTTTAACCTCCCTAAGTTCCAAAATACCCCTTGAGTGAGTGCCATAAACAATTTGGAAAGGAGACAGGCTGGTGCTTCTATTGACAGTGTCATTGTATGAGAACTCTGCCTGAGCCAAAATTGAATCCCAACTAGCACCTTGCTCCTTGGTTAGGCATCTTAGGAGGTTACCAAGTGACCTATTAATCACCTCTATTTGTCCATCAGACTGAGGGTGATAGGCAGATGATAAGGATAAATTTGTACCTAGTCTCTTCCAAAGTGTCCTCCAGAAGTGTCCTATGAACTTGGGGTCTCTGTCTGCGATGATTGACAAAGGTAAACCATGTAACCTGACTATTTCTTTGAAGAACAGACCTACTATGTGTGAGGCATCATGTGTGGTTTTACAAGGGATGAAGTGAGCCATTTTTGAGAACCTATCAACTACCACAAAGATGCTATCATGGCCATTCTTGGTCTTGGGCAAACCAAGTACAAAGTCCATGCTGATGGAATCCCAAGGCTTTGAAGGAATAGGTAGAGGAGTGTATAAACCTACATTGGATGTATGCCCCTTTGCTCTTTGGCAAATTTGACAAGTTTCAACAAACTTCCTTACATCAGTTGGTAATTTGGGCCAAAAATAGTACCTCCTAACCAATTCTAGGGTCTTGTCAATACCAAAGTGACTTGACATGCTGCCATAGTGCTTTTCCCTAATTATATTCTCTCTAATAGACCCTCTTGGGATACACAACATGCTACCCTTGAAAAGATACCCATCTTGCAACAAAAAATTAGAAAAATTAGTATTATACCTTCCTGTCATGGCCTTGCAAGAGAGGTATGGTTCTTTGAAGTCCTCATCTGCTGCATACTGATCTTTGATGGCTTGAATACCTGTTTCCAACTGTATGGTCTGCACAACAAGATTTCTCCTACTTAAGGCATCAGCTACCTTATTGGCCACTCCTTTCTTATGTTTTATGGAGAAGGTGTATGCTTGGATGCACTCCATCCACTTGACATGTCTGTGATTCAACTTTTGCTACCTGTTCAAGAAGCTTAATGCATGGTTGTCAGTAAAAACTATAAATTCCTTTGGCAATAAGTAGTGTCTCCATTTCCTTAATGACTGAACCATGGCATATAACTCTAGATCATAGGTGGAGTAGTTTTGTTTTGCCTCATTTAACTTCTCACTAAAGAATGCTACAGGCCTCCCATCTTGACTTAAGACTCCACCAATAGCCCTCTTACTTGCATCACACTCCACCACAAAGACCTTGTCAAAATTAGGTAGCACTAGGACTGGTTTTTCTGAAATTTTTTTCTTTAACAGTTCAAAGGCTTTATTGGCCTTATTTGTCCATACAAACACACATTTCTTGCCCCCTTTTATGGTGTCAACAAGTGGAGCACAAATGCCACTAAACCCTCTAATGAACTTTCTATAAAAGCTACACAAACCATGGAAACTCCTTACCTCGGAGGCTATTGTAGGTGTTGGTCAATTAAGAATGGTTGCAACCTTACTTGGATCCATTTTTAGGCTGCCCTTAGAGATGACAAACCCCAAGAATATTAACTCCTCTTGTAGGAAGACACATTTGTCAAGATTGATTCTCAACTTCTCCTCTTGAAGCCTCCTGAGCACTTGATGGATATGCCTTATGTGGTCTTCCTTGCTGTCACTAAAAATCAATATATCATCCAAATATACAACAATAAACTTGTTAAGGAAAGGTTTTAGCACTTCATTCATCAATCTCATGAAGGTGCTTGGTGCATTTGATAAGCCAAAAGGCATGACAACCCATTCAAATAGTCCTTCATTGGTTTTGAAGGCAGTTTTCCACTCATCCCCCTCCCTTATCCTGATTTGGTGATAACCACTTTTTAGATCTATCTTGGTAAAATACTTAGCCCTACCCAAGCAATCCATTAAATCTTCCATTCTAGGCATTGGAAATCTATACCTGATAGTGATCTTTATGATGGCCCTGGAATCAGTGCATAGTCTCCATGTTCCTTCCTTCTTGGGTGCAAGCACTGCATGTACTACACATGGACTAATACTCCTCTTGATAAGTCCTCTATCCAACAAGTCTTGGATTTGTCTTGCCACTTCAGCATTTTGCTTTGGGGTCAACTTATAGGCTACTTGGTTTGGTAGGGTGGATCCAAGGATGAGATCAATGCAATGACTAATCTCCCTCTTTGGTGGAAGGGCATCCTTGCCTTCATCGGCTATCACATCCTGAAACCTCTCCAATAGTTCTTCCACTTCCTTTGGTCCAATCCTCCTAAGAGGTTGCTGCACTTTGGCCTTCTTGGGATTCACATCCTTGGGCTTGATGACTACTGCAAAACATGGCACTTTCTCTTCCTTGAGGTTAGCCAAAAACTCTTTTTCACCTACCAACATAACTGAACTAGAAATGACTTTCTCTTTGCAATCATCAATCAAAGGAGTCATTGTAAACTTTTCACCATTCTTGGACAAATGAATTACATTGTTCTTACCATCATGTTGGGCACTTGTGTCATGTTCCCAAGGCCTTCCAAGAAGAAGGTGGCATGCATCCATATCCACTATCTCACAAAGAACCTTATCATGATATTCACCTATCTTGAATTCAACCCAACATTGCTCTTTTGCTACAATTTCTTGTTCCTTGGTTAGCCAAAATACTCTATAGGGGTTAGGATGAGGCATTCTTTCCAATCCTAACTTAGTCATCATTTCATTAGAAGCTAAATTTTCAGAAGAACCTGAATCAACTATTACCTTGCACACTTTTCCTTTCACCTTACATGTGGTTCTGAACAAGTTTTTCCTTTGGGGCTGCTCCTTGGTGGCTGGCATGATGAGTGATCTATTAAACATGATGCATTCTCCACTCTCAGGTGTTGCAGACTTGGAAGAGGTTGTTTGGTAACTTGTGGTGCTTTGACAGTCCTCTTCTTGAAGGAGTTGTACTCTTCTTTCTTTTTGATTTGCAACAGTGTTTCCCATCTTCTCTGGGCACCTAAAGGACTGATGTCCAATCTGATTGCAAGAGAAACACCTTCCAGTAAACACATTGGGACCTTTGCCCCCACTTCTTCCTCTGCCATTTCCTCTACCCCTAAACTGACCCTTATCATCACTATTTTTATCAGCCTACCCTTGGCTGCCTTCTTGGGATCTGCCACCTTGGAGTCTAGAGAAATTATCTCTGTTTTGGAATCTGCCCCTGCCCCTAAAGTTCTGATTTCCTCTACCTCTGCTGCTGCTGCCAAAATCCCCTTTTCTTCTCTGCTTATCCTCAATCCTTAGTGCCATTTGAAAGCACTTATGGACTGTCTTTGGGTTAAAGAGAGTTAATTCATCTTGAATGGAGAACTTGAGTCCATTGAGATACCTTGCAAGCTTCTATTTTTCATTCTTAGGCATCTTGGCTTATAATGTCATCTTGTGAAACTCCTCTGTATAGGTGCTCATGTTCATGTCCTTCTGTCTCAAGTTGTGCAACTTCTTGTTCAAGTTGACTTCATAATCCTCAGGGACAAATTGCTTCTTGATTTCAAGTACCATCTTCCTCCATGTAGAGATAGGATTCCTATCATCTTCTATCCTCTCATTTTGAATAAAATTCCACCAACTCAAGGCTAGCCCTTTCATTCTTGATTTGGCAATCTTCACTTTCTAATTTTCTGCCACTTCTTCACATTCAAAATAGTTCTCCACTACCTCAATCCAATCAAGGCACTCCTCTGGATTCATCTTACCAGGAAACATAGGTAAGTCTACCTTAGTGTCCTTCCTACTCAACTTTCCAAGTGCATCTAGGAATTGTCTCTCTGACATGCCTCCTTGTGGCTCTTCCATTGGCACTTCTTCTTCCTCATCTTGATCCTCTTCATCTGAATCTAAGATGACTTCTGACTTCTTCTTCTTGTCTTTGTCTTTCAACTTTTCTGTCTTAGCCTCCATCCTTTTGTTCTTGGTTGCTTGCTCTCTCACTATCTTTGCCAATTCAGCATTTGTCACCTTTGAAGGAATTTCCTCTTCTTCTTCTCTATCTCCCATCTCTTTGATGGCTCTAATACCACCTGATGCAGAGTGGCACAAGGGAAGTAACAAAGGTTTACTTTCTTCTTTGCCCACTTACCCACTTCACCTAGTCTTCAATCAAAGCCACATACAAGGGCATATGAAGGATTTGGTGGTCTAGGCTATTGTCCAACCTCCAAGGCTTCTTTCACACCTCAAGGCAGGTCTACAAACACCTTTTTGATAGTTGGTTTGGTTCCCAACTTCACACAACCCTCTAACCTTGACTAGGCCTAGTGAGGCTACTAGCCCTCTTCTGCTAGTTTCCTTCACACCAAATGACAAAATCCCAAAGGACTAGGAAAACAAATGATGGAATTGAACACCCTTTAGGGGACCCTAACAAACCTCCAAATCTCCAATCCCAACTCTACTCTAGTAGTTCAAAACCCCCACTAGGTCTCTAGGCCTAATTGATCATTTTAGGCCTGGGTTACAAAGCAAAGGGTTCAAATTGGGTTCATAGGTCAGGGGCATGAATTTGGAATGTCTCTACTAGGTCCCTACAACACAAAACCACCATTCTTTCATTCACCTTGTCTGGATTCTATCACCTACAATAGCAAATAGCATAAAACAGGCCAACTACATGGTAATACTTGACCTAGGGCATCAAATTAAAAATAGAAGACTGCATTTCCCAACAAAAAGCTTTTAGAATCTTATAGTACATATCCCTAGCCTGCATTTCACTAGTTTTTGTGAATTTTCACCAGTGGGAATGCATTCTAGGGCCGGATTTCTATGGCTGCCCTAGAAAACAGGGTTTCTGGACCTGTTTTGAAAGAAAAATCAATAACTTTTGATCCTGACCACTTCAGGACCTCAAACTAGTTGCATATGAACCTTGACTCCAAGAAATTTTAGAAAAAATACATTTGCACCCTTGGAAAATCCGTACAGTCCATACAGCAACACATTTTCTTCAGAAAAATAGTCAAACTCTTGATTTTTGTGCCCAAAATTGCATACAAAATCTCTTCTCCCATACTGGGGTGAGAGGACAGCAATATGACTTGACCCAAGGTGGTTTTCAACTATCAAAATAGATGCAACTTCCAAAAATGGGTTGCAACTGACCAAATGTGTCATTTGACAACATTGACAACATTGGTCACTATGACATTTTGCAATAACACAAAGAGGTCGATTGGTTCAACTTGTCTAATGGAACCTAACCAACCACCATTCCCTCTAAAATATGCCAAAACACAAAAATTTCCAAATAGAGTAAAAAACAAACAAAAAACCAACATTAGGCCTACTAGGCCTAAGTGGCATAACTAGGGTCCAAATGGACTAAGAAGGATTTGAGGTTTATATAATCACCCCAAACCTCTTGACCATACAAAATGGACCAAACAACAATGGCTAAAAGCCTTATTATAAAAAAAACATAACTTCTCAAAATGCACCAAAATGCTCTTAGGTGCCCTGCACCAACTCTGATTACATTCAAATGCTCTATGTCCTTCACCTCCACACTTGAAACAAGTACCTTTCAATTTTCTTTTATCCAATCCTCTTCCTTCTCTTCTGTATCCTTCATTCTGGTATGCATTAGGGTTTCCTCTCTGGTAAGCATTGTTATCTCTATCATCCTTCTTCAATGGGTTGTCAAACTTGTTCTGCTTTAGATATGATCTGTCTCCTCTAGAATAAATCCTACCTCTCTGAAATTTACCTCCTCTACCTCTTTGTCTTTGATCATGTCTTTTGTTTAGCTTCTCTTCAATTTTTAGGACAAACTGATATGCTTCCTCCAAAGATATCATCCTTACCAAACTTAGTTCCTCTTAAATGTTCAATCTCAGTCCAATGATGTATCTATCCACTTTCTCCTTGTTTGCTTTACTATGTCATATTCTTATGAACATTTTATGAAATTCTTTAGTGTACTTCACAAATTTCTTCATTTGTCTTAGGTTTTGCAATCTTTTCAACAACTCCAACTCATAGTCAGCAGGTATAAACTGATTCTTCAATTTTGTCACCATCCTGTCCCACTTTGTAATCTTTTCTTTTCCTCTTCTATTTCTTTCCAACTAAACTTCTTTCCACCATATAGTAGCATGTCCTTTGAACTTTGTCTTCGCAAATTTCACCTTCTCTGGATCTTCAATTTCCTCATACTCAAAGTATTCTTCCATGTCATTTATCCAGTTAATCAATTCTTCAGGATTCAAATTACCAGTATAATTAGGCATATCAACTCTAGGTCTCTTTCCAATCTTTGAAATATCTCGCAACATTTTTACCTGATCTAATTCTTCTTCATCATCACCTTCTAGAGTTTCATCAGTGTGTTCAACAGATTGAAATTCTTCCTCATCATCACTTTCAACATTAGGTCTTGGTGTCAATCCTCTTCACCTATCCTCTTCAACAACATCCAATCAGATTCGCATGGTTTTCATTATCTCCATCAACTCATCTATTCTACCAGCCATTGTTCCAACAGTAGCAACTCTCCTCGGTGGCATTCTTCCTAGGATCAAGTGTAAATTGCCTCAGGTTTGGTGATTAGGCTACAAGGTGACAATTGCCTCACAACTAGCGATTGGTTGTAGCACAAGTAACCTGCCTCAATTTGGTGTTCTATCCATAGCAAGATCTTATGGAATTCCTTCGCCAATCTTCACTTAATTCACTCCCACAAGATTCAAACTTTTTCTCTGATACCACTTGGTGCAATCACAATAGGAGGGTTCACAGAATGAACTATCCAGACCGTGCAACAAGAGTAAACACAACGGAAACAACTCAAAGAAATAAAGCAAACATAGATTCAGTCATTCAATATATCATAAAATTCAAATAGTGATCAGCCGACAACATGCGGGCTTACAATTAGGGCTCACAGGCTTGAATACATACATTCACAAGATAAGGCTTTGAAGCTCCCTTCTCACAAAAACTAAACCAAGGATTATGAATCAATTGCTAACTTCTTAAAACTACTTTCCTAAGGATCTATTACATCAATATATATCATCTCTGGACCAATAGATTCCTCCGTGTCGGCCAAGGAAGGTCACAAATGCCAATGAAGAGTTGTAACATGTTCACAGGTAGGTCAGATCTAAATGCTTAGACACTGCCGGTAAATGAATGGAATGAAGTGCGGACCCTTGGGGAAGGTTGGACATGAACCAAAGGACATTGAATGATGTTTCATTAGGCTCCAAAGATCAGGAAATGCTTCCTCAAGTTTCTCCTTCAACTAGTTGCCGGTGAATATCGGGATGCTTTGCTCTGAGAAATAGTCAATTTATGATAGCAATATCTTTTCAGCAACTGATTCAAATACTCTAAATTGTTGATATGATGTAAATGAATGAATGTAGATGCTAAGTCTAGATCCACAAGAAGTGAAATGCCAATACCAGACCACAAGTTGAAAACTGCTTCTGACTGAACTGCCTCAACTGAACTGGGAAATGAAAAGAAACAAACTGAACTACAAACAAACTAGAATGCAAATTTTTTTGGTTGATGTAAGATTGCTCTTGAACTAGGGATGCTCCTACATCATCATGAAAGCACAAGAGATCAAATTTGAGAATAATACTATTCTATCAATAACTACAAAAGATTGTTATTACAATGTATATGATATGCCTTGCTTATAAAGACAAGGATAAAATGTAGGATGTTGTAGTCATGTTGCAAGTGCCATTATCCTATGACATTTGACAACTATAGGATAAGATGACAACTATCAATAACTATCAACAACTAGAGACAACTAGAAACATCTAGTAGACTCACTAAGTCAACTTAACATGTGTGAATTATGTGTGATGTCTGAATATTATTTAACTAATAAATAGTTAAATAATATGAATTATCTACACAAGGGTAAATCAGTTAGGTGATAACCATGTTCACATCAACACCCCCATTAAGTGTAATTTAGAGAGTAGCTGACTAAAACAAGATGCAAGGATGGATGGTGTTTATGGATGGGTCCCAGCTACTAGGCCATGTTAGGTACCCATGTACAACAAATCTCAAGTGGAGAAAAGGAGAAAACCTCATGGGACAAAACTCCTCTCCAAAAGTGAGAATGCATGAAACAATGAAAGTGAAAGAAGTGATAGTAGGAGGACTCAACATGAGCCCCCAAGGATAGCTTCTATCACATATGTACAATCAAATACCCCCCATAGGAGAGCAAGAGTGAGACTATAGGTCCCCCCACAATGAAGTAGCTCCTGTGTTGATGGTGAATGCCTGAAGATGAATGCTGGAAAGTATCATGTACTTGCAAACAACATTCCTCCCCTTAGGAAGAAATAGGTCCAAAGGCTGATGTAGAAGAAACTCCATCTCAAGGTATGAGGGAAAAAGCCTCATGATGGGTGTCTCTAAAAACTGTTGAAATGTCCACATGTTAGAATCAAAGAATGGCACAATGCAATGAGGTGTGACCAATCCAAAATCCTGGGTAGACTCATGAAGAACAACCTCCAAAGACAAAGTAGATGGGATAACGGTTGTTTTGTAACTATCATCAAAGAGGATAGATATCCCCTCAAGTGTGTCCTCCAAATCTACAATATGAGACTCACAAACAAGTCTGATATACCTGCCAAGAAAGTATCCCACAAAGCTATGTTTGAAAGACTAGAATGTTCCTGCTCAACTGAGGTAGAAGAAACCATGTCGATGTCAATCTCTAAAGAAGCAGGAGTTTGAGGTGTTGGAAGATTAGCACTAGTCTCATGAACCAAAGTGGGTGAAAGAACACCAAGGTTCAAGTGACCAAACTTCTCTTGGGAAACCTGATTCACACTTGATGCATGAGTGTGAATATCAATCAAAGGATCTACATCATCAAAAGAAGCAAAATAGGAGAATGTACACAAGTGAGATACATGATCAACCATCCCAAAAACAATGATATCTCTACTCTCCAAGTCTCGTATGATCATTGAATCAAGAGTGAATGCAATTGTCTTGTCTACACCACAATGAGTAATCTGGTAGATGGAAAGAAGATTGGTTGTTAAGGAAAGTACACACAACACATTGTTGAAAGTACTCTCACCAACATCAATAGTTCATTTACTAGTTGCATGCATGTATGTATTGTTACCCATCAAAATAGATGGTGAAGTACATGACTCAAATGAAGAGAAGATCCCTTGTGAAGATGCCATATGATGAGAAGCTCTAGAATTAAGAAGCCATCTCTCTGACTGAAGACTTGTAGAAGCAAAGAGTTCTTGTCCTTTTCCCTTGTTTGTCCCATTAGCAATGCCTATTGTCCTTGTCTATGTAGATGATGATGGTGTTGAAGAAGAGGATGTACTAGGTGATAATGATGGCATTTTGATATTGTGCTTTTGAATAATGTGAGTCAACTCATCAATTTTCTTCTCATAACACTTATGCTCATCATGTCCTAGTTTCTTTCAATATGCACACTTTGGTCTCTCCTTAGATGATTCCTCCTTAGGAGAAGATGAGGCTTAGGTGATTTGGTTGATCCCTTTTCTTTCTCATTGTTCTTGAAATCCCTATTTTTTTATTTCTTGCCTTTGCTAGTTGAAGCCTTTTGATCCTTTGTACCTTGACTAGAAAGAAGTGCTTGAGGTTTAGAAGACTACAATGTGCCCATGTTTACTAACTTAGCTTTCTCCCTTATGAGTGATGTGGCAAACTCATCAAGTGAAGGCATTGTGAAAGCTTTCCCAAGTGCATCCATAGTAGCATAAAAGGTAGAAACAAAAACTAAATAGTCAAGACCAAGCTTGGCAAGGATTGAAAGAATCAATTGAGTGTCCTTTTTCTCAATTCCACATTGTTTGATCTGTAATCTAAGTGATTTTAGTTTTGTGAAGAAGTTTTGGATGCTTACAAAGCTAGTTGGATTCAAACCAATTAGTTCATTCTCCAATTTGAAACCTTTCATAGTATCTTGCTTACCAAAGAGATTTTCTAAGGTAGTCCACACTTCATTAGGTGTAGTACAAGATTCAATATGAAAAATAAGATTAGAAGAAATAGACAAGCATAGTGTTCCATAGGTTTGATCACATCTATTGTACCACTTTCTCTTTTCTGTAGCTGCTATTGGTTTAATTTATGTACCCATTGTTACTCTATGAATTTTCAAACTTCTTAAATGAATCTCCATTTTAGTTTTCCACTCATGATAGTTATATTGTATGAGTAGAGGAAGTTTGTTTGGAAATTTATACTTAGTGCGATTTATAATTGTCCACAAGGGACCAAAAATGGGAAAGCATAAAAATCTCTTAAAATAGAGATCCAAGGGAGATTACAATTACTCACACTAATTTATCAAAGCAAACAAATCCCTCCTAAACAAGTTTCACTTCCTCAAGTGTTAAAATGCCCAAGTTATCACTCAAAAACCAAAAAACTGACAAATTGAATAAATTGAACCTGGTATAGAATCTGAGAAAAGTGTATGGATGGATTTGAAGAGCTATTGAATAGCTTTTTGATGACACAAAAATTAGAGATCGTGGCTAAAAGTTGTGAGTTCGGAAGCCAAAAATGGAGATCTGTCTTCAAACTACTATAACTATCACCTATAGAAGAATATAAAAAAAACTACTAACACTAATGTGAAGTGCTCTCTGTCAGCTTTCCAATGATATCTTGTTTGCCTGATTTCACCTCTGTGGGCAAGAATTATGAAAAAAAGAAAAAACAACCACTGTTTAGAGCTTTAAGGGGCCAAGAGGGGGCCCCTCGATGGATGGAATATTCCTTCATGCAGCCAGAATATTCTCTCTATGCCATAAAACTGCCAAAAAACTCAGAAAACTGCTCTATTTTTTTCTGAAACCACTGAAAGACTGGTGCGAAACCACTTTCAAAGGTTCAAAACTGTCAGAAAAGTTAGAAATCATTGTTTGAATGGGGAAACCACTATGTACTTTGAGGAAAACAGCTTATAAGTCAAAACTGCTCACTGTTTGGTATTCAATGGTGGTAACCACTAGTCAAGGTTTATGGAATATTGACCAGTTAGTGGTAGTTTACAATCCCTATTGTAAACCACTAATGGGTTCAGGGAACAGCCGATAGGAAGAACCAACGAGTTTCAAATTTTCTAGCGTGAATTTTTTTGACTGTGTGGACTGTTGCTGCTGGCAAGGGTTTTGGATTGCTTCTCATGGGTAGTTTGGAGACCGTTGGTGGATTGAAAGAAGCTGACCACCATGATAACCTACTACTGACCACCATTTGTGGATGTCAGAAAATGTTCAAGGTCATCGTCGATGGAATAAAGACTGCCGGGAAAGGATTGTATCTAGCTGCCAGTGGAGTATTGATTTTGCCAGTACCCTCCACCATAGATTTAGTCACCAATGAAGTCTAGTCAGGCACCCATGCCACATGGTGCCCCGACATTGACTGAGGTATGCAAGTCGGTACCCTACGATAGTAGGGTACTACCCTGCAGTAATTTTTTTCTTCGCAGAAATCAATTAAAATTTTTAGACAAATGAAAAAACTAGCAAATATTTCCTTTACCCACTAGATATTTTCCAAAGATGTCAATTCACTGATGCCAAACTATGATTCCACATGTGCTAGCAGAAAATTCCCTGTGTAGAGGGAATATTCTCTGTAGAGATTCTATACGATGATGATTTGTAAAAAAAATTTGCCTTTTTTCTGCAACTTTATCTGATTTTGACAAATTAATAGTCAATCATGGGGTTTTTGGGCCTCCTGAGCATGATGGTAGGGTTGGATTTGACCCAAAGTGCTCTAAAAGATTAGGTATCTGTGGGATTAGGCATGCACCTCCTAACTTCAAACCCTCATAGATTTGGCCTCCGATGTCTAATCTAGATGAAACAAAAGGCAATCTTGACTATCTCAAACCTTCTGAATGTAATGGTGTGCTCAGATTTGTAGTAGCATGCTCCAAAATGAACCTGCAATACAAGTTTACAAAGGGGAAACCCTCACAAATCTAGTATTTCTATCAAGTTTTTCTGATTCTCTAGGTCATCATTCAATGCAAGAGAAGAGCATAGTCAACTATCAAGATCCACCATTAATTGCACTGGAGATCTCTCACAAAATGACTAACACAAAGTGATTATTCCTAGAGCTCTGATACCATGTTAGAGTTGGCTATGATTGGAGCCACCTAGGATCTAGGACTTCATGAAAGCAGTAGAGAGATCAAATGAGAGAATAATGCTATTCTATTAATGAATGCAAAAGATTGTTATTACAATGTACATGATATTCCTTTCTTTTAAAGACAAGGATGAAATGTAGGATGTTGTAGTCATGTGACAAGTGTCATTATCCTATGACATATGAAAACTATAGGATAAGATGAAAACTATCAACAACTAGACACAACTAGACACATCTAGTAGACTTACTAAGTCAATTTAACATGTGTGAATTATGTGTGATATGTGAATATTATTAAACTAATAAATAGTTAAATAATATGAATTATCTACACAAGGGTAAACTGGTTAGGTGATAACCTTATCACACCAACAGAAACACTACAACCTGATATTAGACCTAAAAGAGTATTTAAAATAGTAGTAAAATTTGAAACAAGATTTTAACCACAAACCCTAGCATTTGGAAAAAGCTAGGTTATATGAAAAATGCACAATTTCAAGCAAAATCTAACAATTTAAGCATGAAAATGCAATGCAAATTATTATAAAATGATGTACTATTGTAATTTATATTAGATCTAATGCAAAAATTAGAGATTAAATGAAATTTAATGAAATTGATGCAAACTATGCAAAAAGGCAAGCCTAGAATGCCAATTTTTTTCAAAATTTTCAAAATTTTTAATTTTTTTGTAAATTTTCAAATGTAATAAGATGAAAATTAAATGAATTAATTTACATCTGAAATACAATGCTCATCAAGGTGCAAAATTCAATAAAAACATGGGTTCACCAAAATGTTTTAATAGGAAAAGAAGGAAGAAGACAAATAGCTAGATCCTCCTTTCACTACAAACATTTAAGGACATCCAACTGAGTTGAATCACAACTCTTTCAAGAGGATTCTTCTACAGATTGGTGTGTCATTTTTAATGCTATGGAAACTTGGAATTTACTAATTAATATGTTTGATTAAAGCCTGATTATGCTAAAAACCTTAATTATGAAAAATCGTAAACAAACAAACAAATCTCGACAAATGCTCGCAGAGAGAGATGTAACATTCAGAGTAGATACATACCAAACTTTGAGATTCTAGATGTGGAAAAGATGGGAGCTAAAGAGCAGGCACCCAAGCCCAAGGTATAGTTTTCTATTGATAATCCTACAAGATGTCTGCAACTTATTTCCATTGTCCTCGAGATTTCTATGTTGGAGATCTAAGGGCTTTGGTGTAAGGCACCCAAGCCCAAGCAGTTCTTTTCTTCAAAGATCTAGAATCTACACACTTTGTCACTATTCCCTGCAACTCCACTCCTTTAGATATGCCACCTGTAACCTACAATCATGGAGAATGGGGTTGTGGTGTTTAGGAGCTTGCCTTAGTCAAGCCCCAGAAGGACATTTAAGTCTTCCAAACATTGTTGTTAGATAAAAAGATTGTGTATCCCTGCAGGATAGAGGCAAAAACAAATTGATAACTTGATAAATGATTGATTCAACACAAATAGATATCACCTCGGAGGTGTAGCTCACATGTAGATTAAAATCCTTAAATACATGAGAAGATGAAGCTAAATCTGCAATCACAAACATAACAACAATATTTTGCTCTGCAACAATGAATATCTTGAATGCTCTAAAATCATAAGTTCACCAAAAGTTCATAATCATCTTCTAGTTTGCAAATGAAACCCTAAACATACTTATATATGCATTCCCACTTTAATTTCATAATTTGAATTTAAGATGTTGGCAACGAAACCTTTTAATGGTCACATAACTAACATTCAAATTTAGGACCTTCCTAAAATAGGGAAGGACTAGGGCGCGAGTACCCAAGCCCTAGGTGCCTTTTTCAAGGTAGGATTTAGCTCAACAAGGTCCCCTTAGCCCCATTTGACATGGGTTTTTAGGGATTCTTCACCAAGAGTTAAAATGAACATGCAAGATGCAAAACAAGGGACCTGGAAGCTAAACTTAGGAGGTAAAAGTCTTAGGGAGACATTTTATGACATAACAACAACATTATATTTTGTAGGCACAAATGAGTTCTTCCTCATGTTATTATTTCCTCTAGCCTAGGTTCTGCAATCAATAGCCTTATGTCCAAATTTATTGCAAGAATAACATTGACCAAAGAAGGATTGACAAAATGTAGAATTAGAAGCTTGTCTAGGAGGATATCTAATGCAGAGCATGTAGTGGATGCTTACATGATAGAGTGTAAAATACCCATCAACTCACAAAAATACTATTACTGTTTATATTGGCAAGATATCTCTCTTTTCTTACCGAAATAATCTGCTCCTTCCTTATCGGGCTGACCTATCTTATCGGCCACTCTAGAAATTCTTTCACCGATATGCAACCTCTCTCCGATGAATAGAACCCATTGCTCAGACTTACACTAACTCTCACTAACACCTTCGCATCGATTAAGTTTCCTATTGGTAGGACTTCCACTATCAGCAAACACCTTAAGCCTCCTGCTGATCTCCTTTGTCACTTCGATATGCTGAACGCCAACTCTGCCATCAGCTAGACTATGACTATCGGCCTAAATTTAAATGCCTTCGCTGATATCCAATCTTACACTGATACACTTGATAACCGTTGCACCGATGCATCGATGATAGCTCTCATCACCAAGATGTTCCTCATCGGTGAACCCCTAGAGTTTCCTGCCGATACCCCGATGAATCTATTATTGGTGTGACATCGCATGTCGATGAGACTTCCGCCAACTCTTCTGATAGGTTCCCTCATGTTGATAACTCTTCTCCCACTCATACATACATTTCTTGACCTCCTATTGTCGGTTCTTCTCATCGGTATTGTCAGTCACTCCTTGTATCATGCGATTGCTTGTATTTTCACACTGTATGTTGCCACATACGAATGCGATAGACAAATGGCTATATACGCAGGATGTATATCCTGCATACAAAGGGGATATATACACAAATTGTATGTATTTTGAAAACTTCACGTATTTTCATAGTTTGACCCGCATGACCTCCAACGATGGCCCGATCCGCTTCCTAGGTGGTTTCTTAGACCCTTTTCAACCTGCATGACCTACCACATACCCATGCTAGGGTTTTCAACACCTCTCAACCATGAACCTATAAACATGCATGTGAACAAATAGAAAATGCAAACTAAACCCTAACTACTGTACACAGCCATTCCACCGATTCTGTAGGAATCAACCGGTGGAATGGAAGGAAGAATCCATTCGGCCACCAAAACAATAATCGACTACATAGTAAAATTGAATGATCAAAACAAAAATTTTATTATGCTTTTAGAAATGTGATTACATAGATGTTATGTTCAATACACAGTTTCTCCTTTTCACTACTAGTATCCTCTGCTCCCTCTAAATCAACCGATCTAGGGTATTTATCCACTGACCCTCAGTAGTACAGACTTGTCTCCATGCGACTGGGAGAGCTAACTACCTCCATTGATCCAACAAACTTAACTGTCCTAACAAACTATAGATCAACAAATGATCTTGGAATTTACAGCTTGATCCTAAACACAACTAACTAAACATGCATTGGTCCAAACTGACCTTATTACATTTAATGTCCATTTAGGACTTTATTGAAAATAGAAAACTAAGCATACAACAACTAAATGCCTCATGTAGGCCACTGTAGGATAGGTGTTCTTGCACCAATATCTCCTAAGACTCTTCTTTTGATTGTTGACCTGTATAAAATTTCCATTATTAGGCTCTTGCTCATCATCTTTAGTTTCCTTAGAGTCTTCAATGTTGAGTTCTTCCCTTTTCATTTCAAACATGCCTTCAAGTATATCTATTTTAGGGCTCTAAATTTTCTAAAATCCAATACCACCTTTATTTTTTGAAGGTCTTTGACTATTGAGTATCTCATCAAGAATGTTTGTGCTTTTCTTCAGTTTAAACTTTTATCTATATGATCCTTTGCTTTCTCCTATTCTTCCTTCAAGGAGACAATTTCTTCTTCAAGTTTGGAGCATTCAATTGTTTTAGCATTAAATTTTACATTTAGGTCATTTGCAATCTTCTTACCTTCTTCAACTTGAATTTTCAACTTGGTATTTGCTTCCTTTGATTTTATGAGCTTGATTTTATATTCTTCATTTTCACTTCTAGTTGCATCCAGATCATCTAGGGAAGAAATGAGTTCTCCTTAAAAATTACTACACAATTCATCTGGATCATAGGCTATCATGTCTTTATCAACTTCTAGAGGATTCTTTCCAATTAACCTTACTTCTATTCCCATGTGTTCCAAACCAAGATCTACCTCAGCTGTTAGGCTGCATTCAAGGAAATCAGCTCTGATACCAATTGTTGAACACAGAAGTACTAAGAGGGGGGTAAATCAGTACTTATTTAAATTCTACCTTTTTAACTTTATTCTAACTACCATAAACATTTAGAACTTGAAAAACATAAGAACACATAAGCAAACATCCATAACACTAGAATTACGTGGAAAACCCTAGAAGGGAAAAACCACAGTGATCAAGATGCTTGGATCTACTATCCAAATCCAGTCTCACAAATAAAAATAGGATTACAATATTATTTATGGGCTACAACCCAAAGGAAGTTGCAACTCCTTGAACAATAACAACATTTGCAATACTTATTTGACTCAAAGTTCTTCATACAAAACTTGAATGTTGATCACTTCAACCTTTGCATAACTGTCTTATTTCTATACATTTTTAGTATCAATCACTACCACAATACCATGACCTTAGAAACTATCATATTGTCAACAATTTTCTCCATAGCATAATCATATTATATGAACTAGTCTTCTCCACATTTCATCATGAACTCTATTTTTGTTGTAATTATATTCACACAATATTGATTTTATCTTGTAAATCACTACACCTCTCACCTCCAACAACTTTGATTCTTCATATATAACCTCCACAAGCTTCAAAATATTTCTCCTTAGTTGGCGAAGATGAAACGTGTAGCATGAAGCATGTAGTGGCCATGACAGTCAGCTCCCAAACATATGCGGTAAGTAAAATTTAAATGTGGTTCAATACTAGGACATAATTGGGTCTTATCTTACCTCGACATACTCTTCCACATTGGCACACACTCCAAAACATATGCCATAACCATTAGCATACATTAGGTCAGAACAGCTAACCCTTACTCTTCCTTACATTTAACTCCAAACCAAAAGTGGTACCAGAGGGGATAAAATTACATCATGCGGACCACTTACTAAACATTATGTGACTTGTAAAACATTTTTGTATACTTCTCTTATTATCTTAAGATGTTTCATGCTAGCACAAATACTTGATCTCCAATGTCGATGTCCTTAACAACCTCTACTTACACAGTATTAAGATAAGGCCATGAAGACCATACTTGTGGTGAACACAATCACTTGAAACTTGATTATCACATACCTCTGAGTCATGAGAACTTATAATTCAATCAGCAAGACCAATTATCATTATGCCCAGTGTACTGTGGTAACATCAACTCTCTCCTTCTATTCACACTACTTCGTACCAAGGCTTGTCTTCATAGTTTTGACTTTGAAGAGGCATTTGCGGTACATATCATTACTCAAAACATGAAACATACATACTTGTTGCTCATATCTACATGTCTTCCAAACCACAACTTCATATCTTCATTTATAGAGAAGTACAGAGCATTCTCCAGTCACTCTATGACTACACTTACCCTGTTCCATTACTATCTTTATTCTTCTATCTCTAAAACATTTTGTGATAGACTCTATGATCTCAAATTTGAAACATATATTCCTAAATGTGATATCAAGCCATATCTCCAATCTACAGGCCCATATTTTCAAATGCGACAAAATGCAATACATTTATCTAAGCCTGTGACCCCTATATTGACTAGAGTTTTACTTAGGAAATTTTCCTTTAAACTTTCACAACTTCCTTTATCTAGTGGCAATAATTATGAGTTCATATCATCATCACATAGCATAAATCCAACTTTAGAAGATAAGTTATGATTGTGTATAGATGATACTGATTTATGCTATATACAGATGACTCATTAAACATTTCAAACACAATCATTTTCACTAAGATATGATCTTACACTTTGAACTTCAGAAGATAAGTTATGACTATGTATAGATGATACTGATCCATCTCCTTCACTTCACACTATCTTGATCATATTTCTCTATCTACTCCTTTGAGTATCTCAACATATATTCATCACTTTACTTATCTATCTCACAATGTGTATTCTTTTGTCTTCATTGGTTATTATACTATTGCAATCTCCTTTGTCATCACCTGTAATCTTCCAAACCACAACACTTCATACCATTGTTGAGATCAATGACAACTATATGCAACAAACCCTCCCAAAAAAATTATTTGAAACCCTCTCACAAAATGATCTAAATACCAAGATTCAAACCTTCTAGTCTTCCCCAAAGCAAAAGAGCACAAACTCAAGACTCTAGCCAAAAGATAATGCAAAAAAGGGGGGTCCACATTTTATTAACATGGGGCATGTGTGCAGGCACAACACCACCCAAGAATAAGTCATTCAAGTTCTCCTCTGAAATTTTATCTACTCTTAGGGGCATGTTTTAGAATTGTTGAATTTAATACTTGATTGATCCTATTTGTTGAAGTTTAGCTAGCTTGCTAATGTAGCTGTCTACCATGCTATTGCTATATTGTGATTGTAGCTCTTCTGTAAATATAGCACATGAGATAGGGAGACCATTTTTCTATCATTTAGAACATAGCCATCTATAGCAAATGAATTGCTCTACTTCTAGATTTAAAGAAGCCATTTTCACCTTTTACCCACTAGGAATTTTATGCACATAAAAAATCTCCATTTCATTTATCCAAGTTAGTGGATCCTTGCCATCAAAATTATGCATGTCCACCTTTGGTAACAGGTTCCTAGATCCCATATGAGTGTTAGAATTTGGATCTATAATAGATAACCTAGTTGATCCACCTAGATTTCTTGAAACATCTGGTTGTGATCCTAAATGACTATGGATATAATTTCTAAGACTAGTAAATGTGCTATTGATGTCAGATATATCTCCTATAATAGAATCCAATCTTCTTGTTAAGGCATGCAATCTTCTTTTCAAGAGATCATATCCTCCTTCATCTTGTTGGTATCTTCTTCCATAGATATTTCCTCTAGTGATGAACCACCCTTGTCAGGAGTCTTACCAGGTGTATATGAATTTTTTCCCCTACCTCTAGTATGTGGTCCGGCCATATATTGCAAAATCTACTATTTTTTTTCTTTTTTTTTATATTTTATTTTTTTGTGGGTCACTCCAAAATTAACATTTCAAAGAGAAGATCCCTAATCATTTTCTGCAATATTTCCAAAAATGTAAAGAAATCTAAAAAATCCATAATTTGTAGCCCATTTAGTGAATTTATGAAAAACCCTAAAATTGCAATAACTTACTAAAAAAACTCCAAATTCTTCTAAGTCAAGACTATAGGTGTATCAATGTGGCCTTGCTCAACCCTTCAAAAATTAGGAAAACATTCCCTAAATTGCATACCTAGGAGGGAAAATGGTGAAAACCCCAATTCTGCAATAACTCCCTTAATTCTACTCCAATGGACCTCAAATTTGGACTATAGAAGCTTCAATATTTTCTTGCAAAATCATTTAAAAATCTTAGAAATATTTGCCAAAATGTGAGATATATGTACTTCCCAATATGAGATCCAAAATAAATAAATAAACTCCTTATTTCTTGCCTTCACGGTGCCAAGATCATGCTCTGATACCACTTGTAATGAAAAAAATTACACTACAAAAGATATAATAGGAAATTTGCTGCAAATACTTAATAATAACTAAAAATAACAACCCACTTAGAGGGGGAAAACCTCCAAATATCTCCAATGAGAACACAAGTTGCAATATGATGATAATAAACTTACCACTAGCTCCTATATACCTAATTATGCCATGGTTGCCACCCAGGCTGACTTAGATAGTTAATTATAACTCCTGGGATGACCTAAAACCTATATATGATTATAATAATGATTATATAACTTAATTAGGTGTTAAGGTAGCCGCAATCCAACTACTCATAACATATACATCTATAGTATTAAGGGCATATCACATGACCTTTTACAAATTCAAGAACATTTCAATTAATAGCCATTATTGATCCTCTGGTAACCTTGTGATGAACCTATTATATTCTCTATATGACTCGGTGCTATGGCCCCTTTTCCTATGGAAAGAATAAAATTGTTGTATTCACATGGTGGGTGGTTGTATCTATTATCATTCTAGTTTCAGCTCCATGGCTATTGATTGTCTCTTTGATAATAGCCATTATTTCAGGGCTGATCCACAATTTAAACATTCTAGGGGAAATAGTCTCACCCATTATAGTCATCCCTGACTTTTCTTTGTATTGAGGGTTGGTCTATGACCCCATCTGTGGTTGTGTTTTGATTATTCTTTAAAATCTTAATCATGGAAGATTTACCATTGTCACCTATTTGCATTACTAACTATCTATTTACACAAAAAATCCTTTTCCCACTATCGATGGTGGCTTGGTCCATTCTGAGTGCACTCTCTAAGGCTTCTTCATATGAATTGTATGGTAATTTCTATACTTCTTCTCTTGTATCCCTATTGAGGGCATGTAAGAAAAGGTCACAATAGTTCTCTTTGGTCCATATTAGGAGTGCTTGTTAAAGAGTATAGTAGTTGTCTCCATCAAGTGAAAAAATGTTCCACTAATTCATTTACATCTTTCTTTAATGTCAGGAACTCCCGCATTCTTATCCTAACTAGTTTGTCCATATTGAAGGCTATCAAAAACTCTCTGATGAGTTAGAAAATAGAGTGTATGGATGCTTCAAGAAATCAATAATACAAATCCAAAGTGATCCTTTCAAGGGTTTTAGGATATATTCTCACCATGACTCCATCCCAATGAAGGAGCTCTCATATGACAATTATGAATTCCTTTATGTGAAAATTTACGTTCCCTTCTCCCTTAAACTTGGACAGGTCAAGGAGAGGTCATGGTAACAGTACATTGCATATGTTGTGATCTATGGGGCTCTTTCAAATATTCAGGGTAAGTTGCCAAAAATGTGCTTTGAGATGCGAGTGTCGATAACATGGGCCCTATAGGTAGGACTTGTTGATATACAAGCATGTTTGGGCATGTTGGCTAAGCTTTTAAGTAATTTTGAGATACCTAGATATTATGAGCTAGATAATACCCACCTACTTGTGGAAGTTGTTGTATTATATCATTACTTCCATTACATGAATAATAGTTTAGATAAGGGGCATTTTGAATTTCCCCTTGGTCCTATTTGACCCTAGTGTTGTATGTTCTATTTCTTGGGTCATTTTTGTCTTAAGAGGCTATTCTATTCCTACTTCTAATGTTCTGATCTATTGGAATAGGGTAGCTATGAGGTTGATAGGGGTTGGATCTTTCATTTTTGGTGCTTCTCCAGTTGGTTGTCAATTCTTGTGATTTCCTCCATTTGCATACTCTTTGGAGGTATTTTCTATTTTTTTAGCTTGTTGTGCAACACATAGGGCTTCTTGGGCTTCTCTAGCTTCTTGCAGGTGATTCTCTAGACATCTTAATTCATCGTCTAATTATGTCTCTATTCCTACATGGCTAGTTGATGGTTGATGGATTTTTGACCTTATGAGCACTTGACATGCTCTGCCATGGTTAGAATTTGCTTGTTGAATTACAAATTCATGTTCCCAAGTGGGATTATTAAATGTGAGAGAATGTCAAGTCTCTCATCTATCATTTTTGTAATCCGAGTCTTGAAAATCATGACAATTAGAGATTGGTACCAATAGATTAGATGGTACATATCTATCAAATGAGGGTGTTTTAGGCTCTCTAGAGGAAACATTCCATAGATTTTCTTCATATTCTATCATATTCAGGTGTACCTTAGACACCATAGAATAAATGGAATGAAGCGTGAAGTGGATGAAGGTGACAAGTGAAAAGAAGAGGAAAATGGTGAAGTCAAAGTGTGAATGGAGAAATGGAAATGTGAAGATCTCCACCAAAAGGTTTTGTTCTTCACGTCAGGTTCAATAAAATATGTATCATTTAGAATACAACCCAGATGATTTTATGGGTGGGTCACAATCTAGTGTGATGCATGAACCATCCTCATTGCTAAAGGTGGCCTAATAGTCACACCCACTCACTTAACAAGAGTTGATCAAGAGGAGGTGGGACTAAGGGGTTATCCTGCTCTCATTCTTCAAGGAGTAGGACATCACGAATGGCAGTTGGGTTTCATGCTGTGTATGTTGTGATGGTTGTTTATATGGAGACATTCAATTTTTATTGTAGTTTTATTAATTATATGGCTTGAAGGGTCATGAGTCCTAAGTCTCCCTAGCCTCACATGAAGGTTATTGTATTGAGAAGTCTCTATCATTGTTGTGAGAGTTGGCTATGGAGGTAGCCACCTATGATCTAGGAGCATCATGAAAGCACAAGAGAGACCAAAAATAAGAGAATAATTATATTCTATCAAAGAATGCAAATTGTTATTATGTACATGATATGCCTTGATTATAAAGGCAAGAATGAGATGTAGGATGAAGTAGTCTTACGACAAGTGTCTTAATCCTATGACATAAGACAACTAGAGGATAAGATTTCAACTATTTAATAAGATCACATGAAAACCTAGAATTATCTAGACTTATCCTAAATAAATTTAACATGTGAACATGTGTGAATAGGACTAACTAATGACTAGTCAACCAATGTGCCTAGTTCACACTACAAGGGGAAACTAGATAGGTAATATCCCTATTCACACTGACAACCCTCTTAAGTGCAACTTAGGGAGATGTAGACAAATGCAAAGATGGGTCCTGACCACTAGGCCATGTTATGTACACATGTACAAAATAATCTCTCACAAATAGAGTAAAGGAGAAAAAACCATAGGAAAAAACCCCTCTCCAAAAGAGAGAAAAACAAAAAGTGAAAGAAGTGAAAGAAGTAAAAGAAGGAAGGACTCAACATGACCCCCCAAGGATTACTTCTATCAAAAATGTATAATCAAGTACCCCGCATAGGAGAGATAGAATGAGATGATATATCCCCCCACAAAGAAGTAGCTCATATGCCAATGAATGCTTGAAGACAAAATACAATCCACTACCTACAAACAACATTTCTCCCCTTGGGAATATACAAATTCAATAGTGGATGTAGAAGAAACTCCCACATCATGGATGAAAAGGGAATACAAATCAAAATGTGTGCTTCAAAATACAATGTTAATGTCCTCATTCTAGAAAATAATGTCTTTCCAAATCAAGAATGCAATGCCCAATCAAGGAAGCAGAACCAAGAGAGGAAAAATAGTGGACTGCATCTGAAAACACTAAAGATATGATGATATCATGATCATCAAAGAGGAGAGATAACCCCTCAAACATGTTCTCCAAATCATCAATGTGAGACTCCACAAATAAAGATGCAATGTTTGATAAATAGGAATCCCAATAAGGTGTATCAGGAAGACTAAAATGATCCTACTGCAAAGAATCACTGGGAACTCTCATAGAAGTGTCTCTAAACTTTGAAGTAGCAATAGGTGATGGTTGAGCAATTATCTCAATAGGAGAAGAAGAAGAAATAGAAGTCTCTATGTCATCACAACGTTCAAGACTTGCAAAATATTCAATCTCCTCTTCTAAATCATCATCAAAGGGTACATTATCTGCATCATCAATGGGAATAAGGCAATCACTAGTAGGATCATCTAGGAATGGAGAGATATGAGGGTCTCCATAGATCTCCCAAATCTTGGTCCAAAGTGTGTGTGGGGACACTTAGTTTCTAAGATTTCTCAAAATAAATCAACACTAATAGTTGTACCAATCAATCATATGATATAATCAATCTAATTTCCCCATATAGTTTTCTTACAAGGTGTATCTAGTTTTGGGATGAATCCATAAAGATATGGAAAAAGACTAAGCCACCTGTAATGTGTGAGGATTCCTTTTTTCGAAGACTCATAATTGGTGCAATCAAGGTAGAAGGGTCCGGTGAGGGATTGTCCAACCTTGCATCCTTAAACAACTTACAACATGATCAATCAGAGATGCAATAGAAGTATATAGCTAACAATAGAAAGAAAGAGATATTCATCAACATGTGACACAAGATATATCCTGGGAAAATCCTAACAGGGAAAAACCTAGCCTTCAAAGCTCGTCCTTATTATATGATGGTCTCAAAACACATTAAATATGCCTCTAGGGCTTAATAGATTCTAGGCCGCAACTCAGGGTTACAAAAGATTCATATAACAATACTATTTCATGATTTCTGTTGGAACTAGGCCAGATAACTGAGAGGGGGGGTGAATCAGTTGTCCCACAAAATTAACCTTTTCTTCATTTTAATCTTCTTTCACAACTTACAAACAAATTAATGATGTAAACATTAAAGCATGAAACAATAACACATGACTAGAAACACAATTAACACAATTGACACCAAGATTAATAACGTGGAAACCTGGTTGAGGGAAAACCACAGTGGGTGTTAACCCACAAGATTTGTACCCTGTTAAAAGTACTTCAAAATAGGAAGGCACTTGCCTTCGGGCACACTACTCAGAGCTCACTGCTCAAAAGAGGCTCACTGCCTACAGAATTTATGTTTAATACAAAAGGAATTAACTGAGAAATAGCATCTTCTTCATGCATGGTCCAGTCTCATTGAATTCTCATAAAACTTCTACTCTTCTCCCAGATACTTTTTCACTATCACTTCATCCTTTATTGTTCTTGTTTCTCTACTCCTCTTCTCTGCTCTGCCTCTGATCTTTTCTTGGGATTTGATTATTTTGCACAAGGATGATTTTCCATAACTCAATTGCATGCCTTTATATGCTTCATCAACCTTGGAATAAACATCAAGGTCAGCACTCCAAACATCTGACTTAATATGAATCACTAAGTTGTTGGCCAAACATAACTAGGACTCAAAATTTCCTTGATCAACACACCATGCTCCATAGAATTTCTCTTAGATCATCCGCAACATGCTTGAATCATCTAGTTCGCCAAGACTAGGAAAAACAACAACACTAGAGAAGAAATCTTCAACAATGAGCTCAATCTTCAATGTGGACCTCCAACATAGTAGGCACATGATCCAAAGACATCCACACTCCTCCAAATCATTAGAATCACTTGCATCTTCTCCTGGAACCTCAAGAACACTGTCTACCATGACTATCACACTAGAAAGATTGCTTGCAGACCTCTAAACCACAAACCACTTGAGTTGATGATACACACTGACTTCCCAAACATGCCTCTAGAACCACAGATCATAATATTTCAATGTGGAGCAATCCAGACCAATTTACTGTCACTCTGTCTCTTCTAAACACAGCAAAACCTGGTTCTTCTCAGATGGCCATAGCTTCTTCAAATTTTCATGTTGACCTCTCAAAACTTAACTAGAGCTACTTCAGACAATCCTCTACATAGCCATATGGTCTGCATACATTGATCTTCATTAATTTTCTCAATATCCTCAACATTCCAGTCTTCTAAACAAGTAAGAAAATATGATACAATTGACACCAATGGCAACAAGGATATGTTGACATCAATGACAACACCGATTAGGCACATATTTGCAACAATCTCCCCCTTTGTCATTGATGGAAACATATGATGTGAAAAACTAATTCAACCATCAAGACAAGAACTTCTCCCCCTTTCTCTTATCACTTCTGCAACTACTTTCTTCATTGCTCCCCTTTCATCAGCAACTAGTTTTTCACATGACTTCTCTCCCCCTTTGACATCAATGGCAAAGGGTAGATATTTGTAATCTTTTCTTCCCCTTTTTATTTCAGACTGTTCTCAAAATTTGTATACTGACTACTCCCCCTGAGTAGTATCTCCTTAACATCAATCTGGCTCACAAGATATGACTGTGAATTCCACTAGACTAATGCACCCTAGCGCATCTTAGTTCTGATCAGGAGGGGTAATAACCCCTAACTTCTTTCTGAGATACTCAAAAGTATCCTTGGGTAGAGGCTTGGTGAAAATATCTGCAATTTGATCCTTTGAAGAAACAAACTCCAATCTGACTTCATTCTCATTAACCTTCTCTCTTAAAAATTGAAACTTGACTGATATGTGCTTTGTCTTTGAATGCAACACCGGATTCTTTGAGATGCTTCTTGCACTTGAATTATCACAGAAGATTGTTACAGGCTCCTTAAACACAATTCTGATGTCCTTCAACATTTTCTTCATCCATAGAACTTGAGTACAATTGTTTTCTGCTGCTATATACTTTGCCTTTGCTGTAGATAGGGATATTGCCTCCTATTGTTTTTCTCAACGAAGAAACCAATCTACTTCCCAAGAAGAATGCACCACCACTAGTACTTTTTCTATCATCCACATCTCCTCTCCAATCAGCATCTGTATATGCATGAAAAGTGAAGTCATTATCCTTTGGATACCATAAGCCATAATCATGTTGTTATATGGAGCATAATTAGACTCAGAGGTTAAATTTACTTCACTTTTATCAGTGTAGTTTCCCCCCAAATTCCTACGGGGTCAAGCCGACATAAAAAACCCTATTTTGTAACTGACAAAAGTCATGATAAAAATGGCTAAGGATTAGGGTTTCAATTAATATTGTATTGTAGCATTTGCAGTGGTATTGAGTTGTAGGGATTGCTGGTTGTAATCGATTTGATTTACTGGATAATAATATTGGACTCTCTGTTTGGTGGATGTTGTTGATAACTGAGAGGGGGGGTGAATTAGTTATCCTAATTCTTTTTGTTTTCTGAACTTTATTAATAATCAATGCAACATTAATTCAAATAAGCAAACATAACCATGAAATGGAAATACACATGACACAATATTTTTGACGTGGAAACTCTGTTAAGGGAAAAAACCATGGGGTGATTAACCCAAGATTATATTCTCTGTTAGAAGAATGGAAATACAAAATGGTACTTGCCAATTAGGGCTCACTGCTCGAGCACACTGCTCACAAGAGGCACATTGCCTACAAGAGACACACTGTCTACAATTTATGAATAGTGTAATACAATACTTGAACTGATAAGGAGCATCAACATATGCTGGAGTTCAGTTCCGGTTAGGCTCTGTATACTAATCTGTTGCACTTCATCTTTCCTCTTCTTTTGTGCTTCTCTTCTTTCACATACTGGATCTTTCTTTCTGCTTTTATTTGGCTCTATTACTTTTCTTCACACATCATTTACAACCACAACACTTCTCACAACTGAATCCATCTTATATATATATATATACGCAAAAGTGATTTCATCACCTTTCTAGTCGGCATCCAGAATAGTCAATCTTTTCCACAAACTCTAACTTGTTGGCTAAATCCTTGCTTACAAAGTAATGTGGATCAAGCATATACTTGTAAAAGTCATCAGTCATGTCGGCCAAACATAACTTAAGCCTTAAGAACCTTTACCATCATCAGTAACACATTTGGAATAATGTCTGATGTTCTGCCAGTTAGTTCTTTCTCTATCCACACTGTCAATTAGGAACCTGATACTCAAGTATTCATATCTTTTTCTTTATCTACCACCAGAGGCTAAATCCTTGGAATCTATTAGTCAAGGTAGTCTTCTTGACTTCCCCAAATCCATACTTCACCAAGATACTTCCTCTGAGAGATCTAGACATGACTGTCGGACCTCGCCACATGCTCTGTTCTTGCTTACCGGACCACAACATTCTTCACTCTGACTTTCGGTAGATACACCCCATGTCCTGCGGATGTGTGGGATGAACTTTGTTGCCATCAATGACAACAATCATGAAGCCATATAGTGTCTCTTGCCAACAATCTCCCCCTTTGGCATTGATGGCAACACTTAGTGAAAAATGACTAAGTGTTTACACTATGCTCCCCCTTGGCTAATGCTCTATTTTTATATACATTTTCCGGAGCTCCCCCTTAGTTGGATTCCTCATTTTTCACTGCTCTTCACTCCCCCTTTGACATCAATGCCAAAGGGTAGGGTTCGCATACCAAAATTTTCAAAAAATTATTTGCATAAGTATATAAATATGGAATACTTACATATACTGAAGTATGTCTGCAAAAGTTGTTTTCAATTGAATGAATTATGTAGCCCAACTTTGCTTCATTCTATCTAAAATTGATATATGACTGTTTAACAGGAATGCAAATGCATTACCCTTTTTAGATCTGTCAGATCACTGGTCTGGGCTGTGATCTGGGCTTCTTTTATGGCCTCATGCATGGCCTCTAACTTGGGGACAATCATCCCTCTGAGCTCACTCAACCTACTGATTCTGTTTTTCTTCTCTTTTTCAAGTTTCTTAATTTCATTCAAAACTACAACCATTTGACATTCTTGATTTATTATGGATGTAGTAAGTGGATCAAAATTTTGAGAAAGTTTTGTTAGTTTATCCTCCTGTTCTTTCATTTTCTTCTCAATGTCCAATGTTGCTTTGGACCATGATAAACAAAATTTCTATATTTCTCTGCCTTCTTTAAGAGCATTTTCTAATCTCTTTATCCCAATATTCATATTTCTCCTATCATTAATTATCAACCCTTGTACCTTTGATAATCTTTTTGCAAGAAATTCCTTCCGGACCTTATCTTCTACTGACTTCTCTAGGGAATCAAAATGTTTGCTAACACTATTGACTAGAGTTTTGAGATTACTAGATGAGGAGGCTTTGGGATCCTTCTAAAATGATGGCATAATATTTTCTAGGACTTCGGAAGCAGCTTCTATCAACTCACAGTCTTCCATGTGAGACTTCAGGAGTTTTTCTTTAACCTTTGCATTAGCATATGAAGCTATCTTCATTGTCTGTATTGGAGAAAGAGAATCAAAATTAAATGGTCCTTGTAGAAGCTCCAGTTCATCAATCTCCATTGTTTCTTTGTTCAAGAATTCTTGGATAGTTTTTGTAGTGTCTTTTGCCCGAGACAGATTTTTCTTCTCTCCTGTGTTCTTAGAGCTGTCTCTTGGAGCTTTCTCTCTTTCTACATTCTTACCACTAGCTGTTGTAGTCTTCTCTGTTGAAGTCTTCTCTCCTTCTGCAACCTTGGTACTGGCATCTTCTTTATCCTTCACCTCTACTTCTTTCTCTTGTATTCTTTCTTCTCCTTTAGATCTGGAGACTATAGGGGAAACCAGAGGAGAGATATTTGCTTGTTCATGAGCCACCTCTTCCAGATTAGAAGATTCCAAGTCCTTATCCTTTTCTGCACCAATGTCCATTATCTCTTCTGTCATTTTCTCAGTAGACTCTTCTGCAACACTTGTAGTCGAGGGATCAGTACCCAAGTCTTCTATAATTGGAATGTTGAATCTTTTGAATGCATTCCAGAGGATCTCTTCTATCTCTTTTGCAACTTTGTCAGTCTCTCCGAGCATAAGTTCATTCATCCTTGCTTTGCTCTTGAACTCATCCTTACAATCTTTGAATATCATATTCATTGTCTTGTGATCGATTGAAGGATATAACTGAATTGCTATCTGTTCCCAAATTTCTAGGTCTTTGGCTTGGGCATTGTTCTTTCTTATTTCTAGTTCCTTCTCCAAGCTTTTGGGGATTAGAGATATAATTTCAATAAATGCTTTGTTGTAGATATTTAGGTACCTGACTGTGGCATCTTGCAATATCTTCTGATCTGCTTCACCATAATCATCATAGAACTCAATCATAGGCTGAAGATTTCTGTCCACTGTGACTGATTTGATTATGTCATCAATGTGAAGAGTGGGTTTTTCAACATATTCCTCTATATTTTCTTCTTCCTCTTGTCCATTAGAGGGTTCACCGGATGTTTTCTTCTATTTCTTCACTTTCTTGATTTCTTCATCAGATTCGGTCTCCTATTCATCCCTTTGACTGGCATAAGCCCTTGTGGCTTTTGTCTTTGTTCTTTTCTCTCCTTTGGTGGATAATTTTACTTCCAGTTTTGATGGCCTTGAGCTTTTGGTAGTGGTAGGTGTAGATCTCTTTGATAATCTGGTCCGGGCGGAGGATTTTACCAGAACACTTTCCTCACTTTTCTTTTCTACCTTTTTCTTCTCTTCCTCAGCCCTTTCCATCTTTTCCCTGTTGGAATCAAGTGCCTCCTTTGATATGCCAAAGCCTTTTGCAACATCTTCAACTTCTTTTCTTACCTTCCTCCTGATCTCTGGTTGTTTGAGTTCCACATAATCTTTTACACTTAGCTCTTCAAAGGTTCCAAACCTTTCTGCCTTTGGATCCTTTGGCTAAGTTAGCATGTGTTGAACATGCAGCGCCACAATTTGTTCATCAAATTCATACCCCATAGGCATGATCCATACAGTTCTTGGTTCTACTACCTCCATTAGGCACTGATCAGTCTCTACCATAAAGTATACTGTGTCTTTGTATTTTTCAAAAAGAGACTAGGGAATTCTCTCTCTTGATTGCATCATGTTCTAAAAATTCTTGAAATATCCCCACAGGGCTGTATTTCTTGCTTTAGCATCCCCAAGCCCATGCAAATAGTCTCTGATTTGGATGGCAACCAGTCTGTCATTCTACCATACCCAGCCATTGGATTCAGGAAGCTCATTCATGTAATAAAAGAATAGGCAGAGCATTAAGCCACCATACTTGAAGGAGTTCTTCTTATCCTTCTTAATCTTTTGTAGATTTTCCAAAAGTTGACTTAGAAGAAGATCACACAGATCATAGTCAGCATTTTCTTTTAGCATTTGATAGGCTATGTAAACTGCAGTTCCAGGTACTGAATTCTCCCTGCTAGAGTGATAAATCTTGTAACCAATTATCATGGATGCAAATTTGACATCCAGTTCAGTGATGTCTTCAATTGTCATAGCTCTCTTGTCAAATTTTGATCCGGTTGCATCACTTACTGTCTGATTCTTGACAGATTTGAGAACATGTATTCCACCAGATGAGTGCAGACCAGTTACTACCCTAATTGCATCTTTGGTGATCATAAATGGTTTATTCAACCATAAGAAATTGTCATGCACTCTACTCAACACATATCGAAACCATTCATCTTCTTCAAAATAGGGGAAATGAATACACTGTGCAAAATGCTTATCCCGGATGGCTTTATACTGAGGTTTAATCTCAAAAGAATCATCTATTAATTGTTTGTGATAGATATCCACTAACTTTGACTCCCCAAATTCTTTAATATTTGCGTGTATGTGAACCCTAATGTCTTTTGTATGCAACACACCATGCAGAACACTGGAAAATGCTCCTAGGGGATCTACTTCCAAAGATTTGTATGGATGTTTCTTGAATTTTGGGCGAGGCCTATCAGAGATTTTTACAATATTTGGAGTACCCATCATTCGAGGATTTATAGAGAGATATTTGATAACAGAGAATACCTTTAGCACCTTTCAGTTTCATGGAGTTAGCTAGATCGATTCTTGGATGAATTGACTTCTGCAAATGATCTTTGATGAGCTTGAGGAATTTTGTTGCAGAGCTTCACTTTTCATTTCTTCTTGAATGTAGAATGAACAAATGCTTAATGAGAAAACCTTATATTGCTCCACAAACCCTAATGTCAAGTTGTAATAAATGCTCGACCTAAGTTATTCTGGTTTGCCTGTTTTCTTTACTCTGAAATATGTATCTTCCTGGATCACAGTGATATACTTAGAGTTGTCCTCAATGATTTCCTACAAGCTTTCTTACCTTTCTTCAGACAATCCATTTGTCCATAGATTAAGATTCCTCAATACTGGATCTAATCTGAGAAGCTCCTGTTCTTACCAGAAGACTAATAAACCGGATCAAACTTGAAAGATTTGCCTGATCAAAACTTCTTGCAGATCTTCTGCCTCTTTACCAAAGCTATTTTAGATGATTCTCTGAAGACTCTTTAATCTGCAACACCTCTTGTGCTGAATTTAGGCACCGAAAGTCTGGCTGGGGGAAAAAGAGTTTTTCATTGTGACTCCCCCTGAGCCAGAGCTCACCCTTTAATTTTTGGAAGGCATATCAGCACCAGATTCTGGTGCGGATCCATCCTCTACATTCTCTGTACTTCTCTTTACCCAAATCTTGTTCATTTCACTTTTGACTTCATCTGCATTCACCTTTGTTTTTCCTTTGTCTTGATTCTGATTATGATATACCGGACCTCTTTTGTCTTGATTCTTGTTTCTACAGAATTTTGCAATATGACTGGATCTATTGCAAATTTGGCAAACAACGTTTCTATGCATATTTGATTGATATCCTCTTGATCTGCATTGATTAGCCATATGACCTATTCTATTGCATGCAAAGCATCTGCCAATGAATGATTTGTTCATTTGCATATTTCTGCATTCATGAGATTTGTGACCATACCTTTTGCAATTGAAACATTGTCCGGAGAAGGCTGTATTAGTCTAATTCATTCTCTTTCTGCACTGATCAGCTTTATGACCAAAGTTATTGCAGTTATGGTAGTATCCATTGAAGGATGGATATTTTTGAGCATTAGGCTACCTTAACAGAGGTCTTCTAAACCTATTCCTTAGATTTTCTGATCCAAAATTCTTCTGACCGGATCCGGAGCTTTCTCCTTTCTCATATCCCAAACCACACTTGTCATCTACCCTCTTTTGACTTTCAAGAAGAACTTCAAGTTGAGCAGAACTTATCTTGAATTTCTCTTTATATTCATTTGTTGTTCGAAGATCCCTTTTGAGAGTGGCAATTTGATCCTCAAGTTTTTCTTCATTATCTTTAGCATCTTCAAGATCAGATTCAAGATGTCTAATAATTCTATCCATCTTGTGGCAATCTTCTGATTTCTCCTTCAGAGATTGTCTTAGATTATCTTCAGTTTTTCTTTTCTCTTCAACCTCTTGGGTATACTTCATAACTCTTGATTCCATTTCATATCTTACCATAATGATTTCTTTTGATAACTTTTCACATAGCTTGGTTTTCTCCTTCAGATCTTCATTTGTATCATTTGCTTCACCTTGACTTGCCAATTGCTGAAGTAGCTCCTTTCTCTTTTTCATAGAGAGACTTAATTTGTCTTTTAGTTCTCTCATGAAATCATCAGCCTGTTTGAGTCTTTCCTTTAATTCATTGACTTCAGAGTTTGACTACTCAAGATCATCAAGGACAGTCTTGAGTTGCTCCCTTAAACCATATACATCCATTTGAATTCCTAGATCTTCCTCAAGCTGTTAGACTTTGTTACTAGGAACCTTGCTCTGATACCAATTGTTAATAACTGAGGGGGGGGTGAGTTAGTTATCCTAATTCTTTCTACTTTATGAACTTTATTAATAATCAATGCAACGTTAATTCAAATAAGCAAACATAACCATCAAATGGAAATACACATGACACAATATTTTTGATGTGGAAACCCTGTTAAGGGAAAAAACCATGGGGTGATTAACCCAAGATTGTATTCTTTGTTAGAAGAATGGAAATACAAAATGGCACTTGCCAATTAGGGCTCACTACCCGAACACACAGCTCACAAGAGGCACACTATATACAAGAGACACACTATCTACAATTTATGAAGAGTGTAATACAATACTTGAACTGATAAGGAGCATCAACATATGCTGGAGTTCAGTTCTGGTTAGGCTCTGTATACTGATTTGCTGCACTTCATCTTTCCTCTTCTTTTGTGTTGCTCTTCTTTCACATACTAGATCTTCCTTTCTACTTTTATTCAGCTCTACTGCTTTTCTTTGCACATCATTTACAACCACAACACTTCTCACAACTGAATCCATCTTATATATATATACACAAAAGTGATTTCATCACCTTTCTAGTCGACATCTGGAATAGTCGATCTTTTCCACAAACTCTGACTTGTCGGTTAAATCATTGCTTACCAAGTAATACAGATCAAGCATATACTTGTAAAAGTCATCAATCATGTCAGCCAAACATAACTTAAGCCTTAAAAACCTTTACCATCATCAGTAACATGTCTGGAATAATGTCTGATGTTCTGCCAGTTAGTTCTTCCTTTGTCCACACTGTCAATCAGGAACCTGATACTCAAGTATTCATATCTTTTTCTTTATCTACCACTAGAGGCTAAATCCTTGGAATATATCAATCAAGGTAGTCCTCTTGACTTCCCCAAATCCACACTTCACCAAGATACTTCCTTTGAGAGATCCAGACCTGACTGTCGGACCTCACCACATGCTCTATTCTTGGTTACCGAACCAGAACATTCTTCACTCTAACTTCCAGTAGAGACACCCCATGTCCTACAGATGTGTGGGATGAATTTTGTTGCCATCAATGACAACAATCATGAATTCATATAGTGTCTCTTGCCAATAGATGTAGCCTGAGTTTGGCTAAACCACGTTAAAAATTGTCTCTCGCTGTTATTATTTCTGTGTATTTCCATTCCTCTGTTTAATCTTTATTTGCATTTAATTGATATCTTCTACCAGTTAACCCTAACAAATCAAGTGTCCCTTTGAGATATCTAAAAATTCTCTTGACTGCTACAACATGGGATTCTCTAGGATCAACTTGAAATCTAGCAACAAGTTTAACTACATTCATGATATCAGGTCTAGTCTGAGTCAGATAGAGCAGTCCTCTAATCATTGATCTATACCTTTTCTGATTTGCCTTAAGGGAGTCATCATCTTTACTCAGCTTACATTTGGTTACCATGGGTGTACCCATCGGCTTTGAATCTTCCATTCCAAACTTTTTCAACAATTCTCTCACACACTTAGATTGAGATATGAAGATACCTTTATCTAACTGAATGATTCGTAGACCTAAGAAGAAATTCATTTCACCAAACATGGACATCTCAAATTCACTCTACATCTGATTAGAAAATGTTTTGCACATACTCTCATTTCCACCAAAAATGATATCATCAACAAATACCTCAACAATCAGAATGTCCTCATAATCAATCTTGAAGTAAAGATTATTGTCAACAGTACCTTTGCTATATCCTAGCTTTAGCAGATACTTATCTTGTTGGAAAGAGACACTACTTCATATGAAAAGTGTTATCATTGATGGAAACTAAGACTATTCCACTCATCTGCATAACATAATTTGTTCATACTGGAAGTCAGAATCAGAATTTATCTAAGTCCAGGTAGCCAGAGACAGAGCATGTGATAGGGTCCAGTATCTTGGTCTGGATCTCTTCGGTGGTAAATCAAAGTATGTTGTGGATTTGAAGGAGCCATAAGGATTGTCAGCGCAATCTAAATCTAGAATTTTAACCTTCGGTGATGAAGGATTCAAAAGTTATTTGCATCTGAGTGTGGGGTTACAGTTTGACAATGCAGACAACAGAAGAACAAGCCGACCTTGTAATTGATCTTGGTTTCAGATAAATGGAAGTTGTTAGTTGGATGATTTGTGATGATCAGTGATAGTGGCCGACATGATTGATGATTTGTGAATACAAGTTTTGGTCCACGTTACAAGTTATGCATGGATTTAGCTGACAGAGCAGAGTCTTCAACAAAGTTCTAAGTGTTCTTGAAGCCAATTGAAAAGTGGTTGAATATCATGATGTGGATATATATAGCCGATGGATTTAAGTGATTTGTGTGTGTGTGATGTGACTATGGAATAAGTGTGAAAAGGGCAAAGATCTATGGTTCAGATGTTAGCAGAACAGTAAATAGAGCAGAGTGAGGATGAAGTGTATCAAGTTAGTATTATGTGCTTAACCGGAACTATATCCTTGCATTGGTAGATGCTAATTATCAGTTCAAACTCATTATAATCTTCTTTCTATAGGTAGTGAGTCTTCTTTTGAGTAGTGAGCTCTAGGTAGTGAGCCTGAATACATGTGCATTCCCAATTGTAATACTTTTAACAGAGTATAATCTTTGTGGGTTAACCCCCACCGTGGTTTTCCCCTTAACTGGGTTTCCACATTAAAAAATCATTGTGTCATGTGTGTTTATTTGTTTCTTCTCATGTGTTGATGATTCACGCTTTAAATATTTTTATGTGATATTGTTGCAAATGATAAAGTTTTTTGGACAACTAATTCACCCCCCCACTCTTAGTTGTCCAGCCTAATTCTAACAATTGGTATCAGAGCCAAGTTCTTTGAAAGAAGCCTAACAACTTGAGGAAAGATCTTGGAAGGAGTTTTCAATGGGTTCACTCAAAGATCAACTTCAGTTGGCCCTAGAAGATCTTGATTAGTCCAAAGTAGAAGTAACTAATCTGAAAGACGAGCTTAAAGATGCTGATGATACCATTGAAATGTTAAAAGATAAATTAAAGAAATCTATAGAAAAGTGAAAGGAGCTACTTCTGCAGTTATCTAGTTTAACTGAAGAAAATGGCATGAATGAAGCCTTGGAAGAAAAGACAAAGGAGTGTGAGAAGTTGTCAAAAGAAGTTGTTGTTCTGAAAGTTGAGATGGAATCTAGGGCAATGAGGCTAACAGAAGAAATTGAGCAAAGGAAGAAGATTGAAGAAGACTTGAATCAAACTCTAAAAGAAAGAATTGAAGAATGATGCAGATTTGACAGAATAGCTAGCCATCTAGAGTCCAACCTATAAGAAAGCGGAGACAATGAAAGAGAACTTGAAAGGTAAATTGTCATTCTCATAAATGACCTAGAAGTTGCAAATGAATACAAGAAGTTCAAGATAAGATCAACTAAATTTGAAGCACTGCTTGAAGGTCAAAAAAAGGTTGATGACAAGCATGGTCTTGGATATGAGAAAGGTGAAAGTTCTAAATTTGAACAAAGAGATTTCCAACCAAGGAATGGAAGAAATAAATCTAGAAGACCTCCGGTAAGACAGCCTAATTCTCAAAGATATCCATCCTTCAATGGCAATTGTTTCAATTGCAATAAATTTGGTCATAGATCTACTTACTGCAGAAGTAGATTAAATCAAAATGATCCATCCTTCTCCGGTCAATGCTTCAAGTGCAAGAGGTATGGTCACAAATCAAATGAATGCAGAAGTATGATAATGAATTACCCTAACAATAAAGGAAATGGTAATTATTTCAATGGCTATTATTTTTCTTGCAATGGATTTGGACACATGGCTAATCAATGCAGATCAAGAAGAAATCAAATATATGAGCAAAGAAATGTTCTGTGCTTTAATTACAATAAATCTGGTCATATTACAAGATTTTGTAGAAGTAGGATTAATGAAAGAAGAGGTCCGGTAAACAGAAAACCAGATGAGTAGAGACAAGACAAAGGCAAAGGAAAAATTGATGTGAATGAGATCCAGAATGAAATGAGCAAGACATGGGTCAAGAAAACAATTGTGAACAATAATAATGGGTCTGCACCAGAATTTGGTGCTGATAATTCCTCTGGGAATTGAATTAGGAGCTCTGGCTCAGGGGGAGCTGCATTGAAAATCAAATTCCCCTAGCTAGTAAGTGGATGCCTAAATCTGGCATGAAGGGAAAAGATAATTTGGGTCACTACAAATCATTTGAAAGAATTTATGGAAGAAAAGAAGTGGATTTAATGATTTGTGGAGCAATTAAAGGTCAACTATGTACAAAAATAGAGCAACCGGATGTGTTAGGGTAGAGCATTTATTACAAAGACAAATTAGGTCTTGCAGAGAATAAAAGGGTCTCTCATTCTTCATTCTAATCATTTTGCATTAGAAGAAAGCAAAAAGAAAGGAAGTGAGTGAGTTATGAGCTAAGAATATTCAAGAGTTGAAGTGCGAAGAGGATTTCCAACCAAAACCCTAACCTATGGAACAAGGTACTTCTGTTTTCCATGAGATCTCTTGAAATTTCAATCTTTGCAAATGGCTACACCTCTAGTTGTTGATGTAACTGAAAGGCCCTAACCAATATTTAAGAAGTACCCATACAAGTCAGTTGAAGTGGAACTGTTAGGTGCATTTTCTGGTGTCCCATAAGGCATACTGTATGTTGAGGATATTAGGGTATACATCCACTGTAGCATTGATGAATTTGGAAACCTAAAACTCTTGGATTTGTTTAACAACTACCTAAGGGATGATAGCTATAAATTGAAACCAGAATATAAAGCCCTAGAAAGCAAACATTTTCTGCAAGTCATTAAATCTCTGACATTTGATGAGAATGAGTGGGTTTGATATATCTTGAGCTGAATACATGATGAGTTCATATGGCTATTGAAACCATTCAAGATTACAAAGGACATTATCAAGATTGTAACTGGGTTAAATTCAACTGGTGGATTACCCATGCTAAAAGCTGTGAAATAATTACATTTGTGGAAAGGTTTGGAACATATAAGGAGCTAAGTCTAAAATTGCATGTGGAGCTCAGACAACTAGAGACCAAAAAGAAAGTGCAGAAGCAAGTTGAAAAGTATACTGAGAGCATTGGACTAACCAAGGAAGTAGTGAAGCAAAACAGAGAAAGAATTGAAGAGGCTAAAAAGGAAAGGTAGGACAAGAAACAAGAAGATACTCCAGTGGAACCATCCTCCACTTCAAGGACTACTAAGAGTTATGTTGTTGTTCCCCCTAAACCTGCAAAACTAGAAGATAGACCATCCAGTGAAGGAAGTAAGAGAAAGAAAACAAAGGACTAAAGAACGTATGTGAGAACAAAAGATGATGAGGAGATGGAGATAGATGAAGAAGTTAAAGAGATAAAATCCAAGAAATCCAAGACTTCAAAGGCTTCTGAGGACCATCCTTCCAGAAGAAAAAAGGTAAGTAAAAAGCAAGAAACAGGTAAGGTTGCCATGACAGTTAATGAAATTGTAAAAACAATTACTATTCATGGAAATCTAAGGCCAATCAAAGGTTATTATGATAATTTTTATCAAGCAAATAAGAAAATTTTGGAAGATGCCATCATCATGTCCTTGAATAAATTCAATAGAGCTCTTCTAGAAATTTTACAAGAACTTCCTAAAAGTTTAAGGAAAATATTGGAGATGAGGAAGGAAGCAGCCAAGGCTAAAGATCTAGAACTCAGAGAATATGTTCTCTCCACTTTGTGTCTAGTAATGTCCAAAAAGGAAGTAGATAAAATGGTGCAGGAGCACCCCTACAAGACAGGATATAGATTCATTGTCCGCATGACAGGACATTAGTCTATTTTTAGCATGTTTGATTTCATAATGTAATAAGGTCCTTTGGACCAATGCATATGTATTAGATTAGCCTAGGAGAGTGTGCAGGCAGTTAGAGTTCGTGATCAGGTAGTATGAGCTGTCCTCTCCCAGCCGCTTGGAAGCTCCCAGCCGCTGGGAATCAAGTTGGTAGTACTCGTAGGATTTTGCTATAAATAACTCAGATCAGTTAGGGTTTGATATCATAGAGAGTAGACGAAAGTAGTAGTTGTGTTATGTTGTACTGGTGATTGAGTGAGTTCCAGAGATCAGTCCAGACATTGTGAAGCATTGTTCAGGACATTTGTGTTTCATCTGAATAAGATCTCATCAATTGCATTATCTGGTTTATTAGTTGTTTATGTTTTGAATTTCTGTTCTGATTACAGGTTAATGGATACTTTCAACCCTTCCACCGGTTGATTCTGTGAATTGGTGGAATGGTCATGCATGTTAGTTTAGGTTGTATTTTAGTTTTCTGTTTATGCATTTCATTGTTTGAGAGATCAGTTGGTAGCATGCTGTGAATCAACCTAGCATCCTCATGTGCTAGGTTTAGGAAGATAAACTGTTAAGTTTTGATCTGAAGGTGATCCGGCCCGATCATCATATTTTCTTTGTAAAATTGTGTGGTTCTGTGAGTTTGCATGCAGCTGCCGGATATACAGGGGTCTGCATGTGCTTTTCCAGTCGGAGTGAATCGCATCGACATCTATGAGTATATCACTATCCGGATCGGGTTATGAAGCTGATGAAGACTGTATGTTTCAAGTGCATCAGGATGATATAAGTCGGATATATACTCAGTGTGTATATCATCGTCAGGATCATCTTTCGTGTGTATCCATCATCTGCATATCGCTATCGTATGCAGGAGTGAAAGTTCACTTTTTCGCTAAGGACCGGAAAGGTCATCATCAGGATATTGAAAAGATCACCCGATATTTCATTATCATGCTGCGAAGGATATAAGGATCTTATATCCGGATGACATCATCATCAGGTGCATTGACATCATCATCAGGTGCATGTGATGTCATCATCATCAGGATATTGCGAATATCACCCTATGCAAGTTTATCCTGCTAGCGCTAAGTGTTTTGGCATTGGCGTAAGTCATCGGCATAAAGTTTGGGTAACATCATCAGGATGTTTCAATATGACCGGATAAGTCATATCATGATGCTGTTGTTTGTGTAGTCGGATATCGGGGTGACGTAAGCATCAAAGGAAAGGTGCTTGAAGTTGTCGTCATCAGGGTATATCGGAACAACCGGATATTTTATATCCTGCTGATGAAGGTGATGCTGAACATCATGATGATGAAGATAGAGTTTGGCGGGAAGATGAACAGTGAACATCAGGAGGAGGTTTGCCCTTGCCGAACATGATGATGCTGCTGACAGGCGAAAGGCGAAAGGCGATAAGGAAGTGAACAGTGGTTAGTAGGAGGATATTTCATGCCTCTTCAAAATATGATGATGTTGTCTGTGTTAGTAAGAAATATGATGATGATGATAAGCTGATAGGTATTATAACATGTTGGTTGTGTTAATGACTCCTCCTTCCCATTTGTAAGCTCCCGTTGCGTTTTACCTCTGCATCATAGTGGTATCAGAGCAAAGGAAGGATCTTCTGGAAAAGATAAGGATATAGCAGGATGTCAGGTGATGAAGGAACATCTGAGATTCTGACAAGGATGACCAACGTTGAGTTGGCAGTTCTGGTGAAGAAACAGATTGCAGAGAGCAAGGCCGTGAAGGCTCAGAATCAGGAATTGAAGGATGAGTTAGCAAAGTTGAGGAACAAAGTAGGTTCTGGTAGAGAAGAAGATAGGGAAGAAGAAGAGATCCCTAGTTGGAGCGAGGAGGTCGTTCTTGCAGACCAGAGACCACTGTTGAACGCCCTCAAGGCCATGGAGAGGAGAACCATGGATGTGAAACTGGATTTGCCAGTGTTTACAGGAAAGATGGAACCTGATTCAGTGATGGAGTGGATAGACTCCTTGAACAATTTCTTTGAAACAGAGGAGATACCAGAACAACAGAGGGTGAAGATAGCCCAGTCAAAAATGAAAGAAGCTGCCTTGACATGGTGGAATTTCGTCCAAGATGATAGAGTACAGGAAGGAAAGCATAGAGTCGCTACATGGAAGAAGATGATGGCATTAGTAAAGGAAGCTTATGTCCCATTGGATTACAATATCCAATTACACAAGAGGAAGCAAAACCTAAAGCAGAAGGAGCTAGATGTCAGCTCATATACAGAAGAATTCATGAAACTTTGTATGAAAACAAAGGTAAAGGAAAGTGAAGAAGAGAAGGTAGCCAGATACCTTAATGGATTGAGGTTCAACATTCAGGAAGATTTAAGTCTGCATAATCCAGATACAGTTCAGAAATGCTTTCAGTTGGCATTGAAAGTGGAAGAGAAGTTAAAGAGAAAACAAGAACAACACAATAGAGGAAGAGGAAGACAACAAAGGGGAGGAAGAGGTCCTTTTAGAGGTAGAGGACATGGACATGGATACCAAGGAGAATCCAGTCATGACAATAGTAAGGGAAACAATAGTCAGAACCAGAGGGAAGATTATAGTCAGCAAGGAAACTTCAGAGGTAGAAGACCTTTCAGAGGAAGATCCCAGGGCAGAGGATCCATCAGATGTTATAACTGTAACAAAGAAGGCCATATAGCCAGCAGATGTCCAGAAAAGGCCACAAGCTCAATAGGAGAAAGGAGAACAAATCTGATCCAAGAACCTGATATCAAAGTATGACAGGCTCTAATGCTTTTCAGAGTGTGAATGCTCTTGATAATTTTGGATACCCAGAAAGTGGAGAGTCTCTAATGATGAGAAGAACAGTGACTACCATGAAGGTACCTAACAAAGAATCCCCTCAAAGAAAGTCTCTTTTTAGGACTATTTGCAAAGCAGGAGGTAAGGCATGTAAAGTTTTGATTGATTCTGGTTCTACTGAAAATTTTGTGTCTGAAGAAATGGTGACAAAGCTTAAGCTTAGGAGATTGCCTCACCCATCCCCATATAAAGTCTCATGGCTTACCCAAGGTTAGCAGACAACTGTAGAAGAGCAGGCTTGGGTAGAATTTCAGATTGGAGCATATAAGGATAAGTTGTTGTTTGACATTACCAAGATGGATGCTTGCAATCTTTTATTTGGTAGACCATGGCAGTATGATTTGAAGGCACAACATGATGGTGTTAGAAACATCTATACAATTAATAAAGATGGTACTGTTATAAAGTTACTACCATTGACGGAGAAAGAGGAGAAATCTAAAGGAAAAGAGGTGAAGGTAATGCTGATGGAAGGTAAACAGTTCATGAAAGAAGTAGCAGCAGAAGGTGCAGTTGCATATGCCCTAATCCCATGTATGAAGGTGAATAAAGAACAGCAGCAAGAAGTCAAGGAAGAGAAGAAGCAAAGGTTCATAGACCCAGCTATCCAAGAGATATTGGATAAGTACAAAGATATCATCTCAGAGGGAATGCCAAGATCCCTACCACCTATCAGAGATATCAGTCACTGCATAGACTTAATTCCAGGGTCAACACTTCCAAACAAAGCAGCCTATAAGCTCACTCCAGAATAGAATGCAGAAGTAGCCAGACAAATTGAAGAATTATTGGATTCAAGTCTGATTGGGAAAAGTTTAAGTCCATGTGCAGTACCAGCTGTACTAGCACCAAAGAAGGAAGGTACTTGGAGGCTTTGCACAGATTCCAGAGCTATTAACAAGATCACAATCAGGTATAGGTTTCCAATCCCTAGGATAGAGGATTTACTTGACTGTTTGGGAGGTGCTAAGTATTTTACAAAAAGAGATTTGAAGAGTGGATATCATCAGATCAGGATTAGACCAGGAGATGAATGGAAAACAGCATTCAAAACTAATGAAGGGTTATATGAGTGGAAGGTTATGCCTTTTGGTTTATCTAATGCACCTAGTACTTTTATGAGGTTGATGAATGAGGTTTTGAAAGAGTTCATTGGTAAGTTTGTCATAGTATATCTAGATGACATTCTAATTTTCAGCAACACAAAAGAAGAACATCTCAGACACATAGATTTGGTTCTTAAGAGGTTACATGAAGAGCAGCTGATGATAAATTTAGACAAGTGTTTGTTCATGCAAGAGGAGATCACATATTTGGGTTTTGTCATTTCACAAGGAAAGTTACAAATGGATAAGGAGAAGGTAAGTGCCATATTGTCTTGGCCAACCCCAAAGACTATGAATGATGTCAGAAGTTTCCATGGGTTAGCAACCTTCTACAGGAAGTTTATAAGAGGGTTTAGTCATATTTGTGCACCAATGCTTGATACCATCAAAGGAGGACAGAAGTGCAGATTTGTTTGGACTCAAGGAGCAGATGATTCTTTTGAAACATTGAAGAAGAAGGTGGCACAGTAGCCAGTCCTTGCACTTCCAGACTTTAACAAAATCTTTCAGGTAGAATGTGATGCCAGTCACATGGCCATTGGAGCAGTACTCGGCCAAGAAGGTAGACCTATTGCATTTTTCAGTGAGAAGCTCAATGATGCTAAAAAGAGGTATTCCTCATATGATTTGGAAATGTATGCTTTAGTCCAGTCACTCAAGAAATGGAGGCATTACTTGATGCCAAAGGAATTCATAGTATTCACAGATAACCAGGCTCTGAGTTTCATAAACAGCCAGGAAAAGCTGAACCACAGACACATGAAATGGGTAGAAACCTTACAAGCGTTTACTTTTACATTGAAGCATAAGAAAGGAGTCAAGAATAAAGTTGCAGATGCTTTGAGCAGGAGAGTTCTAACAATCAATCAGATTCAGGCATTGATTCACTAAAGACCATGTATGAGATGGATGAAGATTTTGGGGAGATATATCATGTATGTACTTCTTTTGGAGAGAAATATCATGTTGAATTCTCTGAATTTTTGATTCAGGATGGATTGTTGTTCAAAGGTGGACAGTTATGTATTCCAAGGTGTTCTATGAGGTTAAACATCATTAAGGAGAAACATTGTGGAGCTATGGTAGGTCATTTTGGTCTAGATAAGACTCTTGATCTTGTCCAAAGACATTACTTTTGGCCTAAGTTACACTCAGATGTCAGAAAATTTTTAGAGACATGTGTGATATGTCAGAAAGCTAAAGGCAGGTCAACTAATGCAGGTTTATATCAGCCCTTACCCATTCCTTCCAGACCATGGGAAAGCATAAGTATGGATTTTGTCTTGGGTTTACCAAGGACAAGGAAAGGATTTGACAGTGTTTTTGTTGTAGTGGATAGATTCAGCAAAATGGCATATTTCTTGCCATGCAAAACCACTGTTGATGCTTCATACATTGCAGATTTATTTTTCAGGGAGATTGTCAGAATCCATGGATTGCTATTGAGCATAGTGTCAGATAGGGATGTGAAGTTTATTGGTCACTTCTGGAGAACTCTTTGGAAGAAACTTGGAACAAATTTGTTTTTTTCCTTTGCATATCATCCTCAAACAGATGGACAGGCTGAAGTAGTGAACCATTCCTTAGGAAATTTGCTTAGATGTTTGACAAAACAACATGGAGAAAAGTGGGATAATATTCTATCTCAAGCTGAATTTTCCTATAATGATACTGTCACTAGGAGCACAGGGAAATCACCTTTTCAGATAGTTTATGGTATGCATCCAAGAGGAATTTTGGAATTGAGAGATCTACCTACAGTAGACCCTGTTAGTGCAGAAGGAGAAGCTTTTGCAGTAGCCATAAAAGAGGTTCATGATCAAGTCAAGACCCAACTGCAGTAAACCACCTTGAAGTATAAGGAATATGCTGATAAAAAGAAGAAGGATGTACAGTTTGATGTTGGAGATTTTGTATGGGTTCATTTGAAGAAGGACAGACTTCCTAAGGGAAAATATACTAAACTCATGTAGAGAAAAGTTGGACCATGTCAGATCTTGCACAAGTATGGACAGAATGCTTATGAGATACAACTCCCACCTGATCTTGGTTTGTCCCCTATATTCAATGTATGTGATTTAACTCCATACAAGTCTTATCCAGATGCAGATCTGGAACTCCTACAGGATACAGTCAATGATGACATTCCCAAGCATGATCCTCCACAGTTGCAGAAGGTTTTGGACACCAGAGTGGTCAAACAGACCTGGAACAAACAGTACTTGGAGTATCTAGTATCTTGGAAGGGAAAACCTAATTCTGAAGCAGTATGGATGACTGAAGAGCAGATCCAGAAACATGGTGCAGATCTTCATACTCTCATCTCAAGTGGACTTGAGATTTCTTCTTCTGGGGAGTATGGTGCAGGAGCACCCCTACAAGACAGGATATAGCTTCATTGTCCGCATGACAGGACATTAGTCTATTTTTAGCATGTTTGATTTCATAATGTAATAAGGTCCTTTGGACCAATGCATATGTATTAGATCAGCCTAGGAGAGTGTGCAGGCAGTTAGAGTTCGTGATCAGGTAGTATGAGCTATCCTCTCCCAGCCGCTTGGAAGCTCCCAGCCGCTGGGAATCGAGTTGGTAGTACTCGTAGGATTTTGCTATAAATAACTCAGATCAGTTAGGGTTTGATATCATAGAGAGTAGACGAGAGTAGTAGTTGTGTTATGTTGTACTGGTGATTGAGTGAGTTCCAGAGATCAGTCCAGACATTGTGAAGCATTGTTCAGGACATTTGTGTTTCATCTGAATAAGATCTCATCAATTGCATTATCTAGTTTATCAGTTGTTTATGTTTTGAATTTCTGTTCTGATTACAGGTTAATGGATACTTTCAACCCTTCCACCGGTTGATTCTATGAATCGGTGGAATGGTCATGCATGTTAGTTTAGGTTGTATTTTAGTTTTCTGTTTATGCATTTCATTGTTTGAGAGATCAGTTGGTAGCATGCTGTGAATCAACCTAGCATCCTCATGTGCTAGGTTTAGGAAGATAAACTGTTAAGTTTTGATCTGAAGGTGATCCGGCCCGATCATCATATTTTCTTTGTAAAATTGTGCAGTTCTGTGAGTTTGCATGCAGCTGACGGATATACAGGGGTCTGCATGTGCTTTTCCAGTCAGAGTGAATCGCATCGACATCTGTGAGTATATCGCTATCCGGATCAGGTTATGAAGCTGATGAAGACTGTATGTTTCAAGTGCATCAGGATGATATAAGTCGGATATATACTCAGTGTGTATATCATCGTCAGGATCATCTTTCATGTGTATCCATCATCCGCATATCGCTATCGTATGCAGGAGTGAAAGTTCACTTTTTCGCTAAGGACTGGAAAGGTCATCATCAGGATATTGAAAAGATCACCCGATATTTCATTATCATGCTGCGGAGGATATAAGGATCTTATATCCGGATGACATCATCATCAGGTGCATTGACATCATCATCAAGTGCATGTGACGTCATCATCATCAGGATATTGCGAATATCACCCTATGCAAGTTTATCCTGCTGTCGCTAAGTGTTTTGGCATTGGCGTAAGTCATCGGCATAAAGTTTGGGTAACATCATCAGGATGTTTCAATATGACCAGATAAGTCATATCATGATGCTGTTGTTTGTGTAGTTGGATATCGGGGTGATGTAAGCATCAAAGGAAAGGTGCTTGAAGTTTTCGTCATCAGGATATATCGGAACAACCGAATATTTTATATCCTGCTGATGAAGGTGATGCTGAACATCATGATGATGAAGATAGAGTTTGGCGGGAAGATGAACAGTGAACATCAGGAGGAGGTTTGTGCTTGCCAAACATGATGATGCTGCTGATAGGCGAAAGGTGAAAGGCGATAAGGAAGTGAACAGTGGTTACCAGGAGGATATTTCATGCCTCTTCGAAATATGATGATGCTGTCTGTGTTAGCAAGAAATATGATGATGATGATAAGCTGATAGGTATTATAACATGTTGGTTGTGTTAATGACTCCTCCTTCCCATTTGTAAGCTCCCGTTGCGTTTTACCTCTGCATCATAAAATACTCAAAAAGGTAAAAGATGATTTCAGAAGCAAGGTAAGGATGAACAAGCTAATGCTTGCAGAAACTGAGGAAATTGCCAAAGAAGTAGAGTAAATTTTGAGGAAGGCCCTGGATAAAGATAAATATTATGTTGTCTCTGAGGAACAAGTTGAGGAGGGTAATCCTACAATTTCAGAACTAGAAACCTCAAAAGAAGAAACTGGAAAAAGAAATGATGACTAAGATGATATTCTAGATCCTTCGGAGCAAACCTATGAGGAGACAGATGATGGGATTGATCCATCAATTCTAGATGTTGAAAAAGTAAACATCAGTAAGCAACAAATTGAAGTTGATTACTCCTCTATTCTAGAAGAGAAGCAAATAAACAAAGAAGACATAGAGATGGTGGACAAAACTGATGATGCAAGAGATACTCTAACTCCACCTGATCAATCTGGAAAAGAAGATAATATTGCTACTACACAAAGCCCTCTGAAATAGGTAGCAAGTGGTGAAGACAAAGAAAAGATTCCCACTACAGATGGTACAGAGAAAGGTAAAGCAGAAGAAGAGAAAGAAGAAGGTAAGGAAGATAAAACAAAAGAAGATGGTACAAATGTTGATGCATCTAAACAAATTAGTCCTGATACTAACATTGACAAATCTCAAGGAAAGGAAGGTGGTTTAGGAATTGTGGTAAAAGACACTGTAGATGCAGTAAAAAGTCTCTTGAGTAAAGAAATGCTTGAGTTTGATGAAACAGAGCTATTTCAAGGACCAATCAATCTAGATGATGTCTCTCCAGTTCAAGTAATGAAGATAGCATCCTTCACACAAGCCAAGGCAAGAGAAAAGATGCTGAGATCTCACGTTGAGGATAGTGAGCTGCTAGGCCTTGCAACTAGAGTATTAGAGAAGATAATGCCAACCTTCCAGAAGAATCCTTCTAAATCTCCTTCTAGAAATTTGAAGAATCTTGAAAGTTCTATAAGTACACATTTTGAATCTTTTGAGAAGTCTACAGAGACTAAAGTCAGAAATGAATTTTTGGATAAGAAATTTAGTGAAATAAAGAGCCTAATAGGGTATGATAGGATGATACTTGGTATCAATATAAAGAGTATTCAAAATGCTCTAAGTGATGAAGGTGATATATACAAATCTTGTCTATCCTAGCCCAAAGTCAGTGAAGATATTGAGAAGAAGATAAAGAAGCAAGAACAAAAATTATCAAATCTATCTCAAAATTTTGATCCTCTAACAGTTTCTCCTATAAGTCAGGAGTGTCAAGTAATCAGCTTGACCAATGAAATAAAGAAGCTTGTTAAAGAAAAAGGCAATATTGTGAAGAGAATGTGTGAGCTCCAGGGATTGATTGCCCCCAAGTTAGAAACAATATTTAATGCACTATCAAAAGTTCAAACTGCAGTTCAGACAAGTGATCCTTCAGATCTGACAAAGGCAGAAGCATACACATTTCTTCTAAGTGGATACTTCTCAATTTTGGATGGCATGAAAAGAAGTTAGACCTCTAAACTTGAGTAATTCAAAAGTAGTTTTGTAGATATTCTCAAGTTCATGTAAATATAACTGAATGATTGGGTGTACATATGCGACACTGTATACAAATTTTTTTATTTTTGGCTTGTGGACCCCATCCTTTGCCATTTATGTCAAAGAGGGAGTGAAGAATAGTGAAAAATGAGGAATCCAACAAAGGCAGAGCTCCGGAATCAGTGGAGAGCATAAGAGTATAGAGTAAGGGTGAGTAACATTTAGTCATTTTTCACTATGTGTTGCCATCAATACCAAAGGGGGAGATTGTTGGCAAGAGACACTACTTCGCATGATAGGTGTTATCATTGATGGCAACTAAGACTATTCCACTCATTCATATAACATAATTTGCTCATACTGGAAGTCAAAATCAGAATTTATCTAAGTCTAGGTAGCCAAAGATGGAGTATGTGACAGGGTCCGGTATCTTGATCTGGATCTCTCCGATGGTAAATCAAAGTATGCTGCAGATCTGAAGGAGTCATAAGGATTGTCAAGGCAATCTAAATCCAGAATTTTAACCTTCGATGATGAATGATTTAAAAGTTATTTGCATCTGAGTATGGGGTTATAGTTTGATAGTGTAGACAACAGAAGAACAGGCCGACTTGGTTCCAGATACATGGAAGTTGTCAGTTGGATGATTTGTGACGATTAGTGATAGTGGCTGACATGATTGATGATTTGTGAATACAAGTTTTGGTCTGTGTTACAAGTTATGCATGGATTTATTTGACAGAGCAGAGTCTTCAACAAAGTTCTAAATGTTCTTGAAGCTAACTGAAAAGTGATTGAATATCATGATGTGGATATATATATATATAAGATGGATTTAAGTGATTTATGTGTGTGTGATGCGACTATGGAATACGTGCGAAAAGGGTAGAGATCTAAGGTTCAGATGTTAATAGAACATAATAGAATAGAGTGAGGATGAATTGTATCAAGTCAATATTTTGTGCTTATCTGGAACTATATCCTTGCATTGGTATGTGCTAATTATCAATTCAAACTCATTGTAATCTTCTTTCTATAGGCAGTGAACCTTCTTTTGATTAGTGAGCTCTAGGTAATGAGCCTGAATGCATGTGCATTCCCAATTGTAATACTTTTAACATAGCATAATCTTTGTGGCTTAACCCCCACCGTGATTTTTCCCTTAACCGAGTTTCCATGTTAAAAATCATTGTTTCATGTGTGTTTATTTATTTCTGCTCATGTGTTGATGATTCATGCTTTAAATAGTTTTATGTGATATTGTTGCAAATGATAAAGTTTTGGGACAACTGATTCACCCCCCCTCTTAGTTGTCCAGCCTAATTCTAACATATCTAATCTTGCATACCAGGCTCTTGGGGCTTGTTTGAGTCCATACAATGCTTTCCTCAACCTACAAACCATATCTCTCTGATCAGACAACTGAAATCCTTTCGGTTGCTCAATGTAGACTTCTTCTAATTCTCCATTTAGGAATGTTGACTTGACATCCATCTAATAGACCTTGAAATATTTAAAAGTAGCAAATGTAAGAAATAATCTGACTGCCTCTATTCTTGCCACTGGAGAAAAAGTTTCCTTAAAATTAATTCCTTCCACTTGAAAATATCCTTTGCAGACCAACCTTGCTCTGTTTCTTACAACTTCACCATCTTCATTTATTTTATTCTAGAAGACCCATTTAGTTCCAATCACATTTTTGTCTTCAGGTCTAGGAGCAAGATCTCAAGTGTGATTCTTTTCAATTTGCATTAATTCTTCTTCCATGGCTTTTAGCCAATTTTCATCATTTCAAGCTTCACTTACTGAATTTGGTTCAATCTTTGAAATCAAACAAATTTCTTCTTGATCTTCAACAATTATTTTCCTAGTTTGAACACCTTTATATCTATCTCCTATGATTTGATCTTCATGATGATTCAGTATTATATACCTAGGAGTTTTGGGATTTATTTGAACCTCTATCTCTTGAGCTTGTTCTTCAACATCTATACTAACTTCTTGAGTCACTAGATTTTCTGGATCAATCTGAATCTTAGTCTAGGTTTGAACTTGTCTTCCTTGACTTTGACTTTCATCTTGATCATCTAATTCATATCCGCAAGACCTGGAATGTCCTTCTTTGCTCTCATCAACTCTAACATTTGCACTTTCAACAATCTTTTTCAATCTTTTGTTAAACCATTGGTATGCCTTGCTTTGAGTAGAGTAACCTAGAAATATCCCTTCATCACTTCTTGCTTCAAACTTACCTAGATCATCATCTCTTTTGATATAGCACTTACTACCAAAAACTCTTAAGTATCTCACAGTAGGAGGATGACCAAACCATATTTCATAAGGGGTCTTACCAAAATTGCCTTTTATCTGCACCCGGTTGAGAGTGTAGACAACAGTACTCACAACTTCTCTCCAATATACTTGTGGAACATTTGCTTCCATCATCATGGTCCTGGCAGCTTCTTGAATGGTCTGGTTCTTTCTTTCCATAATTCCATTTTGCTGAGGAGTCCTAGGAGTAGATAACTGTCTTTTTATTCCATGCTTTTCACAGAATGTATCAAACTCACCGAAGGTAAACTCTCCACCACTGTTGGATCTCAGACACTTTATTTTTTCACCAATCTCATTTTCCACCATAACCTTGAACACCTTGAACTCGTCAAGAGCTTCTAATTTTTCTTTCAAAAAGGTTACCCACATCATCTGGGAGTAATCATCAATTAGTAACATAAAATATATGTCTCCTTGCACACTCCTAATTCTAGCAGGGCCACACAGATCAGTATGCACAAGTGCCATCCGTCCACTTGAAAATTGTTCTTTACTCTTGAATAAAATTTTATTCTATTTACCCAATTGACATTCTCTACACATGTTATCAACAGGTTTCACAAGTTTTGGAAGATCTCTCATAGCCTGAGTAGAACTTATCTTGACAATAATATCAAAATTCACATGACACATTCTCTTATGCCATAACCAACTCTGATCAATCTAAGAAATCAAACAACTTTTTCCATAACTACTTAAATGAAAGATGTTACCTCTATTCTGAGTACCAGATGTAATTTTAGTTTGGGAGCTTTCCAAGATTCTACATTTTCTATCTTTGAATTAGAGATCATAACCCTTGTCAACCAACTGTCTAACACTAAGAAGATTATGCTTCAATCCATCCACATATAGAACATCATTAGTGTTATTCTTACCATCAAAAGAGATGGATCCTCTGCCATGAATTTTAGCAACTGACTTGTCTCCAATTTCACAATTCCACCTTCATATTTTTTAAATCTTACAAACTTACTTTTATCACCAGTCATATGATGAGAACATCCACAATCAATTACCCATTCATCTTTTTCTACAACCTAAGCATCCAAGGCACTTTCCACATGTGCACAGCTAGTAGATTTAGTAGGCACCAGATTTTCTTCTTTGATAGCAATGAATACCCAATCATTTTCAGTGGAACCTCCATGATTAGATTCATCATCTATGACTCCTTCTTCACCAACTTCTTGGACATAGTAGCATTTCTTCTAAACTCTAGGTCTGTTAGGGTTTGGCCTTGAACCCCTCTCTGGACACCTTGAGGCAAAATGACCAATCTTATTACAAGAAAAACATTTGAATGGCAACTTTCCTTCATACCTACCAATCTTCTTGGCAATCTTTTGGAAAAAAGGGCTTCAAGTTCATCAAACTTAGTTTCATCACCTTCAAGATCCTTCCTTGTCCTGTTGAATCTGTTAGATCTTCTTGAAGAGCTTTCACTCAGATCATATTTTTGTTTTCCATGAATACTGGCCCTAAATGTAGATTCAGACTTAGGAAGAGAATCACCAAACTCACTCATTTCAAATGCTGAAAGCTTACCAACCAACTGATCCTTTGTAACAGTTGTCACAGTTTTGATTTCTTCAATGGCAGCAACTTTATGCTTGTATGCCAGAGGTAAGGATCTGAGCACTTTGGAAACAATCTCTGATCCATCCAATACTCCACTAGCACACCTTATACCACTCACAAGTTTATTCACTTTTAGCATGTAGGAGGTAATATTTTCATCTTCACTCATCCTTAAGATTTCATATCTACCCTTCAAGATTTGTAGCTTGGCACATCTGACATGATCATCACCTTCATGCGGGTTTTCCAACTTCTCCTAGATTTCATGTGCGGTTTTCAATTCTAGTACATTTATTTTTTCTGTATCAAATAGGGCACTCAATAAGGCTTCTTTAGCTCGAATGTTGTTCTCAGCATCTTTGATTTCATCTGGAGTTGTAGGACCTTTTTCTAGAATCTTATACTCATTCTTAGCTATCAACTAGTAGGCATCACCCATACATTACAAATGAAACTGCATGTACATCTTCTATAGAGTGTAATTTATTCCATCAAATCTCAGACTGTCTTTCTTGTAAGTCAACATTCTAGATCTCCTCAAGCGGTCAAGATTCTTTAGAGGAACTTGGCTTTGATACCAATTGTTTGAATTAGGCTAGACAACTAAGAGGGGGGTGAATAAGTTGTCCCACAAAATTAACCTTTTCTTTGTTTTAATCTTCTTTCACAACATACAAATAGATTAGTGATGTAAACATTAAAGCATGAAACAATAACACATGAGCAGAAACACAATTAACACAATTGACACCAAGATTTTTAATGTGGAAACCCAATTAAGGGAAAACCACAATGGGGGTTAACCCACAAGATTCATACCCTATTAAAAGTACTTGAAAATGGGAAGGCACTTGCCTTCGGGCACACTTCCTAGAGCTCACTGCTCAAAAGAGGCTCACTGCCTACATAATTTATGTTTAATACAGAAGGAATTATCTAAGAAATAGCATTTTCTTCATGCCTGGTTTAGTCTCATTGAATGCTCATAAAACTTCTTCTCTTCTCCCAAATACTTCTTCACTATCACTTCATCCTTTACTATTCTTGTTCCCCTGCTCCTCCTCTTCTCTGCTCTACCTCTGATCCTTTTTTGGGATTTGATTATTCCGTACAAGGATGATTTTCCATAACTCAATTGTATGCATTTATATGCTTCATCAACCTTGGAATAAACATCAAGGTCAGCACTCTGAACATTTGACTTAATGTGAATCACTAAGTTGTTGGCCAAACATAACTAGGACTCAAATCTTCCTCAATCAACATGCCACACTCCATAGAATTGCTCTTAGATCATCCGTAACACGCTTGAATCATCCGGTCAGCCAAGACTGGGAAAAATATCAACACTAAAGAAGAAATCTTCAACAACGATCTCAATCTTCAATGCGGACCTCCAACATAGTAGGCACATGATCTAGAGACCTCCACAAGCACATTGAATTTAACAAAGACATCCGCACTCCTCCAAATCATCAGAATCGCTTGCATCTTCTCCTGAAACCTCAAGAACCTTGTTTTCCATGACTATCACACTAGAAAGATTGCTTGCGGACCTCTGAACCACAAACCACTTGAGTTGATGATACACACTGACTTCCCAAACATGCCTCTAGAACCACAGATCATAATATTTCAATGCAGAGCAATCCAGACCAATTTACTATTACTTTGTTTCTTTTGAACACAGCAAAACCCGGTTCTACTCAGATGGCCATAGCTTCTTCAAATCTTCATGCGGAGCTCTCAAAACTTAACTGGAGCTACTTCAGACAATCCTGTACACAACCGCATACATTGATCTTCATTAATTTTCTCAATATCCTCAACATTCTAGTCTTCTAAATAGGCAACAAAATAGGATACAATTGACACCAATGGTAACAAGGATATGTTGACATCAATGACAACACTGATTAGGCACATAGTTACAAGTTCTTCCTTTTGCTTTTCAATTCTCTGCTCTGCAACTTCTTCTTCTCACTACTCTGCTCTCTGCTTCACTCCTGCTTCTTCATCGGATCAAAAAACTTATGATCTTACTTCATATCTTCACATACTTATTCATTTCATCACTACTACCTTGTAAAAAATCATTATATTTCATTTATATCCTCAACAAGCCTTTAAATCATTATCAAGTCAGCCTAATTGTAATGGCTAGTATGAAACATGTAGACACGGATAGGTCAGACCTAAACATGAGGTATTGCTCTACTGGTGAATAGAACTTCATGTAGATCTCCATGAAGGTTAGCTAGGTCCTAAACTTCCTTGAATAATGTTCCTTTAACCTCCACAAGTCATGGATTTGCTCTGCAAGATGATTAGACTTCACTGAACACAGTTGGCTTTGTTATGTGAAAACAAGTAAAAATATGTAATCTTCTAATAGCTATATCTTTCTGAAATTGAACCCAAATTATCTAAATTTTGGATATGTTGTAGATGATGATGTCTAGATGCTAAGTCCAGCTCTGTAACCTTTGATATGCAAATGTGGTAAAATTTGGTATTCTCCAAGGTTGCTCTCTTGGTACTCTGCAACTTACTATTAATTGTCCCAATTGTTTTGAATGCTTCCGGATGCTCCTACATCAATAACTATCTTTTTTCAGATTTTCCATGTAAGGATGAATAGAAAAACCCATGATGTCTCCTCAAATGATTAGAGATCAAAAACTCACAAAATTACCCCCAAATTTTACTCAAACATGAGAATACCCCCCAACGAAAAATTATTTTGGGACTTTATATTCAATCCAATTACAATTTCCACAAGCCAAAACAATAAAGTGGTCTTTGATTTTGGTATCATGTACATGCCAAAATTAGGCTAGAACTAAAAGTATAATTTATAAGAAAAATTGGATCAAACTGATAGCAGATCTAGAAAGTACTTAGAAAATTATGCATTTTCAAAAAAAATTCACCAAAAAATATTATTGTATGAGCTCGAATGAAGCCTTTGAAGTTTTGAAAACAGGAACAACACTACAATTTCTGGATACAATAGGCACTAAAACCAAAATCTAATTGCACCATTGTGAAGCCTACAAAATTCTAGCCCAAATCAAAAAACAATTATTGAAAAAAGGAGCAAAAATGAGTAAGATATGAGCCTCTGAAGTTCGACCAAGTCAAACTGAAAACTCCACTAGAGGTGGGGTTGAGTTTAAGAAAATCTCCTCCACTAAATTTGGTGGAACTACCACCAAATATGGATATTCTACCAAATTTATAGCCTCTAGCTAAATTTGGAGTTCTACGACAAACTGGAATGTCTACTAAAACTAGAGATATCCCAGATACACTGTCAAATTTGGCAAATTTGCCAAATCTAGTGATATTGCAAGAATTGTCGCCAAGTTTGGTGGATGTGTTGGAAAGTCACAAAAAATGGCAAATCTAGGACTTCAAATTAAAATATTAAAAAAATTTCTTTGAAGCCCACGCAAGCCTATGCACATATTCCATTAGAGAATATTCTGTAGAATATTCTTCTGTACAACCAATAGGAGAATTTTTTTCTAAGGGCCCGGGGTAAAGTGCTTCAAATTTGATGAATTGACAGTTGATATTTAGGTTCTTGGCCCTTCTAGACATGATGGCAGGGTCATATTTCACCCAAAATGCTCTAAAAATGTAGCTACCTCCCAGATCTGGCAACCACCTCCAAAATTCAAAACCTTGTAGATCTAGCCTCCAATGTCTGATTTGGAAAAATCAAAAGGTTGAATTAACTATCTCAGACACCCTGAACACAATGGTGTGCTCATATTTGCACCAGTATGCTCCAAAATCAATTTGCAATACAAGACCACAAAAAGGAAACCCTCCCAAATCTCATATTTCTATCAAGTTTTTTTAATTCTCCAGGTCATCATTTGATGCAAGAGAAGATCATACTCAACTATTCAAGATTTACCATGAATTGCATTCAAGATCTCTCAAAAAATTGACTAACACAGATAAATACTCCTAGCTCTGATACCATGTGAGAGTTGGCTATGAAAGTAGCCACCCAAGATCTAGGATCTTCATGAAAGCACAAGAGAGACCAGAAATGAGAGAATAATTCTATTCTATCAAAGAATGCAAATTTTTATTATGTACATGATATGCCTTGCTTATAAAGGCAAGGATGAGATGTAGGATTATGTAGTCTTATGGGAAGTGTCTTAATCCTATGACATGAGACAACTAGATGATAAGTGTAACATGACATTTCATGTTACCCAAAAAATAACCATAAATATTCATCTTAACTAAGAGTAAGAATACATCATGATTAACTGGATCATAGTTAAAAAAAAATGAGTTAACATCATCACAATAATTAAGCATGTTATTCTTTTCCAAAATATAACAAAACTTAGAATTACGTTATCTAATGATACCACATTAGTGAATGACCTTCACTATACATGTACAAAGTTATGCTCAAGGCATCAAATATAAAATGATACATAATAATTAACTATCAAATCATATAAAGAAAAAACTACATCTAAAATTTTGACATCTATTTCATAACTCTTGGCTTGTCTTCTACTTGGGAAGGAGAGCATCATCTGAGTGCTTTTCCTCCAAACACAGACCAGCAGTCTTCCTCACAACTTCCTACCTAGAAGTGGCCCTACCCTTCACGGAAGGTATAGATAAGGAACCGTTAGGTTTTCCATCTGAGTATCTGGTGTTGTGTCCTTCATAATGTCTCATGCTCACACAACTATAGATCCACTCTAACTATGTATGACACTATTGGAAACATTATGGCATCTGGAGTATTATGGACTGACTAATGCATGCAGAGATGAATGCATTACTTTGGCCAAAGATTTACATACATATATGTTTTACAATGAACGTAGTCATATGTCCACCACCTCGACTCAACTTAGAAGTTGTCTCACCCTACAATATACTTAGTTTGACCTCTCAAGGTCTAACAAAAGAAATAAGTTTAGTTCAATTGTTAGTCCAATTCTAGGACAATCGACTCCTATCTTGGGAGTACAATCATTAGTGTTATGTTGCTTTTGCAACAGGGAACCTATGACTCCACGTCACCCTACTCCTGTCTTGCCATAATGTCATGAAGACATTCACGTTTCCAAACTGAGGACCTTACCTAGTCTAAAACTCATGCTTACCTTGTCATTAGGTTACATTCAAAGTTCATAACAATCAAGACTTATTTCATAATAGTCTAATGGGTCGATTCTATTAAAAGACCGCAATCCAATGATTCCTCATGAAATTCATGATAACCTATATTTGGTTAATGAAGTATGACCATTCAAATAGGGTTTACATCCATATCCTTTGTTCAATAAGGGTTTCATACTCAATTTTACTTACATACTCATAAAAGATAAGTATTGATGGGGTTTTGTTTTCCAACCATCATAGTTTGACATCCATTAAAAATTGTCTTGGGTAACATTATTAGTAACATTTTATCATTCCCTCCTTAGCATGAGGAGTCATAAAGCTAAATCACACTACTCATTTATTCTGTAGGTATCCTAATACCTTCCATAATAGCTGAACCCTTTTCTATAATATCCATTTCTACATGAGTTGCACTATGGCTTTCATAATATCTTTAGTAAACAGTCGAGTAATATTTCTACAACACTCTATCCCAACGTATAAGTGCCTAAGGCACAGTTGAGGCCCAAAGAAAAATATTTTCTTTAAAGATAACGGGGTCTGAGCATTTCTCTTGGCTTGAATACATAACAATCTTGATTAATAATTGGACAGTCATAATTAATCAATATAAGAAAGACTTTGAGCTCAATAGCTCAAATGATAGTCAAGACAATGTCAAGTTTATAATAAGTGGTCTATGGACCTTGCCTATTAAGGTATGCAAGATTCTTGCCAACACACAGTTGAACTTATTGTTTGGCCTTATGGACTTGGCCGAAATGATATGATAATACAATATTTTAAAAGGATATCATAGAGGTATTACGCAGAGTCTCGACAACCCCAAAAGAAAACAATTTAAAGTTTAGCATCCATGGCCTTATTGACCTCACACAAGAATACATTGCTATGCAATAATATGACAGTCGATACCATTTTTAACAGTGGTATTGCCTGGTAATTGTATACATAACTCAATGAAGAGTCATACCTATACCTTAACGCATAGTTGAGATGGCTCTAAGAAGACTTTGTGTGCTCTTCAATGGCTCTCCATGCACTAGTCATGCTATCACTGAAGTAAAGACTCCTTCACTCTTTTGCTAGCTCAAACTTCTTGTTTGACTCTCATATCCCACTATCTACAGCAACCAAGACATGCATCCTCAACAACAAAAATAAAAATATCCCTTCCACTGAACATTGCATGTGTTAACAATGCATGCCACTAAACGTGCTACTCTCTAACTAAGGATAGTGGCTGTGATAGTTCCACCACCTTAGGGTTTCTTGTGGCCCACCAATTCCATCATCGCATGGATGTTGTTGAATCCTATATTAGCTCAACTGGCTGACTACCCTAAGGATAACATATTATGTATAATATGTTGGAAAGAGACACTGGTAAGCATGACATGTGTTGTCATTGGTGGTAACTAAATCTATCTTACACATCTGCATTGTATCATTTGATCATATCGGAAGTCAGATTACAGATTTGTCCAAGTCTGGATAGACAGGAACAGAGCATATGACAGGGTCCAGCATTTTGGTCCACATTTTTCCACAAGTAATCATATTATGATTTAGATATGAGGATATGTTAAGGGATGTCAAGTCTACTTAAATCTAGAGTTTTATCCTCTAGTGATGAAGGGATTGAAAGTTACAAGCATATGAGTATCAAGTTTTGGTTAGACAGTCCAGTCCGGTGAAGAACATGTTGACTTGGTGTTTGATCCTTATGCGGATTAAGAGAAGTGGTTGGTTGAGTAATTTATGAGATCCAATGGTATAGGCTAACATGTGTGGTGACTTGAATTCACAAGTTGTGGTCCGCACTGATGTTTGTGCATGAATTCATTTGACAGAACAATGATCTTGAAAAAGCTTCTAAGTTTTCTTGAGGCCGACTGTAGTTGATGAAATTTCATAGAGTGGATATATGTAATCGATGGATGCGAGCATTTTGTGATATGGTTGTATGAATATGAGATGAGAGGTGTGAAGTGTGGTAGTATCAAGGGTGAAGTAGAGATTTAAAGCTCAGATTATGGCAGAACAATAAATAGGGCAGTAAGAGATGAAGTGTGTGAAGTTAGTAAATTGCTCCTAATCGGAACAATAATCTTGCATTGTTAGATGCTATTCTTTAGTTCAAGTTTTTTTATAAACTCTTTGTAATCAATCTTGTAGGCAGTGAGCCTCCTTTGAGTAGTGAGCTCTAGGTAGTGTGCCCAAAGGCATGTGCCTTCCCATTTGTAATACTTTTAACAGAGTATAGAATCTTGTGGGTTAACCCCCATCGTGGTTTTTCCCTTAATCGGGTTTCCATGTAAAAATCCTAGTGTTCATGTGTAATTATTTTTTTTCTGCTATTCTTGAGTTCATGTTTCTTTCTTTTAAATGTATGTGGTAAATTGATAAAGGAACAAAATAATAAGTTTTGTAGAAAACTGATTCACCCCCCCTCTTAGTGTTTCTTAATTTCAACAATTGGTATCAGAGCAAGGTTCCTTGGAAGAAGTTTAACAACTTGGGGAAGATCTAGGAAGGTGTTTCAATGGGTTCATTTAGGTATTCTGGTGGCATCAATGAACAACTTGTTGTGTGGTTACACAACATACCCCATTTTAACTTGGCAAAATAAGTACCCAACTTTTTGGCTTAGCTTGTGTTTTCCTACTTGCTGGCGGTCTGGTAAAGTAAGTCAATACAGATGATCATGCATAAAGGGGACTAGGTAAATCATCATGATGAGGTCAAATTTTCAAAGTTAATATTTCATAACAATAACCTCATGGTTGGATAGATTACAAAATTTCATGTAGGTTTGCCTTTTGGATCACCCTGATATTCCTTAAAGAATGAGAGTTATGGTGAGTCAAAGTCCTGTCAAACCTGATATTCCAGGGGGAGGATCATATTTTTTAACATCAGTCATCTTGTGAAAGATCACCCCGATCCAATTTTATCACCCAATAAATCATTTATCCAGAGATCTGGACGTCAATTTTAGGTGATAGATGTATTTACCCTTCGAATAACGTCATATATTTCATGGGGGTCATATTTTGAATATCACCCTGGTGCAAAATATCACCCTAAAATTATTATCTTGATGAAATAAGAAGATTGACATAATGATGACATCATCATCCTTTTTACCTCACGGAGGTATAGTTCTGATAGTGACCTTTCTTGCATAACATGACGATGATGTCATAGTGTGACAACGATGAACCAAGTTATTATCCTGATGACGTCACCCTGATATTTTGATGAAGTCACTTTAGCTCAGGGGGTGATATTATAAATATCACCAGACATTCTAAACACCCCCTGATATTTTGAATATCACTCGATATTCTCAACCTGACTCGATGTTTCAACATAGGTTTTTTCCTACCAAAGCGAATGATCATATTATACCAAGGGGGTCATATTCTAAATATAGCCCAATATTTAGAATACCACCCAATCTTACGACATCACCCTAATCCTTTTGTCACCATGACATTAAATGCCATAAATGCAGTAGGTGGTTCTCGTCGATTACGAATGCAGTATATACACTTGGCGAGATCTGGAAGTTTCGTACAGAAAATCAATAATATTAATTAATTTTCCCTAAAGAGGAGGTTCAAAACAAATTTACAGAGTCATTTTTTACACTTACCTTGTGGAAAAGAGAGAATTTACAGAGCCAATCTTCCAAACCCTCATACGAGTACCTACATACACCTACAGCTTATAGTAGAACGAAGCATGCGATTATCATCAGTATCAAGATCACTTTCAGATAATCACTAGTATAAGTAAAAGATAAGCGTACTAGGTAAGTAATTGAAACCCTCCTACTGTCGTTTCCTACATATTCAGGTAGTATAATGTTTAATGGTTTGAAGCTGTGAATTATGCATATCATGCTGAACTAAATCTTGAATGAATGTAACATGCATCATGCCGTAGAATGTAATATATATGCATGCACGTGAAGTACCAATTATAAGACCAGTTTTGTCAATTGTAGGAAATCATGGTGGATAAGAGGTTGAACAAGTCAGAGGCTGAATTTTGTAAACTGATGTTTGCTTAGCCTGGGGGTGTGCAATTTAAATATGGAGTTATAGGGGATACACACCAAGGAAACACTAATTTGGCGACATGGTCAGCTAAGATGAGTGATGAAAAGAATAACAGCACCTTGCTGGACTCTGTGTTTGTATCTGGAATGTAGAATGTAGTTGGTTTCCCATATTCCATTGAAGCTTCTGAGTTGGTTATTAAATGTGCTAGAAATTATAATCCACACACAAGAAAGGTGGAGAAGCATGGCAGAGTATATGTAGATCTATCTATCAAGGGCCTTTCTGCCACCTTCAATCTGCCATTGGGAAAGAAGGTTGTTAGCATGGATTTTAAGAAACTAGAAGTAGAATATGAGAATAATAAGAAAACTGCTAGAAAGAGGATGTATCAATGGAGGGCAAGAAATAGTCCTTATCCTGCGACTACCAAATTGCCGATACATCTGTATAAGTTTGATTTCAATGATGAATACCAATATATGATCCCCCTACTCAGTCAAATAACGGGCCAACCAAACGCTGGAAGTTTCAAGGACTGGATGTATGGTGTCATCCTGATGTCCCTCTACATAGACAATAGGCCATTGTGGGCCAAGATGATGAGTGATGCCTTGCATGATCAACTCATGAACCTGGGAGGTTCAGCATGTTCTTTTTATATGACTTCCTACATAGTTTATTCATGTGCCTACAAGGGTACATTTGATGCCTTGACAACAGAAGGAAAGATTGGTGGTAGTACCAATGATGCTCACATCTGGGATCATTATCCCCAGCTGCAAAGGTAGAATTACCTCCAGGACTACAAATTAGTAAATGATGCATTTTCTATGCATCTAGTCAGAACAATGGAGGAGGATAGAACTAAAAGATTGAGCATGGAAGCTCAGGAGGTCATATACAGGCATGGAGCCTGGTTTATTCAGTATGCAACATTCTCTTATATAAGAATTGAAGGCTTTGAAGGTCAACCCCTCATGCTCCCAAGATGCCCCACTGATGCAGTAGTTTTGATGGAGTTCATGAGACAAGTGGCTACAATACTGGATGCTTACAGAGCAAGTAACAAGCTTCCACCAGTATTGTTTCCAGTTACAATGGGCTGGTATATGTGCCTAGATTCTGAGAACATTAATAAAACTATAGCTGGCTTAGGTATGATGAGACTACAGCCATTCCCACTAGCAAGATCATATGATCCATATGGCAGGATGCATAAGATCATGGGGAAACCCATCCATCATAGGCATATTGAAGATTTCTGGATAGATTGTGAGGATGAAGCTAAAGCTAGAAGAAGAAAATACCAAAGGCTGACTCTCAACCAGATCAGGACCTTTGATTGCATCCCAGTGCCTGCACAATTAAAGAGGGATGATGGCAGGATCATGGCAGATGAGTATGAAGAGAAAAAGATATATAATGACACAATCTCAGTGCTTGATCTTACTCAACATGAGGATATTTCATTGGATCAGTTCACGGGAAGGACCCTACAGTTAACCCAGTCTTGGGTAGATGACCAAATAAATACATTGAAGAAAAAGGGTGTAGCCCTTATAGTGGATAATAAGAAGAGACAAGATATTCCTGATGAGGAATATGATGATTTCTTGATAGAGAAGAGGAAATCTAAAGGAGAGAGAATGAAGTCTCCAAAACAAAGCAAGAGATCCCCTAGAGGTAAGAAAACTGATAATGAACCTAAAGGGGTAGTGATTGAAAGAATAGAGGTGCCAGCTGAAGGTGCATTAGGATCAGGACAAGCATTAGTATCATCCGCACCACCTCCTATGGATAAACAAAAAGCTAAAAGAATCCAGAGGCCAGCTGCACAACGTACTGACACATATGAGGAGGGTTAGGCATCTCAACAAAAGAACATAGAAGAGGATATTTCTCTAGATGAGGAGCCTAGGGAAGAAGACCCTACACCCCTCACCAGAAAGAGAAAAGCACCTCAGGTGATGGTATCCACACCTAAGAAATAGAGAACTTCAATGAGAGGTGAAATAAAACAAGACCCCATAATGCTAAGAGGGGCAGGTAGTGAAGTCTTTAGAAAAGAGCTGCCGCATGAGGTACCCCTTCATACCATAGTCAAGTTCAAGACTGAGAAGGATGAGGAACAAAGGAAAGAAACCTCAAGAGCAGTACAAAGCGGTCCTGTCTCACTAGAGGAGACTGTGGACCTATCTGATGATGAGGTAGTAAATGATGTCGCCTCTCAAGAAATGGAAACCCTTGTTACTAACACCTGCACGACTCCACAAGGAACCCCATTAGTCCAAGCGACAGTGTTAGAAGAGTTAAAGCAAGTGAAGCAAGAAAAAGAAAAGAGCCTAGAAAAGATTGCACAACAAATAGGGCTAGATGCATTAGTTGATTAGGTGACAAGTCCTGTAACAATAGACTTGACATATGTAGAGGATGTAAATACTAAAGATATAGCAGGTACATCTGATAGAACAGAAAATGTTGAAGAAGTTAAATAGATGGAAGTGGAGGATAAAGCTCCAGATATGGGTCAGCAATAGTGAGAAATATCAACTGAACCCAAAATAGTTGAAGTCTGGCCAAAGGACAAAGAAACCTCAGGAGATAAAGAAACATCAGGTCATGATGACCTAAAGGCTCAAGAGGTAGATATATCAGGTGCAGAGCAAGATGTGATGCAGGATCAAGTGGAGGCATCTAAGTCAGATAAAATAATATCCACGGATACCAATGTACATCAGGATGAGGAAAATCCTAAAGTGGATGAGACACCCTTGGAGGAAGTAAAGGATTAGGATCATGATAAACATGCAGATGATCAGTAGGATCACCCTCCGAAAGAAGAGATTCTTCAACAAGAGGAAGCACCACATGATCACCCTCATGAAGAGCATCATGAGGAGGAAATAAGAAAGTCATCTTCACCACAAAGGATGATAACAGATACTAGAGATCAAGGTGTACATGATGATGATGGTGGACATCCAGGATCCAGTAACCAAGTTCCTCCCTGGCTAGAAAAAGAGATAAGTACAGAATCTGATTTTGAAATTCAAGAATTTGACATATCTACATTGTTTGCAGAAACCCTAATAAAGCCTAAGAGGAAGGCAAGATTAACTTATGCCATTAGGACAGATCCTGATACAGGTAGAAGAACTGCCCAAATAGTACTCCCCATAGTCAAGAAGAAAAGAGGCAAGATTACTCTGGAAGAATTCCAGATTACCACAGTAGATCTAGGATTTGCCAATGAAGACCAAGAAGGTCAAGAGGGGAAAGACATTATTGATTATTTGACCCAGAAGATAAAGAGAGAGAAGGAGAAAAATAAGTAGCATAAAGAGCATATTGCTCAGCTGCATGCCTCTATAAAGGGGTTAATTAACTGCGAGGATACATCAAGTGATCGAGTGGTCCCATTGACTGCAATTTCTCAAGAGGAAGTCAACAGGTTGAACCTTATGAGACATGAATTAGAAATAATGTTGAAATGGATGTCATCTGCACTTGATGAAGCTGAGGAAGTGGTAAAAGCCTCTTTGAAAAGGTGGAATTCTCTAGGTACCTCTAGGAGGAGGGTGGATAAACTACAGATGGAGATAGGGAAGAGGTCATTTCAGCTGGAGAAAGCCTTGAGTGCTTTAGGTGAAATAAGAAGCATTAACCCTCACATTCTTATAAATAATCAAGTACTAAATAATCACACAGCCATATTGATTGATATCTAGAATAAAGACATCAGATTTGAATGTGATGTGCTAAAGAGATGCAACAGTAAACTAAGAAACATCAGTATGAAGCTACATGATATGATGTCTTATGAAGTAGAGGTCCTGGAGACCTTAGAAGGGAAAGTAGAAGAGAAGATTGAAAATCAAGATGAAGAGTTTGCAATTAAGGCTCTACATAGTAATTTCCAGCTGGTAGCTGATGACCCTTTGAAGCACCTGACAGAAGAAGTAATGGATAAAGTAATGAGAATAAAAGTCAGAGTGGAGAGTTATAATGAAACACTGAGCAGTAGGAGGAATAAGTTAGAAACCTTCTAGAGCAAATATCAAATGCATAAACATGCCATCGCCAAAGTAAGAACTCAAGATGGCAGAGAATTGGAAAAGATAGTTCAAGCATATGAAAGTATTAGGATATCTATGTAGGTCCATATTCAAGGAGATAATCATCAGGGTGATGAGGATAGTGAAAGCGCTAAAAGTGATGATCATGACAATAAAAAATATGATGAAGAACCTGATGAATAGATGAAGATGCACCACAAAGAGAACACATGCATCAGGTACTTAGGAAAATATGAGTTACCTAGATGGTTGCCAGCTGGCAACTTGTGCCATGTTGAAGGAGTTGACTTGGTCAATAAGTATGAACCGTAGATCTTAATAGATAAATCTTGATCGTAGATCAATTGTAACTGCTCCCTCACCTTGTTCTATAAAAGGTGCAGGGATGCCCCTTTTTGAATCATTTGAAACTTAATTAAAATCTATTTTTCGAAGTATTCAGGGCTTATTTCAAAGTTGTTGTATACATATATGTTTGTATACTTAATGAATGAGAAGATTGTTTTGATTACAATCCATCATAAATCTTGAGTAATCAGTGTATGAAATCTTGATATATGCTTTGATTTGCTGTGTCCCTTGGAGTGCATACCAGCTTGCATGTGTTGTCTTCATACTTTTCCTTTGAAGTTAGCATCGACTGTATCTAGCTGTGGAATGTCTTGGTGAACATATGGTTTGATTTCTTCTCTTCATGACTGTATCTGATGTGTATGTGGCTCAATAACTGAAGGTTCATCATTATTTGAAGTATTCTTTTTAGTTTCTTTAATTTCAGAATAATTCACCATCACAATTGCAAATAATGGATAATCAAAAGCAAATTATATGAAATATGCAGATATCTTGAAGATAACTGAAAATTAGTAGCATATTTGAGTTAAAGCATATCAAATTGACACATATCATGCAAAGATTTAAGTACAAATATATCATCTGGAGAAATATACTATGGAATAATGTTTCTTTGTAGCATCTTATTAGATCCTGTTGATGAATGTAAGGCCCCAAAATGGAAAACAGCAATGCACATCAACCACTGAGTAACGTCAGTAGGTTATGAACTGATCCACGGAGACTTGGGATCATGAATTCTCTAAATTCATCGTATCTTTCAAGATGAGTAAAGGTTGTTGTGCAATTTTTATTATATGTTTGCTTATGACTAACATCATGATCAACACAACTTCAAGTTGCCTTAGAAGATCTTGATCAGTCCAGAGCATAAGTTAAAGAACTACAAGAGAACCTTAAAGATGCTGAGGATTTCATTGAGACTATAAAAGGCCAATTGATAAAATCTATGGAAAAGAGGAAGGAGCTACTTCAATAGTTAGCAAATCAACAAGAAGACAATGGCATGGATGGGGCTCTGAAGGAGAAGACAAAGGAATGTGAGAAGCTAGCAAAAGAAGTTGTCCTAAAACATGAGATGGAATCCAGGTAATAAGGTTAACTAAGGAAATTGAGGAAAGGAAGAAGACTTCTCTAAAAGAAAGAACAGAAGAGTGTTGTAGATTGGATAGATTAATTGGCCATCTAGATTCTAATCTTCAAGAAACTAGGGATAATGAGGAACAACTTGAAAGGCAAATTGTTATTCTCAAACATGACCTAGAAGTTTCAAATGAATACAAAGAGAAGTTTGAGATAAGCTCAGCTAAACTTGAAGTGTTGCTTGATAGTCAGAAGATGGTAGATGATAAGCATGGTCTAGAATATGAGAAAGGTGAAATATCTGGATCTAGTCAAAGAAATCTTAAATCAAGGAATCAGAGAAACAGACCTAGAAGACCTCCAGTAAGACAACCTAATGCTCAAAGGTATCCATCTTTTAATGGAAATTATTTCAATTGCAATAAATTTGGTCATAGAGCTACTCAGTGTAGAAGTAGAGTGAATCAAAATGGTCCATCTTTCTCCAGTCAATGCTTCAATTCTAAAAGGTATGGTCATAGATCCAATGAATGTAGAAGTATGACAATGAGCTACTCTAACAATAGAAGAAATGCCAATTCTTTTAATGGAAACTATTTTGCATGCAATAGATTTAGACACATGGCTAATCAGTGTAGATCAAGAGGAAATCAAGTAAATGAGCAAAGAAATGTTGTGTGCTTCAATTGCAATAGATCCAGTCATATTGTAAGATTCTGCAAAAGCAGGAATGGTGATAGAAAAGTTTCGGTAAACATAAACCAAAATATGTAGGGACAAGATAAATGCAAGGGTAAAGTAAATGTGAATGAGATCTAGAATGAAATGAACAAAACATGTGTAAAGAAAGGTGAAGTGAATGATGGTGATGGGTTCGCACCAAAATCTGGTGTTGTTAATTCCTCCGGGAATTGAAACAAGAGCTTTGGCTCAGGGGGAGCTACATTGAAAATCTAATTCCCCCTATTAGTAAGTGGGTGCCTAAATCTGGCACAATGAATGAAGATAATGAAGCCTATTGTGATTGCAGAGCAATTGAAGATTGACTATATACAGAAATAATGTAACTGGATGTATTAGGGAAAAGAATTTATTACAATGGCGAATTAGGTTTTGCGGAGCATAAAAGGTCATTTACTTAGCATTTGAATCACTTTGCATTTGAAGAGAACAAGGAGAAGAGTGTATGAGCTGAGATTTCAAAGATTTGAAGTGCGAAAAGTGAATTCGATAGCTAACCCTAACTGGCAAAAAAAGGTATTCTCTGTGAAACTCTCTAAATTTGTAATCTTTGGATATGGATACTATGTTGGTTGTTGACATCACCAAAAGGCCCCAACCTAAATTCAAAAAGCATCCACACAAATCTATAGAGGTTGATCCATTAGGTGCCTTTTCAAATGTTCTACATGGTGTGTTGCATGTTGAAGATATTAGGGCTTATATTCATGCTAGCATAGATGAGTTTGGGGATTCAAACTTAGTAGATTTGTTCAAGAATCATCTGAGGGATGAGATTCATGGTCTTAAACCTAAGTATAAGGCGCTGCAAGTCAAACATCTCATTCAGGTTATTGGGTTCCTGTCCTTTGGTGAAGATGAGTGGGTCCAGTATGTATTGAGTCAGATGCATGTTGAATTCATGTGGTTAATGAAACCCTTCAAGATCACCAAGGATGCCATCAAGGCTGTAATTGGATTGAACTCATCTAGTGGATTGCCAATGTTAAAATCAATAAAGAATTAGACTACGACTGAATCTACTAGATCAAAGTTTGATAAGAGGGCAATGACATTAAATGATATAATTGATCTAGATGTCAAATTTGCCTCTATGGTGATTGGGTATAAGATATACCACTCCAACAAGGTAAACTCTGTATCCAGTTTAGCCATTTATGCTGCATATCAGATGTTAAGAGAGAATGTTGACTATGACCTATGTGAGCTACTGCAAAACTAGTTAATAGAGAATCTAAACAAGATCAAAAAGGACAAGAAGAATACATTCAAGTATGGTACATTGGTATTGTGATTGTTCTTCTATTTCATGAATGAGTTACCTGGAAAGAAAAGCATGTGTTGGACCAGTGATAAGCCTACTACCATACAAATTAGAGAACACTCGCATAGTATTGGTGACTCCAATGCCCAAAGGACTGCTCTTTGGGGATATTTCAAGAACTTCCAAAACATGGTGCAATCAAGGGAAAGAATCCCTACTTCTGTGGTAGAAAAATACAAGGATACAATTTGTTTCATGGTGGAAACATATCAGTGCTTGACGGAAGCAATTGAACCAAAAACTGTATGGATCATGCCCATGGGGTATGAAGTTGATGAACAAATACTGGAAATGTATGCTCAACACCTTCTGAGCAAACCAAAAGATACCTCAGTTGAGAGATTCGGTACATATAGAGAGCTTAGCTTGAAACTTTATGTTGAGCTCCAGAAACCATAAATCAAGAGAAACATCCAAAGGCAAGTTGAAAAGTATGATGAAAGTATTGTAATAATAAAGGAAGTTGTGAAACAAAACATGGAAAGGATAGAGAAAGCTAAGAAAGAGAAGCAGGACAGTGAACAGGAAAGTGTTCCAGTAGAATCTTCTTCCAATCCAAGGTCTACTAGGAGTTCTGGTACAACCTCTGGTGCATCATCTTCTCCTATTGTAGAGAAATCCAAAGAAAAATCTACCAGTAAGGAAGGAAAAAGAACAAAAATAATGGCCAAAAGGTCATATGTCAGTGTGGAGAAGGAGGATAAAGAAAATACTAATTCAGATGATGAGATTAAAGAGTTGAAGGCCTCAGGCACTAAGGCTGCTAAAGTATCTAAGGAGAAGCCCTCCAGAAGCACAAAGTCAAAGAAAGCATAAGCATCAAGGGTTTCCCAAGACAAGCACTCCAGAAGTGTAAGGGTAAGCAAAAGACTAAAGACTAAAAAATCTACCCTGTCAGTTGGAGACATTGTGAACGTAGTAACTGTTCATGGGAATTTGAAGCCCATAATAGAATATTATGACAGCTTTGACAAAGCCAACAAGAGAATTTTGGTGGATACCACTATTAAATACTTAAATATATTCAACAGAGCACTTTTAGAAATTTTGTCAGAACTCCCTAAGAGTCTAAGAGACATTTTGGAGATGAGAAAAGAGGTTGCTAAAGCAAAGGATTTGGAGCTAAGAGAACATGTGTTGACCAGTTTGTGTCTGGTAATCTTTGAGAAGGAAGCAAATAAAATTTTCAAAGAAGTTAAAAATGAATTCAGAAGAAATATTAGGATGAATAAGCTAATGATTGGAGACATTGATGAAGTTGTCAAAGAAACAGAATAAATTTTGAGGAAAGCCCTGGACAAGAATAAATTTTATGTTGTCACTAAAGAACCTGTTGATGATACATCAATTCCAAATAATGATGAGTTGAAGGAAGATGTGCAACAAGCTGAGGCAAATGTTTTCACTACTTTGGAAGAGCAAATATAGAACAAAGAAGATGAAGAGATGGTGAAGGAAGATAATGATGATGGTGCAGAGGATACTCAAATTCCTCTGGACCAATCTGGTGAAGAAAATATAGAAATGAATATAAATACTCCTATTGAAGGTGATTCTGAGAAGATTAAGGAGCAAAAAGAAGAAGAGGTTGAGGACAAGGAAGGTCAAGAAGAAGAAACAAATGATGGAATTGATTCCTCCATCCTAGATGTTGAGGAACTTGATAAAAATAACAATAATGTTGCTACTAAGGATGCACAAAATCCTCTAGAAAAAAATGCAGAAGACATTGTTGATGATGTAGAGAGAGCAGAAGCAGAGAAAAAGAATGAATATGATAAGCAAGACAATGTGGTTGACTCTAGAAAGGGAGAAGATGCAGGTCCTAATGAGCATAAAACTGAAACATCATATTGGGCAAGAGACACTATAGAAGAAGTGAACAAAATTTTGGAGAAAGATAAACAAGTTGCAGAAGATCTGGACATAATACAAGGTCCAATCAATTTTGATGCTCTGTCACTGGTACAGAAAATGAATTTGGCCACTTTTACACAAGCTAAGGCCAGAGAGAAAATTTTGAAGTTCCATATTGAAGATAGTGAGCTGCTTGGTCTTGCATCTAGCATTTTGGAGAAAATCACACCTTCATTTCAGAAGGATTCATCAGCATCCCCCTCCGGTTAGTTGAAGAGTCTGATAAACTCTGTAAGTACTCATTTTGAATCTTTTGAGAAGTCAGCAGAAGCCAAAGTCTAAAATGAATTTAATGGGAAGAGGTTTGCCGAATTAAAGAAAATAATTGGTTATGACAGATCAGTTCTTGATGTTAGTGTAAAGAGTATTCAAAATGCTCTCTCTAAAGGTGTAGAAATTTATAAGTTTTTCCTAGCTCGGTCTAAAGTTGTTGAGGATATTGAGAAGAAGATTAAGGACTTAGAGCTTAAATTGTCTAACATCTCTCAATCCTATAGTCCTTTAATTGAGTCTATAACATCTAAAAGGTGTCAAGTAGTGAGTTTACTTGATGAATTGGGTAATTTGGAGAAGGCAAATGTTAAAGTTTTGGGTAGATTAGATGAACTCTGGGAACTGATATCCCCTAAATTAGAAACAATGTTTAATGCTTTGACAGAAGCTCAAGCTGCTGCACTGACAGGTGGTCCCACTGATCTACAGAAGGTAGAGTCATAGGCATCTCAATTCAGTGGTCATATTTTAGTTTTGGATAACATGAAGAAAAGTTCGGATAGTGAATTGGAACTGTTGAAAATGATTTTTGGTGATGTGCTTAAGTTCATGTAGATAAGACTTAAGAATTGTTTGCATATATATGCCCATGTACATAGAATTTTTGCATGAATTTTGGTATACAGATCCCAGCCTTTGCCATTGCTGTTAAAGGGGGACTGGAAAGCAGTGAAAAATGAGGAATTTAGCTAAGGGGGAGTATTGGAATTCTCAAGTGTACATAGTAAAGGGGAGCTTGGTGCAGGAGCACCCGTACATGATCAGGATATAGGATTACATGATCAGGATATAGGATAATTGTCCGCATGATGACAGGATAGTCTATTTTTAGTATGTTTGACTTCATCATGTAATAAGGTCCATTGGACCGATGCTATGTATTAGTTCAGCCTAGGAGTATGTGTAGGCAGTTAGAGATCGGGATAAGGTAGTCTGAGCTGTCCTCTCTCCCAGCCGCTTGGAAGCTCCCGGCCGCTGGGAAGTGAGTTGGTAGTACTCGAAGGACTTTGCTATATATACCTTCGATCTGTTAGGGTTTAGATATATTGAGATTGAGATTGATATTGATATTGATAGATGTATTGGTGTTGTGTTGAGTTGAGGTTCAGGAGAGCAGTTCAGACATTGTGAAGCTGTATTCAGAACATTTGAATTTCAATTGAATAAGATCTCATCATTTGCAGTATCTGAGTTTATCAGTTGTATCTGTTTTGATTTCTTTTCTGTTTTGCAAGTTGATGGGTTCCTTCAACCCTTCCACCGGTTGATCCTGCGAATCGGTGGAATGGTCCTGTATTATAGCCTAGTTTGCATTTGTGTTTTCTGGTTATGCATTGCATTGTTCAAGAGATCAGTTAGGAGCATGCTGTGAATCAGCCTAGCATCCTCATGTGCTAGGTATAGAAAGATAAGCTGTTAGATTTTGGTTTGAAGGTGATCCGGCCCGGTCGTCATATTGTCTTTGTGTAATTGTGCGGTTCTGAGTGTTTATATGCAGTGGACGGATACACAGAAGTCTGCATGTGCGTTTCCAGCCCGAGCAAGCCGCATCGTCATCTGCGAATGCATCGCCATCAGGATCAGGTCATGAAACTGTTGAAGTTTGCATGTTGCAAGTGCATCAGGATGTTTTAAGTCGTGTATATACTCAGTGTATATATCACAGTCAGGATCATCTCTCGGGGGTACTCATCATCCGCATATCGCTAACAGATGCGGGTGTGAAAGTTTAGTTTTTTTGACTAAGTGTTGAAGAGGTCATCAGGATATTGTGTGACGTCATCGTCATCTGCATGTGACATCATCGTCATCAGGATATTGAGATATCACTCTATGCATGTTTATCCTGTTGTCGCTAAGTGGTTAGGTATCGGCGTAGGCAGAAAGTTGTGAAACATCATCAGGAGGTTTCGAGAGAACCGGATAAGTCATATCATGATGCTATTGCTTGTGTCGTCGGTTAGCGGAGCATCGAAGGGAAGGTGTTGAATGTGTCGTCATCAGGATATTTGGAGCAACCAGATATTTGGATATCCTGCTGATGAAGGTGGTGTTGCATATCATGATGATGCCGATAGTGTTTGGCACCTGATGAACAGTGCAACAGGAGGATGTTTGCGCCCGTTGTGTATCATGATGATGTTGATAGACGACAGGCGAAGGAGGTGAACAGTAGTCGGCAGGAGGATAATTGCGATCGTCTGAAATATGATGATGTTGTTGGTGTTTACAGGAAATATGATGATGATGCTGAGCCGATAGGGATTTTTATCATGCTGTTTGTATATTTGGCTCCTCCTTCCTGTTAGTTAGCTCCCGTTGCATTTCACTCTGCATCATAGTGGTATCAGAGCCAAGTTTAGGATCTTCTGGAAAAGATAGGCAGGATGTCAGACGAAGAAGGAACATCGGAGGTTCCAGCAAGGATGACCAACGCTGAGTTGGCAGTTCTGGTGAAGAAACAGATTGCAGAAAGCAAGGTCGTGAAGGCTCAGAATCAGGAGTTGAAAGATGAGTTAGCAAAGTTGAGGAGCAGAGTTGGTTCTGGTAAAGAAGATGATAGGGAAGAAGAAGAGATCCCTAATTGGAGCGAGGAGGTCATTCCTGCAGACCAGAGACCACTGTTGAACGCCCTCAAGGCCATGGAGAGGAGAACCATGGATGTGAAACTGGATTTGCCAGTGTTTACAGGTAAGATGGACCCTGATTCAGTGATGGAGTGGATAGACTGTTTGAACAATTTCTTTGTAACAGAGGAGATACCAGAACAACAGAGAGTGAAGATAGCACAGTCAAAGATGAAAGAATCTGCCTTGACATGGTGGAATTTTGTTCAAGATGATAGAGTACAGGAAGGAAAACGTAGAGTTGCCACATGGAAGAAGATGATGGCATTGGTAAAGGAAGCTTATATTCCATTGGATTACAGTATCCAATTACACAAGAGGAAGCAAAACCTGAAGCAGAAGGAGCTAGATGTCAGCTCATATACAGAAGAATTCATGAAACTCTATATGAAGACAAAGGTGAAAGAAAGTGAAGAAGAGAAGGTAGCCAGATACCTTAATGGATTGAGGTTTAATATTCAGGAAGATCTAAGTCTGCATAACCCAGATACAGTGCAGAAAAGCTTTCAGTTGGCATTGAAAGTGGAAGAAAAGTTGAAGAGAAAAGAAGAACAAAACAATAGAGGAAGAGGAAGACAACAAAGAGGTGGAAGAGGTCCTTTTAGAGGCAGAGGACATGGACAGGGATATCAAGGAGAATCCAGTCATGACAATAGTAAGGGCAACAATAGTCAGAATCAGAGAGAGAATTACAGTCAGCAAGGAAACTTCAGAGGTAGAAGACCTTTCAAAGGAAGATCCCAGGGCAGAGGATCCATCAGATGTTACAACTGTAACAAAGAAGGCCATATAGCCAGCAGATGTCCAGACAAGGCCACAAGTTCAGCAGGAGAAAGGAGAACAAATCTGGTCAAAGAACCTGATAATCAAAGTAGGACAAGCTCTAATGATTTTCAGAGTGTGAATGCTCCTGATAATTATGGATACCCAGAAAGTGGAGAGTCTCTGATGATGAGAAGAACAGTGACTACCATGAAGGTACCTGACAAAGAAGCCCCTCAAAGGAAGTCCCTTTTCAGAACCATTTGCAAAGCAGGAGGTAAGGCATGTAAAGTTTTGATTGATTCTGGTTCTACTGAAAACTTTGTGTCTGAAGAAATGGTGATAAAGCTTAAGCTTAGGAGATTGCCTCACCCATCCCCATATAAAGTATCATGGCTTACCCAAGGACAGCAGACAACTGTAGAAGAGCAGGCTTGGGTAGAATTTCAGATTGGTGGATATAAGGATAAGTTGTTGTTTGACATTACCAAGATGGATGCTTGCAACCTTTTATTTGGAAGACCATGGCAGTATGATTTGAAGGCACAGCAGCCAGTCCTTGCACTTCCAGATTTTAACAAAATCTTTCAGGTAGAATGTGATGCCAGTCATATGGCCATTGGAGCAGTACTCAGCCAAGAAGGTAGGCCAATTGCATTTTTCAGTGAGAAGCTCAGTGATGCTAAGAAAAGGTATTCATCATATGATCTGGAAATGTATGCTTTAGTTCAGTCCCTCAAGAAATGGAGGCATTACCTGATGCCCAAGGAATTCATAGTATTCACAGATAACCAAGCTCTGAGTTTCATCAACAGCCAGGAAAAGCTGAACCACAGACATATGAAATGGGTAGAAACCTTACAGGCTTTCACTTTTACATTGAAGCATAAGAAAGGGGTCAGGAACAAAGTTGCAGATGCTTTGAGCAGGAGAGTTCTCACAGTCAATCAGATTCAGTTAGAGAGTGTTGGTATTGATTCACTCAAGACCATGTATGAGTCTGATGCAGATTTTGGAGAAATATATCAGGTCTGTACTTCTTTTGGGGAGAAATACCATGCTGAGTTCTCTGAATTTCTGATCCAGGATGGATTGTTGTTCAAGGGTGGACAGTTGTGTATCCCAAGGTGTTCTATGAGATTAAATATAATCAAGGAGAAACATTGTGGAGCTATGGTAGGTCATTTTGGTCTAGATAAGACCCTTGATCTGGTCAGAAGGCATTACTTTTGGCCTAAGCTGCAGTCAGATGTCAGAAAATTTGTGGAGACATGTGTGATTTGTCAGAAAGCTAAAGGCAGGTCAACCAATGTAGGTTTATATCAGCCCTTATCCATTCCTTCTAGACCATGGGAAAGCATCAGTATGGATTTTGTCTTGGGTTTACCAAGGACAAGGAGAGGATTTGACAGTGTTTTTGTTGTAGTGGATAGATTCAGTAAAATGGCACATTTCTTGCCATGCAAAACCACTGCTGATGCTTCATACATTGCAGATTTATTCTTCAGGGAGATTGTCAGAATTCATGGATTGCCTTTGAGCATAGTTTCAGACAGGGATGTGAAGTTTATTGGTCACTTCTGGAGAACCCTTTGGAGGAAGCTGGGAACCAATTTGTCTTTTTCCTCTGCATATCATCCACAAACGGATGGACAGACTGAAGTCGTGAACCGTTCCTTGGGGAATTTGCTTAGATGCTTGACAAAACAGCATGGAGAGAAGTGGGACAATATTCTGTCTCAAGCTGAGTTTTCATATAATGATACTGTCAATAGGAGCACAGGGAAATCGCCTTTTCAGGTAGTTTATGGAATGCATCCCAGGGGAATTTTGGAGTTGAGAGATCTACCTCCAGCAGATCCTGTTAGTGCAGAAGGAGAAGCTTTTGCAGAAGCTATAAAAGAGGTACATAATCAGGTCAAGACCCAACTCCAGCAAACCACCTTAAAGTATAAAGAATATGCTGATAAGAAGAAGAAGGATGTTCAATTTGATGTTGGAGATTTGGTTTGGGTTCACTTGAAGAAAGACAGGCTTCCTAAGGGAAAGTATACTAAGCTCATGCAAAAGAAAGTTGGACCATGTCAGATTTTGCTCAAGCATGGACAGAATGCTTATGAGATCCAACTCCCACCTGATCTTGGTTTGTCTCCTATCTTCAATGTATGTGATTTAACTCCATACAAGGCTAATCCAGATGCCGATCAAGATATCCTATAGGATACAGTTGCTGAAGACATTCCCCAACATGATCCTCCACAATTACAGCAGGTTTTGGACACCAGAGTGGTTAAACAGACCCGGAACAAAAAGTACTTGGAGTACCTCGTCTCTTGGAAGGGACAGCCGACTTCTGAAGCAGTATGGATGACTGCAAAGCAGATACAGAAACATGGTGCCGACCTTGATACTCTCATCTCAAGTGGACTTGAGATTTCTTCTTCTGGGGAGTATGGTGCAGGAGCACCCGTACATGATCAGGATATAGGATTACATGATCAGGATATAGGATAATTGTCCGCATGATGACAGGATAGTCTATTTTTAGTATGTTTGACTTCATCATGTAATAAGGTCCATTGGACCGATGCTATGTATTAGTTCAGCCTAGGAGTATGTGTAGGCAGTTAGAGATCGGGATAAGGTAGTCTGAGCTGTCCTCTCTCCCAGCCGCTGGGAAGTGAGTTGGTAGTACTCGAAGGACTTTGCTATATATACCTTCGATCTGTTAGGGTTTAGATATATTGAGATTGAGATTGATATTGATATTGATAGATGTATTGGTGTTGTGTTGAGTTGAGGTTCAGGAGAGCAGTTCAGACATTGTGAAGCTGTATTCAGAACATTTGAATTTCAATTGAATAAGATCTCATCATTTGCAGTATCTGAGTTTATCAGTTGTATCTGTTTTGATTTCTTTTCTGTTTTGCAAGTTGATGGGTTCCTTCAACCCTTCCACCGGTTGATCCTGCGAATCGGTGGAATGGTCCTGTATTATAGCCTAGTTTGCATTTGTGTTTTCTGGTTATGCATTGCATTGTTCAAGAGATCAGTTAGGAGCATGCTGTGAATCAGCCTAGCATCCTCATGTGCTAGGTATAGAAAGATAAGCTGTTAGATTTTGGTTTGAAGGTGATCCGGCCCGGTCGTCATATTGTCTTTGTGTAATTGTGCGGTTCTGAGTGTTTATATGCAGTGGACGGATACACAGAAGTCTGCATGTGCGTTTCCAGCCGGAGCAAGCCGCATCGTCATCTGCGAATGCATCGCCATCAGGATCGGGTCATGAAACTGTTGAAGTTTGCATGTTGCAAGTGCATCAGGATGTTTTAAGTCAGGTATATACTCAGTATATATATCGCAGTCAGGATCATCTCTCAGGGGTACTCATCATCCGCATATCGCTAACAGATGTGGGTGTGAAAGTTTAGTTTTTTTGACTAAGTGTTGAAGAGGTCATCAGGATATTGTGTGACATCATCGTCATCCGCATGTGACGTCATCGTCATCAGGATATTGAGATATCACTCTATGCATGTTTATCCTGTTGTCGCTAAGTGGTTAGGTATCGGTGTAGGCAGAAAGTTGTGAAACATCATCAGGAGGTTTCGAGAGAACCGGATAAGTCATATCATGATGCTGTTGCTTGTGTCGTCGGTTAGCAGAGCATCGAAGGGAAGGTGTTGAATGTGTCGTCATCAGGATATTTGGAGCAACCGGATATTTGGATATCCTGCTGACGAAGGTGGTGTTGCATATCATGATGATTCCGATAGTGTTTGGCGCCCGATGAACAGTGCAACAGGAGGATGTTTGCGCCCGTTGTGTATCATGATGATGTTGATAGACGACAGGCGAAGGAGGTGAACAGTAGTCGGCAGGAGGATAATTGCGATCGTCTGAAATATGATGATGCTGTTGGTGTTTACAGGAAATATGATGATGATGCTGAGCCGATAGGGATTTTTATCATGCTGTTTGTATATTTGGCTCCTCCTTCCTGTTAGTTAGCTCCCGTTGCGTTTCACTCTACATCAGAGCTATTCTAACACTTAGTCATTTTTCACTAAGTGTTGCCATCAATGCCAAAGAGGGAGATTGTTGGCAAGAGACACTACTAGGCATGTCAGGTGTTGTCATTTATGGCAACTGAATCTATCTTACACATCCTCATTGTATCATTTGATCATACCAGAAGTCAGATTGTAGATTTGCCCAAGTCTAGATAGACAAGAACAGAGTATATGATAGGGTCCAGCATTTTGGTCCACATTTTTCCACAAGTAATCGTATTGTGCTGCAGATCTAAGGGTATGTTAAGGGATATCAAGGCTACCTAAATCTACAGTTTTAGCCTTCAATGATGAAGGGATTGAAAATTACAAGCATCTGAGTATTGGGTTTTGGTTAGACAGTCCAGTCCGGTGAAGAACAGGCCGACTTGGTGTTTGATCCTTGTGCGGATTAAGAGAAGTGGTTGGTTGAGTAATTTATGAGATCCAATGGTATTGTCCAACATGTGTGGTGACTTGAATTAATAAGTTATGGTCCGCACTGATGTTTGTGAATGAATTCAGCCGACAGAATAGTGATCTTGAAAAAGCTTCTAAGTTTTCTTGAGGCCGACTGCAGTTGATGAAATTTCATAGAGCAGATATATATAATCGATGGATGTGAGCATTTTGTGATATGGTTGTACAAATAAGAGATGAGAGGTGCAAAGTGTGGCAGTATCAAGGGTGAAGTAGAGATATAAAGCTCAGATTATGGCAAAATAGTAAAACAGGGCAGTAAGAGATGAAGTGTGTGAAGTCAGTATATTGATCCTAACCGGAATTGTAATCTTGCATTGTTAGATGCTATTCTTTAGTTCAAGTATTCTTGTAAACTCTTTGTAATCAATCTTGTAGGAAGTGAGCCTCCTTTGAGAAGTGAGCTCTAGACAGTGTGCCCAAAGCCATGTACCTTCCCATTTATAATACTTTTAACAGAGTATAAAATCTTGTGGGTTAACCCCCACCGTGGTTTTTCCCTTAACCGGATTTCCACGTAAAAATCCTAGTGTTCATGTTTAATTTTTCTGCTATTTTTGAGTTCATGTTTCTTTCTTTTGAATGTATGTGGTAAATTGATAAAGGAACAAAATAATAAGTTTTGCAAAACACTGAGTCACCCCCCTCTCAGTGTTCCTTAATTTCAACATAATACATATATTATAACATGGATGCATGACCTCTAAAGAGGTTGGAATAATTATAACATACACACTATATGTTCCCTACATCTAATTGATGTATAAGGGTTATTGGATAATTTAATATGTCATCAAACATCAACATCATAGATGAGGTGACATAGTAACAAATTGAGATCTTGGGGTCGAGTTGTTACTCCCCATGTCACCTTAATATTTATGACTATTAAATAAATAGGCAAAGATAATCACATAACCTAATAAAGAATTAGATAAAGAAACAAGGAAATACTCGACAACCCGTTGAGATTACTTATCAACCAAACTGACCTTCCAAGACATCATTTATTCTAATTGACATGGATAATGTAGAAATAACTCAAATGGTCAAGTCAGCTTAGTCTGAATCTGAAATGACTTAACAAGGGTAAGACAATCACTCATCCTTCTTAGCATGGGTTCACATGACTAATTTCAATACTTAGATAGCAATTCTGACCTTTTTCCATACATCTATCTCTTCCTCTTAGATGATACTCTCCTTTTGTCATTGAAGGAGGATTATTTTTCCTGATCACACTCACCATCACAAAACCATGATTAGTGTATCATCATCTGATTCATAAATCATATTAATTAAATAATCATGACAACTTGAAATTTCATATCTAACTAACATTAGTCAGTATCCTCATAATCAATCATTAATCTGATATTTTTCACAAACATCTAATTATTAGACTATGGTTAATCATCCTGATTACCACACAAAAGTAAGATTAAGCTAAATCATAAGTTGGGGATGTAACATATCTCCCCCCATAAGAATCATCATCCCAAATGATTTAATGTCTTCAAAATCAATCAACATAATAAGAAAAATGTTTTGTGAGCATAATAAAAAGTTTTTCAAAAGAGATGGGGAAATCTCGCATGCATATCCTCATAGTCTTCCTAGGTGGCATTTTGCTCTGCATATTGGTCCCACTAGACCTTGCATTGTGTTATCTCTTTTTTACGTAAGCATAGCTTATGCATTTCAAGCACCTTGATGGGCTCAATCACCACCACCCCTAGGTCCTTCACCTATATAGAATTCCAATCAAGAATATAAATATGATTATCTCTAGTATTGAACTTTCTCAAATAGGAAACATGAAAAACATTATGCATCATGGCAAGGGCTAGCATTAAAGCAATTCTATATGTGACTGGGTTAACCTCTTTGAGAACTTCAAAGGGACCCATGTATCAAGGAGCCAGTTTGGATGTTTTCCCAAATTTAATGAAACTCTTTTGAGGTTTTACCCTTAAAAGGACTTTTTCTCCCACTCAAAAATGCCTTTTGATGTGCTTAGCATCCACATAACTCTTCTTCCTATCATTGGCTTCTGCTATCCTTTTCTTAATTAGATGGACTTGCTCTTCCATTTCTGACAGCATTTCTAGACCAAGGCTAACCCTATCTTCTAACTTGTCCCAGCTTATAGGGGTTTAGCACTTTCTTCTATATAATGCTTCAAATGGAGCCATCTTAATAGCAAAGTGATAGGAATTATTATAGGCAAATTCTACCAGAGGAAGATAATCTTCCCATTTGTATTGCTAGTCCATGTAATACATTCTCAACAAATCCTCTAGCACTTGGTTTACCCTTTCATTTTGACCATCCGTTTCATGATGATAAGTAGAGCTTATGTTCAACTGGGTTCCAAGTGAAGATAATAAGGTTTGCCAAAACCTTGATGTTATTTGTGCATCCCTATCTGAGATAATCTTCTCAAGAATGCCATGCAATCTAAAAATCTCTTGAACAAATTTATGGTCTATGACGGGTACCCCATCCATCAAGTTCCTAGGTATAAAATGAGCAGCTTTGGTGAGCCTATCCACCACAACTAGAATAGCATTGTTCTTGTTCCTTGACATAGGAAGCCCTTGCACAAAGTCCATGCTTATAATTTTCCATTTCTATCCTAGAATTTCATGAGGGTATAAAAGTCCTTCCAGGTGATGGTGTTCTACTTTCACCCTCTGGCATTCTATACATGTAGCTACAAACCTTGCAGCATCCCTCTTCATTCCTTTCCAGAAATATAAGGATTTTACATCGGCAATACCTTTGTTACTCAAAGATGTCCCGAATACAGTGTAGAATGAACCTCCTTCCACACCATATTCCTTAACTCCATAGAGTTAGGTATAGACATCCTTCCTTTATACCTTAATAACCCATCTAGTTCAAGGTAAAATCCATCATATTTTGGATTTTGTGGGTTTTCCAAAAGGGCCTGTTTTACCCGCTCATAAAACTCATCTCCCTTAGACTTTTGTAGTACTTGATTTTTAAAATCAGAGTGTATGGAGATCATTGGGAAGATATGTCTTCTCCTACTTAAGGCATCTGCCACCCAATTTTCTTTGCCTTGGATATTGTTGAGCATGATGAGGATCATTCACAAACATAGAATAAAAGTTACACAACAACCTTTACTCATCTTGAAAGATACGATGAATTCAGAGAACTCATGATCCCAAGTCTCCGTTGATTAGGTCTTAATCTACTGACGTTACTCAGTGGTTGATGTGTGTTGCTGTTTTCCATTCAGGGGCCTTACATATTTCTGCAAAGTTCATCATTATTTCTCCAAATATCCTGCTCTGTATGTCTGCTCTGCATAAATCTCCAATAATTCTACCTCTGCACTGTGAATTCAGTCAAATAATGTGCCTACAGGCTGATATTTGCATGATTTCTACCACTATTTATGATTCTTTGCATGATATTTTCAATACTGCATGCATTTAACTCAAATATGCTAATGATTTTCAGTTACCTACGGGATTTCAGCATATTTCTCTATTTCTGCTTATTATTTATCATGACTTGTAGTTATGGTGATGAATTTATGAAATTAAAGAAAGGAAAAGGGTTAAAGAATGAGATTCGCAAAACTACTTGACTTAGATCACTGATCCACATATAAGCTCCCATACATGCAATGAAAAGAAGGAAACTAGAATCATACTTCACCAGGACATTCCACAAATCCGCATGATCCAGTGCAAATCTTCAAAGGAAAAGTTGATAACAACATGTAATGAAATGAAAGCGCTTCCAGTTGAACACAGCACTCACCAGTACATATCCAGAAATCAACAGGAAGATTACGTAAAATTTACAATCAGGATGTAATCGGAAACTTCATATCCATTCAGTATGCTCAAGAACAGGTACATTTACAGTGATCTGAAGAAAGAACCTTGACATTTCAACAATTCTATCCTCATTAGTCTCAGTAATCCGATCTCCTAATTGATTCTACAGTAATCGGCCTTAATGTGCCAGATATATCTATCTATTTCCCTCCTTTTACAGCTTAGGATCTGGCTCTTATATAGAACAAATGCCAGAAAACAGTTACAATGATCCAAGGATCATGATCTTCTCATAACAATCAACGGTCCAGATGAAAAGCACATGCTTCGCTAGTTGGCAAATGTACAACTGGCACAAAATATTCCAGCATCTTTGATTTGATTTAGTCTCCAGCTGGCAAACAGCATATTTGACAATATCCTCCTCATTTCTGGTTCATGTTGCCTCCATGTGCAACTTTGTAATTATCAGCTTCAGCAGCAGCTCTAACAGCATCATGACTTCCTGCAAGTAAGCAGACAAACATTAAGTTCATCATCATGTGGATAAACAACAGGAAGTAAAACATTTAATTAACCAGGCCTCAAAATGTGTAGCTACAAGCAATCGGGCTCCAAATTTCTATCGCTCTGTTTTCCCGCCCATTTTCATGTATATCGGGTTCAAATTATGATCATGTATGTATCGGCGTGACTACACACTGTCAGAATGACAATTATACATTAGGCCGATGGTTAAACTTATACCGACGCCAAAAATCATGATGATGTCCATCCATCAAAAAGACATGTTCTATCGGCGAGAAAAATCCAGACTTGGCTGATAGCAAGACTTAAAACTTTCGTCAGCATGATATTTTGGAAATATGATGCTCCCCCTTTCGAATGTCCAGATGATGTCACCGTCATGTTTCGCTTCTGTATATTGGGGAAAAGAATGACATCATCATCATCATCATGTCGAAGGAAAATAGGAGGATATGAAATATGATCCTGCTGCTGAGGAAAGGAATATGATGGTGACGTCATCGTCATATCCAGGCTTCATTAAAATGCAAAAGATGATGTCACCGTCATGTTTAGTTAAGATCAGGGGATAAATGTAATATCGGGTCACCTAAGGAAGATGATCAGGTGGTGAATGTAATATGACCCCTTTGCGGCCAAGGTAACCCTCTCGAAAGATCAGGATGATGATGATCATCAGGATATCCGGGGCTTTTGTTTAAACTTAGAACATGACGTCATCGTCATATTCGCGAACCGGATATTTGTTTCTCCGTTTATCAGGTTAGGATGACGTCATCAGGATATTAGCAAAAGGTCATATTTCTCGGCAGGAGGACATTACGAAATATCAGGTAGACAAACAAGATCATGATGATCTTGACAACATGACAGGATATAAAAATATGATGATCCTCCCCATCGAATATTATGATGACGTAACCATCATATTCCGTCTTCGAAGCATGAGGATGAGTTGAGGTCATCATCAGGTTAGCGCTAGGGTGATATTTAAAATATGATCATGCTGCTGAGAATATCACCCTCCCTTAAAAGATAGGGTGATCATCATGATCATGCAAAAGGAGATCAGGAGGATATGATGATGTCATCATCATATTAGTGAATATCAGCAAATACGACCCTCCCTTAAAAGATCAGGATGATGACCCTCCGATAGGACTTTGACATGCGCATGCAAATATGCAGATAGTGGATTTTCTAAGCAGGGTGATATTGTAATATCAGCATGATATTATAATATCAGGTGATGTTATAATATCATGATGCTCGTTGTTATGAAATATCGGGTTACACTCAAAACATTATTCTCACGATGCGCCTAAGGTCATTTGACGGGTAAAGGGCACTATCACCTAAGATTGACGTCCAGATATTGGGACTGCATTATTTTTATCGGGTGATAGATCAAGATCATGATGACCTTGACAACATGATTGAGGATAAAAATATGATGATCCTCTTGCGATTATCAGGTTTGACCAAAACTTTGACTGCTCATAACTCCCTCATATGGACGAATTTTCAGGTGGTGTAAAAGGCAAACCTGCATGGAATTTCAAGCTCTTTCTAAATATGAGGTCATAGAAACAAAATATGAACTTTGACAAACTGACCTCATGATGATGACCAACCTCATCCTGACCTTCATGATGATGATGCACCTGACTCATTTTTACCAAACCACTAGAAAGCAGACAACACAAGCCAAGCCAAAAGTTGGGTCCCTGTTTTGATAATGCAAAATGGGGCGTGTTGTGTAACCACACAACAGATATATTTAATCTCAAAATCATAATCTGAGATAAACTCAAACCATCTTCTTTGGCAAGCATTTAGATGTGGTTGAGTGAACAAATATTTGAGTCCTTGATGGTTTGTTTTCAACTCAAAGGGTTTCCCAAGCAAGTAGTGTCTCCACATTTGTAGAGTATGAATTACTGCTACCAATTCTAAATCATGAGGGACATAGTTTTGTTCATAAATTTTCAGTTTCTGAGATTCATATGCAATGACTTGTCCATCCTAGACTAGTACACCACCTAAGCCTTCCCCTGAGGCATTAGTAATGAGTACAAATTGACCTTCTAGGTCAGGTACTTTCAAAATTGGTGCTGAAGTCAATTTTTCCTTTAGTTGGTCAAAGACCTCCTGGCACTTACCTGACCACTCAAGTTTCTTGCCTTTTCTCTGCAAGGAATTTATAGGGTATGCAACTTTTGAAACATTTTTCACAAATTTCCTGTAGTAACCTACAAGGCCTATGAAACTTTAGACCTCATGTACATTCCTTAGCACTGGCCATTCCAAAATAGCCTTAATCTCGGTTGGGTCCATAGCTATTCCCTTAGCTGAAATTATGTGGCCCAAATACTGTAATTCCCTTTGAAAGAAAGTGCACTTAGAGAGCTTTCCATACAATTTATGCTCTCTCAACCTCTAAAGAACAATCCTTAAATGTTGAAGGTGCTCTTCCTCATTCTTAGAGTATATTAGAATGTCATCAAGAAAAACTAGGACAAACTTGTCCAAACAATCCCTAAGCACACTATTCATTAGGTTCATAAACACTGCAGGTGCATTCGTTAATCCAAAAGGCATGATAGTGAACTCATAATGCCAATACCTTGTTTTGAAATTTGTTTTATGGATGTCCTCATCCTTCAACCTCAATTGGTGATACCCAAACCAAAGATCAATCATAGAAAACATAGTTGCTCCTCTCATTTGATCAAAAAGATCATCAATGCAGGGAAATGGGTACTTATTCTTAATTGTTGTTTTTATTTAACATGTGGTAATCTATGCATAACCGCAAGGTACCATCCTTCTTTTTCACAAATATGACTAGTACTCCCTAGGGTGACACACTGGGTCTAATCAACCCTTTATTCAACAATTCCTGTAATTGAGCCTTTATCTCCATTAACTCTGTAGTTAGCATTCTATAGGGAGCTTTAGATATAGGTTCTGATCCTAGAATTATATCTATGAAGAAATCCAAAGCTCTTTTAGGAGGTAACCCCAGTAGCTCATCTAGAAATATGTCCTTAAAATCTCTAAGAAAAGGATACATGTCCATATCTGATCTCTCTTGATCTATGGACTCCTTCTTCCCAACTTCATTAAGTTTTTGAGATTTGTAAAACATTAAATCATCTTGGAAATTGGTTTCCTTAAACCCATTTAGTTTTTCCATCTTGACAGCAAAAAGTTGACATTCTTTTCTTTGAGCTCTTTTCATTTGTAGGGAAGAAATTTGTCTTAGTTTGACTTCCCTAGGGTTCCCTTGTAGAAAGACTTTATTTCCTAAATCATCAAACATTCTACTGTTTTGGCATAATAGTCCACTTTGGCTCGATGTCTCCATAACCAGTTTATCCCAAAGATAGCATCATATGAGCCTAGTGGGGATACATAAAGGTTCACTTCAGTGGAGAAACTCAGAAGTTCAACCTTAGCCTCAAACAAGCATTTCTCTACCTGAGCCTTGGTCTAATTTGCATATTCTACTAAGCAAGTGTTTGCCATGTATCCAGCCTTTCTAAAAATTTTGATTAAAATTTTAGGGGAAACAAAGCATTCAGTAGCACCAGTATCTATCAAAACTAAAAAGGGAGACCAGCTAAAATACCTATAGTTTCAATGGGATTAATTTGGTATTCAGCTTGCCCATTGTCCAAGGTTGCATGAATGCATTGTTGGAACACCACTTGCTGAGAGGGTAGAGGGTTCCCTTGTGGTTGTGCTCCCTACGTCTTGTTAGGATACTAGTTGGTGTAATGATCTCTGCCACATGTGTAGTACCCTCCAACAGGTCCTCGCATCTCCTATAGTTTTCCAAAATTATCTCCATTTTTCTTAGAGTGGTTATTTCCCTTCTTCTCTGCCTTAGGCTTAGTTTTCTTATGCTTGGCCCCTTTATCATTTGTCTCAATAAAATCCTACTTTTTCCCCTTTTTCTTAGAGGATTGAGAGGATTGGGACCAATTATACCACTTTTGGTTTCTTTCTCTGTAAGCAAACATAGCTTTTAGTTTTTGTTCATGTTTGATAGCCTTCTCATAGACCTGGTCCATTGAAGTGGGACCATGCACATCAACCTCACCCCCAATCTAGGTGTTTAATCCCATTATAAAATTTTATATGCAAAATCTCTCATCCTATTGGTATTGCGGCACATTCTTAAGTAGGCGAGTGAACTTTTCCCAGTATTCATTCATAGTTAGATATCCATGTCTCAGATTCTAGAAATCTATAATCTTTTGATCATAGAACAACTGAGGCAACCATCTTTCCCTAAAATGTTCCATGAACCTATCCCAGGTTATACTTCTAGACCTCAAGCCTAACTCCATCTTTTTGTTCATCCACCATGTGGATGCTTCACCCGCTAGCTGGTATGCTCCCCATACCACTTTAGTGATCTCAGTGTAATTTCTTATTTTGAAATACTTTTCCATCTCCATAAGCCATGCCTCTGTGGCATCTTCTCTTACAGATCCATCGAACTTGGGAGACATAACCTTTTCATGTCCCAAGATAATTCCAAAACCATATGGCTTCTCTTATCCTCTTCTTGTTTGGCCTCAGAGTTATTCTCCCCATGCTCACTTTGGGTGGTGTCATTATGACGTACCTCATCATCACCCCCATCATAGGCATCCCGCCTAGGCCCTTGCCAACCCCTGATCTCCTGCTTGAGAGTTTCTACTCTCGCTCTTGTCTCTTGAAGCAAAGCGAGGATCCAGTCAAGTTTAGATTCAGAGTGCCCTGAAGGTTGCCCTTCATCTTGGCTATCTCCCATCCTGGTTCTTATTTGAACCTTGTTGCAATCTACTTCTTCCTGAAGTTTGCAGATTAATCATGGATTAGTTTTCCATATCATTGAATCAATTCATAACATAAATCAATTCTCTTTCATGTAATCTTTAACAAGAAAGGAAAGATTGTCAAAAAATTTCAATTGCATTATATTTTTCATCAGATTACATATAATTAATCAAAATTACAAAATTTTGTTTGCATCTTGCTACTACAAGTCATTATCAGAGTGGGATACTTTCCCATGTTCATTTCTCAACATTGAGATTTATCACATCAGCTTTAGAAGGTGGACGTACTCGCAAGTACTCATTCACAACCTCCTTATTTACATCAAAATCCTTAGGATTGTTTTCCATAGTCGATGCTTTAGGTACTGAGGGTTCTGCTGATGCATCATTAGAGTTAGGAGAAACAATCCTATTTTATTTCCTCAACTCCTACTTGATGCATTTAATAGCATTAGTGAAAGTCTCCTCATTAGTCAACCATGCTCCTACTAAGCGCCCAGTTTGTTCAAGTTGTTTCATTCTTGAGGCTCGCTTCCTCAAGGTCTTAAGATAATGTAGGTAACATCCATTTTTTGTTACCTTATTTCTGGGTGTTGTTCTAATTCTTACCATATTGGCATAGAACATCCAAACATTAGCACCTGTTAATGTTGGATAAGGATAATCATCAAGTAGTGAGCTCATAGGTCCATGTATTGAACCCAATAGCTTTGATACCATATGTAACATGACATTTCATATTACCCAAAAAAACCATAAATTTTCATCTTAACTAAGAGTAATAATACATCATGATTAACTGAATCATAGTTAAACAAAAATAAGATAACATCATCACAATAATTAAGCATGTTATTCTTTTCTAGATTATAACAAAAATTAGAATTACATTATCCAATGATACCACATTAATGAATGACGTTCACTATACATGTACAAATCTATGCTCAAGGCATCATGTTGGGAATTAAGGTGTCTCAACCTTGGTAATTCCTTGTATTTTCACATTGTATTTATTTACTATTTGCCTATTGTATTAATTGGATGCAAATCCTATGTTGTCATATTGTGGGAGTTGGCATAGTGATGTGTCATCCTACATGGCATATGACCACATGTATTTTTGTCCTCACATGAGGAGATAGGCATCCCACTTAGTGGTAGAAATATTTTGCCATGTGTCGGCATCTTGGATGTTGTGTAAGGGAATATTGACCGTAACAGTCATGATAGATTCCTATGCCAAAGTTATGACATGTAAGAGTTAGAAATAGGAGATTCTATGACAGATGAAGACATTATCGAAAAGCATCTTTGAAAAAGGTATCTTTGTGTACCCCAAGGTAGACTATGACATGTTGTAAGAGAATATGTTATTTATAGCCTGTGTATAATAGATTCTCTTGCAGCTATAAGTTATGACAACTATGATGGTTGTAAGAGTCGTAGAAGCATCTGTCATTACCCGTTTTGGGAATAGGTGACCCCTTTGGGATGGGGTGACCTGACAAGTGTCAAGAACATTCTACAAGGTTGGACAAGTGTCCATAGGCATGGGTTTTGAGCCATTGGGCCATGTTGGATGCCCATTCCAAGATAGAGCCAAAATTGCCTTGTATATTCTATATAAACAGGTGCTTTGAGGAGGTAATGTACCATAGGTTTTATAGGTATTGTTATGTTGTCGGATCATCTCCAGATACAAGTGTTGAAGACTCCTATAAGAGCATTGGCTTTGTGTTGTATTGTAACCTTCATTGTTTATGTAATACATTTGAGCTGTGTTTTGGAGTGTGGGGTTTTTTACCCGTAAGGGTTTTCCCCATGTATATCTTCTGTCTCTCTCTTCTTCTATCATACTTTCTTGTTTATGTGTTTGCTGCAATATCTTTGTTAGTGGGTTTAACATTGCTATAATAGTAAGGATAAAATTGAATTTGTACTCTACTCCCCTCATTAGATTAGTGTAGGAAGCATCTTCCGCACACCTAGCTTCCTTTCAGTTGGTATCAAAGCCTAGCCACTTTTGGTTCTAATTGCTGGGTAGGGGTTTTTTGAGCTAATGTTAGGATGAGTGGGAGTGTTGTGCAGAGTATTCTATATCTTGTTGCAGCAAGGAGATGGAAACCACATCTGGAAGGTTAGAGGTTGAGAAATTCAATGGCACTAATTTTAAGTTGTGGAAACTCAAGATGGAGGACCTACTTGTTGATCATGACCTATGGGAAACCGTATCCGATGTGAAACCTACAGCAATGTCACAAGTTGATTGGGACCTCAAAGATCAGAAGGCTAAGGGTCTCATAAGACAGTTTAGCTGACTCTGTCCTGTTGAATGTCCATGAGGAGAAGAGAATGAAGGATCTTTGGAACAAGTTGGGTGATGTTTATCAGGCCAAGTCCTTGGTAAACAAACTCTTCCTAAAAAAGAAGTTGTTTATTATGAAGATGGAAGACAGAGGATATGTTGTGGACCACATGAATTCTTTCAACATGATCATTGTACAGTTGACATCTGTGGGTGTGAAAATGGAGGAGGAGGATCATTGCATGACCTTGCTTTGTTCTTTTCTAGATTCATGGGATCATCTTGTCATGGCTATTGGAAGCACCACTACCACCTTCAAGATGGAAGATGTGGTGTCCTTGCTGTTATCTGAAGAAATGCAGAGGAAGACATCTAAGTCAGCCAAAGAGGCTCTTGTGGTTTATGGAAGACCCAAGGAGAAAGGGAAGAAGAAGGACAAGAAAGCTGAGAAGGGTAGATCCAAATCCCGTGGGAGATCCAAATCTCCTAGAAAGTCCAAGGCTCTCTGTTGGAATTGTGTTAAGTTTGGGCATTTCCAAAAGGAATGCAAAGAAGAGAAGAAAAAGAAAAAGAAATCAGCCTCAGATTCAGATTCTGACAAGTCACAAGATGATGGTGATGCCTTCATCGCAGCCCTGGCCACCCATGCATCTGATGGTGTGTGGTTGATTGATTTTGGTGCATCATTCCACATTACTTCGCATTGAGATTGGTTCATGAAATATGAAGAGCTTGATGGTGGAAGAGTGTACCTAGGTGATGACTCTCACCTAAAGATTGTTGGTCATGGAAGAGTCTCAATCTGATTCCCTAATGGACGAGTGAAGGGGGTCACTAGAGTTATGCACATTCCAAGCCTTGCACATAACCTACTTTTTGTAAGTATGTTGAATGATGCAGGTGTGCAGGTTGTCTTTTCGAAGGATGGATGCAAGATGACAAGAGGATCTATGGTGATGTTGATGATGATGTTAGTCATAAACAAACATAGAATAAAAGTACACATTAACCTTTATTCATCTTGAAAGATGTAATGAATTCAGAGAATTCATGATCTCAAGTCTCCGTTGATTAGGTCTTAATCTTCTGACGTTACTCAGAGGTTAATGTGTGTTGATGTTTCCATTTTGGGGCCTTACGTAGATCTCATCAGTAAGATAATGTTTCCTGTAATGATGTTGCACAAAGAGTTATTTCTACACAGGATATACTTCAAATATTGTGTTTATCTTTAAATATTTGCATGATATTTGTCATTTTGATATGCTTTAACCTTAAAATGCTGAATATGTTCAGTTATCTATGAGATGTCTGCATATTTGCATTATTTGCTTAAGATTATCAATTATTTACAATTGTGATGATGAAATGCTCTGAAATTGAAAGAAATTGAAAGAAATACTTCAAATTAAAGTTGAATCTTCAGCTATTGAACAACATATACAATTAGATATAGTCATGAAGAGAAGAAATCAAACCATATGTTCACCAGGACATTCCACAGCTAGATACAGTTGATGTTAACTTCAAAGGAAAGGTATGAAGACAACACATGTAAGTAGATATGCACTCCAAGGGATGTAGCAAATCACAACATGTATCAAGAATTCATACACTGATTACTCAAGATTTATGATGGATTGTAATCAAAACAGTCTTCTTCATTAAGTATGCAAGAAAATATATGTATACAACAACTTTGAAATGAGCCCTGAATACTTCAGCAAACAAATTTCAATTAAGTTTCGAATGCTTAAAATGAGGCATCCCTGCACCTTTTATAGAACAAGGTGAGGGAGTGATTACAATTGATCTATGATCAGGATTTATCTATTTAAGATCTACAGTTCACATTTCTCTTTGACCTTGTCAACCCTTTCCATGTGGCACAAGTTGCCAGTTGGCAACCATCTAGATGGCTTGCTTTCTTTTGTACTTGATGCATATATTCCTTTTATGATGCATCTTCATCAGATTCCTTGTCATCATCTCCATCATCAAGAGCATCAAGATCTTCGCTTTCAAAACCTTCATCATCTTGATGAGCTTCTCCTTGTACATGGACCTGCATGGGTGTCCAGATATTTTCATACAAATGTACTATTCTCTCTATCTCCCCGCCATCTTGAGTTTTTGCTTTGATGGTGGCGTGCTTATGCATTGATATTTGCCTTAGAGATTCTCTAATTTACTTTTCCTGCTGCCAGATGTCTCATTATAATTTTCCATCTTGACCTTGATCCTCATGATCTTATCCATATTTTCTTCTGTTAAGTGATTTAAGGGATCATCAGCTTCCTGTTGGAAATTGTTATGTAGGGCTTTAATTGCAAACTCCTCATCTTGATTTTCTATTTTGCCTTCTGTCTTTCCCTCCAGTACTTCCAAAATTTCAGCTTCATATGACATCATATCATGTAGTTTCATGCTGATTTCTGTCAGTTTACTATTGCATCTTTTAACTACACACTCAAATCTGATGTCCTTGTACCATATGTCTATCAACAATGCATTGTTATTATTCAGCACTTGGTTGCTTATGAGAACTTGAGGATCAATTCTCTTTATTTCTTCCAAGATGGTCAAAATTTTATCTAGCTGAAAAGACCTCTTCCTGATCTCCATTTGCAATTTGTCAACCTTTCTTCTAGAGACAATCAAAGAATTCCACCTCTTCAAAGAAGCTTTTACCACTTCTTCTGCATCATCAAATGTGGATAGCATCCACTTTCTCATTATGGATGACTCATGCTTCATGAGATCCAGTTTATTTACTTCATCTTGAGAAATAGCAGTCAATGGGACTGCATGACCGCTAGATGTATCATTAGGGTCAATTAACCCTTTTATGTATGCATGCAGCTGAGCAATGTGCTCTTTATGATGCTTATTCTTCTCTTTCTCTCTTTTCACTCTTTGAGTTAATGAATCAATAATGTCTTTACCTTCTTGGCCTTCTTGATCAGAGTGATCTTCCCTTTTCTTTATCAATTGTAGGAATAGCTACCTGGGTTGTTCTCCTGCCTATATCAGGATCACTTCGTATTGCAGAAGTTATTCTAGCTTTCCTCTTTGGCTTTACCAGGGTTTCTATAAATAATGTGGATACATCAAATTCCTGTATCCCTATACCTAATTCTACATCAATTACTTTCTCGAGCCACGAAGGAACTTGATCCTTTGATTGTTGGTCTCTAGCCTTATCGTGATGATCACCCTGATCTTCGATATCTACCACCATGTTCGATGGTGAGGGTGATCTCCTTATTTCTTCCTCATGATGCTCCTCATGAGGATGATCTTTGGGTATATCCTCCTATTGAGGAATTTCTTCTTCTAGAGGGTGATCCTGTTGATCATTTGCATGCTTATCATGATCTTGATCTTTTGCTTCCTCCATGGGTGTCTCATCTACCTTAGTGATTTCCTCATCATGAGGCATATTAGTTTTTGTAGATATTATTGTATCTACCTTAGGCTCTTCCAGCTGATTTGTAACTAAAACCTGCTCTGGACTTGTATTAATTACCTCCTAAGCCTTATGGTCATCAGGACCTGATATTTCTTTATCTTCTTTGTCCTTTGGTGGGACTTCTACTATTTTGGGCTCAGCTGATGTATTATGCTGTTGCTAACCCATACTTGGAGCTCTACTCTCCACTTTTCTGTTTTACCTCCTCAACATTTTCTATCCTTTCAAGTGTACTTGATGCATCGTTAGGATCTACATCCTTTACATATGTCAAATCTATTGTTGCAGGACTTGTCACCCGATCAACTAAGGTATCCAGTCCTATTTGTTGAGCAATATTCTTTGGACTCTTTTCCTTTTCTTGCTCTATCTGTTTTATCTCTTCTAATACTATCTGAACTGATGGGGTCCCATGTGGAGTTATCTGGGTACTAGTAGCAAGGGTTTCCATCTTTTGTGAAGCTACATCTCTCACTACCTCATCATCAGATAAGTCAATTGTTTCATCCAATGAAACTAGACCACTTTGCACTAGCTTAGAGGTTTCTTTCCCTTGTTCTTCTACTTGTTCAGTTTTGAACTTTACAATAGTGGGAAGTGGAATGTTATGCTGCAATTCCTTGTTGAATACTTCCCCACCTACTCCCCTCAACATTATGGGAGTTTGTCTTATTTCACCTCTCATAGAAGTCCTTGGTTTCTTAGGTGTAGTTGCTATCACCTGAGGTGCTTTTCTTTCCTTGTGAAGGATATGGGGCCCTCCTCTTCTTTAGATTCTTCTTCAAGAGGAATATCCTCTTCTATCTGCTTATGTGAGGCTTGACCCTCCTTATATGTTTCCATAGCTTTAGCAGTAGGCTTCTGAATCTTTTTAGCCTTTTGTTTATCTTTAGGAGGCTGTGCTGATGATGCTGATATTTGTCCTAATCCTGATGCATCCTCAGCTAGTACTATCACTCTTTCCACTACAACCCCTTTGGGTTCAGTATCAGTCTTCTTACCTTTTGAAGACTTCTTGCCTTTTGAAGGAGGTGGTACTTTCTCTCCTTTAGTCTTTCTCTTCTCAACTAAGAAATCATCATATTCATCTTCAGCAATTTCTTGTCTTTTCTTTTTGTTGTCCACCGTGATAACAACACCTTTTTTCTTCAATACATTTATTTGCTCATCCACCCAAGCTTGGGTTAGCTATAATGTCTTGCCTATGAATGGATCTAAGGAGATATCTTCCTATATAGTGAGATCTAGTGCAGAGATGGTATCATTATATATCTTTTTCTCTTCATATTCATTAGCCATTATCATTCCATCATTTAGTTGTGCTGGGATGGAGATGTAATCAAAGGTCTTGATTTGGTTAAGTGTTAACCTTTGATACCTTCTTTGGGCTTCAGCTTCATCTTCACAATCTACCCAGAAGTCTTCAACGTTCCGTCAATGGATGGGTTTCCCCATGATCTTCTACATCCTCCCATATGGATCATACGACCTTACTAATAGAAAAGGCTGGAAATTCATCATTGCTAGACCATCTATGGCCTTCTTTATATTCTTAAAATCTGGGCACATATACCAGCCCATTACAACTAGAAACAATACTGGTGGAAGCTTGCTATTTGCCTTATAGGCATTGAATATTGTAGAGATTTGTCTTAGAAACTCCACTAAGCCAACTGCATCTATAGGGTACCTTGGGAGCATGAGAGGCTCCCCCTCAAAACCTTCAATCCTGATATAGGAGAAAGTGGCAAATTGGATAAACCAGGCTCCATGCCTGTAGATAACTTCCTAAGCCTCCATGCTCAATCTCTCGGTTCTATCTTCTTCCATTGTTCTCACCAGGTGCATAGAGAATGCATCATTTACCAGTTTGTAATCCTGGAGGTAGTTCACTCTTTGCAATTGGGGATGATGATCCCATATGTGTACATCATTGGTTGTGCTTGCAATCTTTCCATCTGTAATCAGTGCATCAAATATACCCTTGTAGGCACATGAATAAACTATATATGAGGTCATGTAGTAGGAATAATCTGGACCTCCCAGATTCATCAGCTGCTCATCTAGAGCATCACTTATCATTTTAGCCCACATTGGCTTGTTATCCGTGTAAAGGCACATTAGGATGATTGTATACATCTAGTCCTTAAAACTTCTAGCATCAGGCTGGCCTGTCACTCTGTTGAGCAGGGCTATCATATATTGATACTCGTCATCAAAGTCATACTTATATAAATGAACTGGAAGTTTAGCTGCTGTAGGATAGGGACTATTCTTCGCCCTCCATTGATACATTTTCTTCCTAGCAGTCTTCCTATTATTCTCATACTCTACCTCTGATTTCTTCAGATCTATGTTGGCAACCTTCTTGCCCAATGGCAAACTGAAAGTGGTGGCAATACCTTTGATTGACATATTTGCATATATTATGCCGTGCTTCTCTACCCTCCTGGTCTGTGGGTTATAATTTCTTGCACACTCAACAACCAGCTCAGGGTTTTCCATGGAGTATGGGAAACCAGCTGCATTCCACATCCCAGATAAAAAAATTGCATCCAACAAGGCGTTGTTATTCTTCGCATCACTCACTTTAACTGACCAGGCAGCCAAATCTATATTCCCCTGGTGAGTATCTGTGATGGCTCCGTATTTGAATTGAACACCCCTAGGATGAGCAAACATTAGTTTTAGGAATTCTGCCTCTGACTTAGCTAACCGCTTGTCTTTCATGGATGCCTGCAATTAACACAGCCTGGTCTTACAATGGATACATATACAAGCATGCATATACATTATATATTCATTATTCATCATGCATTCTATTAGTCTTTCCACATTTCATTTATCCTGACATGCATAATTTGAAATTTCAAACCAGAAGACCCCATGATACCTGGATATGCAGAATATGACAACCAAAGGATTTCAATTACTTACCTGATGTGCTTATCTTCTTAATTATGCTGATAATCATCTGGAATGAATTCAATTACCAATAGTGCTCTCGTATCCCACTCTGGTACAAGCTATAAGCATCCACAGGTGGCCTTATGAGAATTTGTAAACTCTGCTCTGTAAAAACTCATTTTATCACAGGGTAAGTGCAAGATGAATCTGCAAATCATCTTTAACCTCTTCACTAAGGCAGATTAGGGCAAATTAAATGCAATAGCTAATTTTCTTATACAAAACTGCCAGATCTTGCCATGTGTATGTATCAAGTTCGTAATCGGTGGGAACCACCTACCAAATCTGAGTTCATTTAATGTTATGGCGGCAAGGCGCAGGGTGATCTCTAAAGATCAGGTGATATTCTGAATATCGGGTGATATTGAGAATATCACCCCCTTAGTATAATATGATCATTCAGTTTAGGTGAAAAGACCGATGTCGAAATATCAGGTTGGGTCAAGAATATCAGGTGATATTCAAAATATCAGGGGATGTCTAGAATGTCTAGTGATATTTATAATATCACCCCCTTCAGACTAAGATGATCTTCCCATCGAAATATCAGGATGACGTCATCAGGATATTGGTTTGGTTCAGTGTTGTGGCTTTATGACGTCATCATCATGTTATGTAGGAACAGTCATGTTTGGTAATATACCTCCGTGAGGTAAAAGAATGGTGACATCATCATCATGTTTATTTCTTCAATTACCAGGTTTGGATGATGTCAGCAGGATATTGGTTTGGGGTGATATTTTGCGACAGGCCGATATTCAAATGTCGAGATGATATTCAAATATCAGGGTGATGTTTAGGGATATGACCTTCACAAAACATATGACATTGTTTGTTGGGTGGATATCGTTATCACCTAAAGTTGACGTTCAGATGTTTGAAACAAATGATTTTATCAGGTGATAATCTTATATTGAGGTGATCTTTTGTAAGATGACTGATGTTGAGAAATATGATCCTCCCCTTGGAATATCATGTTTGACCAGATCTTTGACTCATCATAACTTTTGTTCCCTAAGGAATATCTGGGTGATCCAAAAGGAAAACCTGCATGGAATTTTGTACTCTATCTACCCATGAGGTTCCTGACATGAAATGTTAACTTTGAAAATAACTGACCTCATCATGTGACCTACCTAGTCCTCTTTATGCAAGATCATCTGTATTGACTTACTTTTACCAGACCGCCAGCAAGCAGAAAACACAAGCAAAGCCAAACCAAAAAAAGTTGGGTCCCTGTTTTGTCAAGTCAAAATGGGGCGTGTTGTGTAACCACACAACAGGTGCTTGAGAAGAGTGCTCAGAGGGGTACTCTGTTTCAGCTAGGGGCATGCACTTCGTAGTGTAATAGTTCTTCTGACTCGAAGAAAAGAGCTACAGTCACTTCATCCCCACCATCTGAACGAGCAGTGAAGAAATCTATTGTAACTAGTTCTGATGGTAGTGCACATGCTATGGAAGCTAAGCTTCCTGTTGAAAAGACTATGTTATGGCATTTGAGATATGGCCACATTGGTGAGAAGGGTCTGTGTACCTTGAAAAAATAAAAACCTCTTTGAGGGGTTAAATAATTGTAATCTCGAGTTCAACTTTCACGAACATTGCATTTATGGAAAGCAAAATTGTGTTCAGTTATACTCTAGTTCTCACAAGTCTTCTAGTGTATTGTATCTTATTCAGTCTAATGTGTTTGGTCCTGTTAATGTTCCTTCGATTTAAAAATCTATATATTTTGTATCTTTCATATATGATTATAGTAGAAGGACATGAATTTATTTTATCAGAAGCAAGACTGAAGTCTTTAGTTAGTTTAAGGAGTTTAAAGCCTTTGCTAAAAGTCAGACTAGTAAAAAGATTAAGTGTTTGAGAACTGATAACGATGGTGAGTTTTGTTTGGTAGAGTTTGATAAGTTTTGTAAGGAGCAAGGGATTGAAATACATAAGACAACTCAATATACCCCACAACAAAATGGAGTTGCAAAGAGGATGAGCAGGACACTAATGGAGAAGGCTAGGAGTATGCTTAGTGGAGCAAGCCTTGAACAAATGTTTTGGGTTGAAGTTGTAGCCACTGCTTGCTATCTGGTAAATAGATCTCCTACATCAGATCTTGTTAATAAGACACTGATGGAGGTGTGGTCTGGTAAGAAGCCTTCAGTTAGACATCTTTGTGTTTTTGGTTGTGAGGCATATGCACATGTGCCTAGGGAGAAAAGGTCTAAATTGGAGAACAAGGCTATTAAGTGTATCTTCATTGGCTATGGTGTCGATGTGAAAGGATACAAGCTTTGGGATCTTGTGGCTGAAAAAGTGTTAAATAGCAGAAGTGTTATCTTCAGAGAGCTAACACCTTTCGTTGTTCTATAGCTAGAATAGACAGAAAAGAAAGAGGATGCGGTTTAGTTTCCTTCTAGCTCTAAGAAGATTGAACAGATAGACCCTGTGAGACCTAATGATGAGGAGAGCTCTAGCAGCTCTAAAAGCTCAGAAGAAGAAGCAAAACCTCAACCTCAACCATTGAGGTCTACACGAACCAAAAAGCAACGTGATAGGCTTGGTTATTCATTACTTGATTATAGTTGTGCTTTTGCTTTACTTACTAACATTGATGACCCTAGAACTATGAAAGAGGCTATGGGCATGAAAGATGCAGGTTCTTGGAAGGAGGCCATGGAGGATGAGATGGCTTCTTTGGAGAAGAATAAAACATGGGACTTGATGCCTTTGCCCGATGGATGGAAACCTGTTGGATGCAAATGGGTGTTCAAAAAGAAATTTAGTGCAGGTGGTAGTGTTGAAAAGCACAAGGCTAGATTGGTTGCAAAGGGATATTCACAAGTGGAGGGAATTGATTATGGTGAAATTTTCTCTCCCATTGCAAAGCTAACATCCATTTGATTTATGTTATCTCTTACAGTTTCTTATGACTTAGAGGTAGAACAAATGGATGTGAAGATAGCTTTCCTTTATGGTGATTTGGAGGAAGAAATCTACATGTCACCACCAGAGTATTACATAGAGAAATGTAAAGAAAATCTAGTTTGCAAGCTTAAGAAGTCTTTGTATGGTTTGAAGTAGTCTCCTAGGATGCGGTACTTGAAGTTTGATGCCTTTATGTTGTCAATTGGTTATTTGAGATCAAAATTAGATCATTGTGTGTATTACAAATTTGACAATGATCATATTCTCATTATTGCATTGTGTGTTGACGATATGTTGTTGATTGGGAATGGTAAGATTATGATTTCTGATTTGAAGTCTCAGTTGTTAGCATAGTTTGAGATGAAAAATCTTGGGGCAGCCAGGTACATTCTAGGAATGGAAATCAGAAGAGAGAGCAAACAGAAAACTTTGGTTAAGCCAGAGTAAGTATGTGAAGACCGTGTTGGATAGGTTCAACATGGCAGATTGTAGACCATTGTGTGGTCATGTTGCATAGGGGACAAAGTTATTTGTTAATGATTGTCCAAAATCTCCTAGTGAGGTGGAGGGGATGAGCAAAGTACCTTATGCTAGTGTTGTTGGTAGTTTGATGTATGACATGGTTTGTACAAGACCAGACATTACCCAAGTAGTGGGAGTCCTTAGTCGATTTATGGCTAATCCTAGATGGGTACATTAGGATGCAGTTAAGCGAGTGTTCTGATATTTGAGGGGTACTTTCGAGTATTCCATATGCTATCACGGTAATGCTATAGGACCTCTGCATTCAGTTTGTATTCATGGATTTGTGGATTCTGATTGGGTAAGTGACATTGACAGTAAGAGATCCACCAGTGCCTATGTGTTCACTATGTTTGGTGGTGCAATTAGTTGGATGAGTAAGCGACAACCTGTGGTTGCTTTGTCCACTACTAAAGCTGAGTATATGGGTGCAACTCATGCTTGCAAAGAAGCCATTTGGCTTAAGAGGTTGTGTTTAGATATTGGTGTTGATGTAGGTCAGATTATGATCAGTTGGGACAGTTAGAGTGTGATTTGCCTTGCGAAGAATCCAACTTTCCATGCCAAAACAAAGCATATTGATCTATAGTTTCACTTCGTGTGAGACATGGTAGAGGATGGGAAGGTAAATTTGGAGAAGGTAGATACTTTGAAGAATGTTGTAGATGCATTGACAAAGCCAATGGGCATAGAGAAGTTTAGATGGTTTTCGGAGTCTATGGGCCTCTCGACCTATAGCAGTTAAATTCTGTTAATTCTATTGGCTCTTACAAGGTGTTTGACAAGTGGGAGAATGTTGGGAATTAAGGTGTCTCAACCTTGGTAATTCCTTGTATTTTAACATTGTATTTATTTATTATTTGCTTATTGTATTAATTGGATGCAAATCCTATGTTGTCATATTGTGGGAGTTGGCACGGTGATGTGTCATCATACATGGCATATGACCACATGTATTTTTGTCCTCACATGAGGAGATAGGCATCCCACTTAGTGGTAGGAATATTTTTTCATGTGTCGGCATCTTGGATGTTGTGTAAGGGAATATTGACTATAACGATCATGATAGATTCCTATGACGAAGTTATGTAAGAGTCAGAAATAGGAGATTCTATGACAGATGAAGACATGTGTCAAAGAGCATCTTTGAAAAAGTCATCTTTGGGTGCCCCAAGGTGGACTATGACATGTTGTAAGAGAATATGCTATTTATAGCTTGTGTATGATAGATTCTCTTACAGTTGTAAGTTATGACAGCTATGACAGATTCTATGATGGTTGTAAGAGTCATAGAAGCATCTATCATTACCCATTTTGGGAATAGGTGACCCCTTTGGAATGGGGTGACTTGACAAGTGTCAGGAACATTCTATAAGGTTGGACAGTTGTCCATAGGTGTGGGTTTTGGGCCATAAGGCCATGTTGGACGCCCATTACAAGATAGAGCCAAAATTGCCATGTATATTCTATATAAATAGGGGCTTTGAGGAGGTGATGTACTATAGGTTTTATAGGTACTGTTATGTTGCCAAATCATCTCTAGATACTAGTGTCAAAGACTCCTACAAGAGCATTGGGTCTGTATTGTATTGTAACCTTCATTGTTTACGTAATACATTTGAGCTATTTTTGGAGTGTGGGGTTTTTTACTCGTAAGGGTTTTCCCCACGTATATCTTGTGTCTCTCTCTTCTTCTATCATACCTTCTTGTTTATGTGTTTGCTGCAATATCTCTATTAGTGGGTTTAGCATTTCTATAATAGTAAGGATAAAATTGAATTTGCACTCTCCTCCCCTCATTAGATTAGTGTAGGAAGTGTTTTCTGCACACCTAGCTTCCTTTCACATCAAATATAAAATGATACATAATAATTGACTATCAAGTCATATAAAGAAAAATATTGCATCTGGAATTTTGACATTTGTCTTCATAAGTCTCAGCTTGTCTTTTGCTTGGGAAGGAGAGAATCATCTGAGTGCTTTTCCTCCGACCATAGATTGGCGGTCCCCTGCACAACTTCCTACCTGGAAGTGGCCCTACCCTTCATGGAAGGTATAGATATAAGGAACTGTTAGGTTTGCCATCTGAGTATCTAGTGTTGTGTCCTTCATAATATCTCACAATCACACAACTATAAATCCACTCTAACTATATATGACACTACTAGAAACATCATGCCATCTGGAGCATTGTGGACCGACTGATGCACATAGAGACGGTTGCATTACTTTGGCCAAAGATTTGCATAAATCTACATTTTGCAATGAACATAGTCATATGTCCACCACCTCAACTCGACTTAGAAGTTATCTCACCCTACAATTTACTTAGTTCGACCTCTCAATGTCTAATAAAAGAAATAAGTTCAGTTCAATTCTTAGTCCAATTCTAGGGCAATCGACTCCTATCTTGGGAGTACAATCATTAGTGTTACATTGCTTTTGCAATGGGGAACCTATGACTCCACATCACCCTATTCTCGTCTTTCCATAATGTCATTAAGACATTTGAGTTCTCAAACTCAGGACCTTACCCGGTCCAAAACTCATGTTTACCTTGTCACTAGGTTACATTTAGAGTTCATAACAATTAAGACTTATTTCATAATAGTCTAATGGGTCGGTTCTATTAAAAGACCTCAATCCAATGATTCCTCATGAAATTCATGATAACCTATATTTGGTTCATGAAGTGTGGCCATTCAAATAGGGTTTACATCCATATCCTTTGTTCAATAAGGGTTTCATACTCAACTTTATTTACATACTCATAAAAGATAAGTATTAATGGGATTTTGTTTTCTGACCATCATAGTTTGACATGCATTAAAAATTGTCTTAGGTAACATTATTAGTAACCTTTTATCATTCCCTCCTCAACACAAGGAGTCATAAAGCTAAATCACACTACTCAATTATTCTGTAGGTATCCTAATACCTTCCATAATAGCCGAACCCTTTTCTACAATATCCATTTCTACATACAGGTTGCACTATAGATTTCATAATATCTTTAATAAATAGTTGAGTGCTATTTCTACAGAACTCTAGCCTGACATAATAAGCACCTAAGGCATAGTCGAGGCCCAAAGAAAAAGATTTTCTTTAAAGATAATGGGGTCCAAGCATTGCTCTTGGCCTGAATACATAACAGTCTTGATTATTAATTGGAAAGATATAAATAATTAATACAAGAAAGACTTTGAGCTCAATGGCTCAAATAACAGTCAAGACAATGTCAAGTTTATAATAAGTGGTCTATAGACCTCGCCTATTAAGGCATGCAAGATTCTTTCCAACACACAGTTAAATTGATTGTTTAGCCTTATTTCCTTGGCCAAAATGATATAATAATACAATGTTTTGAAAGGATATCACAAAGGTATTACGCATAGTCTCAACGGCCCCAAAACAAAACCATTTAAATTTTAGCATCCATGGACTTATCGGCCTCAAACAAGAATACATTACTGTGTAATAATATGACAGTCGATACCATTTTTAATAGTGGTTTTGCCTGGTAATTGTATACATAACTCAATGAAGAGTCATACCTGTACCTTAATGTGCAGTTGAGATGGCTCTAAGAAGACTTTGAGCAATCTTTGGTGGCTCTCCACGCACCAGTCACGCTATCGCTGGAGTTAAGACTCCTTCAATCTTTCGCTAGCTCGAACTTCCTGTTCCACTCTCCTATCCCACCGTCTAAAGAAACCAAGACATGTATCATCAACAAAAAAACAAAAATATACCTTCCACCGAGCTTTGCATGCATTAACAATGCATGCCACTAAACTTGCCACCATCTAACTGAGGATAGTGGCTGGGATAGTTCCGTAACCTCAGGGTTTCTTGCGGCCCATCAATTCCATCTATTGGGACTGAAATTCCCAAGCTACTTTTTGGTAAATATTAAGTTTCAATCATCCAAATATTTCAGTATGTGAGCATATATGGAAAGACCCATAGTTGTTTTCAAGAAAAATTAACAATTGAGTTGATAGAAATATTTGGATTTGATCTATTATGATTCCTAAAGACTTAATATAACATGGTTGAAGTGCTCATTAAAGATGAACCGTAAACAAGGAAGTGAAAAGTTACAAACCTTGTTGAAAATAAAGGAAAAATGGCATTAAATACTAGAGCTAAATATGGGTGAATTCCTTGTTGAAAATAAATAGGGGTTGCTTTTTGAACCATCTAAAAATTCCCTATATTTTGCAAGTTATGTGTGTTTTTGGTAAAATGCATTGTGGTATGGATTTGTATGTTTGTATATACAAAGTCTCTCATATACAAAGTGGTTTGTATGTTGTGTCATTGTATGATGCATATGCAAAGCCCCTTGTATATTGGGTCGTGGTATGGTCGCATAAAGGAGTCATCAGGTTGATGCATTGTTTACTTGTATGCATTTGGCCAACGCTTTATTGTTACATACAAGGTGGACTCGATGAGGTTAAATGTTGAAATGTATTTTCTATTGAGTCCATTGCTTGTATGTTATGTTTGCATGTTTGGCAGAATGCAACATACAACGCAATACATACAACATAATATACATTGCCCGGAACTGAAGCAATTATGAATTAACGTTAAGTCTTTGTATGTTTGCGCTTTGTATGTATGTTGTGGTATACAATGTGGTACATACAAGGCGATATGCATAGCCAGACCCGAAAAGTTTGTGAAATAAGGAAAATTCGTTATATGTTTATGCTTTGTATCTATCTGACATACATTGCCGATATACAATGTATTTGATACAAGCTGCGGAACCGAAGATTTATTAAAGTTTAAACATTCATTGTATGTTTGTATGTATCTGACATACATTGCCGATATACAATGCATTACATACAAGCGGCAGAACCAAAGGTTTATTAAAGTTGAAACATGTGTTGCATGTTTGTGCTTTGTATGTATCTTAGATACATGCCGATATACATTGCATTATATACAAGTGGCGGAACCAAAAGGTTATTTAAAAGAGTTAAATGCTTGTATATTCTGCACTATGTATGTTTCGAACATACATTCTTAAAGATACATTTGCAATATACATTTGCATTACACCTTCGGTGAAACAAACTGCACCTTACGCCGATACTCTACCACCACGCAAACACATAGTAACTCATACAAAAATAGAAACCCTAAAACGACATTAAAATCTGAATGGCTAAGATATTCTTTTGACATTTGAAATATGGGTTTTTGCAGGATATACACAGTGGGGATCAAGTTATATAAATACCCACGAAAGGATCTTGAGCAACTGATAAATTATCGATAAGGGAAGTAATTATTTGAGTAAACACATATGTTTAAATGAATTTGTTTTGATCATTTGATCAGAGACTAATTTGTGTTTTATCTGGTCTTTTTAGGAATAATAAAGAAACCCTCGAAGGATATTAAGTAGAATTACAACTAAAGCTTTTGTTCGTCCTTGAAATGGTTATCCATTTGATGATTAGTGGTGAGTATTAAATTTCCTGAATCTATTTTATTAGAACAAATATTGATTTTGGTTATCAACTGTCACAACTATTGTAACTAGTCTGAAGCTTGTCTTCCTCTCTTTATAAGAGATGACCAAGACCAGGATAAGGATAGAATAGAATAGATATAGGATAGAATAGGGAGAGATTACAGATTAGAACAGGGGATACTATAGATTAGATTTGAACAGCAATGTGGGTTCACTTTTAATATATTTTATTTCTGGTAGACCATGTGCAAGCATTCTCTGATGAAGTCAAGTTCATGAACATGAAGCAGTAACTGTAGATTTTAGTATCATCTATCTGTTTAATTTATTCAATTATATGACTGTCTCCTTTCAAGGTTTTCTCTGTTATTCAATTTGAGTTATCAAATATATCTTCAAGTTGTCTATACACATTTGCTATTATAGTGTGATAAGATTAATTGGTTTTTGCTTTTAGAATTAAATCCTTTAAATCTATCATAGTAACTGTGAAGACATTGTCATGGATCGGTGAGAAGAGTCATATAGTTAGGGTTTGTATTTTGTCTCTAGTTTTTGATAAATATGTTACAATTGCAGTATTATTCTGATAGGTTCCTTCAAGCAGGGATTAAATCCTTTTAGATGAATGCAGGCAATTTGAATTTATGAATTAGATATATATAAGTATGGAATATTAACTATTTCCTTGCAGGGTTGTACAATTTACATACCTATTCTTTCATGCCAGATAGTTCAAGTTTTTACCAAACAAATAGTCTTTTATTTCATGATCATACTGACTCTATATTCAGTAAGGCATTGTCTAGTGTTTTCATTATCACTTATACAAATTCATTTTAGATTTACTTAATTAGATTGCATTATAGTTTTAGTATTACAATTTAGATCATTTAGAATTAATTTGTTGTTTTTTCATCTGTTTTATAATTTATGCCATTATCAATAGTTAGATTAATTTAGATTAAAGTAGTGATCATCTTTCTATCTACTTTATTAATTAGAGGTTTACCCACCTAGGTCTGGCAGAGCTTGAAGTGAAGGGGGTTTAGCCATATCTACTCTGTGCCAGTTAGCAAAAAACGTCAAGAGAGCCTGGCAACCTCTTAGGGTTAATGACCTGTGATTTTGAGACCTAATAGAATTGGCGACTCTACTGGGGACACACATAGAGAAACCTGGTAACAGACCATGTTATTAGAGTAGGAGAATTAAAAGGTATAACTCTATTGGTGGAAGGAAAAACCTAGAAAATTGATTAGTCCTCTAAATAGAGGTGGCGACTCTACACAAAATTCAAATATAGATTGGTATACTCTACTGGCAAGAACCTAGAAAGATGAAATTTTCCTCTTCTCACAAGAGGTGACGGCTCTAAAAATAAAATTGATGAAACATGAAAAAATATAACATACCCTCTATAGATGCATTCTTTGAACTAAGGAGACATGAAGGAGAATCTGGGCCTGATTTTTTCCACAGGTTGGTGGACATCTATATACATATACCTTTTCATCTCAAACCTAGTGAATCCTTATGCATTAAAATGTTCATGCTTGCTTATGATCTTATGTCAATTTATTGGCCTGAATCATTAAAACCAAGTACTCTAGACCAAGTGGCTCAATTGGTTCCTATCATAGAAAGGAAAAGGTGTGAGGATGCTATCAATATTAAATCCAATGATAATGAATATCAAGATGATGATAAAAAAATGTAGCCATTAAAGGATGGGTATGCAAATGAAAATAATGACTATAACAGCCCACATGATGAGGATGAAAATAGAGAGGGTCTATACTACATAACAGATTGTGACTGTAAATGTTATGAAGAATCCATTGAAAATCTGGATTTTGATGACAATCATGTGGATTTGCAATGAAGTGATTCTCACAGTTCTTATGAAAAACAGGAGAGGTTTGCTGATCAAGCTGTTGTTGATCTTGATAGATGACTAATCAAGAATTAGAAGTGTATTTAGAATGGAAAAAATAGCAGCTCAAGAGGATACAACAGATGATACGAGAAAGCCAAGATAGATTGGCACAATTGAACATACATGCATCAAAACCACCAAAATATGTCCTTCCACAAGGTGGTAATATCAATTCACATGAGCCCTCTCAGAATACATATGCTCTAGGAACTTCAAAAGTATCTCATAATGGATATAGCAACCCTACCCAATATAATATGTCACCACAAAGGCCCCAACCTATAAATGCATGTAACATTCCCCAATACTATCCACCACTTGGACAGTGGTATGCTCCACAATATCACCATCTACATATGTCACATCAGAATATGCACTCTCATCAACCCACCCAACAAAATGTTTACTTTCACCCTCCATATTAGACAAGTTTTATCCCAGCCCACCCACTGCAATATATGAATTAGTAGTGTTGGGGGGAAGAGGAGCATTATTTTCAAAAAGGAAGACAAACTTTTGATGAAGAGGGTATACCAGAACATGAACTCCAAGTGTTTTCAGACCCATGCTATCTTGAGGATGAAGTCTTTTCAAATAACCAGGGTGAATATTTTCTACAAGAAGAACAAAATCTTGATCAAGAGGAAGTGCACATAGCAAAAAATAATCTTCAGGCTTGTTCAAAACCATTGTATGATGACATAGCACAAGAAGATGAATAAGATGAAAGGCATTTCGACAGTCAGGGAGGTGGATATTCTTATAAAGAGTTTATAAATGATCATGTTGATGAAATATGTACATCAATTTTTGAGCATTATAGTAGTGATGAAAAGAATGATGAAAATTTTAGTGAGAGGGTTGATGAAGAAACATGCTCACTTAACAATGAGCATATTTCAGAATTGCTCACCAAAGAATATCAAAAATATGTACATAAAGATGATACCCAAATACTGTGTCCAGCACATATATCTTTTGACAGTGAATCCATTCAACATGATAAGGGTGATGAAATATATGAGGTCATATTTCCCAAGTCACATTCTTGCAAAGAAGAGACAGATAGTGGTCATGAGTTCTCTTGTGACACTAATCCAAAGATAAAGATGTCCATTGAACTAGGGGAGGTTGATGATTCTAGTAGGCATGATTGGTGGATTATTGACTCTCAGGCATGTGGGGAAAATGGATGTGATAAGGAAGAGGATATAGTGTTTTATGTTGGAGCCAACATTGATGATAGCATGTGTCAAAAGTAGCTTGATCTATTCCATTTTTTGATTCAGTTAAAAGACCAGCATTTGGTGAATAACAATAGATATGATAAAGTAAGACATCCTACAAGGTCTAACAATCATGACTTCCTCATGGCACACAATGATGAAGGTGTTTAGACTATGCCTAACTTCCAGATACTACATAATACAGAACACACTTGCAGTATAAACTATGATGCATTAATGAACTATACGAACAGACTCAGTCAAGCTGATGGGGTATCATTACAACATGATCAAAACAAGGTTTTTGATAGGGGAAAGACATGCATTTTCTTTTCTGATATGGTCTTTTGACCATATTAGTTTTGGGGTAAAATTAGACTCTGTTACCCAATGGATAAGGCATTGGTCTGCTCCCCCAGAGATCTAGGGATCTTGCTATGCCCACAAAGGGCATACATCCCCAGAAAGAGCCATTGTTGGGACTGAAATTCCCAAGCTACTTTTTGGCAAATATTAAGTTTCAATCATCTAAAGATTTCAGTATGTGAGCATATATGGAAAGATCCACAGTTGTTTTTAAGTAGAAATTAACAATTGAGTTGATAGAAATATTTGGATTTGATCTATTATGATTCCTAAAGACTTAATATAACATGGTTGAAGTGCTCATTAAAGATGAACCGTAAACAAGGAAGTGAAAAGTTACAAACCTTGTTGAAAATAAAAGAAAAATGGAATTAAATACTAGAGCTAAATATGGGTGAATTCCTTGTCGAAAATGAATAGGGGTTGCTTTTTGAACCATCTAAAAATTCCCTGTATTTTGCAAGTTATGTGTGTTTTTGGTAAAATGCATTGTGGTATGGGTTTGTATGTTTGTATATACAAAGTCATTTGTATATACAAAGTCTTTCAGTGTCATTGTATGATGCATATGCAAAGCCCCTTGTATATCGGGTCATGGTATGGTCGCATAAAGGAGTCATCGGGTTGATGCATTGTTTACTTGTATGCATTTGGCCAACGCTTTATTGTTACATACAAGGTGGACCCAATGAGGTTAAACATTGATATGTATTTTCTATCAGGTCCATTGCTTGTATGTTATGTTTGCATGTTTGGCAGAATGCAACATACAATGCGATACATACAACACAATATACATTGCTCGGAACTGAAACAATTATGAATTAATGTGAAGTCTTTGTATGTTTGCGCTTTGTATGTATGTTACAGTATACAATGCGGTACATACAAGGTGATATGCATAGCTGAACCCAAAAAGTTTGTGAAATAAGGAAAATTTGTTGTATGTTTGTGCTTTGTATCTATCTGACATACATTGCCGATAAACAATGTATTTCATACAAGCCATGAAACTAAAGGTTTATTAAAGTTGAAACATTCATTGTATGTTTGTATGTATCTGACATACATTGCCAATATACAATGCATTAAATACAAGCCACGGAACCAAAGGTTTATTAAAGTTGAAACATTCGTTGTATGTTTGTGCTTTGTATGTATCTTAGATACATGCTGATATACATTGCATTATATACAAGTGGCAGAACCGAAAGGTTATTTAAAAGAGTTAAATGCATGTATATTTCGTGCTTTGTATGTATGTTTCAAACATACATTCTTAAAGATACATTTGTGATATACATTTGCATTACACCTTCGGTGAAACAAACTACACCTTACGCCGATACTCTACCACCACGTAAACACAGAGTAACTTATACAAAAATAGAAACCCTAAAACAACATTAAAATCCGAATGGCTAAGATATTCTTCTGACATTTGAAATATGGGTTTTTGTAGGATATACATAGTGGGGATCAAGTTATATAAATACCCACGAAAGGATCTTGAGCAACTGATAAATTATCGATAAGGGAAGTAATTATCTGAGTAAGCACATATGTTTAAATGAATTTGTTTTGATCATTTGATCAAAGACTAATTTGTGTTTTATTTGGTCTTTTTAAGAATAATAAAGAAACCCTCAAAGGATATTAAGCAGAATTACAACTAAAGATTTTGTTCGACCCTGAAATGGTTATCCATTTGATGATTAGTGGTGAGTATTAAATTTCTTGAATCGGTTTTATTAGAACAAATACTGATTTCAGTTATCAACCATCACAACTATTGTAACTGGTCTGAAGCTTGTTTGCCTCTCTTTATAAGAGATGACCAAGACTAGGATAAGGATAGAATAGAATAGATATAGGATAGAATAGGGAGAGATTACAGAATAGAACAGGGGATACTATAGATTAGATTTGAACAATAATGTGGGTTCACTTTTAATATATTTTATTTCTGGTAGACCATGTGCAAGCATTCTCTAATGAAGTCAAGTCTGTGAACATGAAGCAGTAACTGCAGATTTCGGTATCGACTATCTGTTTAATTTATTCAATTATATGACTGTCTCCTTTCAAGGTTTTCTCTGTTATTCAATTTGAGTCATCAAGTATATCTTCAAGTTGTCTATACACATTTGTTGTTATAGTGTGATAAGATTAATTAGTTTCTACTTTCAAAATTAAATCCTTTAAATCTATCATAGTAACTATGAAGACATTGTCATGGATCTGTAAGAAGAGTCATATAGTTAGGGTTTGTATTCTGTCTCCAGTTTTTGATAAATTTGTTACAATTGCAGTATTATTTTGATAGGTTCCTTCAAGTAGGGATTAAATCCTTTTAGATGATTGCAGGTAATTTGAATTTATCAATTGGATATGTATAAGTATGGAATATTAACTATTTCCTTGCAGGGTTGTACAAGTTACATACCTATTCTTTCATGCCAGATAGTTTGCATTTTTACCAAACAAATAGTCATTTATTTCATGATCATACTGAATCTATATTCAATAAGGCATTGGTCTAGTGTTTTCATTATCACTTATACAACATCATTTTAGATTTACTTAATTAGATTGCATTATAGTTTTAGTATTACAATTTAGATCATTTAGAATTAATTTGCTATCTTTTCATCTATTTTATAATTTATGCCATTATCAATAGTTAGATTAATTCAAATTAAAGTAGTGATCATCTTTCTATCTGCTTTATTAATTAGAGGTTTACCCGCCTAGGTCTGGCAGAGCCTGAAGTGAAGGGGGTTTAGCCATATCTACCTCGTGTCAGTTAGCCAAAAACGTCAAGAGAGCCTAGCAACCTCTTAGGGTTAACGACCTGCATTTTTGAGACCTAACACCATCATCACATGGATGTTGTTGAAGACTATATTAGCTCAACTCGGCCCTGAGTCATTCCACTTAACATGGATGGTGGTTGGCCGACTACCCCGAGGATAACACAATATGTATAATACATATATTATAACATGGATGCATGACCTTTAAAGAGGTTGGAGTAATTATAACATACACACTATATGTTCCCTACATCTAATTGATGTATAAGGGTTATTGAATAATTTAATATGTCACCAAACATCAACATCATAGATGAGGTGACCTAGTAAAAAATTGAGATCTTGGGGTCGAGTTGTTACTCCCCCATGTAGCCTTAATATTTATGACAATTAAGTAAATAGGCAATGATAATCACATAACTTAATAAATAATTAGATAAAGAAACAAGGAAATACTCGACAACCCGTCGAAATTAATTATCGACCAAACCAACGTTCCAAGACATCATTTATTTGAATCGACATGGATAACGTTGAAATAACTCAAATGCTGAGTCAGCTCAATCTGAATCTATAATGACTTAACAAGGGTAAGATGATAACTCATCTTGCTTAGCATGGGTTCACATGACTAATTTTGATACTCAGGTGGCAATTCTGACCTTTTTCCATACATCTATCTCCTCCTCTCGGATGATACTCTCCTTCCGTCTTTGAAGGAGGATTATTTTTCCTGATCACACTCACCATCATAAAACCATGATTAGTGTATCATCATCTGATTCATAAATCATATTACGTAAATAATCATAACAAATTGAAATTTCATATCTAACTAACATTAGTCAGTATCCTCATAATCAATGATTAATCTGATATTTTCCACAAACATCTAATCATTAGACTATGGTTAATCATCATGATTACCACACAAAAGTAAGATTAAGTTGAATCATAAGTTGGGGATGTAACCATAAGATGCCAACTAGTTGATAAGATCACATGTGCAGGATAAGATCGCATGACAACCTAGAAATATCTAGACTTATCCTAAGTAAACTTGACATGTGAACATGTGTGAATAGGACTAACTAATGACTAGTTAGATAATGTGCCTAGCTCATGCACTACAAGGGGAAACCAGATAGGTAATATCCTTGTTCACACCAACAATTCTAGTCTCCTTTCTTGGTCTCTCAAGACTTGTTGAATCAAGAATTGTTGATCTCTAATTCATTTTTGGTGTTCTAGTTCTTCCCTTGTTTGTTCTATGTCATTTTGTTGGATTGGATGGGGAAATTTTTCCCTAAACTCATTGAGGATGGATTTAATCAATTCTTTCCTGATGTTAAGGCACATTAACAATAGGTATAAGTGTTGTGTATCATTGAATGTATATGATGTTGAATATTTAATTTAATGTTTACCTTGTGATGTGATCAAGGGTTTTGTTCTCTATGTTTGACTTTTTTTGACTTCATGTGATTGAGGGTTTTTGTTCTCTAAGTTTCCTAATGTTTTTGTGATTTCTCATGCAAAGAAATCTAAGATTTATGCAAACAACTTTTGACTCCTTTTTTTCAAATTTAAATGAAATAAGTTGTCTAATTAACTAGGAATTGAAATATGTATGCAACTATACGAGTTCCCCAATTTATGTAATCTAGTCCTATATTTTTTTTATTTTTCATGGATTGACATGAATCTAATCTATGAATTGAAAATAATACATGAATTGAAATGAATTCTAACCTAATGAATTTAAGCAAATCTAATCTAATTAAACCAAATCAAATCCTATCAAGGAAAGAGTAACACAAATAATTACTTTCCCAAGAGCTAGAGTGTGATCTAATTACTATTTGAAACCATAAAAATCCTTGTATGATATAGATGGTAGCACCTAGCTTGACCCTTCAGAAGTCCTTTTTCTGGAATCCCTCTCTTCCTCTCTAGTAGTGGGGTCCTCCTCTTAGTGATAGAATTAAATATGGGAGAAAAATAAATAGAATGGAATCTATGGAATCTTGGAAAACAAATCGACATAAGAATGCCTACGAAGCACTATGGATTGAAGCTTAGAAGCTTTGAGATGAATTGAATATAATAAAGCATATGAAGTCTAATTGCTTGGAGCTATGAAGCCAAATGTGAAAATTAAAAAGCCTTGTGGGGTCTTGCATGAGGATAAATGCTATGGAGACAGAGAAAAGAAAAGAAAGAAAATGCAAGAATACTAGATTTTTTCTTCCCAAATGTGTAGAGAAGGGGGTATTTAAAGGTGTGAGGAGCACAACAATGGTGGAGATGATTGGATTGTTAACTCATTTTATTGAAGAGTTAACATACTTGATTGGATAGTGAACTAGGTTTGATTGGGAGTGAACCCTCCTTGATAGCCTTTCACAAAATAAGAAATGGAGTTAGCATGTGATTGATTGAGAGATAAGTATAATTGATTCTTGAGTTAAAATTGAGTGATTGGGAGTCTTGAGTCAGTTAGGAGGAGTTGATGATCAGTTAGGGAAGGTGACTCACACAATGTAGGCTCAATTTGGAGTAAATTTGAGCCTTAACTAGAAGAAAACATGCATGCCAAAAGATAATAGGGTTTCCCTGTCATGCCCACATTTCCCATGCAATCATGACACGTAACACACATGTCATGTCCACATTTATCATGTGGTCATGACACGAAATATCAAAAACTTTTACACATGTCCCTAGAAACCCCCTCGCACAGGTCAACGTGCTCGGTGGCAATACGCATAAGGCGTAAACATGTCAATCAATACTTAGGGAAGAGCATCTACCTATGTAATCCCCTGCGTGATGATAGCTGACTAGGGGGTTATGCAATGCGATGAGCATCGCTACTAGGGTTAGAATTGATTTAATTCAAAACCCTAAGTTTCCTAGGTGAGTGAAAGGACTTTGACTGAGTTGAACTCAAATCATAATTCTAATGCATATATAAATTGAATAAAATAACACTTCAATGATATAATGGTCGCATGATGAAATGGAGTGATAAAATACATGTCACAAAAATGTCATTAAAATAAAATCCTAATATCCTGAGAAAATTCGGTAGCATAACGTGTTTTCAACATTTGAAATAAATATTTTAAAAAGAATTTCCCCATGAAATAATTAAAGCAAAAATTAAATAAATGAAGTATAAGAATAAATTAAATAAATTCCAAGGGTCAAAAATAGAATTAATCACTCATCCAAATATAAAATTCAAACTTTAATAAACGACCAAAATAAAATTCAATAATTGAGTCATTTAATAAATATAATTGCAACATTTATATTTATTAAACAACTCAAGTTACAAGGGCAAAAGAAAGGGGGAAAAAGTAAAATATCCCTTCCCATAATAATAATAAAAATTGAATAAATTAAAATAATTTAATTAAAAGATTTCCCCAATAAAATTAAATTAAAGCCTCACTAGAAAACTACTAAGGGTGTCCAAATTAAATAATAGGCAAAGGGATAAAGAATCCCTATAAATCAAAATCACATTTCCATTAAAATAAATCTCACATGGAAATAAATATTCCAATCCCCAAAAATAACTAAACCAAATTAAATTAAAACACTAAAGAAGGCAAATGATTCTAAAAGTCAAATAATCAAAAGATGGGGAAGTTTAAATTCTCGTGCACATGGGAAAAATAAATGAAATAGAATAAATTAGCATTATTATTTTCCCACTCATCCTCCAACTCAGCGCTATTTTACTATTTTATTTGTTTTCTACAAAGGAAGCCCTAACCCTAATATCTTTTCTATTCTATTGTTTTGTTCTCATTTGTTTTCCTTTCTCTTTCTTGTTTCCCCATTTCTTGTCTCCATTTTGATTTTTTTTTGTTTGTAGGTTGGCTCCCCACTCCAATGGCTTGGCAACCATGAGAATACCTCTCAGAGGTATATACTCTATATATATACATATATATATATGTATGTATACATATATATATGTATGTATATATACATATGTATATGTTTATATACATATATACATACATGTATGTATATATGTATATATATATACATACACACACATATATATATTTTACATGATACAGATCTGAGAACTTGATCTTTTTTATTTAAAAAGTCTACAAAAATTGCTGAGTATATATATATATATATATATATATATATATATATATATATGTATGTATGTATGTATGTAATTTTTATTTTGCATTGACCAAACATTGCTGACGAAAAATGAGAAGGAAGGTCGCAGGTTATAGAGGCGGAGAAGGCCGAATCGTAGGGCAAGGCCGACGACCCTTAAGCATTTGTTCTGCTGCTGTTTTGGGGTTTTAAGGAGGGGAAGGGTTGTGGGGAGGGGGCCATGCCTCCACCCACACTACATAATACAAATATGAGAACTAGATTTTTTTAATTTAAAAAGTCTACAGAAATTGTTGAGTATATATATATATATAATTTTTATTTTGCATTGACCAAACATTATTGATGAAAAATGAGAAGGAAGGTTGCAGGTTACAGAGGCGGAGAAGGCCGAATCTTAGGGCAGAGTTGACAACCCTTAAGCATTTGTTCTGCTATTGTTTTGGGGTTTTAAGGAGGGGAAGGGTGTGGGTGGGGGCACAGCCCCCTCCCCACACCCCACGGTTACAACAAGGAAGAGCAGTGGGTGGTGGTGGCCACCGTCCATTGCTCATATATTTTTTTTGTTTCATTTAAAAAAAATTAACTACAGCCCTCGTCCAGCAAGCTCTCCTCCGATACTCATAAAAAATGAAATCTCTATATCGTTTGATGTATACATAGTGACATGTAAATCAACTTCTTTTTATTTAAGAATAGTTTCATTTAAAGTTTATATATATATATACTTACTGTTATACACAGCTTTATCAGTAGGGCAAAATTATTATTGTAAGTTGAAATACATATATATATTATATATATATATATGTATATTATATTATGTATATGTACAATGATTAACTAAAAAGGGAATAACAAGTTTGTAAACTAATAATGTTTTCTTGTATAAACAGTTTTCAAGGAAAGAATAACTAAACAGAATACTACATTTTTTTTTTGACAGTAATACAAGAAATGGAGTACTAAATATATATATATATATATATATATATATATATATATATATATATAATTATATTATTATATTAAAAACCAACTTTCTCTCAAATTTTATTGACAGCAAGATGAAAGTAACAGTCCTATATATATTACTTTATTTTTTTAAAACAAAAGGAACAAACAACTAGCAAGTGAGTAGGAACATCTTTTCTAAGGTACATAGAATAAATTTCATCTAATTTTCTTTCTGCTCAACTTTTCCTACACAACAATTATTTAAAATAGAAAATAGCAAGTACATAGGGCAGCAAGAAATATTTTAAATCACAACAATAATAAATACATTCAAATGACAGATTTAATTGCATACAAGGAAATAGTTCACATTTCTTCATTTCAGCAATAGAATATAGTTTGTTAACAAATACAACAAGGCCTCCAAGGCCATGGCTCTAAAAAAAAATTAGCCAACTCAAGTAATGCAACAAAACTAAAATGGACTTCTTCAAAGCTCCATAACTTCCACAAAACCTACAATGCATAAAAAATAGAAAAGGGGAAACCAAGGCCACGCAAATCGCCCTCCTCCCTATCATAGACCCACTAGTGGGTAACCCCCGAGCTAGGGAGGTAGTTCTCACATAGGATTCATTTCACACCACAACAATGAAATCACAAACAACACCAAAATTTCACCCAAGGATTTGTACAAAACTGAACTCATTAAAATGAGTTTTGAGGGGTAGGGGAGTGGACCCCTCAACTCAAGAGGTCACTCCAACTCAATAATCACAAAACCACAAGGCCTCAAGCCAAAATAATACCTCCATAGAACTCAAAATCACCATGGCACTCTTGCCATCCAAAATACTCCCAAACACCATAGAATGCCCTCAAGGCTATAAATAGAACAACACTAGGAGGTGACCTCAAGGAGGTTCACTCTCCCCCACCCCATATGGGTTGCGCCTTTTCTCCAATGGAGATGCTCTCACCAACACCCAAACCCACACAAAAATAAAATAACACCCAACATAAATTTCAAGCACACAACAAAAAAAAATGAACAAGCATAAGGAAATGGCTATTGCCATAGGGCTTACCTTAAGAGCCCAATAATGGAAGCATGTTTGAAGAAGAGCCCACAAGCTTCTCCAAGTCTCCAAGCCTCCAAAAATAACTCAAACACTTCCCAAAACCTCCAAAAATAGAAACAAATTTTAAAAAGCAAGAACCCCCAACTCCTCTCCAAGAGGAGATAAAATAGGCCTCCAAAATTAGCCCTGAGGAATGAGAAGGTGACACTTGTCACCTTCTCCTTCCTCATCCCATGCCACTTGCAAGGGAGAAGGAATGTGAGGGTGACAAGTGTCACCCTCTAATCCATTCAAACCCTCACCTTATCCACTTGTGCTCTTACACATGTGTGAGAGACCAAGTGGAAAGGTGGCAATTCCTCTCAAGGATCCATGAGGATAAGGGATGACACATGTCATCCTCTTATCCTCTAAGAGAGCCCTCTTCCTCCAAGATGCTCCAACATGTGTGTGAGAGTCTTGGAGGAAGATCCCACACACTTGGGGGTCTTGAAGACCCCCCAAGTCTTCTTGGTGGAGGAATCCCCAAGCTTTGGGAAGGGAGATGGGCCTTTTCCAAGGCATGACTCATCTCCCACCCTTAGCCATTTTGAAAATTCATCACATTTACTAAACCCAAGTTTAGAGTGACTAAAATTGAGTTACCCTAGGTTTTAGTAAGTTGAAATGGACCCTAGACCCTAGGGGTACCACCTAGGGTAAGTTTGGAACTCCAATAAACACTTAGGGAGGTGTAAAATCACTTTAAATGGCCCATAAATAAAATAACACCAAATGGTGTAAACCAAAACATAAATTTTACAACACATAATTTAAATCAATTTAAAAGGGGTGAACTAGGCCAAATAAATAAATCAAGCATATACGAAAACATCATTCGATCAAACGTGATCCTCATCCCTCTTGGGAATGGATTGGCTTAGCAAGTAATTACATAAGTGTGAGAACTACCTTTGATTTTCCATGGCCTAGAAAATCACCTGCGCACTCAATCAAATGGTTAATCCATCATAGATAAATCATAGCCGAAGCAACATAAATTAATAATCATGTCATTACATAATTCATACACACATTAATCAACTCATATCATAATTAAGATTCACAATTGCATTTTCTATCTAATATCTCAGAATCAGAATCAATAACAAATCCATAAAATGAGCTCATAATCCACATCAATAATAATCATCAAATGTATCTCATATGTCTAGCATCATAAGAGCATCAAAATGGAATCTAATCAAATCATCACATAACTAATCAATACTAATCCAAATCAGGGGATATAGTCTAAATCTGCATAATGGAATTCAATAGTCTCTAAATGTCTGATAATGTCTCCAACTATAATGTAAAATGATCAAAATAGGGAAGTGAAATAAATCAGCCTCACTTGCCCATTTTAGGAAGTGGGTTGCCCCTTTCACTAGGGCAAGTCACCCCTAGAGATCCTACTTAAGTGGTTGGGTCACCCAAGGGAATCCTTTAGTGATAGGGGTGACCCATAGAATATGTTTTGGATAGGTGTTTTTGTGGTGGAGAATGATCTAGGTGTGAAAAAGGTTTTTACATCCCTAAATCAGTCATAGAATCTTTGCAGGGTGGGTCATCCCTTTCACCAAGGCAAGTCACCTTGGATATCCTACTTAAGTGGTTGGGTCACCTAGGGAGATCCTTTGGTGATAGGAAGAGACCCATAGAAGAACTTTCTAACAAGTATTTTAGATGGTATCGGAGTAGGAATAATTCTTGTAGGGTGTTGACATAAAGTAGAAAGTATGAAAATATCTTTTAGCTTTGGGTTGTTGGGTAGAAGTTACTAAGATATTTAGTAAAAGAGGAGAGTTATATTGTCTTCTAGAATTACAATATTGGGTATAAGATAACAAATGTCATTGAGGTTGTTGATAGAGTGTTGAGTATGAGACATTCAATATTGCATTAGTGAAGAAGGATTTAGAAGCTCAAGAAAATTGACAATCAATTGAGAGGTAATTTATAAAGTCAAGCAAGAAGATCACCCCATAGATAGAAACAATGATAGTGGGTAATCTGATAGTGGTATCCAAATGCAAGTTTTAAAAGTGAGATTGAAAATAAATTATGAAAGAACAATATGGATAGATCATCAACCTATCAGGAAATTTGCTAAAGGTGAATAAATTTAGTGAAAAATAGAAGATGTGCAAGTGAGTAGATTGAGCACTAAAGTTTGAGGCAATATATGAGTAAGTATATTTGTAATTTAGTTTTTATCATTAAGTTTAAAGGAGTAAATGTGAATACTAGAGTTTTTTGGGATAGACATGTTATACACCTTGAAATTCCAATGTTCAAAATTAATTATTTCATATTGATTTTATTTATTATTTGTGAGCCCATATGGAAAATGGTGACACACTTATGACTTGGCCATTATGTCATGTGTATGCCTTATTATGATGTAAATTATGGTGTGTAAGAGAATATCTTTTCACGAAGGATGTGTAAGAGCATCTATGACAAATATAGTGGTGTAAGAGATATTAAGACATGTAAGAGCATGTTTGTAGAGGAGTTATATTGTTGACTAGAATTTTTTACCAATTTTATGATGCATATTATGATGTGTCATAGAGAATCTTTGAGGGAGATTATGGAGATGAAATGGAGTGTGATGAGACTTTATTTCATTCTAGTTTCCTTGTTTAAGTTTGTACTTTCCATAGACATTTCCAGACTTTCCTAGACATTATCCTGTAGGAGTCTGGACAACACTGAGAGGGGGGGTGAATCAGTGTTGTGTAGATTTATGCAACTTATTATAACTTTTAATTTACAAGACTCAGAAAGAGAAAGTCATCAATGAACTATTACACATATATGTACGAGTTTGATAATGAAAATTATGAGCAGGACCACATAAGATAAATCTTAACATAGAAGCAAAAACACACATATAAGCATATCATTAGCACAAGAATTACTGGAGTGGAAAACCCTCTCTGGGTAGAAAAACCACTCAAAACTGCCTCACTAGCTTAACTGGAAAACATCCCTCACTGGCTACAATATGTTTCTAGGAGCACCAACTCCTTATGGAGCACCAACTCCAATACCAAACAGAAGCACCCACTTCCAACACTGATATACCTCACTGATAAACAAATAGGTCTCACTGACCAACAAGCCTCACTGGCTAATACAAGGCCTCACTGGCATACTGTGCCTCACTGGCAAACCAAATCACCAACAGATGTAATAAACAAATCAGAGGGATACTCTGTTTCCATTCAATACAAAACATATATCTATCAAATGGTCATTCTGTTCAAAATTAATCTTACATCCAGATACACTCAACAACACTTCACAACTCTGTATGTTTCATCTCTCTCCTTTTTAATTCACTTGTTTCTTCACAAAAATCTCTACATGTTGGTTCACACTTCTCAATTTTGCAATGCATCTGCAATACCATTATATATGAAAGAGAATGTCCTTTCATATTCTTCTCAATCCTCATATTGAACTCTGCATCTATATCTTCATAAATAAGGAATCTGCAAAAAATAAAGATTAAAATCCTTTGTTTTGCATAACCATTCATTTTCTTGATCCATCTTCCTTTCATTTTCTCAATAAAAATAATGAATGATATTCATCATATATCACTAAATAAAATCATCAATGGATTGCTTCAAATTGTTGTTTTAACAAAAATGAAGTGCCTTCACAAAACAATTCATCTGCAAAACAACATAACCTTCCATATTCCTTTCTCAACCTTTTCAATCTGACCATGTATGTCTTCATTATTATCCGTGCATCAAAAATATATCTCCACAAAAATCTTTAATTAATTCCAACAAAAACTCTTCATATTCCTCTGTGCACTTCAAAGACCCTTTCAATAATTTCAACCTTTCATAGTCCCTGTATAAATAAAAATTATATCTCTTTCAAATTCTTCAATCTGCAAGATAAATATTTTCCAAAAAAAATCTTTTAAACTTCTCATCTGTAAGAAGCCTTCAATCAATCTGCAAATAACATCTCTCAATTTGCCTTGAAAAATTTCTTCAATATTTCAAACCCTCTTCTTAAAAAAAAATCATATTGGGTTATGAAAAAAAACTTTTTAAAAAAAACTTCCACTTCTTTCCTTTTAGAAAAAAAAAGAAGATTGTGCCTTTTTGCTTTTGAAGAAATATTAAACTTAGAAATAAATCTTCTTTAAAAAGAAGCTTTAAAAACTTCAAAAATTCCTCCTATTTAGAAGGCAAGAAATTAGCCTTTATTTTTCCTTTAAAAACTCTCCTTAAAAATCTCATAGAAGATGCCTTTTAAAAGGCAAATAAATAGGAGATGAAAAGTTATTCTAAAATAAAATAAAGCATATATAAATGCTTTTTCCCACTCTTTTAAAAGCACCTTAAAATATATTCCATGCCTTTTTATAAATAACTCAGTCTCCATAAAGCATTCCATGCTTTTTAAATATATTTCACCCCTTCAAATATTCAAAGTACATAATTTTTTATAAATGATTAAACTTCACTTTCTTCAATGTCATAAAGCTATGACAAAAAGGGGATCAATAAAGTTTCTAATATTTAAAAAAATATTAAGACTTATGTGGTGCTCCCCTTAAAAAATGCTCTCCACTTCATAAATAATATAAGTCAAGCTCTCCTTTAAATATGCATAGAGCTCCCATAGGGATCATTGAATATATTAATATTTGATGTATTTTTTTTTTTTAAGTCTTGGACAAGGCCCTCTTCAAATATTTAATATATTAAAATATGAAGACAGGAAGACATGAAGACATGACTTGTAAAAGACTTGAAAGCCACTGTATACCTCTGCATCTACATATGTCACAACTATCAAAATCAACAAATGAAGATCAAATGTAAATGAAGACCATACCACCAAACCACTGTCATTATGAAGACCATGCCACTGTATCTGCAATGTCAATCAACTGTAACTGTATATCAAAAGTAACATTAATGTCCTATGTCACAGAGATGAGAGCATCACATATACCATACCAATGCCATATGATAGTAACTCCCACATGGAGAACACCATACTATCAACACTGAAAACATTATGAAGGCCAAACCTATGATCATGAAAGAAGATGATGATCAATGGTTAACATCATAAACCAAAAATGATAACTCCAAGGACCAATATGAACACCAACACCAAGAACATGAGAATCCATCCTGAGACAAACTTGAAGATGTCTTGATCAAATAGAAGCATCTCATTTCTAACCATATTTGCATATCTGACAACACATATCCAAACAGCATCAAACAAACTGAGAACACCTTTTTGTCATCAATGACAATCTACTTTCATCAAACTCCCCCTTTGTCATTGATGGCAAAACTAAATGATGCAATTTTTCTTTCTCCCCCTTTTTGACATCTGATGACAAAGACCGAATTAACTCCCCCTAAGAACAACTCCATTGAAAGATGTTATAGATTGATCATAACAATTATATTGCAATATCAAAACTTTGAAGATATAAACTCATGTTATCCTGTTATCTTCATATCAACCAAAAATTGAGATACCACTTACCCAAAAATCTTTGAAACCACTTGCCTTTCAAAAGATTGAAGGCACTGAACACTTATCCAATTTACTATCCAAAACTTATCCTGAAAGCTTTGTCCTTGCACATCAGCATCTTGAACAACATTCAACTTGAGAGCAATAAGACATCATGAAATGCACATTTGAAAACTTACATCTTGAAGAACAATACCACTTCTTGTTATAATGAAGACTGACATATATCCGCTAACAATCACATACTCCTCATGACATCACAATCAACCCTTTTTGATACACATGACAAATCTCCAATAACTCCCACATAGAGCATGATGGCATAAAAATAGCACTTAGAATTTTGATAAATCAGCCTTTTGACATGACACATGAATTTGAATATCATGCAAGACTACTCATCACACTCTTTCACTCAAAAACACCAATCATGAAGACTACACATCTCAGGATGACATGATGATCACACAAGATATGATCTTGCAAAAACTTCCATGACAACAGTCAATCTACAGCAACCTGCAATCAATTTACTCTTGCACACACTTCTTGGCATGATAAAGAATGAAGACCATCTGAATAAATGAAGACTATCCTCCTGTTCTGCACAAGACATTTTTCACACCAAAATATCAATTCTGATATATACATAAACACATCTTAACAAGAACTCCTGCCTCTTGACTTTATCATTCTAATCAACCTCCTTAGCCATCGTATCCAAACATCTGAGGAGAGTTCCTTGAGAACACCTTTGCTAAAGCAACATGACAACTCAACCATGTAAGTATGATATGAATAATATACAAAATAGGATCAAGTCACAACATCACCAAACTCTTTGAGCATTAAATCCTTTAACAACTTATCAACACCTTGCATTCACTGAACATGTCATTGATCATGGACACCTGATACCACTAGAATCATACAATTTGTACATACTACCCTGAAACATATTACTGATGAAAAATATCAAAGAACCATGTGAGATTATTACATCAAGAGCACTTCCATATGAGCATCCAGTCCATCAATTTTGCATACCAACTGCATTAATAAGCTCTTCTTGCATCACTGATATACACTAAAAATCAACTTAGTTAGTAGCATCTTCAACAACTATCTCACAAGATTGGAAAATATGATAAACAAGACAAGATCACCATTCAAATGTTCTCCTTCTTGAAACTTCTTGGGGTCAATTGATAGCACATGAACAACTCCCCCTTACTTCATGCTATCTGTTATGCAACAGATAAAATGACTTGTGCAAGATGCACAAGCTTAGATTCTGACTTCTCTTTACCTTCTTTCTGCTTCCAAATTTTCATAGGTGCTTTCTTCCTCCAAACCTTTTCTTTCCATTTCAACTTTTTCAAATCAGGTGAAGCATACATTTTGCAATTCTGTGCTTTGTGTCCAAGAGTGTTGCAATTATAACAAACTATGTCAAAATCATAATCAAATGAATGCTAGTACCTTTGAGTACTCATATTAAACTTCCATGAAGGATCATACCTTCTATGCACTTTGCAATTACTTTGTATGTGTCCAACATTATTGCACTTGTAACAAATAATGTCAGTATTCCTTCTACAAACAATTGCTTTGTGTCCAAATTGATTACAAGCATAACAATAGCCATTAAAAGAATAATTATACCTGTACATGTATGCTTGTCTAACAGCAGGTTTTCTGAAATTCCTTCTTTGATTGTGTACAAATTCATCTCTGGTTTTCTGTTTAGCTTCACTCTTCCTTTTATCTTCTATGGCAACAACATGATGACTTAAATCAACTTTCCTTTTAGGTGTCTGTCTAGCTTTTGAACATTCTCCTTCTTCAGTACTCTTTTCAAAGAACAGATTCTTGTGCAACTTAGAGGAAGCCTTTTCTAACTCCTTTCTTAAAGAGACTATTTCTGATTCTAGTTTTAGATTCTCAATCCTTGTAACTTCAAGGTCAGATATTGAAACATCATCAATCCTCTTAGCTTCTTCAATTTCTATCTTTAATCTATCAATTAGTTTGTCTTAATCATCAATATATGACTTTAAACTTATAATTTGACATCTGGCCTCTTCAAGATCTGTAGATACAATTTCAATTTCTGAAAGAGCATTAACTTTAGATTCTGTTTCTTGTTGCAGCTGCAAGTTTATTTTCTGATTCTCTCTCTTATACTTCTTGAGCTCACTCAGAGCATATATAAGCTCTCCTTCCATATCAATTTCACAATCTTCTTCTTCATCATCACTTGTGATGCTGGCTTCTTCTAAATCAGATTGGGATTGAACTTCAATTTCTTCATTTGAAAGTTTCCTTTCATGGTCATTTTCATTAGACATCAAATTATCTTTTTCTTTATCATTGCCTTGATAAATTCTTATCAATTCTTTCCAGATATCCTAAGCTGTTTCACATTGCACAACCTTACAAGAAATATCATTAGATAAACTAGATAAAATAACCCTCTTGGCTATATGATTGCATTTAAGAGCCTCTTTGTTATTTGCAGAATAACCATTCTCAACTGACATTAAAACATCATATCCTAATGAGGATAAATATACTTGCATTCTAACATACCAAACTGAAAAATTTGAACCATCAAATTGAGGAACATCTAAAACAATATCAGATTCAACTTGGAGAACATCTTTATCCACTGACTTTATATCAGCATCTGGATTTGATATCAATGATTTCTTTTGAACCTTTTGACTAGAATGAAGCTTGACATTTTTATTCTTATTTCTTCTGCACTTACCCATTGAACTCCACACACAGGACCTACCCAAGCTGATTAAGCTGCAAGAGAGAAACTGGCTCTGATACCAATTGTAGGAGTCTGGACAACACTGAGAGGGGGGGGTGAATCAGTGTTGTGTAGATTTTTGCAACTTATTATAACTTTTAATTTACAAGACTCAGAAAGAGAAAGTCATCAATGAACTATTACACATATATGTACGAGTTTGATAATGAAAATTATGAGCAAGACCACATAGAGATAAATCTTAACATAGAAGCAAAAACACACATATAAGCATATCATTAGCACAAGAATTACTGGAGTGGAAAACCCTCTCTGGGTAGAAAAACCACTCAAAACTACCTCACTAGCTTAACTGGAAAACATGCCTCACTGGCTACAATATGTTTCTAGGAGCACCAACTCCTTATGGAGCACCAACTCCAATACCAAATAGAAGCACCCACTTCCAACACTGATATACCTCATTGATAAACAAATAGGTCTCACTGACCAACAAGCCTCACTGGCTAATACAAGGCCTCACTGGCATACTGTGCCTCACTAGCAAACCAAATCACCAACAGATGTAATAAATAAATCAGAGGGATACTCTGTTTCCATTCAATACAAAACATATATCTATCAAATGGTCATTCTGTTCAAAATTAATCTTACATCCAGATACACTCAACAACACTTCACAACTCTGTATGTTTCATCTCTCTCCTTTTTAATTCACTTGTTTCTTCACAAAAATCTCTACATGTTGGTTCACACTTCTCAATTTTGCAATGCATCTACAATACCATTATATATGAAAGAGAATGTCCTTTCATATTCTTCTCAATCCTCATATTGAACTCTGCATCTATATCTTCATAAATAAGGAATCTGCAAAAAATAAAGATTAAAATCCTTTGTTTTGCATAACCATTCATTTTCTTGATCCATCTTCCTTTCATTTTCTCAATAAAAATAATGAATGATATTCATCATATATCACTAAATAAAATCATCAATGGATTGCTTCAAACTGCCGTTTTAACAAAAATGAAGTGCCTTCACAAATCAATTCATCTGCAAAACAACATAACCTTCCATATTCCTTTCTCAACCTTTTCAATCTGACCATGTATGTCTTCATTATTATCTGTGCATCAAAAATATATCTCCACAAAAATCTTTAATTAATTCCAACAAAAACTCTTCATATTCCTCTGTGCACTTCAAAGACCCTTTCAAGAATTTCAACCTTTCATAGTCCCTGTATAAATAAAAATTATATCTCTTTCAAATTCTTCAATCTGCAAGATAAATATTTTCCAAAAAAAATCTTTTAAACTTCTCATCTGTAAGAAGCCTTCAATCAATCTGCAAATAACATCTCTCAATTTGCCTTGAAAAATTTCTTCAATATTTCAAACCCTCTTCTTAAAAAAAATCATATTGGGTTATGAAAAAAAACTTTTTTAAAAAAACTTCCACTTCTTTCCTTTTAGAAAAAAAAAGAAGATTGTGCCTTTTTGCTTTTAAAGAAATATTAAACTTAGAAATAAATCTTCTTTAAAAAGAAGCTTTAAAAACTTCAAAAATTCCTCCTATTTAGAAGGCAAGAAATTAGCCTTTATTTTTCCTTTAAAAACTCTCCTTAAAAATCTCATAGAAGATGCCTTTTAAAAGGCAAATAAATAGGAGATGAAAAGTTATTCTAAAATAAAATAAAGCATATATAAATGCTTTTTCCCACTCTTTTAAAAGCACCTTAAAATATATTCCATGCCTTTTTATAAATAACTCAGTCTCCATAAAGCATTCCATGCTTTTTAAATATATTTCACCCCTTCAAATATTCAAAGTACATATTCTTTTATAAATGATTAAACTTCACTTTCTTCAATGTCATAAAGCTATGACAAAAAGGGGATCAATAAAGTTTCTAATATTTAAAAAAATATTAAGACTTATGTGGTGCTCCCCTTAAAAAATGCTCTCCACTTCATAAATAATATAAGTCAAGCTCTCCTTTAAATATGCATAGAGCTCCCATAGGGATCATTGAATATATTAATATTTGATGTTTTTTTTTTTTTTAAAGTCTTGGACAAGGCCCTCTTCAAATATTTAATATATTAAAATATGAAGACAGGAAGACATGAAGACATGACTTGTAAAAGACTTGAAAGCCACTATATACCTCTGCATCTGCATATGTCACAACTATCAAAATCAACAAATGAAGATCAAATGTAAATGAAGACCATACCACCAAACCACTGTCATTATGAAGACCATGCCACTGTATCTACAATGTCAATCAACTGTAACTGTATATCAAAATTAACATTAATGTCCTATGTCATAGAGATGAGAGCATCATATATACCATACCAATGCCATATGATAGTAACTCCCACGTGGAGAACACCATACTATCAACACTAAAAACATTATGAAGGTCAAACCTGTGATCATGAAAGAAGATGATGATCAATGGTTAACATCATAAACCAAAAATGATAACTCCAAGGACCAATATGAACACCAACACCAAGAACATGAGAATCCATCTTGAGACAAACTTGAAGATGTCTTGATCAAACAGAAGCATCTCATTTCTAACCATATTTGCATATCTGACAACACATATCCAAACAACATCAAACAAACTGAGAACACCTTTTTGTCATCAATGACAATCTACTTTCATCATATCCATGTTTATGATTACCTTTAAGACTTGAAAGCATTAAGAATAGTATATGATATGTTTTGATAAAAGTAACTAGGAAGGGCCTGAACCCATATACATAAGCCCAAAAAGGTGAAACCAACAAGTTTTATGAGTAGTAAAACAACAAGAAACATCAAAAGGGCCAGCAGAGCCAACCTAACACAAGAGAACCAACAACTAGCCAAGCTACTACTTAGTCATGGGTTTTAGGCTACTGATGTCCTACCATTCTCTATTAAGTAACTTTATCTTGTCTTCAAAAGTATTTTCCACCATATCCCAGTCCTGAATGTCCTGAGTCTCAGCCTCCTTGTCTTGAATCTCCTCGATTTCTATGCTTACTTGTTTTCCCTTGACATCTTTGTTCTTTGCCCTGGTCCTATTAGCAGGGCCAACCACAGACTACTTCTAATTTCCTTGAACCTTTTTACCAGTATTGGCTTCCCTCATGGCCTTGTGTTTTTCTAGCTCTTCTTGGAACATAAAGAAAGTAATAGCAGAAATTTTCATTGTTTCTCTACTAAATTCCACTAGCTCCACCATATTCTTCTTGATATGATCTTGGTTATCCTTTATCTTAACAATCTCATCCTCCATCCTCTCCCATCTTTCAAACCTCCTGGCTAAATTCTCCACTTGGTCCCACAACTCATCCTTGTTGTCCTTAGTCAAATCAGTAGTTTCCAACTGAGTGATCACTTCCAGGTGTTGAATTTCCCTCTTGGTGTGGTGGAGTTGAGCCAGCTACCATTTGAGCACCTAATTTTGTAAGTCTGGAGCTTGGTAGAGGGTGGCAACCTTTTCCACCAGTTGAGTACACAAATTACAGTCCTTCTTATTATCACCATGGAAGTGGGTAGGGCTACCTTGACTCTTTTTTGGAGGGGGTTCTTGATCCTTAGGACTGTTATTTGGGTTGGTAGCCTATTCCATAGCTTTCCTCTTACCCTTAGAAGGGTTGTCTTGCTCACTAGCTAGAGTACCATGATTAATAATACCCTTATTCTCATTAATCAAAATTTTACCTTTGCCTTTAATATCGCTAGGTTGAGTGGTTATAGCCTTCACAAAATTCTTCAGGTTCTCCTTTTATTTAAAGTCCTAACTGCTTCTGAGGCAAGGTTTTCTAGGGGGTTCAACTTCAACAACCTCAATACTAGTCTCATTATTAAAGTTAGTAGTATTCCTCCTTCCTAACTTTGGGGTCTCAGTTTTCCCAGAAGGGGCCTTTGATTCTTTCCTGTTATCCTTAGAAGGAGATTCATCCTTGGCCAAACCCTTACCCTTTAGCTTGACACCTTTGGTCGGGGGTTCCAGCTTGGTGGGAAGCATACTAGTTTTAGTAGAGGTTTCATCAACAATTTTACCAATAATTTTATTCTGAGCTTTGGAAGTGGAAGCTTTATGAGTTTTGCCAAGAGAATAAGCTTCATCCATACCAAGGGTTTGACTCTAGATGGTGTATTTACTACCTCCCACCTTCTTCCCTATAATCTTAGGTATATTCTCAATCAATCATGGGTTAAAAATTCTAGGTTTGAAAGCAATATCAGGGGTTAATGCCAGCTCAAACTTATACATGGCATAAATAAGGCTCTAGTGTAGGGGAAGAGGTTTTTCCCCCAACAGGACTTTCTGAACCAAGTCCTCAAGGAACAAAAATATCCAGTAGTAGAAATTGATTTTTGTGTTATGCCTGAAATGATTGAGCAATGGAAAAAGATAAGTATGAAATCTCTTATATCTTCCTTCTAGGGTAACATACCTCATTAGGACTTCAGCGACCCTCTTCCAGACTCCTGGGAGGTCCTCTCTATTGAATCCAGTCTGAAGCCTATTCATCATTTCATCCTTATACAAGAACTTCTTCATGTCTTCACTGTAGTTCTCCTTCACTCTCTTTGGGATCCTAGCACCTTCCATGTTGAGACCCATGAGCTCAACAATCAACTCCTCCATCACCCTGGAAGAGATACCATAGATATACACCACCCCCACCTTCCAAGAATCTACAAACTCTCTAGATAAGATCATGTCATAGCCATTCATCATCTCAATGTCCTATGTGAAGTTTCCTCTCTGTAATATCCCCCAAAATTCCTCATCTTCCAAGATTTATTCATACCCAGATGGTTCCATTTGATTGAGATCACCACCCATTTTACTATTCTCAAAGTTGTTACCACCCTTGCTGCTAGAAACAATGCTGAGAATGATCCAGAAGGAGATGTATCTGAAAACATAAATGAGGGGTTTGAGTCTTTCCAGGTTATGATTCATGATAGTCAAGAAGTTGAGTTACTTTGTGTGATAAGACCCTTGCTCTGCTTGGGCATTCATTTCATTAATTTGAATTTGTGTCCTCATTATAATTTAGATCTTTGAACTGCTCCAGGACTTTATCTCCAAGCCTACACTTTATAACATCATTAATCTTACAACCTATGTTGGCTAAGGCATCAACTTTAGTGTTTCCTTCCCTAAATATATGAAGATACTTGATATTTTCCATGTCTCTCAAATTGTTCTTGCTTAATTTAATAATGTCCTTGATCAACTAATTTGGGTTGGCCTTCGAATTTAACATGTCTAGGACATTCTTGGAGTCCCCTTCCATAATCAATTTTCTTTATCCCAAGCTCCTTAGCCATGCAAATTCCTTGGTAGGTTGTGTAATCCTACGCAAGTTGTTAGTATGAATACCCAAGTTCCCAACACCCTTCCACCACTATCTCTTACTATCCCACCCCTTCTTGCCTAAGCTGGGTTTCCTTTGGAGGCCCCATCAAAGTTGAGTTTAAGCCATCCAGAGTCGGGGGACCCATTTGGTATTCCTTCTTCTGGTTTTCTTACTTTGGTCAGCCTGAGTGAGCTTTTCACTCAACCCCCAATTTGTAGCTATAAGCTTTTATAGACTAGTAGGGTTATGGTTGGGAGCTTTGATCTCATAAACTTTGACATTTTTAGTGATTCTTTGCTTGATGACTTGAGCAGTGACTTTCCATTTTCTCTTTTCCTCTCTAAAAATCCTATTATTTCTTTCTCCCCAAATCCCCTAGCTGACATAAAGAAGAGACTTCCACCATAGCTCCTTAATAAGGGGGTGGTTGTAAGGCAAAGCCCAACTTTTTGACACTTTCTTGATTTTTTCCTACCAAGTCCAACTGAGGAGGAAATTAATCATAATTTCTTGTTTGATTTTCCATGTGTAGCAACAGTGGAAAAGTAAATGGTCCACACTTTCTTCTGCTTCTTCACATAGGATACATCTATTGGCCATTTGGAATCCTCTCTTTTGTAGATTATCCACTCTAAGAATCTTATAGTGATTAGCAGTCCACCAGAAGAACTTAACTTTTGATATAGAATTGTTTTCCCAAATAGGTATCCAATTGAAGTCCTCCCATATGGTCTTTTCTAAACTGCTATACCCAGACTTGACTATGTATTTACTTGTTTTGTCTTCCTTCCAAACTAACTAATCCTCTAAGAACTTCCTATGAAATCTATGATTCTTGAGGATATTTAACAAAGTTTCAGCCACTGTGTTAAGAGGGTGTTCAAAGTTAGAAATATTAAAATTCCAAGTTTCCTTACAATCATTCAATCTCCAGTAATTATAGATTTTGTCCCCAAATCTGCTATAGAGAGTGCTTTTGATAGCTGAGCAAATATGATGATAATCTAGAGGAGGCAAGGCTATCCAAGGGTCCTCCCAATATCTAACTCTGCTTCCTTTTCCCATATTCTAGAAAAGGCCTTCTATGAGCATACTCCTATTTTTTACTATGTTATTCCAAATAGAGGACTCCCCTGGGAGAATAGGGGAGTGCAAAAGGGTGGTTCCTTCAGTATTATTGAGATACTTAGCCTTCATAATTTTTGTCCACTCATTATCATCAGAGATAAGTCTCCACCCAATTTTAGCCAATAAGGCCTTGTTGAGAACAAACAACTTCCTGACCCCAAGCCCTCCTCTAATTTTGGGGGTGCAGACTATATCCCAAGAAACTAAGGACAATCTCTCTTTTTCCTCAATTCTACTCCATAGGAATCTTCTCTGGATTTGTTCAATTCTATCAGCAATGGATCTTGGTAACTTGAATAGGGATAAGAGATAAACCAGAGTGTTTTGCAAATAGGCCTGGAGGAGCTAAAGCTTACCCCCATGGCTTAGAAGGGAACCTTTTCAAGAAGAAAGTTTTCTCTAAATTTTCTCAATTATAGTATTCTAGTAGAGTTTAGGGAGCTTACTCAAAGCTAGAGGCATTCTAAGACAGGTCTCCAACATTTCTTTAATCTTGCAACCTAAGACATTAGCAATTTGGTTCTGCAATTTAGGAATAGTGTTGAAAAAAAAATACCACTTTTTTCAAAGTTTATCCTTTGCCCTGAAACCATAGAAAAATGATTTAGAGTGTTCTTCCATTCCTTGGATTACCTAAGAGTGGCTTCCCCTAGTAAAATAGTATCATCCACAAATTATTGGTGAGAAGAAGGATGCAACTTAGTAGCAGGTTTGAACCTAGACAATTTGTTATGTTAGAAATGAAAGCAACACTACTTCAATGGAAATCTGATTCAATATAAATTTCAGCAATCTTTAACTGTGTTATTAATGGAGATTGTAACACAGAAACAAAACTATGCTTCACAAAAATGCAAAATTAGAAATATGAACACATAACACAATGTTTATCGTGGAGAAAACCCTTTCAGGTAAAAAACTCCACATAGGAAAGAGGCCCAATGTTTGTATTAATTTGAAAATAATTTACAATACAACAACACTTCAACTCTCTCCACTAGTCTTCAATCTAATAGTATTCCGGCAGCACCTGAGTACCTAAAATTTGTATTGCAGCAACTAATACATGGAAAATACTTATAGAAACATTTTCTAACTCATCTTAGGCATTCACCTTCTCTCTCCTAAGATTCTCCAACTTGTAAACATTAATTACCATCTTAAAAGCATCTTACTCTTGTCCAAAAATAGCCATGCAAAGATTGGGTGCCCAAGACTAAATCTAGCATCTTACAACATCTTAAGATGCATCATAACCATTATAGATTCCAAAAAAGAGTATCTTTCCAAGATAGAAACCTTGGGCTAAATATAGCAAATGTACAACTAACATATCCGTCATAGAATCTCAGAATCTTATGACAACTTGCAGCTGTCATAGATTCACTTACCAAACATTATGATAGTTGTCATACATGCCAAAAATAGTATATTCCTCAAGGGAGTATGCCTACCCTCATTTACTTTGATTTTTTACATTTACCAACCGTAAATGTCACTCCATAACTGTCATCGGTAACTCTGAAATTACAACTATCAATGAGACTACCTCATTCCCTTATGGATAATTAAAAATAATAAATGGAATAAAATACAATATTGGAATTTACAATGTTAATGGCACCTTATTCCAACATTCTCCCACTTGACATTATACATTGTAAATCAACCCATAGGAAAACAAATGAAAAATAATTAGGCACTAGAAACAAGGCCCATGGCCTCTCTGCACCATACAAACTTCTCTATGCTCACAGGCTTGGTCAATGAATCTGCAACATTCTCCTGAGTGTCTATCTTCTTCAGTTCAATCTCTCTATTTGCAACCAACTCTCAAACAAAGTGATACTGAACATCAACATGCTTAGTCCAAGCATGATACATGGGATTCTTGGCCAAACAGATAGCACTCTGGCTATCACAACCAATCTGAATGATCTTGCAGTCAAAACCAATACCTGTACACAATCTCCTCAACCAAACTACCTCCTTAAAGACATGAGTATCAGCCATATACTCTGCTTCTGTGGTGGACAAAGAAACTATGGGCTACCTCTTACTCATCCAACTCACTGCACCTCCAAACAAAGTAAACACATAACCACTAGTGGACATTCGACTATCCAAGTCACCTGCCCAATCTGCATCAACAAAACCCTATATGTCCAAAGATAGCCACTAGTGGACATTCGACTATCCAAGTCACCTGCCTAATCTACATCAACAAAACCCTGTATGTCTAAAGATTTATCAGCACTATCAATACTAGAATAAACCAAACAATGGTTAGGAGTACCTGCAAGATATTTAAACACCCTCTTCGCATAATTCCAATGTTGTTTACCAGGGTTAGACATAAATCTACTCAAAACTCCCACTGCTTGGGCAATATCTGGTCTAGTGCAAACCATTGCATACATCAAACTCCCTACAACACTAGCATATGGCATATTAGACATATCCTCAAGATCATCCTCAGTCTTTGGACACATATCTAATGAAAGCTTAGTACTAATGGCTAAAGGAACTCTAACTGGGTTACAGTCCTACAAACTAAACCTCTACACAATAGTATTCACATACTTACTTTGTGACAACCAAAGCTTTCAATTAACTCTGTCCCTCCTGATCTCCATTCCCAGAATATACCTTGCAACACCAAGATCCTTCATGTCAAATGCACTTGAAAGTTGGGCTTTAAGCTCACTAACCATACGCTTAGTATTGCTAAAAAATAACATGCCATCAACATAAAAAGCAATAACCAATATAGAATCATCAACACAATGATCCTCCTTGCTTCTAACAAAACCCAATTTCAAAACAAATGAATCAAACTTTTGATACCACAGTCTAAGGGACTGTTTTAGACCATAAAGAGACCTCTTTAACCTATAAACCCAATGTTCTTTTCCTTTTACCTCAAAACCTGTAGGCTGTTGCATATAAATTTCTTCTTCAAGATCTCCATCCAAGAATGCAATCTTAACATCCATTTGCTCAATCTCCCAATCATAAGCTGCAACAATGGACAAGAGAAATCTAATAGAAGTCAATTTAGAAATAGGAGAGAATATCTCACCAAAATCAACTCCCTCTCTGGGAGTAGCCCTTGGCTACCAATCTAGCCTTGTACTTCTCCAATGACTCGTCTGCTCCAAACTTCTTCTTGAAGACCCACTTACATCCTTGGCCTTTCTTCCTTTGGACAAATGAATAAGATCCTAGGTGTTACAAGAGTCTAAAGCCATCATCTCCTCCTACATGGCTAGCTGCCAAGACTCACTATCATCTGTAGAAATAGCTTCCCTGTAGGATCTAGGTTCATCGTTAGTACTCAATAAAGCATATACACAACAAAAATCTGGTTGGCTATACCTGTTAACTAGATTTCGTTGTCTTGTGGATTTCCTCAAGGGTGGAGTAAGAGACTCTACTCATTCTTATGCATGATCATCTGCGTCAACTTCTTCTGTAACAACAGACTCATCTTCATCAGAACTACTTGAATCTTCTTCTTCTTCTTCACCCCCAATCCATCATTCTATTCTTCCTAAGGTGCATCTTGCTGCTCTAAATCAAAGTGCATCCTCTTTACCTTTTCATCTTTTTCTTTTGGCTGCTCAGGTTCAAAAATAGCTCTAAATTCCCTGAAAATAACATCTCTAGAAAAGATAATCTTGCAGGTTAGTGGATTCTAAAGCTTATAACCTTTGACATTGTCACCATATCCAATGAATGTACACTTTTTAGCCTTTTGATCCAACTTAGATCACTTTTCCTTCGGCACGTGAACAAAAGCCTCACAGCCACAAACCCTTAAATGTGAAATAGAAGGTTTCTTACCTATCCACACTTCATAAGGTGTCAAATCAAGAGCCTTACAAGGAGATCTATTTATCAAGTAGCAAGCAATACACACAGCCTCTACCCAAAAGCATTTATCCAATTGTGCATCAGTAAGCATACTTCTGGCCCTTTCCATAATTGTTTGGTTCATCTTTTCTGCAACACCATTCTGTTGTGGTGTATATGAAGTTGTCTTTTGTCTGATTATACCTGCATGTTTGCAAAACTCATCAAATTCCTTAGAACAATATTCCCCTCCATTGTTAGATCTTAATATTTTTATCTTTAAACCTGATTGGTTCTCTACTAAGACTTTGAATTCCGTAAACTTAGTGAAAACTCTAGATTTATGCTTCATAAAATAAATCCATGTAAATCTAGATACATCATCAATGAAGGTTACAAAATAACAAGATTTTCTGATAGATTCATTATCCACAGGTCCAAACACATCCATATGAATAATTTCTAACTTCTCTTTTACTCTATTGCTTCTTGAAGGAAATAATTTTATATTTTTTTTACCAAACACACAATGCTCACAGAAATCAAAGTGCTCATCAGAATAGGAGAAACCATCCAACAAATTTTTATTCTTAATAGTTTTTAATACATTATTGCTTGTGTGGCCTAATCTACAGTGCCATAGCATACATGTATTTTCAGTATTAGCCTCAGATACATAAGAGGCATTATAAACTATAGTGGCTTCAAGCTTGAACAAGCTTCTGAATCTCTTCCCCTTCGCTACCACCAAGTTCCCTCTCACTAATCTGCAGCCATGCTTGTTAAATGTCACATGCATTCCCAAATCATTCAACTTCGAAACTGAAATTAGATTTCTAGCTAATTCAGGAACATGCAAAACACTAGGGAGGGTTTTAATTCTCCCATCACTGAAACACAACAATACCTTTCCTTTCCCAACAATCAGATATGTAGAGTTGTCACCAAGGTAGATATTACCTCCATCATACTCTTCATATGAGGAGAACCATTCCTTATACGGAGTCATATGAAATGAGCATCATGAGTCAACCAACCAGTGATCATTAGAAACAAGATTACATGTAGAAAGTAAAACTTATTCACTTGCATTCAAGGACTTATCTGAAGCACTCTCCCACTATTTCTTGGGGTTTTTGCACTCCTTCTTCACATGTCCCCTTTTACTGCAATTCCAACACTTAACTCTATTCTTTTTACTAGGAGTCTTAGATCAACCCTTGGACTTGTCCTTAGCCCCTTTCTGATCTCCTTTAGGTCCTCTTTCCTTAGACCTTCCCCAAACACTGAGAGCATCCCCTGAACTATCCAAACTCTTCTTCCTCAATTCCTGTGACAGTAGCACTGAAACAGGAGCATCCAACTTTAGATCTGCGAGGTTAGCTATGATAGAAAGGATAACATTCTCCCAAGACTTAGGTAAAGAACAAAGAAGTAAGATACATTTATCTTCCTCACTAACCTCAACATCTACTGAATCAAGTTGACTCACTAACAAATTAAAAGAATTTAAATGCTCTGCAACTGATTCACCTTCTCACATTTTCATGGAAAACAATTTTCTTTTTAAATAAAGTTTGTTTACCATACTCTTGGCTTGATAGATCTCACCCAACCATTTCTATAACTTGTATGCAGTCTCTTCCTTTGCGACATTCAACAGGACAGGGTCTGAAAGACACAATCGGATGGTTCCCCGTGCCTTCTTATCCAGTCTATCCCACTCATCTTGAGAGACATCGTCAGGTTTCTTCTCTTTTTGAATATCTAACCATTGGTTTCTTTCTTCCAACAAATCTTCCATTTTCAGCTTCCACAACTCATACCCCATTCTGTTGAACTTCTCAATGTCCATTTGAGAGGTTAATGCAACGGTAGATGCAGCCATAATAATAACACAAGATCTGCAAAACAAATGCAACCAAATCTCCCAGTGTAGCTACAACTTCCACACTACCACCCAAGAGTCAAAGTTGGCTAGACTCTGATACCAAATGTTAAAAATGAAAGCAACACTACTTCAATGGAAATTTGATTCAATATAAATTTCAGCAATCTTTAACTGTGTGTTATTAATGGAGATTGTAACACAGAAACAAAACTATGCTTCACAAAAATGCAAAATTAGAAATATGAACACATAACACAATGTTTATTGTGGAGAAAACCCCTTCAAGTAAAAAACTCCACATAGGAAAGAGGCCCAATGTTTGTATTAATCTGAAAATGATTTACAATACAACAACACTTCAACTCTCTCCACCAGTCTTCAATCTGATAGCATTCTGGCAGCACCTGAGTACCTAAAATCTATATTGCAGCAACTAATATATGGAAAATACTTCTAGAAACATTTTCTAACTCATCTTAGGCATTCACCTTCTCTCTCCTAAGATTCTCCAACCTGTAAACATTAATTACCATCTTACAAGCATCTTACACTTGTCCAAAAATAGCCATGCAAAGATTGGGTGCCCAAGACTAAATCTGGCCTCTTATAGCATCTTATGACACGTCATAACCATCATATATTCCACAAAAGAGTATCTTTCCAAGATAGAAACCTTCAGCTAAATATAGCAAATATACAACTAACCTATCTGTCATATGCATCATAGAATCTCAGAATCTTATGACAACTTGCAGTTGTCATAGATTCACTTACCAAACATTATGATAGTTGTCATACATGCCAAAAATAGTATATTCCTCAATGGAGCATGCCTACCCTCATTTATTTTGAGTTTTTACATTTGCCAACTGTAAATGTCACTCCATAACTGTCGCTGGTAACTCTAAAATTACAACTGTCAATGAGACTACCTCATTCCCTTATGGGTAATTACAAATAACAAATAATAAATGGAATAAAATACAATAATTGAATTTACAAGGTTAATGGCACCTTATTCCAACATGTTAGTCCTAATTTTGTTCTCAATGGTTCTTCCTAGAACGTTGGCCATAATGATGAACAAATAGGGGGAAAGAGGGTCCCCTTGTCTAAGGCCCCTGTTGGCCTTGGAGTGTCCTTTGGGAGATCCATTGATCAAAATAGAGTAGGTGGGGTTGTTGTAGAAGTTACTCATCATACTTATGACTTTCTCCTAAAAGCTGAACCAGAGGAGAATTTTTTCCAAGAATTTCCAAGAGACCATATCATAGGCTTTTGAAATGCCTAATTTTAGAATCATACTTTCTTTTTTTCATTTTTACCATAGAGTGTATGTTCTCATGAATAGTGATGATAGCATTAGTGATTTGTTTGCCTGAGACAAAACCTTTTTGATTTGGGTGAATAATTCTTTCTAGCAAAGGTTGCATTCTAAACACTAGCATCTTCGTGAATATTTTGTAAAGAGTGTTGCATAGGATGATAGGTCTAAATTCAGACATTCTATTTGCTCCTTCCCTTTTAGGAATGAGAACTATAAAGATGTTATTTATCTCCTTTAGAACTCTACCTCTTTTGAAGGACTCTTTAACAGTAGTTGTTGTCTTTTTTTATTATATCCCAATAAGTCTAGAAAAAAATAGGAGGAAAATCGTTCGGTCCTAGGGCTTTATAAGGGTCCATGGAGAAGACAACCTCTTTCACCTCTTCCTCTGAACCCTCCTTTTCTAAATAGATATTATCATCCCTAGACAGAGTGCTCGGAATAACCTCCAACAAATGTGAAAGCATTTTGTCCCCTTTAGGAACCTGAGGCCCCGCCCCATTGAGAAGACCCTCGAAATACTTTACCCCTTCAACTCTGATCTAGCTTTCATCTTTAATAACATTCCCATTATCAAGAATAATTTCAGTGATCCTATTTTTTTCCTATACTTCATTGTCGACCAATGGAAGAACTTGGTATTTTTATCTCTCTTTTAACCATTGTATTCTAGATCTTTGCTTCCAATATGTCTCTTCACTTTCAATAATGTTGTGTAATTCACTAAGTAAGGCCTTTTTGGTCATACTATCTTCTTGAGTGAATATTCCCTTATCCATTTCCTCTTGAATCTTCTGAAGTTTGGCTCTGACCTTCTACTGCCGCTTAAAAATATTTCCAAAGGAATTCCTATTCCATCCTTTTAGCTAGTTTTTGATATGCTTGAGTTTCTAAATGGCTCTCAACATGCCAGATCCATCAACTCTTTGATTCCACCAATAGGAGATCAATTGTTGCAAGTCAGTATGTTTAGTCCACATGGCTTCGAATCTGAAGGGGAAGCTGGCTTTCATAGGTTCAGGATTCCAATAGAGGATTAGAGGAGTGTGATCCGACCCAAATCCAAGGAGGTTGTTGAGCTTACTTTTTTTGCTATATCCCAGTCGATAGAGACTTAGAATCTATCTAATCTTACTTGAATCAGTTTGTCTCCCTCTCTCTTATTAGACCAGGTATAGTTGAAGCCTTCCAGATCTAAATCTACTAAGCCACCTTGGTGTAGAAAGTTGTCCAAGTCTATCATATTATCTAAGAAGTCCATGACCCCCCTAGTTTGTCTAAGGGGTATAAGGGAGAGTTGAAGTCTCATGCCACCATCCATTTCAAACTCTGCCAATTGGTTTTCACGTCTATGAGATCATCCCAACAATTTCTTCTTTGAACAAAATTATTTGGGGCGTAGATATTAGTTAAGGTCTAAGCCACATTGTTGTTGATGATCTTGAATTTAATATTAATGGTTCTTTTGCTACTACTAATGAGCCATCCCTGTAAATACTGATCCTTCCACATGGTGGCAAGACCACCCGACACCCCCTCTGCCCTGATAGCCACATGGTTCGTAAAAGGCCAAATGAATTTAGATATAATAGTATATGATATGTTGATGAATAATTGTTTGAGTTAATGATTGTTTATAGAATGTGATAGTAATTTCTGTTAATTATGGTACTTTGTGATGTGTAAATACTGTATGGAGAAAACTAACCCCTATATAGCAAGTAAGCAATTACCTGTGGCAAAGGTCGTCTGTCAACCCACAACAAAGGAAGTGTTTACCTATAGTTGAGAATACAATAGCCCACAACCAAAGGAGAAGGATCCTGAACCAAGTGGGAATGGTTTAACCATAACTCCTCCCACTCCTCAATGGTTTTATCTTCAATAGTTAAGATAGTCATAAAGATTAAGAGAAGTTTAGATCATAGTTTGTGATTAATCCAATAATGTTATGTTTTCATTTATGTCTATCTTTATAGTGAAGAATAAGAATCATAGGACTCTGATATCTGGATTATCTTTGTAATAGTTAGTTTCCTACTTCTGATCTAATTAGAATAATAATAATAAAGTCTTCTTCCTATGTTTGTGGGAAGAATGAACAAGTGTAGGATAGTTGTTTATAAGTTTAATTCAAATAGGAGATTCAGATCCTATCTATATATTATAGATTTTATATATGATAGGGAGAAGCTAAAGAGATTTTGTGTTGTTAGTTCTTTTTTTTGTATAACATCTTACAGAAATTCAATAAAGAATATAGATTTAAATTCAGTCAATGAGTAGTTGATACAATTAAAGACCTGAGTTAGATTCTATAAAGTTAAAGTAACTCAAGCAAGGGCCACTTGAGGTAACTGTAGTTCTCCTATTAGTTTATATTGTTAGTTTGTTAAGTTATTATGATTTATTGAATTAGGGAATATTAAAGGTGACCATTGATTTAGTATATAGATTGTTTTCTATTGTGATTAAGTTATTTCATGAATAATCCTTTAGGTAGCTAAATATAGTTTTGATTGAAGCAATTATTTTTTATTCCTTAACAGAATTACCTATCCATGGCAACCATTGGTCTTTGCAAATTAGAATTTGTTTTCTTCTTCATAGTTTGTTTATATGCACAACTTCTAGGATAAACTCAAGAATCCTTGACTATACATATAGTACATGTACCATCCAAGAAGAATATGATTCCTTGGTTTGATATATTGAAATGTAACACATTATAGCCATTAGGTTTTTTTGGTAAAGGATTTGTAGGTCCATTGGTTTGATTGCATGCCCCTTCTGCATCAATTTATTGGTCAATAATGGAGTTAGACATTTTTTAAGTCGTTGTTAGGGATGGTGATAAGGTTTAGAATTTTTGAGTTCTTTTGATTAGTTTTTGCATTTTCTTTCTTAGTATATAGGATTTCTTTTCTCAGCAATTAGGATTACTAAAACATTCAATCCATTTTTGAACTATCCACCAACATTGTGTAGGAAAAGAGCTATTAGCTCAAGCATCATTGCATACAGCAATAGAGAGACTAGTTAGGGAGATTTCCTCCATCAAATATAATAGAAGAAGGGGAAGACCACTTTGAAATACCCCTCAAACCAGAGGATGCCATAGAATTGGAAGACATCTCCACTTGGCATCACACAATTGTGGAAGAAGTAGTAGAGAATCTAACCAGGCTAGTTACATTTGCATTTCCTATCATAGACCAAGCATAAGATGATACCCTGAAGAATATACCTCCTTCAACTCTTCCAAACTTTCATGGGTTAATCATTGAGGACCCAGATACATTCATGTTTGAGTTTAATGTCCTTTGTAGAAGCTATGACTACACTACAGATGAATACAAACTAAAATTCTTTCCAGCCACCCTCAAAGATGCAGCCTTGTGATGGTTCATGGGGCTAGGTCAAAATTTAGTAACAAACTAGGGTACCATGAAAGAAATTTTTTTATAAGGATACTAGGACTATTGTCATGGAAGGGTTATGAAGGGAGATGACATCTTTAGGATGTCACAAAAAAAGGATGAACCCCTTGAAGACTATGTTGAGAGGTTTCAGTTTTGCCTCAAAAAGTCACGCTAGAATTGACTCTCTCTAGAGTCACTCAAATTTGTATTCTTGAGGGGTGTGAGTGAATAATGTATGGATGCATTGAATCTAATTGGAATAGGGTACATCTCTTAACTTGGATTTGATGAAATCTACCAAATCTGTAGGAACTATTCATGCTCAACCCTGAAAAAAATAGAGGCTCTAGAGCTATGTCTTCTACAAAAACATATACAACATTGTTTGGTTTTTGATGTTGAATCCATTAAATTAGGGAGGTTGTAATCCTAATTTCACTTGATTAGTTGTTTTCTCTAATCATGTTCAACTCATTATTTTCAAATAGGAAAAAGAGTTGATCCTCCTTTGTTAGAGATATATCAATTCTTTGACAAGCCTAGGTTCTTGGTTGTGAAACTCCTCTCATTGTCTTGGCTAATTTTCTTGTTGAATCAACCTCAAGATTCTATCTTGTTCTTGGGCCATCTCTTTATTTTCTTCTAGTTGTTTGGGGAGGTTTTCTCTAATTTCCTCCATGATTAATTCTATCCAGTCTTCCCTGTCACCAAGGCACATTGAGTGCTTAGTAGATAAGATGGATGTTTTAATTTGATCAAATTTTTGATTTGATGTTGCTGTTGTGTTGAGTTTTTATGCCTCATTATGAGACCAAGGGCTTCTTTTTTGTTTGAAAATATTGAAATTTGAATATTTTCATTGTATGCCTCATGATGAAATCATGGGCTTAAATTTTTTCAGTTTTTGAATGTTTAAAATGAGTTTCTAGATGAAATTATTCTAAGTGAGTGCAAGCAATTTTTTATTCTTTTTATAAATTTTGTGATGTTCTAATCCCTATGAAAAGAAATATGTATGCAATTCAATATGGCTTTCCTAATGCAATGTGACTATGTTTTTGTGTTTTCAAGATTTTAGTTCTAATATAATCAATCAAATTTCCAACTATACTCTAAGCAAAACAATAAATTTAATCTAAGAAAAGTAAGTAACTCTATTCTAACTCTATTCTATCAAGAGAAATAAAAATAATGTTTACTTCCTCAAGAGTAAGATCTGAGTTAATTACTAAGAAAAAATAAATAACTTGTTTGATAATGAGTGCCAATACGAGGATATGTTCTCAAAGGTCTTGTAGAAACCATCTCCTTATCTACGGTACCAAGGTCCTCCTCTTAACAATAGGGATAAAAATAGGGATGTGAGGAAATAAAAAATGGCTTAGAAGAAATAATAAATTTGAAGGTAAAAGGCTCTCTAGGTCCTATATGAGCATAAAAATCCTAAGAGGAAGAAACTCTGCATAATATTGAAGAACATAAGAATGCATGAAAACTACCTCCTCCAAAGGAAATTCTAACTCTAAATTCTTGAAATAAAAAGGATCTCAAAGTCCTGTGCAATAATTTTGAATCTTCTATCCTATTCTAAGCTAAAAGATTCAAAGATTTTAAGATGTTATGAGATATAAAAATGAGGAATGAAGGGGTATTTATAGGTATAAATGAGAGGGAAGAGATGAAGAAATAATAATGAAAGAATTAGTTAAATAAAAAAAAATGGGAAAGTTTACTAAGAATGGATGCGAAGATAAGAGGGAAACAAGAAGAAAACTAGAGAAGACTAAAGAAAACTAAAAGAAAACAAGAGAGAATTTGGAAACATATTTGAGGAGATAAGCTTTGATCAATAGTTTGAAATGGAAAGAAAGTGAGAAGAGGATAAGTTATCATGGAAAAATGCAAGCAAAAATGAGCTAAAAAACCAAGAAGAAAAGATAGAACTAAAATTTATTTCACACATCCAAAAATGATAGGGTCACCCCTTTCAAGAAGTGGTTCATGCCTTTTTCTATGGTTGGTCACTTTCCCGTGACCCTACAACTTAAGGATAGGTTTCTTGGGTGAACCTATAGGTAAACTAAGTGACCCTCCTAAAGAGTATCTGAAAGGCTTGATGAAAGGAAATAAAGAATTAAAAGAACAAAATGAAGGCAAGGAAAGAGGAGAAAAGAGAAAAAATAACAAGCACACATCACCAAAAATGAAGCTAATAAGAGGATGTTAATTTATTTTTACATGGCCATGATTAGGAACCTCTTTATCATCATTGGATTTCCATGTAGGCCAATGTATGATTTTGGTACTTACAAAACCATATCACTTTACAATCAAGGTGGAAGAAAAGTTTAATAGGAGGTTTGGAAGTAGGTAGAACTAGAAGAGAGGAAGAGAAGAAAGATCCCAAAAAGAAAGATCATAATGCAATGATAAAAGACCATTTAGGGAGGAAAGGAAGACTGATAGCACATACCATAAAGACAATAGTATATATTACAATAAAAGAGGAAGTAGTAATATCTACCACAAAGATATGGATGATAGTGATTTCTACCACAAAGGTAGGGAAGACAAAAATGCATACTATAGTGATAGATATTAGAGAGGTAGAGGATTATAGGAAAGAAATGAGGGAATATCATTCAAAGGAATATGTTTTAAGTGTGGAGAAGAAGGGAATTGAGCATTCAAATATTCTCAAGGTGAAGGGAAGAGAGTCAAAAGTAGTGCAAGAGCTATATTTGTTGATGACAAATCCAAGAGATACTATGAATTAGAGAATGACCTCAAATATAGAGAATCACTTGTCATGAGAAGGGCTTTGTTGAAATGCTATGATGACTTGAAGAATCGATACAAAGAAAGAACTTGTTCAAAACTAGATGCAAGGTAGGAGGTAAGTGTTGTAATGTTATTATTGATAGTGGTAATACTGATAACCTAGTATCTTAAGAGATGGTTGATAAATTGAAATTGAAGAGATTGAAACACCCAAGTACATATAATATTTCTTGGCTATAGAAGGAACATAAGGTGATGGTCAATGAACAATGTTTGGTGAAATTGAAAATAGGTACATATCATGATGAAGTCTTGTGTGATATAATGTTGATGGATGTATGTCATATGTTTTTTGGGACAACATCAAAAATATGATAGGGGTGCTATACACAATGGAAGATCAAATAATTGAACTATAATAAAGGATGGTCAAAGACATAAATTAATACCATTGAAGAACAAAGAAGATCAAGTTTGTGTTAATGATGGAATGTGTTTGGTTGATGGGAGGATATTCTTAGATTTTTTGAGACATGTGAGTGTATGTTTTTTAGTGATTCCTAAGATATGCAGCATCACAAATATAAGGAATACCACTACAAGTTATGAGGAGTCGCCATAGGAGGAAATATCAAAATTACAGACAAATTATAAAGACATGTTAAAATTAGACATGTTAGATGGATTGCTACTAGTAAGGAGTATTAGTAATCATATGGATCTAATTCTAGGATATAGTTTGCTAAATAAAGCACCACATAGGATGACACTAGTAGAAAATGAAGAATTGAAGAGACAAGTGTAGGAGTTGTTATAATAAGGGTTGATCAAGGAAAGCTCAAGCCCATGTGTAGTACCCATACTAAATACACCCAAGAAGGATGGTGAGAAGAGGATGTGTACTAGTTCTAGAGAAATCAACAAGATCACGGTAAGTTATAATTCCTATTTCCAAGGATGGATGATGTAATGGACTATTTAAGTACAGCAAGGTAATTTAGAAAGGTTTATTTGAAGAGTGATTATCATTAGATCAAGACAATGGATGGAGATGAGTGGAAGAAAAAATTCAAAACTAATGAGGGATTGTTTGAGTGGTTGGTTATACCTTTTGGACTAACTAATGCACCGATTATATTTATGAGATTGATGAATGAGGTAATTAAGAAAATTTTGGGTAAGTTTGTGATTGTTTACCTAGATGGTATTGTAATTTGTATCAAGGCTATGGAAGATCGCCTAGAACATATCAGATTAGTGTTACAAACATTAATAGAGGAGAAATTACTAATCAATTTGAAGAAATGTAGCTTCATGAAGAAGAAGTTGGTATATTTGGGATTTGTGATCTCAACTAAAGATTTGAAGATTGATCTGGAGAAAGAGCAAATTTGGAGTGGCCTACACCAGCAAGTGTTGAAGAGGTAAGATCTTTTCATGGGTCAAAAAAGTATATTAGGAATTTTAATAGTATTTGTACATTGTTTCTTAAGTGGAGGATAGGAGAAAACAAGAGCTTTGAGTTGCTAAAGAAGGTAAAAAATATCATGTGTGTTAGCTTTACCAGACTTCAACAAAATATTCTAGGTTGATTATGATGCAAGTGAAAATGCAATTAGAGCTTTACTAAGCCAAGAAGGAAGACCAATAGTCTATTTTAGTGAGAAGTTGAATGATGCCGAAAGGAGATATTCACTCTACAACTAATATTTTTATACCATATTTCAAGGATTGAATAAATGGAAGAATTACTTGTTGCCCAAGGAATTTGTGTTCTATACTGATCAGCAAGCATTGCAATACTTGAACAATTAAGGTAAGTTGAACTAGAGACATATGCATTGGGTTCAATTTATGTAGAGTTAAACTTTTAAACTAAAACATAGGAGTGGAAAGTTAAATATGTTTGTTGATTCATCAAGTAGGAGACAAAATTTGTTGACAAAGATGAGAGTGGATGCTTTTGGTTTTGAAGAGCTAAAGTATTTGTATGAAGTTGATCCTAATTTTGCAAAGGCATGGAAAGCATGTGAGGAATCAATAAGAATGGATATGAATAGACAGATGGACTATTTGATCTAGAATAAGATGTTATTCAAGTATAATCAATGATGTATAGAAATAAACTTTCAATGAGGGAAAATTTGATTACAAAGAAAGAATTATAACACTTTAGTTGGACATTTTGGAGTAGATAAGATAGTCACCTTGGTGAGTGAGAACTATTTTTGGTCATAGATATACAAGGATGTAAGGAAATTTATTCAAGGTTGTAGAACTTGCCAATTTTCCAAAGGGAGAAGTCAAAATGTTGGTTTGTATTAACCCTTTCCATTACCAAAAAGACCTTAGCAGGATGTAAGTATGGATTTTGTATTAGGATTGGCAAGAAAAGAAAGGGTGATGATTCAATATTTGTAGTTGTGGATATATTTTCTAAGATGGTGCATTTCATCCCATGCAAAAAGAGAAATGATGTGGTACATATAGCTGGCCTACCTTTCTAAGAAGTTGTGAGATTGCATGATTTCCTAAAGAATATAGTTTTAGATAAGGATACAAAATTTGTTGGGTAGTTTCGAAGGACATTATGGAAGAAGATGAAGACAAATTTGAAATTTAGTTCATCATATCACCCATATCCTGATGGATGAACTAGAGTTTAGGCAACTTACTAAGGTGTCTAGTTGGAGATAAGATAGAAAATTGGGGCATGGTTCTATTATAGGAAGAGTTTGCATATAACAATTCAATAAATAGGAGTATGAGGAAAACACCATTTTGGATTGTATGTGATAGTAGTCCAAGGAATATATCAAAGTTAAGGGACATTATTAAGGAGTATAGGAGGAGAGTGAAGTTAGAATAATTTGTAGAGCACATAAAATAAGTACATGTAGAATTAAAGAGTCACTTGGAGAAGATGAATTAGATAGATATACAGAGAAAGCTGATAAGATAAGAAGAAACATAGAATTTATGGTTGAAGATGGAGTAATAGTATATGTCACGAAGGAAATATTTCTAGTTGAAACATATAATAAATTGAAGATGAAGAAGTTTGATCCTTGTACAATTGTGAAGAAATTTGATTTAGGAAATTACATATGAAGTATAGCTACTAGAAGGATTGGGCATATCTCTCCAATATTTAATAGTGTAGATCTATATCAATATCATGGAGAGTTAGGGGGTAGTAGCACCAAAGTATAATGGAAAGGCTTGATACTGTAATAGCAAGAGGAGATTACAAAAATATTGGACAATAGAATTTGAAAGGGCACCAAGAATAGGTAGTATTAAGAGTATTTTGTGAAGTGGAAAGGAAGGTCAAAATAAGACTGAGGTTAGATTTCTAGGGCTAGGGTAGACCATATTGGTTTCCCTCTAGTCATTAAAAAGTAAGGGACTCACTTTTCAAATAACCCTAGGTGTTTGATGCAAGAGCATCCTAGGGTGTAAGATAAATCTTGCATCAACCAAAAATATGTATGTTCACTTTTCTTATTTGTAGGTTTCTAGTCACTAGTCATTCACAGAAGACCCCATCACACATCACTGCAAATGTATATCAGGTCTTGTGTTTTGGAAAGTATGTTTTATAGTGATGCATCAATGTCATATCCACATTTTTAATTATTTAGATAACTAAAAAGATGTAGCATGGTTATTGAACATCTATCAGGCCAATAGGCTTACATAATTTCACTTTTTTCAACTATGCCATCCTTTTGGATGTTTGCACCAAAATTGAATTAATATAGAGACACATGGGACCCACTGGAACTTATTCTTATAATCGTATGAAAATATTTCATTTTGTTACCACCAAATTTAATTAAGGAACTTATTCACACACTTAGTTGACTGGATGTTTCAAGTTGCATAGAGGTTTGTACCACCTTATAGCTAATGCAGATCATTTCTTAGGCTTGAGACTAATATATAAGCATTGATCACAATAATTTGAAGGTATCAAGAAAAAATCTACAATATTTCAATAAGATTTGAAAGTTAGAGGGTGAGTTTGAGGATGGGAGTTTGAAATAGAATAAGAAATTAAGAAAGAGGATGAAGGTATAGAGAGTGCACAACATGTGGGAATGTATTGAAGTTTATGTGAATATTGTAATTTCATGTTTTGTAATTAAACAATTGCATCCTAGCATGTATGAATCCCATCGCCATAGATTGTAATCATTCATGACTATGAAATCAATAATGTTTGTGCTTTTGTTTCATTGTGTTTTTGATATGTGTGTTGTTTTCTTGTTCTCACTACATGGTTGGACAATCCTTCATTGGATCCTTTGTCCATGACTACATCACATATACACCTTGAGAATGTTATCTAAAATAAACTTAGTCTACTTTTCTCACAACTTTATATGCACCACAAATATTAAAGACAACCTAAACATATAAGACAAAGTAATCAATTAATATATAAGCTTGAAAATTCAATTCTACCTAGTTAAGTATACAAGTAGGTGACAAATACCTTCGTAATATATAAAGGGGAGGTTGGAAAATATAATTTTGGAATGGCACATATTTTTATTAGTGGAAAAAAAGTTTATTATAATCTAACCATGGTTGTGTTGCAAGTATGTGCCTAACTAGTGTTGTCATTGGTGTCAACTGTGCTCTTGTTTTGATGCTTTCTTGTAATGAGTTAGATGCTTTGTATTTGCCTATGTAAGTGTTGGAAATCTTGATATTGAGGATATTGAGAAAATTTGCTCCTTCGAAAGAAATAATATGTTGTCTATAGAAGAACAGTCAAACAGATTGCTTCGCATTTCCTGTAGAATAAATATCTTTATATGTGGATTGGAAGCTATTTAGAGGCATGTTTGAAGATGCTATGTTCCAAGTTTGAGCCTCCGGTATGAAGATTTGAGTGAGTAATGTTCACCAGAGTGGAAATAGCTTTTTCTATATATTTGGTAGTGACAGGGAGAATGTATTATACTCAGCATTCCTTTACATTAAAGTATTTTGATATGCAGTTCTAGAGTTAAGTTTGAAATGATTTTATGTGCCTTCAACTTGAATGGTTCGTGATCTGGTGGTCTGCAAGTGATCTTTTCCTTATGACAGTAGCTAGAAGTGTTGTTCATGTGCTCCCGTTTGAAGAATCTTCTTGATAGAGCAATTAGAGGTTGTGCAGTTGTTCTTGGTGATTTCAATGTGCTTGTGGATGTCTCTTGATCATGTTCCTACCTTTGGATTGGTCCGCAAAGAGAAACTTGGGTTGTAGATGAAGATTGTTCTTGAAAGTCTTATTGTGAACACTAGTCTTGGCCGACCTGGTTGCTTTCACTATTTGCGGAGATGCATTAAAGATTGTAGTAGCGTGTTGTGGCATGGAAGATTATATTTGAGTCCCAACTAAGGGATAGTGTGATCCACATACTGTGTTGGGTAGAAATTGATGAAGATCACAATGAAATGCAAAACCAAGATCTAACCCAAACCCAAGAAATCAAAACCCCAAAAGATCTAAAATAAAAAGTATGCAAAACATAACAATTTGACCTAGGGTTTGGAGATTCCTTGTTTGAAATGTAGGTTGCTCACAATCTGCAACATAATGATGAAGATGAAGATTTATGGATGAGAGGAAGATAGGTAGATTGATGGATGACGATGGATTTTGGTAGAGTAACGATGTTTAGAAGATTCATCTATGCCAAAATGGCTTGGTTGAGGGGTTTAAATAGACAAATATGAGAGAAAGGAGGGATAAACCTTCCAATTTGGTGAGTGACAATTGAATTGGAAAGTTGCTATGCAACTTGGGAGAGAAAGGTGGAAGGTAGATGAGTTCACTCAAGAGGGAAATAGCAAGTGAATCAAGTGATTTGGGAGATGAGTTGAGTGGTGGGTTGAGTTGAAAATGGAAGGTGGAAGAGTAATTAGAGAGATAGAAATGGAAAGTGATTTTAATTAATTAAAAAAAAAATTAATTAATTAAGTGGCATGCAGGAATAATTAAATGATAAATTAAATAAAATAAAATATTTATTTTATTTAATTTAAGAGGAAAGTGGACTAGATAAATAAATAAAATTTATTTATTTAATGATGTGAAGGGGATGGGGACAAATTAAATAAATGTTATATTTATTTAATTTAACTAGAGGAAAAAGCTAGATTAGGTTATAATATGGGTTGTGATGGCGACAAGGGTACCAAGGACAAAAATGCTACAAGATGCCTAACTGATGTGACATTGTGACAAGTGGACAGTTTTGGGTGTCTACATTTTGCCCCTCTTTGAGATGATGTTCGAGATAATGAGATTTGTGTCAAGCAACATCATTTCAAAGATGGATAGAAGAAAAAGATAGGATGAGGATGGAATGTTGATGCCGCCTTGAGAGGATAGGTGGGTTGGACAAACACGAGTAGGCTCTTGAAATGGAATGGATTGGTCGAAAAAGATTAGGGAAGGGATAGAAGAAAGGATGATGCGTTATGTTGCAATGAAAGTGAGCAACCATATGTTTGATTTAGCACAAGACATTATGCACCAGGGTATAAGAACCAAGGTGACGATGTGTCCCATGCCCCAGCATAATACAACCTTGTCTAGATACAAGATATGAATATTAGCTAGGAAGATACAAATGCAAATGCAAGATAAAAATGATAACACACACAAGCAAGAAAGCAAGCATGCACAAATGATACAAAAACAAACAAGGTATTGCCCCTATCAAGTTGTAAACTGAGGATTAATTGTTGATTGATTTATGATGATAGTGATAGTGCTATCATGGTGGGGAATGATATATCCCTAGAGCAACACAAGGATGATGATGATGATTAAATGATTGATTGACGATTGATTGGGTTTACAACAAGATTAGGATCAAGACTGAGGATTGTGATTGGATAATTTGACAAGCTTGATTAGCTTGATTGGTATGGATAAAGGATGACTTGCATTTGAGTTTATTGCTTCGACAATGAGATTGAAGAAGTGATAGATTGATGATTTGAAGCAGTGATTTTGATTTGGAAGAATTGTTTTGAAAGAGTGATGATTTGATGAAGATAGATGATGGAAGAAGATGATGAGAGAAGAAAGAGGAATATCACATGTGCCTGAATCTGGGCACTTCCTTCATACTCTAGACTACCTACATACCCGTATCCATAGGATCGAGGCACTTAATGATAGGAATGAGATGTAGTTCTGACTATGTTTTATTGATGGTGATGATGATTGATTTGATTGGGTTATTGATTGGATGACGAGATGAGATGGGATTGATTGGATTGATTTGATTGGATTTGATTTGATCTTGATGATTTGGACTAATGATTGGATTAATGATTTGATTTCTGATTTGATTTGAAGTTTGGCTTGATTCAATTTGATGATTTGATGTTGATGTGATGATTGGATTAGAAGAATTGATTTGATGAATTGATAGATTGACTTGATTCGATTTGATTGATTGAATGACTTTGATGATTGTTTGGATTTTATGATTTTTTGTATTTTGGGAATTTTTTTTTTTTGTATTTTTTCAAGACTTTTTATATTTTTTTTGGTATTTTTTCAGGGCTTTTTATGATTTTGTTGGATTTTTTCAGGGCTTTTTATGATTTTTTGGGATTTTTTCAAGGCTTCTTATGATTCTTTTGGTATTTTTTCAGGGCTTTTTATGATTTTTTTGGTATTTTGATATGTTTATGATTTACAATTTGTACAGCCTTTATGCAAAATGCCAATGACAAGAGAGAAAACCAAGTCTAGGTGCAAGAAAGGATATAGGATGGATTAGGATGAATGGATAAAAGGATGGGTGGTAAGGGATGGAAAGGAAGACTCATGATAAATGATTGAATAAGATGATAGGTGACATCGGATGTACGCATAAGAGAGCTAGGATGTGATCTCAAGGACTATGTCACATAGGAAATAACATGCCCCATTCTAGGTGCAATACTTAGGATTTTTCATGACAACGCTTATGACTATAGGATAGTGATAAGATTGGGTTGATGACAATGGGATTATGATAGGATGATAGGATGGATTGGAAGTGATAAGGTACATCAAGAGTTTTTTCCAAGCATGTTTCAACATTTTGTCCCCAATCTTTATCAAGATCAAGAAGAGGAAGGATGAATGGTCTCAGTAGGGTGGGTGTATAAATGTAATGGATAAGTATGCTAGGAAATGGTATGGTAGGATATGATAGGATGGGAAATGATAGGTAGGATGAGACAAGGTGCCCCCAAGTGTAGGTGACATAGAATATCAACTTATGCATGATGCCTGTTTGCCAGGTTTTCATCATGGTACTTATCCAGGGAGCCTGTTTGCTAGGTTTTCACCATTGGACGAAGGGATTTCTATTTACTTTTTTTTTCATTTTTTTAATTTTTATTTATTTTTTTTTTTTTATATTTTGACTTTTTTGATAAGATAGGTGGAGGTGGATATGGATGGAAGGGACTCAATTGTCTAGTTCCATGGTAGTCCTACTAGATGGATGTCGTCGCAATGGACCATGTCGAAGTATGCTCATTAGATGTTGGTAACCTGAAAGATGGATTAGGTATATAGTGGATTATGAAACAGTGCGATAGTGGATTATGAAAGGTACGATAGTGGATTATGAAAGGTGCGATAGTGGATCATGATGTGGATTATGAAGGGAAATAGTGGATTATGGATCATGTAGGACTTATGGATGGAGGGTTTATGCAAAAGCATGGACCATAGGAACGTGATGTGGTAGATATGTAGGATAATAAATGAAAGGTGGGGAGATGGAGGTATGTGGAAATGTTGTGTGATGGAAAGGAATCATGACCAACAGTTGTACACACCATCATAAATGTTGAAGGTTTTGGTTGGATGATGGTGTAGGAAGCAAAGGTGTTGTTTTCTTAGGAGATGGTCGATTTAAGCATTGTGGTAGCCACATGGACTTAGTGTTTTTATGATTTTTGTTTTTCATGTGGGATGGAGGAACTTGAGACTTTTGGATGGAATGGATGGAAGAGGAGAAAGTGGATGGTTGGGATTCTTGAGAGGTGGATGCCTCATTTGACTTGATGGCTTGTTTCTTAGGGATCCATTTTAGTTTTTGACTTTGCTTGTAGAGGTATGGGTTTGGACACATGTGGCTTTTGTGCAGCTTTTGAGGCTTGGAGACCCACACCTTTTTCATTTTTTCTTTAACATGTGTGGGTGTATGCATCTTTTGAGATGGATGTTTCTTTGAATCTTGGCTTTTATGTCCTAAGGCATTAGGACTCTTAGGATTTTTTGCTTTATGTGTAGAGGCATCCAAATTTTTGCTTTGGAATTCCATGGGATGGATGGAAAGAGGGGAAGCTTCATGTTTAGACAATATGTACATTTGTTGGTCATGATTAGAATTTTTAGAGGGCTTATGGATGGATGGATAAGGTGTTGGAAGTAGTGGAGGTTGATTCGATGGAGGGATGTTAGGAGTTGGAAGCAACAGAGGCAGAGTGGATGGTGGGAGGTGTATGGTCACATGCTTTTGCAATTTGTAGGATGATGGAGGTGGAATGGCGGCATATGTTTTAGGAATATGAAAGGATTTGCAATGGAAAGAGGTGGATTTAGGATGGATGGAGGAATTACTAATATCATTAGATTGTTGTCCTTGGGGTGTGTATCCAAGGCCAAATGAGCATGGAGGAGGGACCTTGACATGGATTGGCTCCAAAATACCTTGTTCGAGAGGGCCTAAAGCTTTACCTTGATAGTTCATGTTTTGAAGCATGCGATTGACAATGGGACTAGGTGTAGGTGGAACACTAGACATGAGTTCCTTATTGGATGGAGAAGGTGAAGTGGAGGATAATGGTTGGTGGTGTTCTAAGGAGGAACACTCATGGATGAGGGTGGTAAGACTAAGAGGACATGATGGTGGAGTTGCGATAAGGTCGATGGTGGATGTGGAAGGAGGATCATTAGGATCTTGCTTTTGCTCATTATGATCCAAGGTATTTGTTTGATCTTCTATGTTTATGTCTTCTTGGGAGGCACATGTCTCATCATGACAAGTGGATGTTTGCAGGAAGGCCATGAAATGGGGTGAATGCTCAAGGAGGTCAATGAGACTTTCATTAGATGGAGCATGTAGGTCTTGGGTGTCTTGCTCATGGATGCGTAGGGGATCATCAATAAGATCAAGGTGCTCATGGATAGATTCTTCATAAGTGATATCATCTTGATCATAGAAAAGATAGATGTTATGGATGGGTTGCATGAGTGGAATGTAAGGAATTTGATCTTGACTCAGATTAGGGACTAATGTTTTCACATACTTAGGATCATGCTCTTGATAGACCTCTTGGGTGGCTTGGATGGCAATAGAAGGCTCTCGGATGAGTTTGTGGTCAACAACATGAGAGGGCAATGAGCTCATGGGAAGAAAATTTTCAATATGCTCAAGGGGTTGTGAACCACATGATGGGGTTGTAGAAGTGGACATAGCATTCAAAGGTTCTTTGGTAGGCTCATCGATGGGTGCCTGACATGGGGATTATTTATTCCTTGCTAGTAGTCCTTGAATCACATCCTTTGTAGGTGGAGGGTTGATGGGAGCTGAAGGCTCATGATTGGGATTAGGTAGAAGGCTAATTGATTTGGGCTTGTGAGATGGATAGTGGGATTAGATGGGCTAGGACTTGGGCTAGATGGAAGGATAAGGGGATTAGATGAATTGGTTTTATCTAACCCAATCTTGCTACAATCTTTTAGGTTCTTGATCAATCTTTTAAACTGTGTACAAGTGGATATGAGATGGCCCTTACACCTATGGTATGCACAATATTCATCATCTTTATACCAATGGGGTTTAAAGTAGATTTCTTCAAAAGGTGTTATTGGTGGCAGCTCAATCAAATTTTCTTGGACCAATTGTTGTAGGGTCATCTCTAAGGGATCCTTTAGTGGAGGGCTTGATGGGTTAGAAGGTTGAAATGAAGGTGTTGGGAGAGGACTAGTTGACTCATGTGTTGGCATGTGTTGGGATGGTGATGGAGGATGCTCATAAGATACATGCTCTAGGCTAGTGTCTCCCTCGTCAAAGGCTATTAAGTCTTGTAGCATAGGCAGACTTATGGATACTTGATTTATGTACAAAGGGCCACTTAGACTTGCATGTTCATGTTGTGGTGGCCATTGATAGTCTTGTGAATGGGTTTGATGAAGAGATGAAATGGTAGGATGTGTAGGTGAAAGATCTTGGGGTATGGGTTGTTGTGGATAATGGTAGATATTAGAAGAAGTAGGGTATGGTGATGTGACATTGTTATGAGAAGGTATAGGATTAGGTGATGTGGAAGTGATTTGAAACATAGATGGATTAGATTGATAAGGAATAAGACAAGGTGATGTGGAATTATTATGATATGTGGATGGATTAGATTGGTATGAAATGGAAGGGGATGCCACATAGGAATGAGGTTGAATTGGTTGGTGTTGAATGGATAAGGGATGATGATGTACTTGTTGGATCTGTGATTGGCAAGTAGCTATGAGGTATTGGATTTGTGCTATGAGATGTTGCATGTGAGGTGATTGGCCTACTTGAAGTCAAAGTTGTTGAATCAAGTTATGGACACGTTGAATCATTTGTTGGCTTAGGGGTGATTAGCTTATTTGAACTTGGTGAAGTAGGTCAATGAGGTCATGTGCTAGGTCCTCTAATGTTGACATGATTGGATGACAAATGGATTGGACTTATGGCGACAAAGTTGAGACTCTTGGATTGAGTGGTTTTCTTGATTGATTGATTGGATTGGCTTGGTCAATTAATTGGATTGGTTTGATCAGTTGGTTGATTGGATAAGATTATCTCCCAAGAGATAGACTCATGAACTCAAGGGTAGACAAGGTTGGTTGATAATGTTAATATGATCAATGCTAGATAAGGACCAAATCTAAAGGACAATGTTGGTTGACTAGATTGATGTTGGATGGCTGATGTAGAGTCTCAAAAAGGATGTAGGGCTCAAGAAGTCCAATGATATGATACGGTCAAACAGGATGGGATGGTGTAGAATGGTGTGGTTAGATGACTTGGGTCAATCAGGATATGGTTGATTGGATGACCAGGATGATAGGATGACAAGGATGATTTGATTTGGAAGGATTAGATTGAGGATTATGTGGTGATATCAAGCACAAGATTTCACATACACATGCATGCACACCAAACACATTGATTAATGTGTACACCCTAGGCTAGGCAAGGATAGTATCTGTTGGGTTTCCACTTGGTTTTACCCAGCCACACCTACTTATGTTTTATAGCTCTAGGAACTTGGGGCATGGGATCCCCCTTACAGTGCACTCACTTCTTAGGTACACCAAGTTCCAGGTCCTCAAGATATGCAGATCTTGAGGTACCTTGCTATCTTTACATCTTTCCCTTAGCAAATTTTTGTATTAGGTCTAGACCTATTTCTATGTATGTCTGTAATGCTGACCTTGGATTTTGTTCCAACAGTTGATGAATGTAATGCTGACCTTGATGTACATTCCAAGGTTGATGAATTGTATAAAGACATGAAATGTAATTGTGAAAAAGGAACCCGTGAACAAAAATGGGAAGATAAGTGAGAAGTGTAAGAAGAGCACAACAAAGAGGAAGTATTGTGCTTCAATGGAACTGAACTCAGGCATGGAGTAGATGCTATCAAATAAGTTTACAAAAACCTTGGTAGTGAGCCATCCCCTGGCAGTGAGCCACCCCTTGGCAGTGAGCTAATCTTTGCAGTGAGCCTCTATTTTTTGGTATTATTATAACATATATATTTCTGTGGGCTAACACCCGCCGTGGTTTTTCCCTTATAGGTTTTTCCATGTAAAAACCTAGTGTCTCATGTGTAGAATATGTTATTGTGTTAAGCTTCATGTTTCATGCTTTCATAGTTAAATCTTAAAATAGTGATTGATCATTTGAAGTGTTGATAAATGATTAAAGTTTTGTGACAACTATTGCACCCCCCCTCTCAGTTGTCTTGTGCATATTAACAATTGGTATCAGAGTCGATTCCTCAGAAGAAAGCCTAACAACTTGAGGAAGATCCAAGATGTCTTTTAACAAGGAAGCTCCTTAGTTTGATGTGACAAATTATGCTCTATGGAAGGTACAAATGAAAAGTCATCTCCTTTGTCTTAGTTATAAAGTATGGAAAGTTGCAGAGACAATATACCATGCCTCAAAATGGTTGACAACTAAAGATGAAATCAAAGAATATGAGTTGAATATAAAATCTATCTGATGCTCTGTTAAGTGCCTTGACTGACACTGAGTTAATAAAAGTCATGGATCTAGAATCTACAAATGAAGTTTGGGAAAAGTTGAAAAATATGTATGAAGGAGATGACTCTGTAAAAGAAGCCAAGTTACATGGACTGAAAGTGAAATATGAGGGTTTAAAAATGAATGAATATGAAAACATAACTAGCTTCATGCAAAAGGTTGATGAACTTGTCAATGAAATAAAAGGTATGGGAAGAACTATTGGTGAGAAGGAAGTTGTGATGAAAATTCTTAGGTCATTACCCAAATCCTACAGTCACAAAGTAGCTGCAATTGAAGAAGTAATGATCATGAAAGAGGTCACCAAGGATCATTTACTAGGAAAGCTTATAGCCTTTGAGATGAGAGAACTTGGTGATGCTCTACCGAAGAGTGAAACTAATTTCAAAGCCAGTACATTAGCAAAGATCTCCAAGGTTGAAAAGTATAAGGTGGAGCCTGATGATGAGTTTGATGAAATTGAAGCAAACTTTTTTGACAGACTGCAAAGAGGTTCTGGTAAGTTCAAAGGAAAATTACCCTTCAAATGTTTTTCATGTGGTAAGGTTGGTCACTATGCTTCTAGATGTCTTGAGAGAATTAAAAGGAATAGACAAAGATTTGAGAATAGAACTAGGGTTCCAAAGAAATGCTACTATGTTAGAGATCATGATGATGAAGGTGTGACAGATGATGAATCTAATGATGCTAATACTAGTGCAAATGAGTGCTTGTTTATTTCAATTAAAGAAGAACCTGTGTCTACTAATCCTACTAGCTTCTGTGAAGAACAAGGGATAAAGAGACAATTGTCTGCACCTAGGACTCCCCAGTAGAATGGAGTTGTTGAAAGAAAAAATAGGACAGTTCAAGAAGCTGCTAGGACTATATTCAAATAAGCTAATCTACCAGAAGTATACTAGAGAGAAGCCATACACACTGTAGCGTACATCTTAAATAGGGTTCAAGTAAAAGGTAATAGTACTAAAACTCCTTATGAATTGTTGTATGGAAGAGCTCCCATAGTGAGATATTTCAAAAATTTTGTTGAAGTGGACAAAGGTTATGATCTAAGATTCAAAGACTTAATTTTTTTTTAAATTAATTTGGCCACTTTTTGGCCCCCCATCTTCTTGCACTTACCCTGGTAGCAAATGTTATATCAGGAGAGAAGAAGATCTAGGCAAGTTTGATGCTAGTTGTGATGAAGGAATCTTCCTTGGTTATTCTACCAAGAGTAAGGCCTACCGATGCTACAATAAGAGATTGAAGAAAATCATTGAGAGTGCTAATGTGAAGGTTGATGAAGACAAAGGAAGAATTTCAGATCTGAGTATCTATGAATAAGATGAGCCTGCTGCTATAACAAATGAAGAAAAAGTTGTTTAAGAAGATAGTCAAGATGAAGAAGAAAAGGCTCTGAAAAGCACTACTAAGACTCCCAGGTATGTAAGAATTAATCATTCTAAAGATCAAATTATAGGAGACAAAAACAAAGGGGTATTGACAAGGATAAGAGATGTTGAAGAACAGGTAAATTACTATTTGCTTTCAAAAGCTGAACCTAAAGCTGTGAATGAAGCCTACAATGATGAAAATTGGGTAAAAGCCATGAAAGAGGAGCTGATGCAGATAGAAAATAATCAAACTTGGGAACTAGTTCCTAGACCTATTGATAAGAATGTGATTGGCACCAAATGGGTTTTAAGAAACAAAATGAATGAGAATGGAGAAGTAGTAAGAAACAAAGATTGGTATGCAAAGGATACTCTCAAGTTGAAAGAATAGATTTTGAAGAGACCTATGCTGCAGTGGCAAGAATTGAAGCAATTAGAATATTTTTGGCATTTGCAAGATTCAAAGACTTCAAAGTGTATCGGATGGATGTTAAGTCTATTGAGATAAACTAGACAACTGAGAGGGGGGGTTGAATCAATTGTCTCAAATCTTTAATTAATTCTGCACCCTAAAATATTAAACACTTGTCCACTGTTTGTTTTGATTAAATTATGAAAGCATAAACTCATAAATATAAACATAATTACAGGTTCATACACAAGTGACACTGGATTTTTACATGGAAAACCTTGTTAAGGAAAAAACCATGGTGGATGTTAGTCCATAAGATAAATAAGTTATAACAATACCAAAAATTAGAGGCTCACTGCCAAAGGGTGGATCACTGCCAAAGGGTTGAACTAAGATAACAACATCTACTCCATGCCAAGGTTCAGTTCCATTTAAGCACAAAACACTTCTACTCTTCTCTGCTACCTTCCCTTTTTCTTTGCATCTTCGCACAAGGATGCATTTTCATGACTCAATTACAAGTATTTATACACTACATCAACCTTGGAATGAACATGAAGGTCAACATCACAAACATCAACCATTGGAACAATCTCCAAGGTTGGCATTACAAACATTTACAAAATAGGTCTTGACCTAATATAAAATTATGTTAAGGAAATGTAGTAAAGATGTATGCAGATCACTCCATACCTTAGTTGGGACTCAAACATGACCTTCCATGCCATGACATGCTTCTATAATCTTCAATATATCTCTGCAATCACTAGAATTAACCAAGTCAGCTAAGACTGGTTACACGCTACGTTATCTGGGAATAAAATTCAAACACGGTCTCAATTCCTTAACATGGACCAATGTAGATGTAGGAACACAATTAGGAGGCATTCACAAGCACATTGTAATCACCAAGAGAAACCATACAAAATCTAACCACTTTATCCATGAGATTCTTCACATAGGAGCACATGAACTTCACTATCTTCAACTGTCATGAAGGAAAGATAGCTTGTGGATAGCCAAATCATGAACCATTGTAGTTGTAGGCACTTACCATCATCCAAGACTTCCCTCTAGAACTGCAGAGCAAAATATTTCAATGCGGAGGAATGCGGAGCAAAATACTTTCTCCCTATCACCAGAGAATAATAAAAAAATGCAAGTTTTACTCTGGTGAAAGTAACTCACTCAAATCTTCATATCAAAGGCCCAAACTTAGGATTTAGCATCTTCAGACATGCTTCTAAATAAATTTCAATCCATAGACCAAGATCTTTAATCTGCAAGAAATGTGGAGCAATCTTTTGGACTGTTCTTCAATATGCAACTCACTGTCTTTACTATGATTCACTATTTCCTTTCTAATTCTTCCGGAGGGACTAATTTTCTCAATGTCCTCAACATATAAGGCTTCTAATCAATCAAAAGATAAGGATACAGTTGACACCAATGACAACACTGATTAGGCATATACTTGCCATAATCTCCCCTTTGACATTGATGGAAACATATGATGTGAATAACCACAACAACCATCAAGACAAGATTCTCCCCCTTTCTCTTTACACATCTGCACTCTTCCTCTCTAAGTTTTTCACATGAATTCTCTCCCCCTTTGACATCAATGGCAAAGGGCACATACTTGCATTCTGTTGCTTTGGTCCAACTCTCCCTTGAACTCTCTGACTACTCCCCCTGAGAAGTAGCCCATAAAGCATCAATCTAGATCTGAAGGTGGGACTCTGAGCACCACCAGACTGATGCACTCTTGTGCATCTTAGTTTAGAGTGGGAGGGGTGATAAAACCTAACTTTTCCCTGAGATATTCAAAAGTATCCGTAGGCAGAGGTTTGGTGAAAATATCTACAATCTGGTCTTTTGTAGATACATACTTCAACTTGACTTCATTCTCTACCACTTTTTCTCTCAGAAAGTGATATCTTATGCATATATGTTTTGTCCTTGAATGCATCACGAGATTCTTGGATATATATATATATATATATGGCACTTGTATTGTCACAGAGGATTGCAATTGGATCTTCATACACAACTCTAATGTCTCTTAATGTCTGTTTCATCCATAACACTTGAGTGCAACTACATGCTGCTGCAATGTACTCTACTTTTGTAGTGGACAAGGAGATTGAGTCTTGCTTCTTGCTCAACCATGAAACCAATCTACTTCCCAAGAAGAATGCACCTCCACTAGTACTTTTCCTGTCATCCATATCTCTAGCCCAATCAACATCTGTGTATGCTCTGAGAATGAAATCATTGTCCTTTGGATACCACAAGCCATGCTCTGGTGTGCCCTTCAAATATCTCAATATCCTCTTGACTGCCATCACATGTGACTCTTTAGGATTTGCTTGAAATCTTGCCACAAGATAGACCGCATACATAATATCAGGTCTGGTTTGGGTTAGATAAAGAAATCCTCCAATCATGGATCTATACCTTTTCTGATCTGCCAAAGGTGAATCATCATTTTTTCTTAATTGCCAACCAGTCACCATGGGAGTGCTCACTGGTTTGAAGTCCTCCATCCCAAACTTCTTCAACAACTCTTTCAAATACTTAGACTGAGAAATGAAGATTCCTTTATCTGATTGATTGATTTACAGACCCAAGAAGAAGTTCATTTCACCAAACATGGACATTTCGAATTCACTTTTCATCTCACTAGCAAACCTTATGCACATACCTTCATTCCCTCCAAAGATAATGTCATCAACAAAGACTTCAACAATTAAGATCTAATCATCATTGATTTTGACGTATAGATTGTTATCTACAGTACCTTTACTAAAGCCCAATTACAATAAATACCTGTCTAACCTTCCATACCGGGCTCTAGGAGCTTGTTTGAGTCCATATAAATCTTTCTTCAGCTTGCATACCATATCTTCTTGATTTGACAATTTGAATCCATCAGGTTGCTCAATGTGAACTTCCTCTTCTAGTTCACCATTCAAGAAGGCAGATTTCACATCCATCTAATATACCTTAAAGTCTTTATGGGCTGCAAATGCTAGAAGCATTCTGATTTCTTCAATCTGAGCTACTAGGGCAAAGGTTTCTTCAAAATCTATCCCTTCAATTTGAGAATATCCTTTGCATACTAGTCTTGCTTTATTCCTAACAACTTCTCCATTTTCATTCAGCTTGTTCCTGAAGACCCATTTAGTTCCAATAACATTTTTGTTAGCAGGTCTGGGAACTTATTCCCAAGTTTCATTCTTCTCTATCTATAGCAGTTCTTCCTCCATTGCCTTCATCCAATTTTCATCATTGCATGCTTCATTCACATTTTTTAGTTCAATCTTTGAAAGCAAACAATAATTAACTTGTTCTTATGTAGCTCTTCTTCTTGTTAGCACACCTTTGTTCTTGTCACCTATAATTTGATCTTCAAAATGATTGATCCTTACATACCTGGGAGTTTTGACAGTACTTTCTAGAGCCTCTTCTTCATCTTGACTATCTGCTTGCTCAATTTCTATAGTCACAGGTTCATCTAGTTCATAACAACTTAGGTCTGATATTCCTCCTTTGCCTTCATCCACCTTCACATTTGCACTCTCAACAATCTTTTTGAGTCTCTTGTTGTAGCATCAGTAAACCTTACTCTTGGTAGAGTATCCAAGAAAGATTCCTTCATCACATCTTTCATCAAACTTTCCTAGATCTTCATCTCTCCTGATATAACATTTGCTTCCAAAAAATTTGAAATATTTTACTGTGGGAATTCTTCCATACCACAATTCATAGGGAGTTTTAGTACCATTACCTTTCACTTGAACTTTGTTTTGAATGTAGACAGTAGTGTGAATAGCTTCTTTCCAAAAGACTTCCAGCAGACCTTCTTCCTTCATCATTGCCTTAGCAGCCTTCTGAACTGTCCTGTTCTTTTTTTCCATAACTCCATTCTACTAAGGAGTCCTAGGTGTAGATAGTTGTCTCTTTATCCCATCCTCTTCACAGAAAATGTTGAATTCATTTGATGTGAACTCACCTCCTCTATCAGATCTTAAGCATTTGATCTTCAAATCTATTTCATTTTCAACCATTGCCTTGAAAGATTTGAATTTCTCTAGGGCTTTTGATTTATCTCTTAGAAAAGTAACCCAAGTCATTCTAGAATAATCATCAATAAGAAACATGAAATACCTTTCACCTTATAGACTTCTCACCCTTGTAGGACCACACAGATCTATATGCACTAGATCCAGTAAACTAGTAGAAAATTGTCCTTTGCTCTTGAAGCTTGTCCTTATCTGCTTTCCCAACTGACATTCGTTACAAATTGAGTTGGAGGGTTTCACAAGTTTTGGTAAATCTCTCACAACTTGACTTGAACCTATTTTTGCCAAACTATCAAAGTTTATATGACACATCATTCTATGCCATAGCCAACTTTCATCTACCTGGGCCAATAAACAATAATCATTTGTTCCTTTCAATTGATAGATGTTACCTTTTGTCTTCTTACCAGTAGCAATCACAGTTCCAAAGATTTCCATGATCTTGCACCCTTTGTCTTTGAATCTTAGATCATATCCTTTGTCGCACATCTGACCAACACTCAAAAGATTATGCTTCAAACCCTTCACATAGAGAACATTGTCAGTATTATGCTTTCCATCAAATGAAATAGATCCTTTTCCACAAATCTTACCAGCTGCATTATCCCCAAACCTAACCAGTCCACCATCATAATTTTTCAGACTTACAAACTTACTTTTGTCATTGATCATGTGATGAGAGCATCCACTATCAATAATCCATTCATCCTTATCTTTCTCAACCTGAACAGCCAAAGCACTTTCTTCTATTGGTTTTTCATCCTTCACACAGTTAGTAGAATTAGTAGACATGAGATCTTCTTTAATAGCAATAAATAGGCATTCATTTGCACTAGTACTAGCATCATCAACTTCATCATCAGTCACTCCTTCATCATCAAAATCTCTAACATAGTAACACTTCTTTGGAGCTCTAGGCTTGCTCTCATATATCTTCTTATTCCTTTCAATTCTTTCAAGACATCTAGAAGCATAATGACCTACTTTACCACAAGAGAAGCATTTGAAAGGTAATTTACCTTTGAACTTACCAGAGCCTCTTTGAAGTCTGTCAACAAAGTTGGCTTCAAGTTCTTCAAATTCATCATCCACTATGTATTTCTTAGCTCTAGAGGTCTCAGCTGAAGTACTAGCTTTAAAAGCTGATTCAACTTTAGGCAGGGCATCACCAAATTATCTCATCTCAAAGGCCTAAGCTTACCAAGTAACTGATCTCTGTCAATAGTTTTTACAATCATAAATTCTTCAATTGCAGCTACCTTGTGACTATATGAGTTTGGTAGTGATCTAAGAATTTTCATTACAACTTCCTTATCACCGAGAGTTCCTCCCATACCCTTTATTCCAGTGACAAGTTCATCAACTCTTTGCATAAAAGATATTATGTTTTCATCTTCATTCATCTTCAAACCCTCATACTTCACTTTCAGACTTTGCATCTTGGCTTCTTTTACAGAATCATCTCCTTCATACATATTTTTTAGCTTATCCCATACCTCATTTGCAGTTTCAAGGTCCACAACTTTTGTCAGGATAGAGTCACTTAAGGAACTTAGAAAAACATCCTTTGCTTTGACATCCACCTCATATTCTTTGATTTCATCTTTAGTCCTCAAGCCATTTAGAGGCATGGTATATTTTGCTTCTGTAGCTTTCCATACTTTATAACCAAGACAAAGAAGATGGATTTTCATTTGTGCTTTCCAAAGAGCATAATTTGTCCCATCAAAATGCAGAGCTTCCTTCTTATAAGACATCCTGGATCTTCCTCAAGATGTTAGGATTTCTTCAGAGGAACCTTGCTCTGATACCAATTGTTGAGATGAACTAGACAACTAAGAGGAGGGGTGAATCAGTTGTCTCAAATCTTTAATTAATTATGTACCTTAAAATATTAAATACTTGTCCATTATTTGTTATGATTAAATCATGAAAGAATAAACTTAGAAATATAAACACAATTGTAGGTTCATACACAAGTGACACCAGATTTTTACGTGGAAAACCCTGTTAAGGGAAAAACCATGGTGGATGTTAGTCCACAAGATAAATAAGTTATAACAATACCAAAAATTAGAGGCTCACTACCCAAATTTCTCATTGCAAAGAAAGGCTCACTGCCGAAGGGTGGCTCACTACCAAAGGGTTGAACTGAGATAACAACATCTACTCCATGCCAAGGTTCAATTCCATTGAAGGACAAAACACTTTTGCTCTAATCTGCTACCTTACTTCCCTTTTTCTTTGCATCTTCACACAAGGATGCATTTTCATGACTCAATTACAAGTATTTATACACTACATCAACCTTGGAATGAACATCAAGGTCAGCATCACAAACATCAACCGTTGGAACAATCTCCAATTTTGGCATTACAAACATTTACAAAATAGGTCTTGACCTAATACAAAATTATGCTAAGGAAATGTAATAAAGATGTAGCGTATCACTCCATGCCTTAGCTGGGACTCAAACATGATCTTCCATGCCACAACATGCTTATATAATCTTCAATATATCTCTACAATCACTAGAATTAACCAAGTCAGCTAAAACTGGTTACACACTATGTTATTTGGGAATAAACTTCAAACATGATCTCAATTCCTTAACATAGACCAATGTAGATGTAGGAACATGATCAGGAGGCATCTACAAGCACATTGTAATCACCAAGAGAAACCGCACAAACTCTAACCACTTTATCCATGAGATTCTTCACACTGGACCACATGAACTTCATTGTCTTCAAATGTCATGAAGGAAAGATAGCTTGTGGACCACCAAATCATGAACCATTGTAGTTGTAGGTACTTACCATCATCCCAGACTTCCCTCTAGAACTGCAGAGCAAAATACTTCAATGCGGAGGAATGCGGAGCAAAATACTTTCTCCCTATCACCAAAGAATAATCAGAAAAAGAAGGCTTTACTCTGGAGAAAGTAACTCACTCAAATATTCATACCTAAGGCCCAAACTCAAGATTTAGCATCTTCAAACATGCTTCTAAATAAATTTCAATCTACAAACCAAGATCTTTAATCTACAGGAAATGCAGAGCAATCTTTTGGATTGTTCTTCAGTATGCAACTCACTGTCTTTACTGTGATTCACTGTTTCCTTTCTGATTCTTCTAAAGGGGCTAATTTTCTCAATGTCCTCAACATATAAGGCTTCTAATCAATAAAAAGATAAGGATACAGTTGACACCAATGACAACACAGATATGTTGACATCAATGACAACACCGATTAGGCACATACTTGCAACAAAGTCTGCATTCTTGAATAGTGAATTGGAAGAAGAGGTCTACATTGAGCAACCAGAAGGATTTCAATTATCAAAACAAAGTGATATGGTGTACAGATTGAAGAAGGCCTTGTATGGACTAAAACAAGCCCCCAGAGCCTAGTATGCATGGTTAGACAAATATTTGTTACAATTAATGTTCAGTAAAGGCATTGCTGACAATAATCTGTATTTCAAAGTCAATGATAGTCAGATCCTATTTGTTGTAGTCTTTGTTGATGACATTATCTTTGGAGGCAATGAAGGTATATGCATGAAGTTTGCAGGTGAAATGCAAAATGAGTTTGAGATGTCTATGTTTGGTGAAATGAATTTCTTTCTGGGTCTACAAATTAATCAATCAGATAAAGGAATCTTCTTATCTCAGTCTAAGTATGTGAAAGAGTTGTTGAAGAAGTTTGGAATGGAAGACTCTAAACCAGTATGTACTCCCATGGTGACTAGTTTCAAGTAGAGAAAAACTAATGAATAACCCAAGACTGATCAGAAAAAGTATAGATCCATGATTGGAGGATTGTTTTATCTAACTCAAACTACACCTGATATTATGCATGCAGTTTGTCTTGTTGCAAGATTTCAAGTAGATCCAAGAGAGTCACATGTGATGGTAGTAAAGAGAATCTTGAGGTATTTAAAAGGCACACCAGATCATAGCTTATGGTATCCAAAGGATAATGATTTCACTCCCAGTGCTTACAGATGTTGATTGGACCAGAGATGTTAACAGAAAGAGTACAAGTGGAGGCACTTTCTTTTTGGGTAATAGATTGGTTTCATGGATGAGCAATAAGTAAGATTCAATCTCTTTGTCAACTACAGAAGCAGAGTATTTTTGCAATAGCATGTTGTTGTACTCAAGTGTTATGGATGAAGCAAACTTTGAAGGACATAAGAATTGTGTATGAAGATCCAGTTGCAATCTTCTATGATAATACAAGTACTAAACATTTCAAAGAATCTGGTGATGCACTTAAGAACAAAGCATATATCTATAAGGTATCACTTTTTGAGAGATAAATTAATAGAGAATGAAGTCAAGATGGAATATGTGTCTACCAAGGATCAAATTGTAGACATTTTTACTAAGCCTCTGCCTAAGGATACCTTTGAGTATCTAAGGGAAAAGTTAGGGGTTATTACCCCTCTAGCTCTGAACTAAGATGTATGAGAATGCATTAATCCAAAGGTACTCAAAGTCTCACTCTTTGATCTAGATTGATGTTGTGAGAGCTACCTCTCAGGGGGAGTAGCTAGCTGTTACCGGTATAAGTTCCTGATAAAGAAAGTATTGATAACAGAGAAAGTTCAATTGGATCAGAGAAGCAGAATGCAAGTATGTGCCCTTTTCCATTGATGTCAAAGGGGGAGAGAAATCATGTGAAAAACTTAGAGAAGAAAGAGTGCAGAGGTTTAAAGAGAAAGGGGGAGAATCTTGTCTTGATGGTCTTTATAGTTTTTCACATCATATGTTGCCATCAATGACAAAGGGGGAGATTGTTGCAAGTATGTGCCTAACTGGTGTTGTCATTAATGTCAACATATCAGTGTTGTCATTGGTGTCAACTGTGTTCTTGTTTTGATGCTTGTTTGTAATGAGTTAGATGCTTTGTATTTGCCTATGTAAGTGTTAGAAATCCTAATATAGGGTATTGAGAAAATTTGCTCCTCCAGAAGAAATAGTATGTTGTCTATAGAAGAACAGTCAAATAGATTGCTCCACATTTCCTATAGAATAAATATCTTTATATGCAGATTGGAAGCTATTTAGAGGCATGTCTGAAGATGCTATGTTCCAAGTTTGAGCCTTCGGTATGAAGATTTGAGTGAGTTATGTTCACCAGAGTGGAAATAACTTTTTCTATATATTTGGTGGTGACAGGGAGAATGTATTATGCTCTACATTCCTCCGCATTAAAGTATTTTGATATGCAGTTCTAGAGTTAAGTATGAAATGATGTTATGTGCCTTTAACTTGAATGGTTCGTGATCTGGTGGCTCGCAAGTGATCTTTTCCTTATGACAGTAGCTGGCAGTGTTGTTTATGTGCTCCCGTTTGAAGAATCTTTTTCATAGAGTGGTTAGAGGTTGTGTGGTTGTTCCTGATGATTTCAATGTGCTTGTGGATGTCTCTTGATCGTGTTCCTACCTTTGGATCGGTCCGCAAAGAGAAACTTGGATCATAGATGAAGATTGTTCTTGAAAGTCTTATTGTGAACACCAGTCTCAGCCGACCTGGTTGCTTTCACTATTTGCGGAGATGCATTGAAGATTGTAGTAGTGTGTTGTGGCATGGAAGATTGTACTTGAGTCCTAGCTAAGGTGTAGTGTGATCCACATACATCTTTACATTTTCCCTTAGCAAATTTTTGTATTAGGTCCAGACCTATTTCTATGTATATTTGTAATGTTGACCTTGGAATTTGTTCCAACGGTTGATGAATGTAATGCCGACCTTGATGTATATTCCAAGGTTGATGAATTGTATAAAGACATGAAATGTAATTATGAAAAAAGAACCCGTGAGCAAAAATGGGAAGATAAGTGAGAAATGTAAGAAGAGCAGAGCAGAGAGGAAGTATTGCACTTCAATGAAACTAAACTCAGGCATGAAGTAGATGCTATCAAATCAGTTCACAAAAACCTTGGCAGTGAGCCATCCCCTAGCAGTGAGCCCCCCTTGGCAGTGAGCCGATCTTTGCAGTGAGCCCGTAGGTAGTGAGCCTCTATTTTTCATTATTATTATAACATATATATTTTTGTGGGCTAACACCCACCGTGGTTTTTCCCTTATAGGGTTTTCCATGTAAAAATATGGTGTCTCATGTGTTGAATATGTTATTGTGTTAAACTTCATGTTTCATGCTTTCATAGTTAAATCTTAAAAATAGTGATTGATCATTTGAAGTGTTGATAAGCGATTAAAGTTTTGTGACAACTAATTCACCCCCCTCTTCTCAGTTGTCCTGTGCATATTAACAGGTTGAATAATCAATCATTTAATGCCATCCTCCAAGAAAAAGTAACATAGACCTTCTAAATTATAGTTTAGGTTTGAATCATGACTAGATAATATTCTTCTATCTCTAATAATAGAAGAGGTCATATATAAATTAATATTTAAGTGACATAAATATGTATAATTATATGACTTTCAATAGATTGATACAATTATATAAAGAACTAGTGTAGATGAATTTTGAACTATAATAATATGAAATATTACATTTTATATTATTAATAAAATCTAACCAACCCTTAATAATGAGTGAAATTTAATTTCCCCCTATTTATAGAGGATAAAAATTGAAGAACCATGATTATTAGTTGAATATTTTCTAGTAAAATTTTATGATAGTAATAAATCTTGTTCAGTTTATTCTCTTTAATAAAATAAGAGAATCTCCTTTATATTTCAATCTACAACTAGGATTTTTATGCCATATTTAAAGCATTGAGAAATGGAAGAATTACTTGTTTCCCAAGGGATTCATGTTGTATACTAAGTACCAAGCATTACAATATTTAAAAAATTATTGTAAGTTGAACTAGAGACATATGTGTTGGGTTGAATATATGCAGAGTTATAATTTTTGTGTTGAAACATAGGAGTGGAAAGTCAAATAAGGTTGTTGATGTATTGAGTAGGAGACAAAATTTGTTGATAAAGATGAGAGAATATTTAGTTGGCTTTAAAGAGCTAAAGTATTTGTATGAAGTTGATCCTAATTTTGTGGAGGCATGGAAAACATGTAATGAATTAGTAAGCATGGAAATGAATAGATAGTTGGATTATTTGATCCAAAATGAGATGTTTTTTTTTAAGCAAAAGGCAGTAGCCTATATATTATATTATATAAAATAGTAGGATTACAAAAATGACAGCATGATTAATCTGGCATATGATTGTTACAAAATTGCTAGGAAAATACATTGGCTTAGACTTGTAGAAGATCCTACTCCATTACATATGTGAGCTAATATTTACAAGCATCACTACTTACCTAGATTTACTACAAGGATAAATATAATGCTACCCTATTCTTCTATATTGCAATCAGCTACAGAATTTTTATCTTACCTTTCCTGAGAATTTGTTTCCCTTTGTACATATTGAGGGAAAAGAGGCAAAGGAGCAACAATGACATTCAAGAGCCTATAATGAGAAAGTAGGAATGAAATTGCAAAGTACTTATCTTTAATTTTAATTGATAGTTCAATGCTAATTTCATTAGCATTCAGCTACAATACTCTGTGAATATTTCTAGCACACTTTATTTCAAGCACCTTCTTGATGGTGTCAAACTCTATGATGAATACCCTACTATGCTTAAGATAACATCTTAGAAAAAGGCCTCCTACGAAACCCTTAACCTTATCAAAATCATACTCTTGTACACTTTGCAGCAGTGCATTATCCTCTAAGAACTAACCTTTGACAACTTCATTTGCTATGAGCTCCAAAGATTCAAAAGATTGAAGCAGGTCCAGAGTATTGGAAATGAAAACTAATAATACCTAAGAAGGAAATATAATCTAGCGAGCCTGTGGGTTGTTAATCTCCTCCCCAACGATGAATTGAACACATTCTGCTACACTTGGGTAGTGAATGTTGAAAACCTGTGAAAGATCAACATGTGAAAGGACCCTTGAGAAGGACTCCATGAATCCTCTGCATTAAACTCCACACACCTCCAAAATGACATGTTATTCAAGGATAGTCAATGATGTATACCAAGGGACTTTCAATGATGGAAACTTTGATTACGTAGATGTATTACACTAGTTTAGCTAAACTTTTTGGGGGTAGATAAGATAGTCGCCTTGGTGAGTGAGAACTATTTTTGGTTGTAGATATACAATCTAGTATAAAGAAATCTATTTAAGGTTGTAGGACTTTCCAAGTTGCCAAAGGGAAAAGTCAAAGTGTTGATTTGTATCGACACTTTCCAATACCAGATAGACCTTGGGAGGATGTAAGTATTGATTTCATATTGGGATTGTCAAGAACACAAAAGGGGAATTATTCAATATTTGTAGTTGTGGATATATTTTCTAAGATGGTGCATTTCATCCCATGTAAAAAGAGCAATGATGTGGTACATATAGCTAGACAACTTTTCTAAGAAGTTGTGAGATTGCATGGTTTTCTAAAGAGTATAGTTTTACATAAGGATACAAAATTTGTTGGGTAATTTTGGAGGATATTGTGGAAGAAGATGAAGACAAATTTAAAATTTAGTTCATCATATCACCCATAGCCTGATGGATGAATAGAGCTTATGAACTATATTGTAAGAAACTTACTAAGGTGTCTAGTTGGAGAGAAGATAGGAAATTGGGGCATGGTTCTATTGCAAGAAGAATTTGTATATAACAATTCAATAATTAGGAGTATGGATAAAACATCATTTTGGATTATATGCAGAAGTAGTCCAAGGAATGTATCAAAGTTAAGGGACATTAGTAAGGAATACAAGATGGGTGTGAAGGTGGAAGAGTTTTTAGAGCACAAAAATAAGTACATGTAGAAGTAAAGAGTCACTTGGAGAAGATGAATGATAGATATATGGATAAAGATGATAAGATAAGAAGACACATAGAATCTATGGTTGGAGATGGAGTAATAGTATATGTCAGGAAGGAAATCTTTCTAGCTAGAACATATAATAAGTTGAAGAATAAAAAGTTTGGCCCTTGTACAATTGTGAAGAGATTTGATTTAGGAAATGCATATGAATTAGAGCTACTCAAATGATTAGGCATATCTCTAGTATTTAACATTATAGATCTATATCATTATCATGAAGGAGAGTTAGGGGGTAGTACCACCAAAGTATAATGGAAAATCTAGATATTGTAATAGTAAAAGGAGGAGATTGAGAAAATATTGGACAATAGAATTTGAAAGGGCACTAGGAATAGGTAGTATGAAGAATATTTTGTGAAGTGGAGAGGAAGGTGAAAAGAAGACTCGAGTTAGATTTCTAGGGCTAAGTAGACCATCTTGGTTTCCCTCTAGTCATTAAAAAGTGAGGAACTCAGCTTCTAAATAAACCTAGGTGTCTGATGTAGACACATCCTAGGGTGTAAGAGCAATCTTTCATCAACCAAAAACATATAGTTTCACTTTCTTTATTTGTTTTCAGGTTTCCAATAGAAGACCCCATTGCACAACACTACAAATGTATATAAGGTCTTGTAGTTTGGAGAGTATGTTTTATAGTGATGCATCAATGTCATATCCACATTTGAGAAGATTTAGATCACTAAAAAGATGTAACTTGGTTATTGAAAATATATCAGGGTGATAGGCTTACATAGTTTCACTTTTTTCAACTACACCATCCTTCAGGAATTTTGTGCCAAAAAATAAATTCATATAGAGACACATGGGGTTCATTAGAAGTTATGATTAGAATTTCACATGAAGATATTTCATTTTGTTACCACCACATTTAATTAACTTATTCACACACCTAGCTTACTACATGTTTCATGTGGCATAGAGATTTGAACCACCTTATAGCTGATGCAAATCATTTCTTAGGCTTGAGACTAATATATAAGCACTACTCACAATCATTTGAAGGTATCAAGAAAGGGTCTACAAGATTTCAATAAGAATTGAAAGTTAGAGGGTGAGGTTGAGGATGGGAGTTTGAAATAGAATAAGAAATTGAGAAAGAGGATGAATGTGTAGATAGCACATAGCATGTGGGTATGTATTTAACTTCATTTGAATGCTATAATTTCATGTTTTGTAATCAAACAATTATGTCCTAGCATGTAGGAATCCCATCACCATAGATTGTAATCATTCATGACTATGAAATCAATAAAGTTTTTTTTGTTTCATTGAGTTTTTTATGTTTTATGAAGTATTACATTTTATATTGATAATAAAATCTAATCAACGCTTAATAATGAGAGAAATTAACTTTTCCTCTATCTATAGAGGTTGAAAATTGAATAACCATGATTATTAGTTGAATATTTTCTAGTAAAATTTTATGACAGTAATAAATCTTGTTAATTTTATTCTCTTTAATAAATAAGTTTATTCTTTGTACATAATAAAATTTAGGAGACTTCTTTAAAATAATTATTTAATAAATTAATGTAATATAAATACAAAATTGTTGAGATGTGATATATTTGCAATATCAACCCTCAAATAATATAATTTTAAGTTAATTTTCCTTCCAAAATGCTTGTGGCTTGAGTGATTTTTCTAGAAACTCTCCAAATCTCATGTTGCACATCTAAGTCACCCTCTTCATTTGAACTTATTTTATTCTCCATTGCATCTATCACTCCTGGAAATGAAGCAAAACTATATTCATTGTTTTGAGAAGGAGCATATACCTGGGACCCAAATTACAATACAACCCACAATTTGATTCAGTTGTTAGAAGAATTGAAAATTAATAATTAAGTGGAAGATATTTAACAAGAAAAATGAGATAAAATGTTCCATGTAGCCATACCAAATGTTTAAACCATGGCCTTCCCTTGAGGCCTTGTGAATCTAGAAATGCTCGCTCTGTTAGCATTAAACGATCATTAAAAGCCCTTTCCATTAGAACCAAATGGGAATCTCCTTTATATTTCCTTAAGACCTAAAAAAAAAAAGTTTGAGTATGTATAGTAAAGCTTTAAATTTGATCTAATGTATTAAAAAACAAATTGTTAAATGTTTCCTTAAAAATGTAAGTAGAGTATTTCCGTGATTATATTACAATCAACAAATAGAATAAAGTGTATTAAGTCATTATTTACAACCATAATTATTTATAATTAGTAAATGTTTCATTTCTAAAGAAAAATTCATTTTATAAATTTGTCACATTTACTTTAAGAAAATAAAATTATTGATTCTCACCTTTGCTTCTTGGGTAGTGTTATAAGCAACATCTACAAACTTTTTAATAGCTAAATGGATGGGTTCAATAGTTATTCCCTTCGAAGTGTCTAATTTTTCTTGTAGTGACTTTTCATACCTCTGTCCAAAATGTACCTCATCAAATTAGTGATAGATATTATTTTAAAATTAAAAATAATAAAAAGTATTTGTCTAAGAATTTTCAAAATATTGTTGAAGCTAAGTTTTTATCAAGGAAATGATATCAATCAAGCCTTAATATAGAACTTTATAAATTCGCAAGATTTATTATACCTGCAACTCATTTGCATAGGCACAATAGTCAAAGGGAAGAACATGGTCATCGGAAAGGTGAAGGGCAAGAAGTCCCCAGATAGAGGAAACTGTATTCATGTAAATAAAATATAGTTTAGTATCTCTAGGTTTTATGAACATTTTTTAAAAGGATTTAATTGTGTACAAACCTGCAACATGTCTTTGGAAATATGGATCTCCAAACTTTTCCATCCATTCAAAGCGATCATAGATGGTATGGTAAACTGGGTAAGCTACATTAAATAATTGAATCCTTTTAGCCACTACTAAATTCATATTTCATACATGTAAGCTAACAAATATAATATCTTAAAGAAAGATCACCGTATACAAACTTTAAAAATAGAAATAAAATTAATCTAGTGAAACATTAATGTCAAGAATTTAAGAATAAGATTGTATAGTTATTTATTTTTTATATGTGTGTATATGTATATATACACATATGCATATGCATATACACAAATACATATATGTGTACATATATATGCATATATACATATATGTATATATAGACATACACATATGTATATAGATATAAACATACACATGTGTGAATGTTTATATATACATACATATTTGTACGTCTATATATATAAACATGCATATATGTGTGTCTATATATTAGTTGCTTCAAATAAATAGATCTAAATTATACTTACATTCACCAAAATAAATATCTATTGAAGGCACTCCGGTATGTTGTAAAAATGCTGCAAAATCAGACCCACTTCCCCCTAATCTGTCAATCTTCAAAGGACACAACAATTATCAAGAGAAATTCACATAAAAAAATATATTTATTATAATATTTATACTTTTAAATCTTAATTGTCATGCATCTCAATTAAGCCTTAAGTTGAAATAAATATCCACTTTACTCACCTTCACCTTCAATCTAGTATTTGTTGCAATCCAAGACTCATACACAGTTTTATACTTCAAATCAGGGTCTTTTACCTGAAAAATAAATAATTTAAATAATTATTCATGGAAACTATAGTCACATATTATTTTATAAATGTTAAAAGTAAATTATAATTATCTAAGAGTGATAATTTTGTAAAGCACAAGAGACACAAATAACCATCAAGAGTTACTATTCATGAGAGACAAATAATAGACAAGAGTTACTATTCTTCCTCTTTGAAACATCAAAGGGAAAAAGAGGGGAAAAAAACTTGAGTTGAGACTTAGCCACTAAACTTGGTTAGGGAAATGAATTTAAAAGAAATTAGACCATGCTAATATTTTTTATAAATTAAAAACATTTAATATTTAATAGGTGGAAGTATAAAGTTTTATTTTACTTGTAGGTTATTTTGATTTTTCTTTGATTTTTTTAAAATATACTTAAATTTAGATAAATTTTCTATAGGGGGATATAATTGAAGGGCATTAGATCAAATACTCTTATATTAAATCTCCTTCGATAGAATTCTCCGCAGCTTAAATCAAACCCCTAATGAAGTCTCCTCTACACCTATTGAAATGCCAACAAAAAATAATTTTCTTTCACCTATTAGAAGATGTTCATTTCAAAATGTCATTTTAGAAGTATGTATGTATGCATGTATGTATGTCCATGTATATGTATATGTATAAGTATATGTATATGTGTATGCATATGTATATGTGTATGTATATCTATATGTATACATACATATATACATAGATATATACATACATACATATACACATACATACATATTCAAATACATACATACATACACATACACACACATACATAGAAAATCTTGTTATAGTAAAATATTGGTCTAAATTTTCTATTATTACCAATTAAAAAATTAATTTAATAAATAAAATATTTAATAAAAAATAATTAAAAATATCCACATACTAGATTCTAGAGTTAATGGACCTATGTTGACTACAAAATTTAAAATAATATAATATTCAAATATATTTATATAAATTAGTTATTATAGTGATGAATTATATAAAAATTTACATACAACAAAATAATATAGATACATACATATTGAAACTCTAATTTAATATATCATGTTTTTAAGTCATATTTCTTAACTAAGAATCTTGTAACAAGAGAAATATGTCTAACAAACAATCCAATTTAAGCTTGTTGAGAAAAATTACATTGATGTTGTAATGAAGAGAAGATCATCTTGGAATGCTATTTTATATTGGAGCTCTATGCTTAATAAGGGTTCACCCTTGAAGAAGTCTACAATACATGTAAATTTATGGATATAAGCATATTTACAATTATTTTCCAAGCATTGTGTTCTCTTTTGGATGTTATTGCTTCTATTTGATAATATTTTATAAGTTCAATCCTACCAAGTGTTATTTGAAAACACTTCCTAGGGACATGTTCCATAGTAGCAACAACAATTTAGTCGAATATTACTACAACCCAATATATACTTTCACCTTGCTATTACAAGATCTTGGTGATCACAAAATGGTGAAAAGGAGTGGGGTACTAAGCATTTTTTGTTGCACTTTTCCCTACAATAATGGTCTTGGATAAAAACCCTATGTTAGGGTGTTTAAATTATTGTAGAGAGGTGTTATGATTGGATAAGCACATTTTAGTGTGTGAAGTGAGGTGGAAAATGACTCACCAATACCTAAGCCTCAGACAACATCTACAAACTTAAGCTTTCACATACCTTTGGGTATATTGAAATTCCCTCTAGGGTTAAGAGAAAATTCACCTTAAGAAGTTATTGGCTATTTAACATCTATGGTGCACTAGTAACAATTATATCAATAGGAAGTTATTCTCTTCATGCCTCACAAATAATATAGTTTAGCTATGAGATAGTGTCATCCTTTATAGTTAGGGCTCAAGTAAATATTAGGTTAGTTTACTATTTATGAACAAGAAAAGTACATATCAAAGAGCTTATAGACCAAACATACTTTAGCTTATTTTTTTACTTAAATTCTATTGATGGACATGATTTAGGCATAACATATCAAATATCAGTAGACACAAGCACCTCCACACATATCTAAGAAGATTTGTATAGTCATATAGTGGGCTAGTTTGAATCTTCTAGGGTAAAATATCACAAACCAAGAGGAACATGGGAATTGTCTAAAACATCTACCCATAGGGTATTATCAAAAAAATGGTTCTAAGTTGAATTATTTTCAAACATTTAAAAATTATCCAAATTAATCCTCTCTTTATGATGATCATTTTGGTATAATTTTTTAGTAAGCCATGGCTAATGCTCATAGATTGTAGGACCCACAATAACATTCCTTGAAAAGGTTGGATGAGGAAATCAAAAACATATAGTCAACATACTTCACTATAGTTCATCAATTGTCCAAGTTGAACAACATAGATTGAATTGAGTATCCTAATAACTAACTAGTTAGCCTTAATAACACAAATGACTCCATGAGATAACACTTACAATAGAGTAGACAATCATATATGGGTTAGATCTCTCACATTAGACAAAATTTTCCCCAAAACTAGCAAAATTCTAGTAGGACTTAACATACACCTAAAGTTCCAAACTTGGATCTAAATTTGGTTGTGACAACCCTACATGTTGATTATGTAGAGTAGACTAGTATTTTGTAGTCAATCAAATTACCATGGCTCAAAAACTCACCATAGCTTAAATAAACTTAGAACATGAAGTTGTCCAAAGGTGTTAATGGCTAGAAGAAAACATATGGTGCCCTTAAATAGAATAAATTTTGTGAGTACCTACTCACCCAATTTGGCTTGAGTGAGTATGAGGATTTAATGGGGGCATTAACTAAATTATGGAAAACTCATTCTATTTGTGACTAGACCTAGTTTAAAAATTTGGTAAATCAAAAAAATGGGCTTAATGATAATTTTTTAAGAAGTTGCTTTATCAATGGCCTAAAGGAAGGTATCAGTGTAAAATTTAAAATTATAAGCCCACCACATTGATGGAAGCTATCAAGTTGGATAAGTTAGTTAATGATAAATTTGTCACCCAATTCCATCACTATAAGCCATCACTCAACAAACATTTCACCTAACACCATGTAAATATAACCAACCAACACCAATTTTGAGCACTTGATCACCACCCATCAAGCACCTAATTCATGATGAAATGGTCACTCTTTAAGTGAAGTGATTGTTCTATATAATCTTGATGAGAAATATGCCATAAATCATAAATGCACAAACTAAAATTATATAGATCCTATATGTTGAGATAGTTTCATTGTCTAATAATGTTGGATGGTTTAGAAGATATTCCTATTATGGAACAACTCAAAGAGATGGGTTTGAGTGATTATTCAACTGCTAAAATTTATATGCATCTGTTAGTAGGAATCACCACACCCCAAGCAATGAAGGTGTTAGTCTACCTAAAAGGGCATCACTTAACCATCATTATTGATTATGGTAACCCTCATAACTTCATTGACCCTAGGGTGACCAAGAAAGCAACTTTTATATGTATCCTTACAATGACTTTGAGGTAAACATCATTAATGGAGGTGCATTGGATTATAACAAAAAAATATCATAAAGTTAGGGTCTCAATCAGGATTAGTCTATAATATAACATGTTTACACTTCCATTAGGTAGGTATGATCTAGTTATGGGTGCTTAGTAGCTTCACATATTGTGACCCATCTTATATAACTTTCTCAAACTATAGATGTAATATTTGATAATGGGCAAAAATATACCCTAAAGGGTGTGACTGTAGGACCCACCCAAAGTATTATCTTATAGTGCATGGAGATTTTTTTTTAAAAGGGGTCTCAAGGAGTTGTGGCTCAACTTTGTGATTTGAAAATGACAATAATGGTTGAGTTAATTAAATCTCTAGAATTATAATTACTTATTGACAAGCATTCATTAGTACTTTCAACACATCAAGGATTATTGCCTCAACACTCACAAGATATATGCCATGTAAATAATTCCAAGAAGTTGGCCACCAAACATTGACCTATGTCGCGAAGAAAATTGAAATTGAGAAGATGGTCCAAGAAATGTTTGATGTTGAGTCATTAGGCCAAGTGTTAGCCCTTATTCCTCCTTGTGCTACTATTTCACAATAAAGATGGTTCATGGCTATCACGTGTGCTTTCACAAACTTGATAAAATTACCATCAAGGATAGTTCCCTATCTCTATCATTAGTTAATGGTTAGATGAGTTGCATGGGGCCCATTTGTTCTCCAAGCTTGACTTACAATCTAGCTACCATTATATTCATTTGGAGGATGAAGATATCCCTAAGACAATTTTGTATACTCGTGAAGTCTCATTATGAGTACTTGGTGATGTCATTTGGCCTCACAAATACACCATCAACATTTCAAAGTCTAACGAACCAAATTTATGTATATTCCTTTAGAAATTCATGTACTAATCTTCTTTAGTGTCATTCTCATCTACAATAAGATAGGGAAGAACATCTCACATGCTTGAACCAAAACCTTCAAATTCCATCAACAAATACTTAGAAATTAGAACATTAAACACATCTTTTGAGAAGTGGAGAGGACTTCACAATGGTAGTAGATATGTGCTTCATAGTGAACTATGGATTGCATGAATATGTGATATTGGTCTTGGCTCTTAATTTAATCATACTCTATCTCTTTAAAGTTGTCCTTGAAATAACTTACAATGTTATAACTATAACCAAAGAAAAATAATTGAAGATTTCATGCCTTAGACTTGCTATGATATCAAATGATGCAATAATTATGTTTTATTTATCTATTATATTATTTTATAGATGAATCCAACAATGTATATTGATATTTTGTGTATATAGGGGAAATAATTTTAACCATTTAACAAAAAAAATATTTAAATTGTTAGTGCAAATCCATCTATATAACCACATCAAAACCTTAAATCTACACTTAACGAAGACATCCTTTAGCTAAAAGAATATTTTTTGCAATGAACATCCATTAAGTGGACATAAAAGATTAAAAGATGAGATCAATTTTATCTTCCGCATTGGAACTTCTCTAAGAACATGAGGGCTTGGTGAGAATGCCCATGTTTACATCAATGACTATTTTTAGTATTTAAATATTGGCACTCAAAATGACCACTAACTATAATAATGGTAATAATTGTAAAGATGGAATTGCTATTTTCTTCCACACTTGAACCTCTCTAAGAACACGAGGAGCTATTTTGATCATTTAAACATTGACACTCAAAATGACCACGCACAATTTGTATTTATTTGATTTTTAGGTGTTAGAAATAGAAAATAATTATTAAAAAATTATGATTCTATAGAAATATAGAAATAAGTATATACTAAATTCTAAAATAAATTTATAAAATATATAATTAATTTTAAAAACTAAACATAAATATATAAATTTGTATAAATTATTAGAATTAATTTTAACAAATACTCACAAGTTCATCTTATTCATAAATTCATCTTATTTATGTATAATAATATATGTTATATCAAATAATTTAAAAAAAAAAAGAGTATAAATGAGTTTTAAAAGTGTTTATGTAATTTCATTTCTTGTGGAGAGATCCATATTTTCACATTAAAATGGTAGGAGATCTTGATTTGCAAACTAACTCCCCTTGTTTTTATAATTTTTTATAAAATAGTTTATTGAAAAAGAAAGCAGATCTTGATTTGCAAACTAACTCCCCTTTTTTTTAGTTTTTTATAAAATAGTTTAATGAAAAAGAAAGCATAGGAATTTGATAGAGTGTATCTAAATAAAATAGGGTAATAATTTTTTACAAAATAATTTAATGAAAATGAAAACACAAGAGTTGTATAATTTTTCTGATAGAGATCCTTCTCTTCTTAATTTAATTGCACTAAGTACTTAACAATTTAACTGCCTTTATGTTTTACTTATAATTTCTCATATAAACTTTTCAAACTTTTCAGATTGTAATTTTATTCCACCCATTTTTTTAATAAACAAGTGTATTATATTTCTTCTTATAAATCAATGAAGTACACATTTCAGAGAGAGAGAACACAAGAAACAAGCACAAAATTTATGTTTTCATCACGGATATTACTATTGGTAAGTTTCTACTTAAAAAGGGTTTTGTATGCACCTGTTTAGTGACTTGAATTAGTAGATCGTCGAGCTGTGGCGTAGCCCCTGCAAAGAATCCAGGCCCTTGGACAGCACAATCAACATTCAGGTAAGCTACAGCTTTTGCATATAGGTTGCCGAAATTTTGCTCAACCCACTCGGTTGATCCTATCTGCAACACAATGATGGCATGATTATGGAAAAATAATAGAAATTTGACATTTTTGGTTTGCATGTTATTTCCCAAACAGTTCATTTATGTTTGGGTTTAGTACTGCACACAGATAAAATACAAAAGACTTTGATTAATCTTCAATAGATATAAAGACTGTTACCATTCCATATTCTTCTGCATCCCAACTGCAGAGGACTATACTTCTCCTTGGTTGCCATCCCTTGCCAAGTAGAGCACCAAATTTTCTAGCAATCTGTAAGAGTAATCATAAAAAACCCAGATGAGAAACACCAAACATTTTACTGGTAAAACATTACCAAAACAATTTAATACATATGCATATCTGACCTCCAAAAGAGCAGCTGTACCACTATTAGGATCCACTGCCCCATAAGTCCAAGCATCTCGATGGTTTCCAAGAATAACAAACCTGGGTATTCACCACCATCACCAATATATATTGCTCTCACCAGACTGAACTTTTCAAAGTTTTACTGACTTTATTTCGTGACAGAAGGAGATAAATGCATACCTGTCAGGTTCTTCAGAGCCTCTGATTACTGCAAAAACGTTCCGAATGGTAGACATTGTCTGGTTAGCCTGCAGACAAAAAGTGTGCATCCTGTGAGAATCTAAGCAAGTGCCTATAACCCCATACTGAGAATGATTGGTATGCCTGTGGAGAAAAAAGTGGGAACAGGGCAGGTCATTAACTGAATGCTGACATGAAGTTGACCTATAAGCATGCCATCAGGGAGCCACCACTAAATTTGTCTGCTAAAATTCTTTGTGGCATTCGCTATGCGACCTTAACAATGTAAGTTTGTGGTTACACCAAAACTTGTAAATGTTAGTGAACTTTCCAGACCAGCACCTTCACCTAGATCCAGAGTGGCGGTTAGTCCACGAGATCGATTCCCAGAGGTGTGGTGGTTAGTCCAACACCCCCCTCCCTAGGTTTGTCGTTACACCAAAACTTGTAAGTGTTAGTGAACTTTCCAAACCAGCACCTTCACCTAGACTCAAAGTAAGTCCACGAGATCGATCGATTCCCAAAAGTGTGGCAATTAATCCAACAAACAATCTACTGCAGTCCACCCATATTCACAAAATTAACATATTTAAAATAAATACAGTGAAAACTTGGCTTACCACATAGCTAAAGTTGAGAATCCCGGGCCCTCTCCCCACACCCTGAAAGTTTAATGATCCTCTCCAAGTAGAGGGAACAGTAGGGCCCAAAAGTGACATGAGAATATGCTGCGCTTCCTCTGCAGGGATCGGCATGGAAGGGATACTTGGAAACTTGTCTGCAATGTTTGATACTCTTTCACTCTTGTCAGTGCTCGGCCACCCCGGAGTAGAGGGATCGCCCATTCCCTCCCCTACAGTTCCTATTTGGGCTCCATCTGGAGGCATCCATTTGGACTTGGGAAAAAAGCCATGTGTTCCATTTCCACCGAATTGCTCAGGATCACTGTACAGAATAGCTGCAATTGCACCAAATTTAGCAGCAGTTCTCACAACTGTTCCCCTGTAGACATCACCATATCTGGCAATCACAATGGCTCCGCTTACATTCACACCCATCTGTGCAAGCCTTCTGTAATCCTCTTCACGTCCATAATTGGCATATACCACCTCGCCAACAACAGTTCCAGAGGGCGACCCTGCATGGAACGGTTGTATTACTGATTTGTTGTTGTGGCTTTGATCCAAACATACTTCATGCCGTATTCCTGTTGTGGGCGAGGACAGGAAAAGAGATCTAGAGATTGGATAAGATAACATAACCTTGTAATCTACTGAGTGTACTGATAACCCATATTGTTGAAACCGATTTTGTACATATACAGCAGTTAGCATGTCTTGGGGTGTGCCTGCTACATGTGACCTTCTTGTGAGTTCCCTGAGATCTGTGGCAATGGTGACGTTGCTTCCAGCATTAACAAACCAGTTATGGAAGAAAGAAGGGCTTCTACCCTGGATAAACCCAGAACTGTGGGAACTAGTTAGGTGTCTAAACAATGTTATTAAACCAACGAGGATTGCAAACAGAATTGTGATTGCAGTTCCCTTCATTACACAGCGACCGCTGCTTCTGTCTTGAATTTTATGCCCTCTTACTGGATTAAGGGGTAGAATTTCTTCTAGATTCACTCTGGTTTCTGTTACTGTTGCCATATCCACTTCTGACAGATTTTCCGAGGAGGCAATACAAACCATTTTGATGAATTACTCCGATTACCAAAGGAATAAAACAACAGACCTTGTATACCAATTTTTTCTGTGGGTACAATCGAGTTACATAGACATAGACATTTTTGTCTTTTAAGTAACTGTTATAATATGGTAAATAAGGGTAAACTTTAACCAGCTGGCACGTTGTAAAACAGGCAGCTGGTCGAATAAGGGTAAACCTTAACCAGCCAACCTTAACCAACCGGCATGTTGTAAAACTGGCAGCTGGTCAAAATTCAATTGACAAGTCGACCTGCAGAAATTTGATCAACAAAGAAGAGGGTTGAAAATGTAGAGTGGAGTTGATTGATGAGAAAATTTCAGGATTCGGGAGATAGAAAAATTTGTAAACAGGTGCCAGGCTGTTTACCATGGGCGGTCAACGGGCAGCTGGTCAAAATTCAATAGACAAGTAGACCTGCAGAAATTTGATCAATAAAGAAGAGGGTCGAAAATGTTGAGTGGAGTCGATTGAAATGATCGACGAGAAAATTTCAAGATTCAGGAGATAGAAAAATTTGTAAACAGGGGCCGGCTGTTTACGGTGGGCGTAAGTGTGTACCTTTATCAGTCACTCAAAGATCAAACTTGGCCTTCACCCTATAAAGTATATTCAGAATATTATACCTATTAAGCTTGCACCTATATATCAATGTCACAGAAATCAAAATCAAACCTTGCCTTCACTGTATCAATTATGCCATGCCTTTTAGATGGCATGACACACAAAATGCTCACCAATCAGGCTACAACACCTTGGATCTTATATCCCAATTTGAATTGAAATCCAGATGTAAAACCACTGAAGATGTATGCAGCACCAGGAGATGATGCAATGTAAGTGATGTAGAAGTTAGAGAGGATGAATTTGGAAGGAAAGTCACACAAAAAGCTATAGGATTATTCTATTCAGACGTCGAGAAAAAACTTGTCAAAGACTCGGGAGTTAGTAATACTTACACGTCTATATTTTTTTGGATGGATAAAATATATGACATCTAACAGTGATGGGACTCAGAGACTGATTGACATTTTCCAAATCGCCGACCCTTCAACAACTGAACCGACGATGGGCATTTTTATTTCCTTTTGCTTTCAAACAAATCTTAAAATATGGATTCCAAACATGAATGACTGCTCAGTATCACCAACTCATAAAACTATGTCGCTTTGAATTTTTTTGTAATACGTCTGCAACATGAAGATTACAAATCCGTTAAAAGACAAAATAGACAGAGACAAGAAGAAGAAGAACAGAAGACAAGGATTAAAGTCAAATAATTCGCTCCTTCTGTAATTCTTCACAGCTATTTCCCTATGCAAAGTAATCTGTACGTAAATATGATGGTCTAAAATACGGTGAAGATTTTTTCGAAGACTGTGTCCAGTGGTGGGTGAAATTTTAGGCTAACTCGAATTTCGTGTCTTTCACGGTTCATTCTTCTATTTACTACGACCAACCTTAAAAGGGAAATGTGGAAAATGTTCAGACTGTTGCAAGATTTAACGTGACAAGGAGGATTGACCGTCAAGTTTAGTGCCCTGAATGCTCCTGTAATTGTGTCGAAACCTCATTCGACAAACCACGGTCAAGAATCTCCGTGGGATATGGGATTTGGTCCGTTAGCACATAATTGTTAGGTCTTGTGGGAAAAAGTGACATGACTAATTAGGCCTGTTAGATTATTTATGGACTTCTAACCATTCTTTATGCCTTACAAGATATTCGATGGTACCTAAGATGGAGGGGATCAAAATATCATTTTATTCTTTCAAGGGTAATTTGCCTAGAATTCAGCTGTATTGAAAAATAGAGATGTACTGGAAAAATACATGATTTCAACACAATTTCACCTAGAAAAAATTAATCAACATTAACCATGTTAAGATGTTAGGGTTGGGATTAGTAACAAATAAAAATTATATGAAATAATAAAAAATATATTTAGTTTTCAATCTTATAAAGAAAGATAATTATATATGTTACAAATTGAATTGTTTTTTATTAAAGGGGTAAAATAGGTTTTGAAGGGGTCCCAAAACCCTATTACAAAATGTTGCCCAATAGATTAAACTAGAGTAATTGGCAGCCTACAAACAACAAGTAAAAAACAAACAAGAAACCCACAACAGTCACAAATTGAATTGTTACTATATTAACAAATCTAGATTTATTATATTAACAAATCTAAATTTGAGGACATGATATTTCCACAATCCATGACATGAATTGAAGTTAAAACTGTGTATAGCTTTTTTTTTTTCATTCTTTCTCTTCCTAATGATGGATCATGGAGTGTGATCCGAAACGTTGATGAAAAAAGCTATACACAGTGTTAACCAGAAACTTTTCAATTCAAATCTAAATTTATCAAATAATAATTTTAGGATAATTAAATTTTATACTATTTATTGGGTTCAAGCTTATATCTATAGATATGATCTTTGTGCCTACAAAAGTGAAGTTGATGTGTGGATCTAAGCTTTACCTACAAAAATTATATGAGAGAAATATGCTAACTCAGAATGACTCGCCTCAATATGATATACTTGTATCTAATAAAATGGTTTTGAAAGACATCACTTAGGAGCTTGTTAGACAAAGATTTGTTCTCATTTGGCTAAGTCCCTAGGTAGGTCGATTCAATGATGATGAACAAAGATTATGGACAAGCAATCATGCAATATACTATTAGGATGCTAATGTAATGTAACACTATCTTTCTATATTTGATTCTAGATATGCTCTTAGATTCCTCAGTAGATCCTAAATATGTGTTTGATTATTAGAATGAAATAGGGTTAGTTTTTCAATACACTAGGCTAGTGTGCAATTGGAAATAATCCATGCTTTGTCTAGCTCATAATGGCTAGTAAGAGAGGGAGATATGGACCCAATTTAAGAAGTTTAAATTTAAAAGTTTTCAATTTAAATTTGTGCCTGCAAAAGTGACCTGGATTAATTCTTCACTCATGGATCTAAACTAGGGTAGTGAAGTTTCAATTGAGTAGGTGAGTCTAGAATCTCTCGATGTGTGGGGATGGAATAGTGCCAATATACTTGGTTAGTTTCCAACTTCCATGCAAAAATGCCAACTTGCTCATTAGTCAATACATAAAAGGTAACCCATTAATCATGGGTTCAAAACCACCATTATGATTTTCCCCCACTTTGACTTCCATGTGAACTACTATGAGGATGCATGCCAAACTAAATCAAGTAGTCAACATAGAAATTAAATATTTCAAACACTCATAAATGATACAAGTATGGATGTTGATCATGTGCACTGTGTCTAACATTAGTGCTCCATCTCATAAACCTGGTATTAAATAGGAAAATTTGATATGTCTACCTAAATGTGTCAAGGTGTTCAACTAATCTACTTTACACTAAATAAAACCAATGAAATGAAATATACTTGTTTTTGTTGTTTTAAGATGAAGAATAGAAAATTAATTTAGCCTTATCTAGATTTTATTCCCTATTTAAACTAAGTTCAAACATGAAAGGAGAGATGGGAATGAAAATGATGAAACTAAGGATACAAAAATGGTAACTCGTAAGATAAATGTAGAATAGTAAAATGTAATAGATGAGAAACCTAGAAATCAACTAAAGCAGCTCACTAATAGGATGCTAATGTGGCACATTGTCATCCAATCTATACATTATCATCCAACTCATGCACTTTGTCCATAATCAATAGAAAATTAAATCTTCCATATTGATTTCAAGAATACCTTCACACAGGGAAGAAACGACATAAAAGCCAAACATAAGATATTCCAAAAAATGCATATGTTGAAAGAAACTCACTTCAATAAGTTCATTTCAAATGAGACAAGTGAAATAACAAAAGAAAGTGATAGATAACCAACCCTTCATGTAGTTGAATGACTCCAAATTCTTTTTCTAAGATACAGGAGAAGGTTGGTGTGATGTGCCACTACACCCAAAGGTTCTCCTAGTGATGAGAATGAGCACCATGGGTGTTAAGGGTGAGGTTTTCATCCCACCAGAAGGCATGGATGGTAGACAAAGAAGTGAAGACCCCACCATCTAGTTCAAGTGACCTACCTACCACCATAATGGAGGAACATCCATTAGGGTTTCCCACCATGCTCTATATGACTTGACCTTGAGACCTTAGCTTTGATACCATTGTGATGTGCCACTACATGAAAGACCATCCTAGTGGTGAGAATGAGCACCATGAGTATTAAGGGTGAGGTTTTTCCTATTACTGGAAGGCCTAGAGGGTAGATAGACATCTGGAGGCCCCACCATTTGACTTAGGTGACCTATCTACCAGGAAGATGGAGGATAGAGTGAAGATGAAGCTCTCAAGGTGCCAACAATGGTGTTGTGTACACAAGAAAGATTACAAAAAATAACAATGATAAATAAAATGAAACAAAAGTTTGAACAAAGTCAATTGAAACACTAGGAATGGAGATAACAATCACTATATCACAATATATGTCCTTAATAATTGCAAGATCTCATGGAAGACAATGCTAGAATCACAAGAGTTTTTGTTCAAGTGCTCAAGAATGCTAGAAATATGGTGTAGAGTGTTGTAGAAACTTCAAAAGTAATGTTCATGCAAAAACCAGTGAGATCTATTCAAAAATTAACTAGTAGGGAAGTTAAAGAGGCATGCAAGAGTGAACTAGCTGTTGAGATTTTCCAAATAGATTTGGCAATAGTTACACTCACATGTTCAACTATGGAAAGGTGGTAGATTTGGTAAGAAATGATCATTGTACAATTGCAACATCAGAGAAAGTTAGCGCATTACACAAATGTTTACATGCTACGCTAGCATCCAAGTATAACAAGCCCAGAAATATGACACAAAATGACAACATAAGACTAGATTAACATAGAAAGCATGTTCACATATACATGGAAAAGACAAACATATAGAAACACCAAGCCCAAGTTGGTACTTGTTGGGAATTAAGGTGTCTCAACCTTGGTAATTCCTTACATTATTAATGTTTGTATTTATTATTTAATTGCCTATGTTGTAAATATTTGTAAATTCCATATTGTCATATTGTGGGATGTGGCACGGTGATGTGTCAATCCTACATGGAATATGACAACTTGTAATTTTATCCTCACATGAGGAGATAGGCATACCACTTTGTGGTAGGAGCATTTTGCCATATGTCGGCATCTTTCATGTTGTGTAAGGGAATGTTTGACCGAAACGGTTATGATGGATTCCTATGACAGATTTATGACATGTAAGAGTCAGAAATAGAAACATGTAAGACAGGTGAAGACATGTGTCATGAAGCATCTTTGAATAAGGCATGTTTGGGCACCCAAGGTAGACTATGACATGTTGTAAGAGAATATGCTATTTATAGCCTATGTATGACAGATTCTCTTACAGTTGTAAGTTGTAACCACTATGACAGATTCTATGACGGTCGTAAGTGTCGTAAGAGCATCTGTCATAGCCCATTTTGGAAATAGGCGACCTCTTTGGGATGGGAAATGTGAAAAAGTGCCAAGTACATTCTACAATATTGACCAAGTGTCCTTAGGTGTGGGTTTTGGGCCATGAGGCCAAGTTGGACGCCCATCCCAAGATAGGTCCAATATTGCCTTGTATATTCTATATAAACAGGTGCTTGGAGAGGGAGTTGTATCACAAGTTTACAGGTACTGTTATGCTACCAGATTGACTCCAGACACGAGTGTCGAAGACCATTGAAGCTTGCATTGCAAGTGTATTGTAAACAACTTTCAGATTTGTTAATACATTGTGCAGGTTTCTGAGTGTGGGGTTTTTCACCCGATAAGGGTTTTCCCCACCATAAATCTTTGTCTCTCTTCTTCTATCTTCTTTCTGGTTCATGTGTATTGCTGCAATATCTCGTTTACATGTTCTATGTTGCTATAGTTGTAAGGAATAATTTGAATTTGCATAGCCCTCTCCTCATTAGATTAGTGTAGGAAGCGATTTCTGCACACCTAGCTTCCTTTTAGTTTGTATCAGAGCCTAACGAGTTTTGGTCTTAGCTATTGGGTAGGGGTTTTTTGAGTTGATCTTAAGTTGAGTGGGAGTCTTTGCAGAGTATTCTGATTTCTATTGCAACAAGGAGATGGCAAGCACATCTGGAAGAATAGAAGTGGAGAAATTTAATGGCACTAATTTCAAGCTGTGGAAGCTCAAGATGGAAGACATGCTTGTTGACCGAGACCTTTGGGAAATTATTATTGGAACTAAACATGCTTTAGTGCAATAAGCTGATTGGGATCTCAAGGATCAGAAGGCTAAGGGTCTCATAATATTTAGTCTTGCTAATTCTGTGTTGTTAAATGTCCATGAGGAGAAAACTACAACCTTGCTTTGGAAGAAGTTGGGAGATGTGTGTCAAGCCAAATCCCTGGTTAATAAACTTTTTCTAAGAAAGAAGCTATATTCTCTTCGAATGGAGGACAGAGGATCCGTTGCCAAACATATGAATTCTTTTAACATGATGGTTGCACAGTTGACATCTATTGGTGTAAAGATGGAGGAGGAGGATTGGTGTATGACCTTGCTTTGTTCTTTTCCGAAATTGTGGGATCACCTTGTCATGGATGTTGGAAGCACCACATCCACATTCAAGATGGAAGATGTGGTATCTGCATTGTTATCTAAAGAGATGCAGAGAAAGTCTTCTGACGCAACCAAAGAGGCTCTTGCAGTTCGTGGAAGACCCAAAGAGAAAGGGAAGAAGAAGGACAAGAAAGATGAGAAGGGTAGATCCAAATCCCGTGGGAGATCCAAATCTCCTAGAAAGTCCAAGGCTATCTATTGGAACTATGGTAAATCTGGGCATTTCTGAAAGGAATACAAAGAAGAAAAGAAAAAGAAGACCCTAGATTTAGATTCTGACAGATCACAAGATGATGGTGATGCTTTCATTGCAGCCCTAGCAACCCATGCATCTGATGATGTGTGGTTGATTGACTCTGGTGCATCATTCCACATGACCTCGCATCGAGACTGGTTTACTAAGTATGAGGAGTTTGATGGTGGAAAGGTGTACTTGGGTGACGACTCTCATCTAAAGATTGTTGGTCGTGGAAGAGTCTCTATTTGATTCTCTGATGGTCGAGTGAAGGGGATCTCTGGGGTTATGCATATCCTAGGCTTAGCACAGAACCTACTTTTTGTAAGTAGTTTGAATGATGCAGGTGTGTAGGTTGTCTTTTCAAAAGAAGGATGCAAGATGACTAGAGGAGCTATGGTGCTTGCTACGGGTACTAGGAGAGGTACTCTGTTTCAGCTGGAGGCATGCATTTCACAATACAATAGTTCTTCTAATTCAAGGAAGAGGGCAGTAGTCACTGCATCCCCACCATTTGAATGAGCAGTTAAGAGATCTGTTGTTTCTAGTTCTGATGTTTGTAATCATGCCTTGGAAGTTAAACTTCCTGCTAAAAAGATAATATTATGGCATAAGAGATTTGGCCCCATTGGTGAGAAGGATTTGTGTACCCTAAAAAATAAAAACCTCATTGAGGGTTAGATGATTGTAATCTTGAGTTTGACTTTTGTAAACATTGCATTTATGGAAAGCAAAACTATGTTCAATTTTATTCGAGTTCTCACAAGTCTTTTGGTGTGTTTTTGATAACATAAGGCAGCTAAAACAAGGGGCCGAACCCTTACAAAGTAGCAAAAAGAAACCCCAGAGGCAACCGCACAAAAAGTGCCTCAAAGAAGATACAGCATAGTCTGCTTACCCAGCATAAATAGCATAGACAGCCACACCAGACTAAATATAGTCTATATGAAATAACAGAGAGTCACCAGCATAAAGAAACAAGACCTAAGGAGAAAGATTTTCTCCTTGTTTAACCATGGATTCAATGAAATCATCCAACTTTTTAGAGTTCTCATTAGTGTCAGCAGCAACGGTAGCCCCAAGACCCTGCAGCACAGAAATATTAAGAAGAACTATACACCTGAGCATAGTGGAAAAAGTCTGTTCTAGCTTCTCAACACGGCCCCACAGAACAACAATGTCAGTCCCATAACCAGCATCTGTCTCTGTTTCATCAGCGGCTTCCTCCACAAACATCTTTCCCGCTTCTCCAACATTATTCGCAGAATCCCCATCATCCCCACTAGTAGCCTCCAACACTTTATTCCCATGCTTGCCATCAGCATCCTCAGAAATCTCCTACACATCCATAACGTTAGCCTCATCGCCCTGGGTGGATTCATCAGACGCACTCTCAGAATAGTCTATTAGTTTGGCCTTAGGTGTAGGTTTTCGAGCAATCCTCCCTAACTGTCTAACCCCTGAGGAAAAGCCCTCCTTAATGTTCCTTGCAAACAAAGTAGATTTGCTGCCCTGCCCCACAGGAGTACTACAAAGAATTTTAGGGGTCCCCACGGTAGCCCCCACAGTATCTTCCTCCACATCTTTTATCTTCCTCTTCTTGCTCTTCATATTAACTTTAGACACCGGGGTGTTGGTAGTGGTAACTATGGGAATCTCCTCAGTAGTGGAAAAAGAAACCCCTTTCGTCTTAGGGGAAACAGGGGAAGGGCATGGCTCTTTAGAAACAATAGTATCATCAAGGTTTGAATACAATTCCCCACTATTAGTCTGAATAGGCTTAGAGGGTTCCAGGGCAAGGTGGAAGTTGTAAAGGTAGAGGATGAGACCCTGATGCAAGGGGATGGGTTTCTTGGCCAACTTAGCTCTAACCCTAAGAACCGAATGCTCAAGGGAAGATAATAAATAAAACGGAAAACTAATATGAGCATTGTGTCTAAAGTGATTCAAAAGGGGAAGATGATAATTGTAGAACTTGGTGAAGCGCCCCTCCAAAGTGAAGTACTTCATAAGGAGAAAACACACCCTGTCCCAAGGTTTAGGCAGCTTAGTGTGTTCGAATCCTCCCTGATAAGGAACGAGTTCTTCACCATCCCCAAGAAAGAGCTTCTGGTTGGAATGGTCCACCACTTTAGCTTTCTGCTACAATTTGATCCCCTGAGTCGACATGTCGGAAGCCATAGCAATAACACTCTTAGAAATCTCAAAACCAATACCCCCCACAGTGACACACTGGTTTTGCCAAGACCTAGCAAACTGTTCAGACAGGTTTTCATCATACCCATTGAGCCGTTCCAAATAGGGACTGATACCACCCTCCTTACAATAATGCCAAACCACAGGGTTGTCTTTAAACTCGCAACAGGAAATGGGTTCCGTTCGAATTCTATCACCACCCATGTTAGCCTTACAGAGCAAAGCACAGAAACCCCAAAGCTTCATAGAGTTCGTATGCAGGGTAACATTAGCAGCTTGACTGAGGGTAATGAGAATGATAATAAAACTGCACGCAATATCATTAATGAGAGCTACCTTATGAAGCTGACGCCTACTCTTCCCATGCTCGAACATGATTTCATGGCAAATGCTATAATTAGCAGGTAAGCAACTCACCTTACCAGAAGGGTGTAATAAGACAGAGGTGATAATAAGCAAATAAGTACAAAAAATCTTGTACTTCAAGATATACATCAACATCCTCCAACAAGGTTGACGAAGAGAGCTGTCTTTCCAAAAAATCTAACTCATCCTTAACACGTCACCTCTTTTTGAATTAGGTCCCTTATGTTTAAAGGGATGTGATTAACTTGGTGCCAAACACACCAATTTGAAAATTGTTGGCCAAGTTCGGCAGAGGCATCCGCAACCCCATTACCCTCTCTATAAATATGAGAGATATCCACTATGGGAATCTTTAACAAAAGAATCTGAATATCCACAATAATATCTTTCAGCTTAATACCACAAGTCGACACATTGTTAACCGCATCAATAACTAGTTTGGAATCCCCCTAAATATCCAATTGTCTAATACCAAGGGAAATAGCCAACTTCACCCCCCATAGAAGAGCGGTGGCTTCAGCATAATTGTTGCTTTGACAGCCTAACCCACCAGCATAGATAGCAACCATCCACCCTTTGTCATCCCTTATAATCCTGCAGCCACTAGCCTTGCCATCCGCCTTAGAATCCCCATCAAAGTTTAGTTTGAGCCACTTAGGCCTCAGGGGAGTCCATCTAGTGTTAAGCCTCTGTAACTTTTTGGAACCTTGTTCATTCTAATGTATTTGGCCCTATTAATGTTCCTTCATTATCAAAATATGTATATTTTGTATCTTTCATAGATGACTACAGTAGGACATGGATTTATTTTCTCAAAAGCAAATCTAAAGTCTATAGTAAGTTTAAAGAGTGTAAGGCTTTTGCTGAAAATCAGATTGGTAAAAAGTTTAAGTGTTTGAGAACTGACAATGGTGGTGAGTTCTGTTCTACAGAATTTGATAAATATTGCAAGGAATTTGGGATTGAAAGACATAAGAGAATTCCATACACCCCGTAGAAAAATGGAGTTGTAGAAAGGATGAATAGGACACTGATGGAGAAGGCTAGGAGTATGGTTAGTGGAGATGGCCTAGAATAAAAGTTTTGGGCTGAAGCTGTTGCCACTACTTGCTATCTTGTTAATAGATCTCCTACATCAGCTCATGTTGGAAAGACACCCATGGAGGTGTGGTCTGGTAGAAAGCCTTCAATAAGGCATCTTCATCTTTTTGGTTGTGAAGCGTATGCACATGTGCCTTGGGAGAAGTAGTCAAAGTTGGAGAACAAGGTTGTTAAGTGTATCTTCATTGGCTATGGTGTCAGTGTGAAAGGATACAAGATTTGGGACCCTGTGGCTGAAAAAGTGTTGTATAGAAGTGTTATCTTCAGAGAGCTTACACCTTCTTCCACTGTTTTATAGCCAGAAGAAAAAGAAAAGAAAGAGGATGTTGTTCAGTTTCCTCCTACCCCTGAGAAGACTGAATAGAAAGATAATGTCAGACCTGATGATGAGGAGAGCTATAGAATCTCTGAAAGCTCAGATGAAGAAGTTGAACCTCAACCTTAGCTCTTGAGGAGGTCTACATGGATAAGAAAGCAACCTAAAAGGTTGGTTTTACATTGCTTGATTCTAGTTGTGCTTTTTCTTTGCTTACTAATAGTGATGAACCTAGAACTGTATCAAAGGCTATGGACATGAAAGATGTAGGTTCCTAGAAGGAGGCCATGGAGGATGAAATAGTTTCTTTGGAAAAGAATCAAACTTGGGACTTGGTGCCTTTGCCTCTTGGACGGAAACTCGTTGGATGTAAATGGGTGTTCAAGAAGAAATTTGGTGCATATGGCAGTGTTGAGAAGTATAAGGCCAGATTGGTTGTGAAGGGGTATTCACAAGTGGAGGGTATATATTATGGTGAGATCTTCTCTCCCATTGCAAAGTTGACATCCATTCGATTCCTGTTGTCTCTTGCAACAACTTATGACTTAGAGGTAGAATAGATGGATGTGAAGACAACTTTCCTTCATGGTGATTTGTCACATCCAAAGCATTACATGGTGAAAGGTAAAGAAAATTTGGTTTGCAAACTTAAGAAGTCTTTGTATGGTTTGAAGCAATCCCCTAGGAGATGGTACTTAAAGTTTGATGCCTTTGTATTGTCAATTAGATTTGTGAGATCGTAATCAGATCACTGTGTGTATTATAAGTTTGATGGTGATCGTATTCTCATTGTTGCACTGTATGTTGATGATATGTTTCTCATTGGGAAGGGTAAGAATATGATTTCTGATTTTAAATCTTAGTTGTCAGCACAGTTTGAAATGAGAAATTTAGGGGCATCCAGGTACATTCTAGGAATGGAAATCAGAAGAGACAGAACCAACAGAAAACTTTGGTTAAGCTAGAGTAAGTATGTGAAGACCGTGTTGGACAGGTTTAACATGGCAAATTGTAGACCATTGTGTGCTCTCGTTTCTTTGGGGACAAAGTTGTCTATTAAGGATTGTCCAAAATCTCCTAGTGAGGTGGAGGACATGAGTAGAGTACCTTATGCTAGTGTTGTTGGTAGTTTGATGTATGCTATGGTTTGCACAAGACCAGACATTGCCCAAGCAGTGGGAGTCCTTAGTCGATTATGGCTAATCCTAGATAGGTTCATTGGGATGCAGTTAAGCGAGTGTTTAGATATTTGAGGGGTACTTCTGAGTATTCCATATGCTATCATGGAAATGTTACAGGACCTCCGCATTCTATTGATATTCATGGATTTGTGGATTCAGATTGGGCAGGTGACATTGACAGCAGGAGATCCACTAGTGCTTATGTGTTTACACTATTTGGTGGTGCTATTAGTTGGATGAGTAAGTGACAATTTGTTGTTGCTTTGTCCACGACAGAAGATGGTATATGGTAGCAACTCATGCTTGTAAGGAAGCCATTTGACTAAAGAGATTATGTTCAGATATTGGTGTTAATGCAGGTTAGATCACGATCAGTTGTGACAGTCAGAGTACAATTTACCTTGCGAAGAATCTAACTTTCCATGCTAGAACAAAGCACATTGATGTTCAGTTTCACTTTGTATGAGACACGGTTGAGGATGGAAAGGTAAATTTGGAGAAGGTAGATACTTTGAAGAATTTTGCACATGCATTGACGAAGCCATGGACACAGAGAAGTTCAGATGGTGTTCGGAGTCTATGGGCCTCACGACCTATAGCAGTTAAATCTTGTTTTTCTATTAGCTCTTACAAGGTGTTTGACAAGTGGGAGGATGTTGGGAATTAAGGTGTCTCAACCTTGGTAATTCCTTACATTATTAATGTTTGTATTTATTATTTAATTGCCTATGTTGTAAATATTTGTAAATTTCATATTGTCATATTGTGGGATGTGGCATGGTGATGTGTCAATCGTACATGGAATATGACAACTTGTAATTTTTTCCTCACATGAGGAGATAGGCGTCCCACTTTGTGGTAGGAGCATTTTTTCATGTTTCAGCATCTTTCATGTTGTTTGCGTTCCTATTCTTTGTGGCGTTCCTATTGTTTGCATGTATCATTTGATTGTCACATGATTTTATCATTAACATTTTTTATATGCTTGTTATTTACCTAATAGTTGGGACAACTTGGTGATAGTGATCAATAGCACTGTCTCAAAGCTAAAAATTGATGAGGTGGTGGGTGCATTGCTTTTCTAGGAGATGAGGAAGAAAACATCAAGATCCATTAGATATGCTTTGATCATTAGGGATTATTCCAAATACAAGGGAAATAGAAAGAAGAATAACATATAATCTAAGTATAAGGAGAGATCTATGTCTCCTAGCAGATCCAATGTCAAATGTTGGAACTACACCAAGATTGGGAACATTAAGGACTACAAGGAGATGAAGAAAAAGGAGTCTGATGATGATTTAGACCTGAGAGCCTCTAATGAAAATGGGAGTGATGCTTTTGTTATAGCCCTTACTACACATGCACATGAGAGTGGATGGATGCTCGATTTTCAAGCCTTCTTTCACATGACTCCTAATAGTGAGTGGTTCTCATATTGTGACAGCTTTGATAGTGGAACCTGATCTACCTGAGAGATAACTATTCTAGAAAAAAATAATTGGTTAGGGTATAGTAATGTTTACATTTAGAGATGAAATGATAAAAACCCTCTCCAATATTCTATACTTTTGGGTTTGGTGAGAAACCATCTTTCTATAAGTAAATTAAATGATGATGTATAGGTGGTCTTCAATAAAGAAGGATGCAAGATGGTTCTTGGGATCACTATGTTGCTAACTAGAGTTTATGATGAGACTCTATATAAGTTGGATACTTTCACTACAATTAATGATACTTGTTTGCTAAAATGAATTTGCTCGTATTAAAGAAAAAATCTTAGATCATGTCTTTAAACTAAGGGTGTTGGAAAATGAACTAGGATGCCTTGGGAAGCTTTAGATTACATGTAGTTATTTTTTTGGAAATGACATGGTTGAGCTTTGAATCTATTATTTATAGATAAATGATCTTCAAGGTTCTATGGATGCTTAGCATGATGCCTTGGGAAGCTCTAGATCACTTTTAGTGGGAGTTTTTATAGTGATGTGGATCTATTATTTTTGGAGAGATAGCCCCTAATATTGTAGATGTGTACTACTATGCCGTGGTAGATCCTAGATATATAATGGGAGACTTAGCATGATATGGCTTCCTTTTTGCAAATCTATTAGTTAGATGCAAATAATCTTCTATTATGAAGATTCAAATCATGGTGCCATAAGAAAATTCTTGGAGTCTATATTGATCACATGCAGTGGGAGCATTAGCTATGATTTTCTTGGGGATAATCTTGTAGTGTTGAGTATAGTTATTATTCTACCTTGGAGAGCTCTTTGATATTATGATGTTGTAGTTAGAGTTTGTTTCGCATGATATGTTTGGTTGTGTACCTATTATTGCTAGATAGATCAAGGTGAGATTGGAGATCTCATGGTTGTTGGAGATATATTATTGGAGTGGGTTGAGTCACATAATACCATTTTACTAGAATGATTGTGATCTAAACCCTAAGAGGATTAGAGGATAAATCTACAAGATTAAATTAATAACCTACATAATTTGTAGAATATACATAGGAAACTCTAGACTAACATGTAGATACACATTTAAGTAGAGAAAAAGTCTTTTGTAATGTAATTGTATTATGTAAGAAAAAAGATTTGTATAGTATTATGTATGAAATAAGTCATTGGCGGGAACTTATCTATTTGAAACATGTACATAATAGATATTTATATAAAGGGTCATCAACTAGGCCTTCAATAATATGTTGGTATGTGTCACACACATATGAAGTGCTTTTCATATAGGTAGAAAGGTGATGAGGGTTAGAATTTTATGTTGTCAATTATTAAACCTATATGGTTCTAGTTGGAAAAATCCAATTGTAGGGATGTACATCCATGTGTAGGGCTAAGTTATGTGGGTGAGTAATGCTATACAAAGAGGATATAAATGCCCCAAGCTTTTGCCCAAGATATTAGTGGGAAAAAATGAATGGATACTTTTTTTCCTCATTGCACCAACACACTCCAAGATACCGTGAAAGAACACATGAAACTCAAGGTACATAATGCCAATGCACCAATCATGGTGGCACAATCATAAGACTATTTAACCATGTCATGACAGAGTCACCACAATGATCATATGAAAGGATAAAGTTTCCTCTACAATAGAGATTAGGCATAAGCCCACAATTCCATTCTCTCACAAACACAAGGATGGGAATGAGATCAACACACTGCTTCATTACACATCCCAAGATTACTTAAACAAAATCCAAGAGGATGTGGGAATGAAATACATACACTATGATTACCTCGTCAAGAGGTAGGTCCATAGGGAAATACAAAGTCTCAACCAATCAAATTGTCAACTAGTAATTTGCATAGAAAGGCTCATAATACAACACAAAGGAGTGGATTAATTGGAAGGTATAAAAATATCTTCAAAAGTCTAGATGATATTTAGGAAAGGAAAATCAAGGGGGACAACTTTCATTAAGAAACTTTTCCCAAAAAACTTTGGGAAGTACCTACTATCCTAGGGTTGCCCCTTATGCCAGTCAGGTCACCCAATGGGATCATGACTTGGTAAATTGGGTGACCCCTAAGGTCCCCATTGGTAAATTGAGAAACCTTAGGATCCCCACTTAGTCTAGGGAACTCTCCATAGTAAATAGGTCTTTTAAATAGTTTAATAGATCTTATATATTCTCCACTGAGTTTCAAATAACCTCATAAACCTTTTAGAATCTCACCAACCTCCTAGGGTTTCATTGGTCTTTGAAATGGTAATACACAGTGTGTATTTAACAAAACTACTTAAATACACACTATGTATTTAAGAAAACCTACAACCCTAAATGAGTTTGCACATTCCTTCTTTTTTAAACTTGATCAAATCTCCTAATACTTATGTAGACCTCTGATGCTTCAACGTATTATAACATAGCTTCTCAAAGTTATCATAAGGTTTCTAGGGTTTCTATTGACCCTGCACAAAGTTTGACAAACTTTCTATGGACTATACAGACTCTCTTACACTTTGTAGACACTTAATGATGCTTCACAGACTTGTGATATTTTTACAACCTTGAAAATACTTTATAGAGCTTGAGAATGTTTCACAAACCCTTCATATAGTTTGACAAAATTTCTAACTGTCATGCAAAGTTTATAACACTTACATAGGGTTGCTAAGGTTACAAAAGCCTTGAAACGATGGTCTAAACCTTCTTAAAGGTTATACATGGTTTCCTTTGGTTATTCAAACCTTTAAAATGGCCTCATAGACCTATACAAGGTTTTTAATGGTTATGTAGGTTTCCCATGGTCTTGCAGACCCCCCAATGGTTTGATAGAGCTATCACCTTGATTTCATACCTTGCACAGGGTTTCTCATGGTTTATAAGGTTTCATATGGTTATTGGCATAGGTGTGGTCCTTAAGTTCTTTAAGCCATCTCTCTGCATTCTCAAAGGTTACATGTTTAGTTACACCATACACTAATAATGCACTAACAACTCCTTAGTAATTAGCACTTATTATAGCTTGGTACCTTTCTTGACTAACTGTGTCCCAAGTCCAGGCCTTGATGACATTATCATCAATAGTGATGCTCCTTGTTACAAACTCCACTCCAATGGTGGATTTGGATTTCAAGCTGAACTCATTCCTTGTAAATCTTGGTACTAGATTAGACTTTCCCACCCCAAAGCCTCCAATCAACACCACTTTGAACAGTTAGTCATAATCATCATCTACTTTGTACACCATTATTGTCCAATCAAACTAAAACACCCCAAACTTTTAAAAATTCCCCTCTACAAAGTACATTGCTACTTTTAGATCATTTCACCACAATTGAAAATCACATAAAGATACAGAGGGCTTCTAGGGAAAACAAGAGGGCATCTATCTATGCACCGAACATATTAGTGTAGACAAAGCATGTGTTGGGGTCACTAACACCATCATTGGGTTTGAATAAGGCATAGTCTAGAGATACTTGGCGAGGGTAGAAATGATCTAGAAAGTATGCTAAGTACATGAGTGCTAGATACCATAGTTTTGTGTTAAGTCCAACTTTCTTTAGTGTTGTTTGCACATTTTCATAGCTGGGACAAGGGATGAAACATTAATGGTACTCTCAGTCACCTCTACTCCTATAGTCACATAAGTGATCATTATGTCAGAGGAATATAATAATACATTGTTGGTTAGCCATGTATTTGTTGTGTTCTAGTACTATGATTCTTCAATAGGCCTCCATCATCATACCACCATTATAGTATAAGTATCTACTTCTTTAGATATGAAACTATCCATGCTTCTTCCACTGAAACTATCTCCACTACTACCATCAAAGCCAATAGAACCACCATACCCACTTGAAGCTCCTCCTTAATGCTTCCATAGGATCATTAAATAGTTTGACAAAGACTTTAAGAGTTTTAATAAGGCTCTAGGTTTATACAGATCTGAAATGATTGTGTAGACCTTCTCAAGATTATATAGACCTTGACGCTTAAAATACCTCATTAACTATCTTCTTCTAATCTCTTGACCTTTGTAAAAACCTGGGGTCATGTATATAGGCCTTATAATAGGCTTTGGAAAACTCAAACATGGAATACATAGCTTCTATTTGTATATTGAGCTCATGTTCCTCCATTCTGTTGTTTTCATCAGGGTTGTACTCCTTAGGTACCCATCCAATAACATCATACTGATGCCTGAAAGGAAAAACCTTCAAACATTTAAAGCTAATCCATTTCTATTGCTTCAACAAATCCTTTTGGGATGGGTTCTTTTACATTTTTACACATTTCATGATGTTTCATGCAAAAAGTCTAGGTTAATATCCCATTATTGGTGTAATTAAATATATAATTACACTTTATTAAGTTGACTTAGGGCTAATTTTAGTCTTAGGTTATTCTTAAGTCATATTAGGGTTTTCTCTAACTTGCAAATATAAAAGCAAACTGTTCTCACACATAATTCATTAATCTAATTCATTAATTGCATCCAATATTGTGCAAATTTATCCGTTTTTCTTTTTTCTCTTGTACAAGGTTAATCCTAGGTTTTGTAGGTGATCCTGGTGGCTTGAGTCAATCAGTGACTCTCACATGGTATCAGAGTTCCAGATCTGCAAGCCCCTTCTCAAATCTAGAGAAAAATTTGAGCAAGAGCCATTTGTTGGGTATATTTCTATGTTAAACAGAGTCTTCCATTGGATTCAGAGTAGTTGAGATAGTCATATTAGCCTTTTATTTGGCTTGATTTGAGCTTCGTAGGCCAGATCTGCAAGGGTTTTAGTGACTATTTTTTTTGGGATTTGGAGGAAAGCTGATTTTCAGAGTGTTTTAGGCCAAATATTACCCTCCCATCATGCTTAGAAGGCCCAATAACCTTAAGATTGACTGTCAAATCATCAAAATCAGCCTTGGGATCATCTAGGGCAAAAACACTTACCAGGAAAGTTGTATGACCTCCCCAACATGCAAATCGAGGTGAAATTTTCAAAAAAAAATTCCTTGCGTTAAAAAAAAAATTCAAAAAAAATATTGAAAGGCAGGTTGTTTTTATTATAAAAAATGCAATACAAAAAATTTTTAGCGCATACGTGCTGGTCGCAGGGTACCACCCCTGTCGTGATAGGGGTACGAGATCCCCACTTCCCTTTTAAAGGGAGCAACAAGAGCCTTGGCTCTAGCCCCACCCATATGGGTGGGTAGCAGGTGCCTTTGGGCCCTGTGCCACCCATATGGGTTGTGGCAGGTGCCTTAGGGCATTGCCCCAATTTTTTTTTTTTTTAAAATAAAACTTGCAATAAATTTTTTGTGTTCTTTTAAATTAAAAAACTTGCAATAAAAAACTGTTGTACCTATACCTACCTCGACATGCGTGTCAACCATTGGTGGCCTTTTTAGCATGGGCCCTATATTTGGTTGTTTTCTCTAAATTTGGTAAAGGGTTATTTTATTTGGTGGATCACTACTTCTAGAGGTTTTATCAAATCTAGCAGTTTCACTACATCTGGTGGAGGTTTTCTAAATTTGGTAGAGGTTTGTTTTTTGACAAATACAACCCTCACCATTGGCAGTTTCTCTTTTGCACTTTATTTTCAAATGGCAATATCTTGGCCATACAGAGGTCTTTTTCAGTGCAATTTTTTTTTGAAATTGGGTAGAATTTCTTGATCTTTGTAGTGGTGTAGATGGTTTTTAGTTTGGGTTTCTATTTTTTTTCAGAATTTTGTTTTCTCATTGTTGTTGTTGTGCAATTTTCATTTTGGGAATTTCGACGTGCCATATCTTTGGAATACATACTCTTTTTTGGGTCCCATTTTTTGAAAGTACATGATTTTTCGTGTAATTCATTATGGTACTATCAGTTTCCTATCATTCTATAGTAGAATTATATTTTTAGCATGTGGTGTTTTTGGACATTGTACACTCATATTGTAAAGCACTAGCTAAGTTGTATACACATTGAAACTTGTCAGAAAATCAATGTAATATGCTATATCTTGCTTGACACATTTTGATTGACATCAGTTCATATCTTAGATTGAGAGCCTATGGTTAATGATCTTGAATCTTGCATCAGATTCTCATCAGGTCACATCTCAGTTTGATGGCCATTCATTATGGTCAATGTTCCTGAATCTTCATGGTACTTGTTCCTATGGATCAATTTTAGTCACATATCAGCATCGGTGGTTGTAGCTTCTTAATCTAGTTTCTAGAGTTTGTTCACACCTTTGGGGGGGTCATCAGACCTTCTCTTGTCTTCCTCTCTTATGGGGGCATTCATGATTGTAGTTTTATGATGGAGTCAGTTCTTTGGGGGTCTTAGTGTTAGTCCTTCTTCCATTACATGTTCATGTACTTGTTGTATTTTCTCTCTTTTAGAGAGGAGTTTTCTCCCACTAGGTTTTTCTCCTTTTCTCCATTGTATGAGAGATTCTTGTTGTTCATGGTACCTAACATGGCCTTGTAGCTGGGACTCATTCTTGCATTAGTTGCATGTTTTTCATTTCTCCCTAAGTTGCACTTAAGGGGGGGTGTTGGTGTATTTAATTATTTAATTACACTTTATTAAGTTGACTTAGGGCTAATTTTAGTCTTAGGTTATTCTTAAGACATATTAGGGTTTTCTCTAACTTGCAAATATAAAAGTAAGTTCTCACATGTAATTCATTAATCCAATTCATTAATTGCATCCAATATTGTGCAAATTTATCTTTTTTACTTTTTTCCTCTTATAGAAGGTTAATCCTAGGTTTTGCAGGTGATCTTGGTGGCTTGAGTCAATTAGTGACTCTCACACCCCTCGAGTGAAATTATAAATTAAAAGGGGATCTAACAAAATCTACACAACTTCGACCAAATCAAAACACGACATGTGAACATTCAATCTGAGATCCATCAACATGATCAACCCATAACAAGCCATATGAAAATGACCACCCAAATGGACAATGAATTGTGCTGTCAAAAGAAGAACTTACAAGAAGCTCAAGAGGTACAAAAATCACTCCACATAGTACATCAAGATAAAAGGACCATGACATGCCAAGTGTCATTAGAAAGAACAAATAGGGCCACTCAAATCCTAACGAAAAATAATCCATCGCAAGGTGAAAAAACTCAAAGAATAGACAAAGCCTCACCCATAGACCTTGTAGCAACCTTGGTCCAATGAATCAAGACTGTTGAGGCTAGGAGTTTTGAATAATATTGCAAAACAAATTTGAGGAAAAACCTAGGGCACAGGGAAATCCTTTCATTGACAAGATCGAATCAAACTAGGAGGCAACACAAAATCCCTCTCATCAAAAATTCCATTTTCATGACACACATAATGAAGCATTCATGCCCTCATCATCCACATGAAAAGTTTCAATCAAAGAAATGGGATTCATATAACACAAGATCAACCATAAATAATCCCACCTAATTTTTGAAACATAAACATGACACCATATATTCATCTAACCTTTTCAGGATTTCAACAATATAGCATACCCTTTCAACAAGCACAACAAGCTCCACCTGAAGGGCTAATGTTTGGAGGAGAAATACCCTCTACACATAATCCCCTCTTAGGAATGTACCTCAAGTATTTAAAGGAGCCTCTTGTCTACAACATTTGTCAGGTCATACTACCACATGATCCTCTCCTTGAGCTTCCAAAATTTAAAGAAGAGGGTGATCCCAAATCTCATATTAAATCTTATGTCACAGTAGTCTGAGAACTCCTTCCTTGGGATGGAGTGGTAGCAAATATTTTTCCAAAGACTTTGGAGGGTATCACTTTAGATTGGTACTATCGGATTCCAAAAGCATCAATCCACTCTTTTAGAAACCTCATCAATCAATTTGTGGTTGCCTTTGACATAAACAAACTGGTCAAGATAGGAATATGATAATTTTTAATGATCAAGAAAGAAAACAATGAGTTAGTCACATATTTTATCACAAGATGGAGGAAAGTTCTTTATTCTTTAGCTAGCACACCAAACATGGATAATAGGGAACTTTGTGATCTCTTCTTACATGCTCTAAAGAATGACATATGAGAACAAGTCCAAAAAATCCCTTATAAATCTTATGAAGAAGCACTCAAAAGTGCCCTTAGAATTGACCAAGATGCCATTGATAGTGGAACAAGGGAGTATGATTTTGATGGAAGGTTGGTAAATGGTGCAGTCACAGTCGGAGGGTTCACAAAGTGAACTGTCTAAACCATGCAACTAGAGTAAACACAACAGAAACAACACACATATAAAATGCAATGGAAGATTCAAAGGATCAATATATCATATATTTAGAATACTCATATTCTGGCAAAATGTAGGCTACTATCAAAGGGCTCACAGGCCTATTTTCTGGGTTACAACAGATATGCAAGATATGGCATTGAAGCACCTTTCTAGAATAAAACTCTTGATCTAAACTATCATAATTGCTAACTACCTCCCTAATACATCTAAGAGATCTATATATATCATCTCCAAGCTCAATAAATCCTTCACATTGGCCACAAGAGGTTACAACTCCAGTGAAAGAGATGTAACATGTAGGAACAAATAGATCAGCCTAAAACATCTGGTAATGCTCTGCAAATGGATGAAACTTGGTGCAGATCTCAAGGAAGGTCTATCTGATCCTTATGTGTCATTTATGATGCTCCATTAGGCTCTATAAGTCATGGAAGTGCTCCACAAACCTTCTCCTTCAACTACTTGTCTGAATGCTCTGCTATGTGAAAACAGGTGATCTTCTAATAGAGATAACTTCTAGTAGACAAGTCCAAATGACTTAAAATTTGGATATGATGTAGATGATGATATGTAGATGCTAAGTCCTACTCCACACACTCTGATATGAAGATGTGGCAAAATGTGGTAGAAAATGTTGAAACTGTAAATGATTGAACTCTGACTGAATTGAACCGGAAATGAAAGAAAACAAAATAATGCAAATATTTTTGGTTGATGCAAGATTACTCGACAACCTGGGATGCTCCTGCATCAGACACCCGAGGTTGTTGAAAAAGTGAGCCCTCACTTTGTTGGGGCTAGAGGAAAACCAAGGTGGTCCACCTTAGCATGAGAAATCCAAGTTGAGGCTTCTTCCAGTTTACCTTTCCACTTTACTAAATATTCCATGTATTGCTTGCCTCTGCTATTGCATCCGACTCTACTATATGTCTTCTATCTTCTCTGGTTGTTGTTGTGGTAACTGATTCTTTAGTCCATCTTCAATGTTGTCACTGGTTTCTCCTTCATGATACTGATATAGGTTTGCAATGTTGAATATAGGGGATATACCAAATGTCTCCAGTAACTCCATTTCATATGGATTTCCTAAATCAAACTTTCTAAGTATCTTACATGGTCCAAACTTCCTCATCTTCAGCTTGTTGTATGTTCCCACTGGAAATCTCTCCTTTCTCAAATATACCATTACTTCATCTCCAACTACAAATTCTTTATGTCTTCTCTTCTCATCTGCTTGCTCCTTGTACTTACTGTTCATCTCCTCCAAATGATTCTTGACTTGATTATGTAGTGTCTCCATGTATCCTACAAATTCTTCTACCCCTACACTTCTCTTATTCTCCATAGTGTTGTCTCTCAACTCTACAACTCCTCTAGGGTTAGCTTCCATCACAATCTCAAATGGTGTCTTTCTTGTGCTCTTGTTCACTGAATTATTGTATGTAAACTCTGCTTGCAATAGAATGAGATCCCAATTTCCTATCTTATCTCCTATCAAACATCTCAACAAGTTACCCAAACTCCTATTTACCACCTTTGTCTATCCATTTGTCTGTGGATGAAATGTTTAACTAAGCTTTAGGTCTATCTTCATCTTTTTCCATAGTGTCCTCCAAAAATATCCAATGAATCTTGTATCTCTGTCTAAAACTATGCTCTTAGGTAATCCATGCAATCTCACAATCTCCTTGAAAAATAGGTCAGCAACATGAACTGCATCATTTGTCTTCTTACAATGAATGAAATGTACCATCTTTGAAAATCTATCCACCACTACAAATATAGAATCATATCCTCTTTGTGTTCTTGGCAATCCTAATATGAAATCCATGCTTATATCTTCCCAAGGTCTCTCCAGTACTGTCAAAGATTTATACAATCTAATATTCTGACTACTCCCTTTTGCAACTTGACAAACTCTACAACTCTGAACAAACTTCCTTACATCCTTATATATCTGAGGCCAAAAGTAATGTTCACTTACCAAAGCTACTGTCTTATCAATTGTAAAATATCTTGCTAATCCACCACTGTGCTTCTCCTTTATCAAATTATCTCTCATTGAACTCCTAGGTATACATAACTGATATTTTTTGAACAACATATCCTCCTGAATGAAATAATCTAACCACTTACTTCTATCTATCACAACAGGTTCCTTACATGCTTTCCAGGGATCTACAAAATCAAGATATGTTTCATACATATGCTTCAATTCTTCAAAACCTAATACTTCTACTCTGATTTTTGTCAGCAAATTCCTTCTTCTATTTAATGCATCTACAACTTTATTTGACTTTCCACTCATATGCTTCAATACAAATGTGTAACTCTGCATGAACTCTACCCATCTCATATGTCTCTAATTCAACTTTCCTTGACTCTTTAGATATTGTAAAGCTTGATGATTTGTATATAACACAAAATCCTTAGGCAACAAATAATATCTTCATTTCTTCAAGGCTTGAGTTATGGCATAAAATTCCTAATCATAAACTGAATATCTTCTTCTTGCATCATTCAACTGCTCACTAAAATATGCTATTGGTCTACCTTCCACTTCTTCAAGGCTTGAATTATGGCATAAAATTCCTAGTCATAAACTAAATATCTTCTCCTTACATCATTCAACTTCTCAATGAAAAATGCTACTGGTCTACCTTCTTGACTTAACACTGCTCCTATTGCATTTCCACTTGCATCGTAATCTACTTGAAATACTTTGTTGAAATCTGATAATGCTAACACTCATTGCTCTGTCACTTTTTGCTTCAATAACTCAAAACTTTTATTTTCTCCTGATGTCCACTTAAAATCCTTTCTGTCACCTCTCATTGTCTCTGTCATTGGTGTGCATATTGAACTAAAATTTCTAATGAACTTCTGGTAGAAACTAGCTAATCTATGAAATGATCTAACTTCTCCAATGCTCTCAAATGTTGGCCACTCAACAATTGCTCTAACTTTCTCAGGGTCCATCTTCAATCCTTCCATAGAAATTACAAATCCTAAATATACCAATTCCTCCTTCATGAAACTACATTTCTTGATGTTTATCAACAATTTATCTTCTCTCAACCTCTGTAATACTTGTCTAATATGCCACAAATGTTCTTCCTTTGTTTTACTGAAAATCAAAATATCATCCAAGTATACAATAACAAACTTACCCAAGAATCTCTTCAAAACCTCAATCATCAACCTCATGAAAGTACTCGGTGCATTAGTCAATCCAAAAGGCATCACTAACCATTCATATAGTCCTTCATTTGTGGTGTAGTCATGGTTAGGAGGGTCCATAGAGTGTATAGTCCAGAACATGCAGCAAGAGTAAACACAACGGAAACAACTCAATCATAGAATACAAACACAAATTCAGTTATTTAGTATATCATATATCCAAAATACAAATAGGTTAGCAACATGTGGACTTACAATTAGGGCTCACCGGCCTAATTCTCTAGTTACAATATATGTACAAGATATAGCTTTGAAGCACCTTTGCAAATAATTCAAACTAGCTATCTATCTCTATGTGATTGAATACTTTCCTATTCATCTATTACATGATTATATATCATCTCCATATCATAAGAGTCCTCCATGTCGGCCATGGAAGATCAAAAATTCCAATGAAGAGTTGTAACATGTGTACATAGATAGGTCGGACGTAATCAACTTTTACTCCTTCACAAATGAATGAAACAATGTGCAGATCCTAGGGAAGGTTGGCCAAGTTCCAAACAACATTGAATGATGTGTCATTTATCTCCACAGGTCTTCTCCTTTAGTTGATTGTCTGAGACTGTCAGGATGCTCTATTATGAGAACACACTCAATCTTCTGATAGCGATATCTTTCTGATACCTAATCCAAATGATTCAAATTTTGGATATGATGTGCATGAAGGTGTCTAGATACTAAGTCTAGCTCCACAAGTTCTGAAATGAAACTACAAAAAAATGTAGACCAAAATTCAAAAACTACTTCTAATTGAACTGGGTTTACTGAACTAGAAAATGAAAGAAAACAAACTAAAATGCAAATGTCTTTGGTTGATGCAAGATTTCTCTTGAACTAGGGATGCTCATGCATTAGACATCTAGGGTTGTTGAAAAAAAAGTGAGTCCCTCACTTTGTTGGGGCTAGATGAAGACCAAGATGGTCCACCCCATTCTGAGAAATCCAAGATGAGTCTTCTTCTGGTTTACCTTTCCACTTTACCAAATATTCTTTGTATTGCTTGTCTCTGGTGCTACATCCAATTCTGTTGTCCAAGATTTCTTCAATATGCTATGGTTCTTGTTGTGGTAACTATTTCTTCAGGTCTTCTTCAATGTTGTCACTAGATTCTGCTTCATGATACTGATATAGGCCTGCAATGTTGAAAATAGGTGATATACCCAATGTCTCTAGTAGCTCCACTTCAGATGCATTTCCTAAATCAAACTTCCTGAGTATCCTACAAGGTCCAAACTTCTTCATCTTCAATTTGTTATATGTCCCAAATGGAAATCTTTCTTTTCTTAGATATACCATCACTTCATCTCCCACTAAAAATTATTTGTGTCTCCTTTTCTCATCTACTTGCTCTTTATACTTACTGTTCATCTCCTCCAAATGCTTCTTAACCTGCTTATGCACTGTCTCTGTTGGTTTTTGCTTCTGAATCAGCATTAGGGTTTGCCAGTTCTAATGCACAGGTAGATTCAGCCAACTGAATACAGGAGGTTGCGTGAGCTCCTCCCCTTCACTTCTGGTTCTGCCGCACCAAGGGGGGTGTCCCTATTTGATAAAAGTATAACCTTGACTAGCTCAATGACAGAAGTATTTAACTTGACTGCAACAGGCAGAATACTCTCATGTATGGACCAAGATTTGTGTAACAAATCACAAGGTTGGCAACATTCTTGGACATAATGTCTGGTTAGGTATGAGAGCATGCAGAGGTTCCTAATCCTAATCCTACAACTAACAGGTGGAAGTGATGAGATGGGTTGAAATGGTGTTTGGAGTGATGGGACTTTCGTAGACCCATTGAACAGACAAATTCCCAAACTAGTGCCTTATCTAGGCAGCAGAGTCATATCTAAGACTGTAAATGTCTCCCCATGACAACATAAATTCATATCCAGAGGACTTAAGAATAATGCTACTGTTTGACATCAACATGTCCAAGAAAGAGTATCATTAATGATCATGCTTAACAGATCCTATGATGCAATCTATTTCCCTTTGTATCTGATCAAAAGCCTATTTAACCACTCCTTGAGCAGACGCAATAAATCAGACACACAACATGCATACACTAAAAAACTTGGAAGTCCTTGACAACCTTGTTTGAAAGGAAAACAAATGACATACAGGAGACAATCAGAAACAATACACACATAGGTGTTTTTCATTTAAAATCAATCTGCATAGAAGGTCATCACAGAGAAAATCATCATTTACAATCCAAGATAGATTAGTACACCAGACTAAGGACCGAGTCTGTAGCAAAAAATGCCTTTCAAAATGTGAACACCTTATGTTCAGAGTTAGAGCCGAAAGCCCAAAAAACCTCCAACCTCTCAAAAGTAACACAGCCAAAACCATTTATACAGAACCGTGTACATTCAACAATTAATTACATGGCCAGAAGTCAAAAATCTACCAGATACATCCATCAGAGGGAATGGCGCTCAGAAGCCATCAATGCAGCAGACAAGGGAGGCCTCGAGCCTTGCGCTGCCATCTAGGAGTCTTCATTCACAATCGGGCAGTTTAATCACTTGTACCATCGCCCATACTCCTGTTATAGTCACCATTAATGGCCCAACAACCCGCAACCATCGAGAAAACTATCGCTGCGTTCAAATGGAAGTTTCCCGCCAAAATGCCCTCTTCATAGGCTCAAACTACACAGGGGAATAATCCCACATGCACGGTGCCGAGACCACACTAGCACTTTATAAACATAGCTACATGCATAATAGGTGTCAAGCGTTTTGCCGCGCTCGACACATGACCCTTCGCCGAAAGCCCATCGGCCAAATCTACACCATCGGCTTGCCCCAAAAACCTCTCGCCGATCTCAATCATCTCACCGACAACACCTCCGCAAGCCTCTGCCGGCCAGACATAGTCTATCAGCCAGCCCAAAAGCTTCCTTGGCTGATAGACCAACTCTCCCCGATAGCCACCAAAACACCCTCATCGGCGAAACCTCCACTGTCGGCCCAACATTTGCCCGTTCACCCTACAGTCTATGTCATGCCGATTACCGTTCCAAATCCCTTGTCACCAAGACATAGACCATCGACATACCAATGAAAGCTCCCACCGACCTCAAAAGTCCTACCGATGCCTACCTTCGCATTCCCCATCGGCTAGAGAAACGCCATTGGGCCAACCCATTCCATCCCTGCTGACACAGCCAGTCACACCGACCACCAACGAGCCACACTCTGCTCCACTATCAGCCAAACACTCATCATCGGAGCAACTGAAAAAACACTGGCCGACACCCTTAGTCACACTGACGAACACCTCTCTAAAGCCTCCAACTTCCACATCGGCCAGAGAAGACCCATCGGCGGACCCTCCAACTGCTAGCCCGATATGCAATCTTACTCCAATGGCATTCCCCATTGGGCAAACTCCTTACAACGGTGGCCCAAAAATTTTCTTTGCCGATAGCCAAACACACGCCGATGGACATCCATCGGCCAGACCAAAACAATCAGAGCACTCAAGAAATCTTTCGTCGATGAAGCCAATCACTCCGATAAGACCAAAAACATAAAGCCTTGAACCATTGAACCCCGAACCAAAAGGGTTCAACACGAGGGTTCAACGCGATGGTTTAAACATCAAAAATAATACTCCATAGGCAAGAAAGCTTTGAACCATTGAACCTTGAACCAAAACAAAAAGGTTCAAGCGGGAGGTTCAACGATGCAATATTTGCGCAAGGCAAATGCATAATACGACCCGTTAGAAGAAAATTGAACCCTGAACCGCTGAACCACTGAACTTAGAGAAAAAAGGGTTCAAGTTCAAACCGAAATGTCGAAGACACAAAAATGAACCCATGCGGATGGAGAAAAGACGAAGACCCCTCCTCAAGAAATGAGATGCAGATGCTAAAAATACCTGAAGGGGTGCCAAAACTTAGAACCTTTTGGATATTTTGGGATGGTGCCTGCATGAAAATTGCTAAATTAACTGACAGTGAATTCAGGCACCAACAGTGGCTCTGATTGGGGACGTGCAGGTGCAAGACTGCAGCGAGAACCCCAGATCTCTGGGATGCAGACCAGTGCCTTATCCATTGGGCATAGAGTCATGAAGTTACCATGATCTGCATCACCAATCAAACTTGATGGGCTAAGGCCACCAAGAAAAGGAAAACCAATATTTCCCCTTGTCAAACACCTTGTTCTCATCTACATACACTAGGTCAAGCCTGAGAGTACTGTCATGATCTGACCATAAGCTACCTTGGTCATTTGCATGTTCAACCTTCTGATTCAATTTGTCACTGTCACCCTTATGCAAACAACCCTCAGCATCAGGCAACAAATGGATGCATAATGTATCAAGCAATGCATACTCAAATGGCATAGAACACAGGTTATCATCACTATGCATTGCAAAATGATTTCCTAGCTGGATTGAAAATTGAAAGCACTCGAAGTCCACCACACAACTAGGAAAAATAGAGCTCTCTTTATACGCTGGCCTCTCAAAAGAAAAGATTTCAAATTCACAATTGTGCACATCATGCACACAACCAATAGCAGCACCAAATTGGAAAAGATCAGGCTCTGGCATCTCTTTCAAATCAGGCACATTTTTACAGTCACTTACCTGATGTATGTTGTTTCCTCTTTCATCAGGATGAGAAACAGAATCCAAGTCAAAAATAATGTCTAGATCCTCACCATACTCAGACAGATCCTCATCATCACATGTGTCATAAATGGGTGACCCAGGTGCATCAGTTTCATCGTAGTATGCCATTGGTTCATGGGCAGCAGAGCACGCATTTTCATCACCAATGGATTCACTCTGTGGAGGAGTATCAGCCTGTGTGTCATAAGCAAAACAACCATCGAAAGAAAAACAATCATGCTCTGCACTAGCACTTATTTCAATTTCTGACTACTCTTCATGATCTCCATGTGTTTGAAAGGTAGGCAATGGGTCACACATGGGACTATTTTTCTGTTTGCTTATACCTTCTTTGTCTTGAGTACAATACTCACAATTGTCTCCATAGGTCCATTCCAAAAGTTGCTCATTACTGTCCACAACCTCGTTGTTGTTTTCATGGCCAGCTGCCTCATCATTGCAATGGGAGTCTTCATTAGTTCCTTCATTGGCATCCTCAATTGGTGAACAATCCAGTTGAGCTGTATTGTTAGCATTATGTTTAAATACAACAGTCTCAACCTCTATGCTTTCATTTTCATTTTTATCTGCACATGATGCTTTAATTATTTTGTCATTTGCAGCTTCACAACTATTTTTCACACCAAAGCCTGTGGACAGGGGTTTCAACAAGTGATCATTTCTGATTTTTTCTATATTTTCTACGAACTTGTATGCCATCTGCATACTTGTCACCTTGAAATCCCTCAGTAATGCACTAGAGCCCTCCTCAAAAGCCTCAAAGAATATGCCTACATAGGCTGAAATATCAGGTCTGAAGACTTCTAGGATCTGTGAAAAGGCTATTGCAAACCTATGACTAAAAACAACACATGGCTCTTCATCTTGTTTTTTGATTCTCATCAATTCTGCAACAAGATCAGCCAGTTCTTTTGCAGATTCTTCCTTGAAATAGTCAGCAAGCTCATCCCAACAGGCAAAGGATCTTTTTGAAAAGCTCAAATACCAGTCTTTTGCTTTTGCATCAAAGGACCTAACAAAAAACCTCATCCACATATCCTCATCTCTGAATGAATGCTTTCCCATGAACTCATGAAAATTTTGGATATGTGCATTCCCATCACATACACTGTGACCACTAAATCTGGGCATCTGACAGTATATCCTAGCAGGCATAGTTTCTACTTTATAGTCAACCCATGACAAATCTAATTGGTCATACAAAGGATCAAAAGGGGTGGCAGGAGGTTTAGCTTTCTGACTGGCAGACACAACAGGGTTATTGTTTTTTAATTGGGCCTGCTCAGCCTCTAAGAATATCCACCTATTTCTTATCTCTTCTATTCTTTTATCCAACATTTCACCGCTGAGTATGGGATAATTCATACTTGGATTCATAAAAATCTTACTCTTAGACATCCTTTGTCTGCCTAAGACCTAAGGCTTCCCCTGGCATCTAACTTATGCAGTAAAACAACAAATATAAAGGGGAAGGAACAAGGTACCTTTTCTCATACATATGCTGAAGTCTGAATAGCACATTTTTGTCACAACACACATCAACTTTTCATGTGCATTTAGATCTTTTGTAGAGTCGCCACCTCTCCAGAGAGGACAAAATTTACAGCAGCTGAAAGCTCAACACATTATTTTCTGAGTTCATACCACCAGTAGAGCATCATTATTCACATGAAAGACTCCCCAGCAGAGTCGCCATTTTGTTGGTTTTTGCTTCTGAATTAGCATTAGGGTTTGCCAGTTCTAATGGACAGGCAGATTCAGCCAACTAAATATAGGAGGTTGCGTGAGCTCCTCCCCTTCACTTCTGGTTCTGCCGTACCAAGGGGGGTGTCCCTATTTGATAAAAGTATAACCTTGACTAGCTCAATGACAGAAGGATTTAACTTGACGGCAATAGGCAGAATACTCTCATGTATGGACCAAGATTTGTGTAACAAATCACAAGGTTGGCAACATTCTTGGACATAATGTCTGGTTAGGTATGAGAGCATGCAGAGGTTCCTAATCCTAATCCTACAACTAACAGGTGGAAGTGATGAGATGGGTTGAAATGGTGTTTGGAGTGATGGGACTTTCGTAGACCCATTGAACAGACAAATTTCCAAACCAGTGCCTTATCTGGGCAGCAGAGTCATATCTAAGACTGTAAATGTCTCCCCATGACAACATAAATTCATATCCAGAGGACCTGAGAATAATGCTACTGCCTGACAGCAACATGTCCAAGAAAGAGTATCATTAATGATCATGCTTAACAGATCCTATGATGCAATCTAATTTCCCTTTGTATATGATCAAAAGCCTATTTAACCACTCCTTGAGCAGACGCAATAAATCAGACACACAGTATGCATACACTGAAAAACTTGGAAGTCCTTGACAACCTTGTTTGAAAGGAAAACAAATGACATACAAGAGACAATCAGAAACAATACACACATAGGTGTTTTTCATTTAAAATCAATCTGCATAGAAGGTCATCACAGAGAAAATCATCATTTACAATCCAAGATAGATTAGTACACCAGACTAAGGACCAAATCTGTAGAAAAAAATGCCTTTCAAAATGTGAACACCTTATGTTCAGAGTCAGAGCCGAAAGCCCAAAAAACCTCCAACCTCTCAAAAGTAACACAGCCAAAACCATTTATACAGAACCGTGTACATTTAGCAATTAATTACATGGCCAGAAGTCAAAAATCTGCCAGATACATCCATCAGAGGGAATGGCACTCAGAAGCCATCAATGCAGCAGACAAGGGAGGCCTCGAGCCTTGCGCTGCCATCTAGGAGTCTTCATTCACAATCAGGCAGTTTAATCACTTGTACCATTGCCCATACTCCTACTACAGTCGCCATTGATGGCCCAACAACCCGCAACCATCGAGAAAACTATCGCTGCATTCAAATGGAAGTTTCCCGCCAAAACACCCTCTTCGCAAGCTCAAACTACACAGGGGAATAATCCCACATGCACGGTGCTGAGACCACACTAGCACTTTATAAACATAGCTGCATGCATAATAGGTGTCGAGTGTTTTGCCGCGCTTGACACATGACCCTTCGCCAAAAGCCCATCGGCCAAATCTACACCATCGGCTTGCCCCAAAAACCTCTCGCTGATCTCAATCATCTCACCGACGACACCTCCGGAAGCCTCTGTCGGCCAGACATAGTCTATCGGCCAGCCCAAAAGCTTCCTTGGCCGATAGACCAACTCTCCCCGATGGCCACCAAAACACCCTCGTCGGCGAAACCTCCACTGTTGGCCCAACATCTGCCCGTTCACCCGACAGTCTATGTCATGCCGATGACCGTTCCAAATCCCTTGTCGCCAAGACATAGACCATCGGCACACCAATGAAAGCTCCCACTGACCTCAAAAGTCCTGCTAATGCCTACCTTCGCATTCCCCATCGGCTAGAGAAACGCCATCGGGCCAACACATTCCATCCCTGCTGACACAGCCAGTCACACTGACCACCAACGAGCCACACTCTGCTCCACTATCAGCCAAACACTCATCATCAGAGCAAATGAAAAAACACTGGCCAACACCCTTAGTCACACTGACGAACACCTCCCTAAAGCCTCCAACTTCCACATCGGCCAGAGAAGACCCATCGGTGGACCCTCCAACTGCTAGCCCGATATGCAATCTTACTCCGATGGCATTCCCCATCGGGCAAACTCCTTACATCAGTGGCCCAAAAATTTGCTTCACCGATAGCCAAACACACGCCGATGGACATCCATCGGCCAGACCAAAACAATCAGAACATTCAAGAAATCTTTCGCCGATGAAGCCAATCACTCCGATAAGACCAAAAACATAAAGCCTTGAACCATTGAACCCTGAACCAAAAGGGTTCAACACGAGGGTTCAACGCGATGGTTCAAACATCAAAAATAATACTCCATAGGCAACAAAGCTTCGAACCATTGAACCTTGAACCAAAACAAAAAGGTTCAAGCGGGAGGTTCAATGATGCAATATTTGCATAAGGCAAATGCATAAAGCGACCTGTTAGAAGAAAATTGAACCCTGAACCGCTGAACCACTGAACTTAGAGAAAAAAGGGTTCAAGTTCAAACTGAAATGTTGAAGACACAAAAACAAACCCATGTCGATGGAGAAAAGACGAAGACCCCTCCTCAAGAAATGAGATGCAGATGCTGAAAAGTACTGAAGGGGTGCCAAAACTTAGAACCTTTTGGATATTTTGGGATGGTGCCTGCATGAAAATTGCTAAATTAACTGACAATGAATTCAGGCACCAACAGTCTCCATGTGTCCTGCAAATTCTTCTACTTCTACACTTCTCTTGTCCTCCATGCTAATATCTCTCAACTCTGCTACTCCTTTAGGGTTAGTTCTTGTCACAATCTCAAATGGTGTTCTTCTGGTACTCCTATTTACTGAATTATTATATGCAAACTCTGCTTGTGATAGAATCAAGTCCCAATTTCCTATCTTTTCTTCAACCAAACATCTCAACAAGTTTCCAAAACTCCTATTCACTACCTCTGTCTATCCATCAGTTTGTGGATGAAATGTTGAACTAAACTTCAAGTCTATCTTCATCTTCTTCCAAAGTGTCCTCCAAAAGTATCCAAGAAATCTTGTATCTCTGTCTAAAATTATGTTCTTAGGTAATGCATACAATCTCACAATTTCCTTAAAAAATAGGTCAGCCAGATGCACTGCATCAGTTATCTTCCTACAAGGTATGAAATGTGTCATCTTTGAAAATCTATCCACCACTACAAATATTGAATCATGTCCTCTTTGTGTCTTCAACAATCCCATTATGAAATCCATGCTTATGTCTTCCCAAAGTCTCTCTAGTATTGTCAATGATTTGTACAATCTATTATTCTGACTACTCTCTTTTGCAACTTGACAAATTCTACAACTCTGCACAAACTTCCTAACGTCCTTATATATTTGAGGCCAAAAGTAATTTTCACTTACCAAAGCCACTATCATATCAATCCAAAAATGTCCTGCCAATCCACCACTATGATTCTCTTTGATCAAATTATCTCTCATTGGACTCCTAGGTATGCATAACTAATTTCCTTTGAACAACATATTCTCCTGAATGAAATAATCACAACAGGTTCCTTACATGCTTTCCAATGTTCTAGAAAATCAAGATCTTCTTCATACATGTTCTTCAATTCCTCAAATCCTAACACTTCAACTCTCATCTCTGTCAGCAAGTTCCTTCTCCTACTCAATGCATATGTAACTTTGTTTGATTTTCCACTCCTATGCTTCAATACAAAAGTATAACTCTACATGAACTCTACCCATCTCATATGTCTCTGATTCAACTTTCCTTGACTATTCAAATATTGCAAAGCTTGATGATTTGTATACAACACAAACTCCTTGGGCAACAAATAATGTCTCCACTTCTTCAAGGCTTGAATTATTGCATAGAACTCCTGATCATAAACTAAATATCTTCTCCTTGCATCTTTCAACTTCTCACTAAAATATGCTACAGGTCTACCTTCTTGACTTAACACCACTCCTTTTGCATTTCCACTTGCATCACAATCTACTTGAAATACCTTATTGAAATCCAGTAATGCCAACACAAGTTTTTCTGTCACTTTCTGCTTCAGCAATTCAAAACTTTTGTCTGCGCCTGATGTCCACTTAAAGTCTTTTCTGTCACCTCTCATTCTCTTTGTCACAGGGTTACATACTAAACTAAAATTTATGATGAACTTCCTATAGAAACTAGCTAATCTATGAAATGATCTGACTCCTCCAATGCTCTCCAGTGTAGGCCATTCAACAATTTCTCTAACCTTCTCAAGATCCATCTTCAATCCTTTAGAAAAAATCATAAATCCCAAGTATACCAGTTCTTCCTTCATGAAACTACACTTCTTGATGTTTATTAGCAATTTCTCTTCTCTCAACCTCTACAATACTTGTCTCAAATGCCACAAATGCTCTTCTTTTGTCTTACTAAAAATCATAATATCATCCAAATATACAATAGCAAACTTACACAAGAATTTCTTAAAGACTTCATTCATTAACCTCATGAAAGTACTCGGTGCATTTGTCAATCCAAAAGACATCAGTAACCATTCATACAACCCTTCATTTGTCTTAAAAGCAGTCTTCCATTCATCTCCTTCTCTGATTCTGATCTAATGGTATCCACTCTTCAAGTCTATCTTTGTAAAATATTTGGCTCCACTTAAACAATCCATGATGTCATCCATCCTTGGTAAAGGAAATCTATACTTAACTATGATCTTTTTGATTTCTCTAGAGTCTGTACACATTCTCTACTCTCCATCCTTCTTTGATGATAGCATTATAGGTACTGCATAAGGGCTCAAGCTTTCTCTGATCAAACCTTTCCTTAACAACTCATGTATCTATCTAGTCAATTCTTCATTCTCTGCCACTGTCATCCTATGTGATGCTTTGTTAAGCAAACTAGCTCCAAGTATGAGATCCATGTGATGACTGATACTCCTGATTGGTGGCAATCCTTTAGGTACATTGTCTGATATGATGTCTTCATAATCTGTCAGTAACTCATATATCTCCTCCGGTTGTGATTTTTCAGTCACTATCTTTAGGGTTTCAAGCTTCTTAGGAATCAAAGCATAACACATATTCTTGTTGCAAATATGTGCCTAATCAATGTTGTCATTAATGTCAACATATCCTTGTTGTCATTGGTGTCAACTGTATCCCATTCTAGAAGAATTGTATGTTGAGGATATTGAGAAAATTATCCTCTCCGGAAGAAATAAGTGAGTTACATATCTCTCTGTAAGAGACAGTGAAGACAGTGTAGTAGATTGCTCCACATTCCTAGTGAGATGATGATCTAAGTCTGCAGACCAGCGGGTGTTGTAAAGGATTGTTTGAAGTTTCTCTAGTTAAGATTTGAGGGATCCGCATGAATAATTTGTGAAGATATGGCCATCTAAGTAGAATTGGGTTTTGTAGCTATTCAGAGGTGACAAAGTGATAGAAATCTGGTCTAGATTGATCTACATTGGAATATTATGATCTACAGATCTAGAGGTGTGTTTGGGATTACAATGTGTATCCTCAACTCAAGTGGTTTGTGGTTTGGAGGTATGCAAGCAATCTTTCTAGTATGATAGTCATGATAGTTGGTGTTCTTAAGTTCCCAGATGAAGGTGTAAGTGTTTCTGGTGATCTGAGGTGGTGTAGTTGTTCTTGTTGATTTCATTGTGCTTGCGGTGGTCTCTAAATTAGGTTCTTGCTATGTTGGTGGTTCGCATTGGGGATTGAGCTCATGGTTGAAGATTTGTCCTTGGGTGTTGTTGTTCTGTCTAGTCTTAGCTGACTAGATGCTTTGTGCATGCTGTGGATGATCCAAGAGAGGTTCTATGAAGTGTGGCATGTTGTTCAAGGAAGATTTGGGTCCCAGCTATGTTTGGCTGACAGTATAGTGATTCACATTTAAATCAGATGTTTGTAGTGCCAACCTTGATTTTTATTCCAAGATTGATGAAACATATAAATATGTATGGTTGAGTTGTGGAAATGCATCCTTGTGCAAAAATGATAAAATCCTAAGAAAGGAAGAAAGACAGAGCAGAGAAGAAGAAAAGTAGAAGATGAAGAGGAGTAAAGAATGAGGAGATAGCGAAGAAGTGTTTGGGGGTAGAGCAGAAGTATTGTGTGCTTAAATGGAACTGACCTTGACATGAAAAAGATGATGTTTTCTAGTTCAATCTTTTTGTGATAAACTTATAAATGTTTCTGTAGGCAGTGAGCCTCCTTTGAGCAGTGAGATCTGGGCAGTGTGCCTGAAGGCAAGTGCCTTCCCATTTTCTATTCTTTTAATAGAGAATAAATTTTGTGGGTTAACCCCCACCATGGGTTTTCCCTTAACCAGGTTTCCACGTAAAAATCCTGGTGTTATGTGTGTTGATTATGTTTCTGCTCATGTATTGTTGATTTATGCTTTCATGGTTATATCATTAATTTGTTAGTAAGTGTGAGAGAAGATTAGATACAACAAAATATAAAGTTTTTGTGACAACTGATTCACCCCCCTCTCTCAGTTGTCTGCCATAATTTCAACAATTGGTATCAGAGCCGGTTCCTCTAAAAGAAGCTTGACCGCTTAAGGAGATCCAAGATGTCAACTTACAAGAAAGATAGTCTGAGATTTGATGGAACAAATTACTCTCTTTGGAAGAGTCACATGGCATGCCATTTGCAATGCATGGGTGATGCTTATTGGTTGATAACAAAGGATGAATATGAGCCTCCAGAGAAAGGTCCTTCAACTCCAAATGAACTCAAAGATGTTGAAAACAACATTCAGGTTAAAGAAGCATTGTTAAGTGCCCTAACTGATATAGAAATGACAAATGTCCTGGAATTGAAAACTGCTCATAAAATCTAGAAAAAGTTGGAAACTCTATATGAAGGTGATGAATATGTCAAATGTGCTAAGTTGCAGAGCCTGAAGGGTAGGTATGAAAATTTGAGGATGAGTGAAGATGAAAACATCACTTCCTACATGTAGAAAGTGAATGAACTTGTGTGCAGTATCAGGTATGCTGGTGGAACACTAGAAGAATTAGAGATTGTTAGCAAAGTGCTCAGATCCTTACCTACTTCATACAAGCATAGAGTTGTTGCTATTGAGGAGATCAGGACTATGACAATTGTTACAAGGGATCAGTTCATTGGCAAGCTCTCAGCTTTTGAAATGAGTGAGTTTGGTGATTATCTTCTTAAATCTAAATCTACATTTAAGGCCAGTGTTTTTGGAAAACAAATATTTGATCAAGATGAAATCTCTTCAAGAAGATTAACCAGATTTGAGAAGGCAAGAAAGGATCTTGAAGAAGATGAATCAGAGCTTGAAGAAATTGAAGCCCTTTTTTGCCAAAAGACTACCAAGAGGATCCAGTAAGTATGAAGGAAAGTTGCCTTTCAAATGTTTTGCTTGCAATAAGATTAGTCATTTTGCCTCAAGATGTCTGGAGATGGTTTCAAAGTCAAACCCTAACAAACCTAGGTTTTAGAAGAAATGCTATTATGTCCAAGAAGCTATTGAAGAAGGAGTCACTGATGATGAATCTAATAAGGGAAGTACCTCAGGAAATGAATGGGTGTTCATTGCTATCAAAGAAGAGGATTCGGTGCCTCCCAAATCTACTAGCCATGTGAATGTGGAAAGAGCCTTGGCTGCTCAGGTTGAAGAAAAGGATGAATGGGTAATTGACAGTGGATACTCTCATCATATGACAAGTGATAAGAGTAAGTTTGTAAGTATGGAAAGGTATGAAGGTGGAATTGTGAAGTTTGGAGACAATTCAGCTAGTAGAATCCATGGCAGAGGATCCATCTTTCTTGATGGTAAGAATAACACTAATGATGTTTTGTATGTAGAAGGGTTGAAGCATAATCTTCTCAGTGTTGGACAGTTGGTTGACAAGGGATATGATCTCTGATTCAAGGATGGAAAATGCAAAATTTTGGAAAGTTCTAAAACTAAGACTGCATTCAGTACATAGACTAGAGGTAACATCTTTCATTTAAGTGGTATTGGTAAAATTTGTTTGATTGCTCAGATTGATCAGAGTTGGCTATGGCATAGGAGAATGTGTCATGTAAACTTTGACAACATTGTCAAGATAAGTGCTACTCTGGCTGTGAGAGATCTTCCAAAGCTTGTAAAACCTACTAATAGCATGTGTAAGGAATGTTAGTTGGCCAAATAGAGAAGAACTACATTCAAGAGTAAAGAACAGTCTTCAAGTGGATTGTTGGAACTTGTACACACTGATTTGTGTAGTCCTTCTAGGGTTAGGAGTTTGCAACGAGATAGATACTTTATGTTGCTGATTGATGATCACTCCTGAATGATGTGGGCACTTTCTTGAGAGAGAAATCAAAGTCTCTTGACAAATTCAAAGTGTTTAAGGCTAGGGTAGAGAATGAGATTGGTGTTAAGATAAAGTGTATGAGATCTGACAGAGGTGGAGAGTTTACCTTCAGTGAGTTTAATGCATTTTGTGAAAAGCATGGAATAAGAAGACAATTGTCTGCTCCTAGGACTCCTCAACAAAATGGAGTTGTGAAAAGGAAGAACCAAACTATTCATGAGGCTTCTAGAACAATGATGATGGAAGCAAATGTTCCACATGTCTATTGGAGAGAGGCTATAAGTACTGTTGTCTACACTCTTAATCAGGTGTAGGTCAAAGGTAATTTTGGTAAAACACCTTATGAACTGTGGTTTGGTAATGCTCCTTCTATGAAATATTTTAGAGTTTTTGGTAGTAAATGTTATATCAAAAGAGATGAAGATCTAGGCAAGTTTTATGCAAGATGTGATGAAGGAATATTTCTAGATTATTCTAATCAAAGCAAGCATACTGGTGCTTTAACAAGAGATTGAAAAAGATTGTTGAAAGTACTAATGTCAAGGTTAATGAAAGCAAGGAGAGACCTTCAAGGTTTTGTGGATATGAATCAGATGATCAAAATGAAAGTCCAAATGAAGGAAAGCAAGTTCAGTTTACTTCGGAGAATCTAGTGACTCAAGAAGTTAATGCAGATGTTCAGGAACAAGTTCAAGAATCAGAAGTTGAAGGAAATCCCAAAACTCCTAGGTATAAGATTGAATCATTCTAAAAATCAGATCATAGGAGATAAAAATAAAGGTGTTCAACCTAGAAGAAGAATTGCTGAAGAACAAGAGGAGTATTGTCTGATTTCAAAGATTGAACCAAAATCAGTGAATGAAGCTTATGAAAGTTGGGTAAAAGAAATGGAAGAAGAATTAATGCAAATTGAAAAGAATCATACTTGGGATCTTATTCCTAGACCTGAAAACAAAAATGTAATGGGAACTAAATGGGTCTTTTAGAATAAATTGAATGAATATGGTGACGCTGTGAGAAATAAAGCAAGATTGGTGTGCAAAGGTTACTCTTAGGTAGAGGGAATTGATTTTGAAGAAACTTTTTTTTTCTGGTGGCAAGAATTGAAGCAGTTAGATTATTTCTTGCCTTTGCTTCTTACAAAGATTTCAAAGTCTACCAGATGGATGTCAAGTCAACATTCCTAAATGGAGAGTTGGAAGAAGAGGTCTACAATGAGCAACCAGAAGGATTCCAGTTGTCTGATCAAGGAGATAAGGTCTACAGATTAAAGAAAAAATTGTATGGACTTAAACAAGCCCCAAGAGCCTGGTATGCAAGATTAGATAAGTATATGCTAAAGTTAGGCTTTAGCAAAGGCACTACTGACAGTAATCTTTATTTCAAAATTGATTATGAAAACATCTTGATTGTTGAGGTATTTGTTGATGATATCATCTTTGGTGAAAATTAGAGTACGTGTAAAAGTTTTGCTAATTAGATGCAAAGTGAATTTGAGATGTCCATGTTTGGTGAAATGAATTTCTTCTTAGGTCTACAAATCATTCAGTCAGAAAAAGGCATCTTCATATCTTAGTCTAAGTATGTGAAAGAGTTGTTGAAAAAGTTTGGAATGGAGGATTCAAAACTAGTAAGTACTCCTATGGTAACTGGATGCAAGTTGAGTAAAGAAGATGATTCCCCTAAGGCATATCAGAAAAGGTATAGATCAATGATTGGAGGACTACTTTATCTGACTCATACCAGACCTGATATTATGAATGTAGTTGGCCTTGTTGCTAGATTTCAAGCTGATCCTAGAGAATCTCATGTTGTAGTAGTTAAAAGAATTTTTAGATATCTGAAGGGAACATCTGATTATGGCTTATGGTATCCTAAGGGTGATGATTTCACTCTTAATGCATATACAGGTGCTAATTGGGCAGGAGATGTGGATGACAGGAAGAGTACTAGTGGAGGTACATTTTTCTTGGGAAAGACATTGGTTTCTTGGTTGAGCAAAAAGAAAGAGGAAAAATCTCTGTCTACTGTAGAGGCAGAGTACATAGTAGCAGCAAGTAATTGTACTCAAGTTTTGTGGATGAAGCAAATGTTGAAGGTTATCAGAGTTGTGTTTGAAGAAGTTGTTACAATCTTCTATAATAATTCAAGTGCAATAAACATTTCAAATAATCTGGTGTTGTATTTAAAGATAGCATATATCCATCAAGTTTCACTTTTTGAGAGAGAAGGTAAATGAGAATGAAGTTAGATTGGAGTTTGTCTCTTTAAAGGATCAGATTGTGGATATCTTCACTAAGCCTCTACCTAAGGATACTTTTGAGTATCTCAGAGTGATGCTAGGGGTTATTACCCTTCATGTTCAGAACTAAGGTGCACTAATGTGCGTCAATCCAGTGGAATTCATAGTTATACCTTGTGATATGGATTAGTGTTAAGGAGTTGCTACTTAGGGGGAGTAGTCAGTATGTTGATTCTAGTTTAAGAAACAAAAAGAGGAAGAGATGATTACAGATATGTGCCCTTTGCCATTGATGTCAAAGGGGGAGAGAAGTCATGTGAAAAAGTTGGAAGTAAGCAGTTGATGGTGAAAGGGGGAGTAGGAAAGAAAATAGTTGTAGGTGTGATAAGAGAAAGGAGGAGAAGTTCTTGTTTTGATGGTTGAAACAATTTTTCACATCATATGTTTCCATCAAAGACAAAGGGGGAGATTATTGCAAATATGTGCCTAATCGGTGTTGTCATTGATGTCAACATATCCTTGTTGTCATTGGTGTCAATTGTATCCCATTCTAGAAGAATTGTATGTTGAGGATATTGAGAAAAATAGCCTCTCTGAAAGAAACAAGTGAGTTACATATCTCTTTGTAAGAGACAGTGAAGACAGTGTAGTAGATTGCTCCAGATTCCCAATGAGATGATGATCTAAGTTTGCGGACCAACGGGTGTTGTAAAGGATTGTCTGAAGTTGCTCTAGTTAATATTTGAGGGATACACATGAAGAATTTGTAAAGATATGGCCATATAAGTAGAATTGGGGTTTGGAGCTGTTCAGAGGTGACAGAGTGACAAAAATCTGGTCTGGATTGATTTGCATTGGAATATTATGATCTGCGGATCTAAATGATCAAATCCTAAGAAAGGAAGAAAGGCATAGCAAAGAAGAAGAAAAATAGAAGAGGAAGATGAGTAAAGAATGCGGAGATAGAGAAGAAGTGTTTGGGTGCAGAGCAGAAGTATTGTGCGCTTAAATGGAACTAACCTTGGCATGAAGAATATGTTGTTTTCTAGTTCAATCTTTCTATGATAAACTTATAAATGTTTCTGTAGGTAGTGAGCCTCCTTTGAGAAGTGAGCTCTGGGCAGTGCACTTGAAGGCAAGTGCATTCCCATTTTCTATTCTTTTAATAGAGAATAAATCATGTGGGTTAACCCCCACCGTGGTTTTTCCCTTAATCGGGTTTCCACATAAAAATCCTGGTGTTATGTGTGTTGATTATGTTTCTGCTCATGTATTGTTGACTTATGCTTTCATGGTTATATCATTAATCTATTAATAAGTGTAAGAGAAGATTAGATGCAACAAAAGATAAAGTTTTTGTGACAACTAATTCACCCCCCATCTCAGTTGTCTGCCATAATTTCAACAATTCTCATGTCTCAAACCATCCAAAATTTTTCTTCCATCTACCAAACAAATACTAGCATTCCCACATACTACACTCTTAGGATCATCTTTCAAAGGAATCAAAGTAATTCTCTTTCCATTTGATGTTATAGAGTAGGTATTATTTCTTCCATCATGTATAGCTTTTCTATCATACTACCATGGTCTACCCAACAATATATGACATACATCCATAGGCATAATATCACACAATACTTCATCATGATAAGATCCAATATGAAATTTTACCAAACATTGTTCACTCACTAGTACCTTATGATCATCTTGAATCCATGCTATCTGATATGGCTTAGGGTGTTTCAATCTTTCCAACTTTAGCTTAGTCATCATCTCCTGTTAAACTAAATTATCAGAACTACCACTATCAATTACAACTTTACAACATTTACCTCCTTATTTGCATCTAGTTCTGAACAAACTCTTCCTCTTTGGTGGTTCCTCAATTGTCTCTTCTTGAAATAGTACTCTCCTCATGACAAGTGATTCTCCTTTCTTAGGTTTACCAACTGAACTGGGTGATCCAACAGGTTCTTCTTCTACATAGGCTTCTCTTCCATTGTTCTATGTCTTCTTTCTTGTACTTCCTTGATTCCATTCAAATGCTCTAAGTCCTTCACCTCCACACTTAAAATAGGTTTCTCTAAATGTTCTCCTATCAAGTCCTCTTCCATGTCTTCTATATCCTTCACTTTGGTATGAATTAGGGTTTCCTCTATGGTAGAAAGTTCTGTCATCTCTCTAGTATGCATTGCCATCTCTGTCTTCCTTCTTGAATGTACATCTGTTCTGCTCCACAAATGATCTTTCTCCTCTGGAAAATGTTCTACCTCTCTAAAATTTACCTCCTCTACCTCTCTGTCTCTGCTCATGCTTCTTGTTCAACTTTTCTTTAACTTTTAGGGCAAACTGATAGGCTTCTTCCAATGCTGTCATCCTTACCAAACTCAATTCATCTTGAATGTTCAATCTTAGTCCATTGATGTATCTTTTCACTTTCTCCTATCTTGCTTCACTATGTCCTGTCCTTATGATCATCTTATGAAATTATTCACTATACCCCTTTACATATTTCTCCTTTTGTCTCAGGTTTTGCAATCTCTTCAATAGTTCCAACTCATAGTTAGTAGGTATAAACTAATTCTTCAACTTTGTCACCATTATATCCCACTTTGTAATCTTCTCTTTTCCTCTCCTATTTCTTTCCAAATGAACTTCTTTCCAATAAACAGCAACATGTCCTTTCAAGTTTGTCTTTGCAAATTTCACCTTCTCTGTATCTTTAATTTCTTCATATTCAAAGTATTCTTATAGGTCATTTATCCAATCAATCAACTCCTCAAGATTCATATTGTAGTGTAATTTGGTACATCAACTCTAGGTCTTTTCCCAATCTTTGAAATAGCTCACAACATCTTGACTTGATTTGATTCTTCTTCCTCTCCTAGGGTTTCTTAATTTTGATCAATGGATTGGAATTCTTCATCATCATCACTTTCAACATTAGGTTTAGGTGTAATTCCTCTTCTTTGATCTTCTTTGACAACATCCAATCAAACTCACATTATTTTCATCATTTCCATCATCTCATCCATTCTTCCAGCCATAGTACCAACAACAGGTATTCTCCTCGGTGGCATCTCTTCCTAAGATCAAGTGTAATTGCCTCACAATCTATGATCGGTTGACAACATAGGTAGTCTGCCTTAGATTTGGTGATCTGTCCAGAACAAGATCTTACAAAATTCCTTCCCCAATTTTGCTCATTTATCTCCCAATAGATTGAAACCTCACTTTGATACCACTTGGTGTAGTCACGGTTAGGAGGGTCCACATAGTGAACAGTACAAATAGTACAACAAGAGTAAACACAATAGAAACAACTCAATCATAGAATGCAAACACAAATCCAGTCATTTAGTAATATAAATAGACCAGTAACATGTGGGCTTACAATTAGGGCTCACAAGCTTGATTCTCTAGTTACAATATATGCACAAGATATAGCTTTGAAGCACCTTAACAAAGAATTCAAACTATCTATCTATCCTTATGTGATCAAATACTTTCCTATGCATCTATTACATGATTATATATCATCTTCAAATCATGAGAGTCCTCTGCATTAGCCAAGGAAGATCACAAACTCCAATGAAGAGTTGTAACGTGTGTACACAGATAGGTCAAACCTAATTAGCTTGTACTCCTACACAAATGAAAGAAACAACGTGTGGATCCTAGGGAAGGTCAACCAGGCTCCAAAAAACATAGAATGATGTGTCATTTAGCTCCATAAGTCATGAAATGCTTTGCAGGTCTTCCCCTTTAGCTGATTGTCTGAGACTGTCAGGATGCTCTATTCTGAGAACATAGTCGATCTTCTGATAGTGATATCTCTCTGGTACTTGATCCAAATTATCTAAATTTTGGATATGATGTGCATGAAGCTATCTAGAAACTAAGTCCAAGTCCATAATGTCTAAAATGAAACTGCAGTAGAATGCAGACCAAAATACAGAAACTACTTCTGAATGAATTAACTGTATTGGACTAGAAAATGAAAGAAAACAAATTGAAATGCAAATGTTTTTGGTTGATGCAAGATTGATCTTGAACCAGGGATGCTTCTGCATCAATTTGTCTTAAATGTAGTCTTCCATTCATCCCCTTCTTTGATCCTGATCTGATGGTATCTACTCTTCAAGTCTATTTTTGTGAAATAATTTGCTCCACTCAAATAGTCCATAATGTCATCCATTCTTTGCAATGGAAGTCTATACTTAATAGTGATCTTATTGATTACTCTAGAGTCTATAAACATTCTCCATTCTCCATCTTTCTTTGGTGCTAACACTGTAGGTACTGCACATGGGCTTAAACTTTCTCTGATCAATCCTTTCCTCAACAACTCCTGTATCTGTCTATTCAACTCTGCATTCTCTGTTGGTGTCATCTGGTTGCTGCTTTGTTAGGCAAACTAGCTCTAGGTATAAGGTCCATATGATGATTGATACTTTGGATTGGTGGAAATCCTTTAGATAAGTTATCTTATATGATGTCTTCATACTCTATCAACAACTCAGTTAGCTCCTCAGGTTGTGATTCTTCAGTCTCTGTACTTAGGGTTCCATGGTTCTTAGGGATCAAAGAAAAACACATATTCTCATGTCTCAAATCATCCAGAAATTTCCTTCCATCTACCAAACATATTCTAGTATTCCCACATACTTCACTCTTAGGCTCATCTTCCAAAGGTATCAAGGTGATTTTCTTCCCATTGATGTTATAGTATAAGTATTCTTTCTCCCATCATGTATAGCTTTTATATCATACTACCATGGTCTACCCAACAATATATGACATTCATCCATCATCATAATATCATACAACACTTCATCATGATAAGATCCTATATGAAATTTCACCAAACATTGTTCATGTTGGCAACATGATAAAGAGAGACTATTGATATGATTTTGATATGGTGTTGTCATTGATGACAATGATCAGATATGATTGGGAACAATTCTGTATAGTTTCTTGGTCTAGGAAAATGACTTAGTCAAATTAACTAAGTGTTGGCAGCTTACTGAGCTAGTGACAGAGACTTGGTTTGCATTCCTTCGTAGATATAGATTCTTGTATGTGGTTCTAGTATGTTGCACATAGTTGTTTGATGAAGCTATATTCCAAGTTTCATGTCCTAATAATGTCTGAAAGCTACACTTTGAATTGCTTAAGTCTAGGTTAACAGAGTTCAGTCATGAACAGTGCAGAATACCTAAGTATTTTAATCCACATTTCTCTGCTATTGGTTATTTTGATTTGTGGTTAGGAGGTGTTGTAAACACATATTAGGAGCATCCAATTCTAGATTTGTGGAGTTTGAGGTTTACTAGATAATCATCTACAAGTTTCAAAGTATCAGCATTCAAGATGATAGTATTTCATAGTGATAGAGATAGTAGTTCAAAGATCCACATTTTACCGCATAAGAATATATGACACGTGGCTCTAAAGGTATGTTGGGTGATGTATAATGAGTGTTTGGTATGAATTTCAATGTCTTGTGTGGTCCGCATTGGGAGTTGCAGTATGACAGTTGATTTGGTTAAGTGCATACTTAAGGATGAAGTCAACATACAAGTTGGATTAGTATATGATAAAGATATATTGTTTGGATCATCATTCTAAGTGGTTCTATAATAGGCTTGCACCTATATGAAGGTTCTTGAAGGATTGCATTTGTCCACATAGCTTCTCGTATAAAGTGTTCAAGCCAATAATGTACAACCTTTTGGGTACACATTTCATTTCTGGCAAGCCAACCTGGTTTTGAGTTAGATCTTGTTGTAGATATAAATACTTGATGGATTTCAATGTTGGATGTATTATGGATATTATTAAGCATGTGTGTGTGTGTGATCTAAGATGGTTTTTGTGCTATGATAAGTGCAATAAGAGTACAGAGGACAAAATAACAGAATATATGTGAATAGAATAGAGAAACAAAGAAGTCAAGATGAAGAGTTTTGAGATAGTATTTTGAGCTTTCATTGGAGCTGCATTCATGGATATGTAGATACAATCTGAGCAGTTCATTTTGGTAGTGAGCCATCTCCTTTCTTATTTCTTTCTCTAGGAAGTGAGCCTTCTTGCAGTTAACACTTCTTTGGGTAGTGAGCCCTAAGGTAGTGATCCTTTATTGTAATTTGGTATTGTTCCTACATAATATATTGTGAGCTAACACTCACCATGGTTTTTCCCAATTTTGGGTTTCCCATGTAAAAATCCTTGTGTTAATGTGTTGTGGATTATGGTTGTCTCTTCTGTGCTTAATTTGTTTAATTATTGCATGATGTAAATGTGTTGTTAAATTAACAAGTAAAATATTTAATAGGATACTGATTCACCCCCCCTCTCAGTATCTTGGGTTTTCAACAATTGGTATTAGAGCCTGGTTCCTTCGAAGAAGTCTAACAGCTTGAGGAAGATTTTGAGAAGTGAACACATGGCAGGAAAAAGGTTTGCTAATCCTCCTGAAGAAATTGATTCATTTGAAACCACAGAAGAAGAATTTTTTCTTGTTAATGAAGATGAATTAAGGGTTGCCCTTGAAGACCTTGAAAAGGTTGAACTGGAAAATAGGGATCCGAAAGATAATGCCAAGGAAGCAGATGAGTGTATCAAGAAATTAAGGGAGTAAGTCAAGAGATTCAAAGAAAATTACAAGGAGGCTAATGAGCAACTAATATCAACAAATGAGACCTTGAATGATTTGAAAGTGGAGGTTGTGAAAAGAGAAAAAGTAGAAGAAGACCTAAATTAGTTGGTGAAAAGAAAAAATGAAGACTACACGAAGATTGAAAAGGAAGTTGGGAACCTAAAGTCTGATTTGGAAAAAGTAAAAAGTTACATGAAGAAAAATTTAAGATAAGTTCTGCAAAACTTGATGAGATGATTGCTAGTAAGAAGAGTCCTGATGAAAAAGAAGGTTTGGGATTTAAGAAAGGTGAAATTTCCAAAATCGGTCAAGAAAAGAATGCTGAAATCAAGAAGGACAAAGGCAAACAAATCCAGAATCAAAAGAACAGACATAGAAGACCATTGGTAAGGCAACCAAATGCTCAAAGGTATCCTTCTTTCAATGGTTATTAAAATACATGTAATAAATTTGGTCATAAGGCTACTCAGTGTAGGAGCAGAGTGAATCAAAATATTCCATCATTCTCTAGTCAATGTTTCAGTTGCAACAAAGTAGGTCACAAAGCTAATGAATGCAAAAGTCAAATAGGAAATAATTAAAATAGTAGAAGCAATGTTCAAACCTTCAAAGGTAACTACTTTAACTGCAATAGGTTTGGTCATAGAGCTAGTGAATGCAGAAATTAGATTAGGAACAATTATAACAATGGAATGAATGTTCAATCTTTCAGTGGGAATTGTTTTACATGCAATAGATATGGTCACAAGGCTAACCAATGTAGATCAAGGATGAATGAAAGGAACAATGGACAGAGAAATGTTGTATGTTTCAATTGCAACATGCCTAGATGCTTTGCAAGATTTTGCAGAAGTAGGAATGTGAAGAAGGATAATGAGGCTGAAATAAAGAAACTGATACAAAAGGTAGATCTAGTAGAGATCAAGAAAAAGATGAATCAAATATGGGTTAAGAAGGAGGTACATGAGGTCAAGGATGGATCTGCACCAGTCACTAGTGCAGACACTTCCTCCAGGAAGTAAATTGGGAGCTCTGGCTCAGGGGGAACTTTAATGAAAAATCTTGATCCCCTAGCTAGATAGTTGGTAGTGAGATCTAGCACAAGGATATGAGTTAATGACAAATTTGATGAATCTTTTGAAGAGGTTACCAGCAGAAAAAGATCTAATGCAGTGCATTGCAAAGAAATCTAGATCATCTGTGCTTGACAATAAAATGTTTGACAACTTTATGGAAGTTGGCATTTATTACGATTAGGTTTTGATGAATAAAGGATAAAAGTATCGCATTCAAAGGAATAATCACTTTGCATTCAAGTTTTCAAGTATCCAAGAAGATCTAAAGGGAGACCCTAAGCAATTTCAGTGATTTTTAGCGATTCAAAGTGAAGAAACCCTTATCTAGTGAAAAGAGGTATTTATAGTTGAAACTTTTCTATGAAATTGTTTGAATTGTTGTGGAAAAATGTTGGTCCCACAAGTAATAGAGATCAAAGAAAAGCCCCATCCAAAATTTAAGAAACATCCCTTCAAATCAAAGGAAGTTGACCCTAACAGTGTATTTTTAGAAGTGTCGTATGGCATAATGCATGAGGAAGATATTAGGGCATACATCCATGTTGCCCTAGAAGAACATGAAGATAGAAAACTTATGGATCTATATCTGAAACATTTGAGTGATGATGGATTTGAATTGAAGGAAGAATATAAGGCGTTGGTAGAGAAGAAATTCATACAATATCTAGACTTCCTAATATTTGCTAAGGACACGTGGGTCCGGTATGTGCTCAACAGGATTCATGATGAGTTTTTATGGCTTGAAACACCCTTCATGGTCACAAAGGAAGCAATAAGGGTTATAACTGGATTGAATTCCACCAAAACTGTTCCTATGCTAAAGGCTGTGAAGAATAACATTGTAATAGAGGCTACCGGTGCTCAATTTGACAAAAGGGCATTGACAGTGAACTCCATCAAGGACCATGCAATGAGATTTGCATTAATGGTGATCAGGTATAAAGTGTATTTCACCAACCAGGAGAACTCTGTCTCTGGTACTGCCATCTACACTACGTATGAGATGGTCAAGAAGAACAATGACTATGACCTCTATGAGTTGCTCTGGCAACAATTGATGGAGAACCTAAAGACGACCAAAGACTCAAAATATCCTTGTAAATATGGTACATTGATTATTTGCCTATTCTTCTATTTTCTGAAAGAACTACCCAAAATGAAGAATTTGTTTTGGTTTGATAGCAGATCTGTTGCGATACAAATTAGGAATCATCTGAATAACATAGAAAGTCATGATGCACAAAATGCATCCCTATGGGGTTACTTCTAAAACTTTCAAAAGGCCATGCAATCTAGGGAAATAATACCTAGATCAATAGTGGAAAAGTATAAATATGATATATGTTTTATTGTAAATAAAGATTAGTGTATGATGGTAGTTGTAGGGCTAGGGATAGTATGGGTTCCTCCTTTGGGGTATGAAGTAACTGAGGATGATTTGATTGGCTTGGATGAGGTCATGTTGAGCAAGCCCAAGGACACCACTAAGGAAAGATTTGGAACTTATGAGGAGATTTTAGTTAAGGTACATGTTGAATTGAGGAAGCCTAAATCTGTAAAGAAGGCTAGGAAAATGGCAGAGGAATATGCACAGAGAAAGGGGTTTACCAAAGAACAAATTGCAAAAACAAGGTTAGAAGCTAAAAAGGCTACTAGAGAAAAGAAGCAAGATGAACTGGAAAAGGCTCTAGAAGAGCCTAAGAAGAAATCAGAGGATCCTAGAGAACCAAAGAGAAGAACAAGAGGCTCAACCTCTACTGAAATAGCATCTAAGTCCTCTAGTCATACTCCTTCAGTGAGAGTGGAAGCACCTACAAAGAAATCCACTGACATAGGGCATAAAAGAAAGAAAACTAAGGGCAAAAGGATGAATGTTAGTGTTGGAGTTGATGAAGAGGAGACTGAAACAAATGAAGAAATAGAGAAAATGAAGACTAAGGCTGGTGAATTATCTGAGAGTAAGTAGGAGAAGTCCTCTAGTAAGGGTAAAAGCAAGAAGAAGTCAGAATTCATAGCCCAAAGGAACAAATGCCACAATAACATTAGAAGATACCTCAAATGCTATGGAAGGTCATGGAAATCTAAAGCCAATAGCTGAATTATATGATGAATATAATGATGTAGACAAAGGCATCATTGAAACTGCAGTGATTAGATTTTTGGACATGTTCAATAAATCTCTCATTGAGGTAATTACTGATCTACAAGATAGCTTGGCTAGCATTATGTTTACTAGAAAGGAAACAATAATGGCCAAAGACATAGAGTTAAGAGAACATGCATTAATAAGGCTATTGTTGGATATAACTATTGAAGAGAAAACCAAGGTCACCGAGGTAATTGGGGAAAAGTTTAAGAAAAAGAAGAGAACCAACACTTTGATGTCTGGAGACATAGAGAAATTGGTAAAGGAAATAGAGGAAATAACTCTTGATGTCTTAAGAGAGTTTAACATTCCAATAATTTATGATAAGGAAGAACCAATAATTAGTGATGATACTTCTCTGGAAATCAACACAAAACAAGGCTTGAATCAAACAAAGACAATTCCTCCAGAAAACTTAGGAAGAGATGAAGAAGTGAAGGAGCAAGAAGAGGACAATGCTCCAGAGAATGTTGAAGCCCCTTCGGAGCAGAATGTAACTGTTGATCAGGGAAATCAGGGTGACATAGAAGAACAGACTAATGAACAAGCTAAGGTTAGTCCTCCTCCAGAGCATATAGCTAATGAGCAAGAAGCCATGGATCAAGATCCTCTACAAAAGACTGAAGAAGAAGTGTCTCATGACATGGTAAGAGACACTGCTGCAACTGCACATGATCCAGTTGATTTAGTTAGAGAGTTCTTGGAGAGGCAGTAAGAAGCTTTAGATTTTGGATACACTTGAGTTGCTGCAAGGACCAATTAACTTAGCCTCCATGTCCCCTCTGTAGAAATTACAATTAGGGACAATTTTCCAAGCTACAGCTCAAGAAGAAATGTTGGAATCATATATTCATGACAATGAGCTTATTGGTGAGGCATCTAGTGTTTTAGAAAAGTTGATTCTTGGACTGCAGAAGGACACATCTTTAGCCCTCACTGAACAACTCAAAAGGCTAATAAGCTTTGTAAGTACACATTTTGAGTCCTTTGAAAAGGTTGCAGAAAAGAATGTAAGGGCAGAGAGTGATGCTAAAAGGTTAGTAGAATTAAAATAATAAAGCTTCTCAAGATAAAGTCTTGTTAGATAAAAGTATAGAGTATGCACAAACGATAATTAAAGAAGCAAGTGAAATCTACCAACATTACCTCTTTTGGCCAAATAAAACAAAGGACATAAATGAGAAAATAAATGGGCTAGAAGATAAGATCATGAGGATATCTAGGAGCTATGATCTAATAAAGGATGCCATTGGAACTAACGAGATGAAGTAGAAACAATTCACTCTACTATTCATAAACTATAAACTCAAAGAGAGGTTATCAAACATAGAAACTCAGGGAGATAGTGAGCTTCAAAATTGCATCAATGGCCAGACTAGTAACATCTGCAGAGCAAACAAAGAAAATCATTGAAGTCCCTGCTACTCTAAAGAAGGCAAAAGATATGGTGTCCTAGATCAATGGACACGTCTTAGTTCTAACTGATGCCAAAAATCAGTGGGATTAAGATCTAGCTCAGCTTAGGCAACTTTATTCTAACATTCTCCTAGCAAAACTGAAAGATTTTTTTTTTAAACTTCACTTGTAAATATGCGGATAATAGAAAAATAGTTTTGAAGTTTTTGGCAACTTGTACATACATTTGTATCATATACCTTTGCAATTGATGTCAAAGGGGGAGAAGAAGAACCAGTGAAAAATAGTTAAATACCTAAGGGGGGTAGTAAGATAGGGTGTACATTTTAAGGGGGAGCAGTATGAACATTTTTCACTAAGTGTTGCCATCAATGCCAAAGGGGAAGATTGTTGGCAACATGATAAAGAGACACTGTGGATATGATTATGATATGGTGTTGTCATTGATGGAAATAATTAAATATGATTGGGAATAGTTGTGTACAGTTTCTTAGTCCAAGAAAAATGACTTAGTCAAATTAACTAAGTGTTGGTAGCTTACTGAGCTAGTGATAGAGACTTGGTTGGCATTCCTCCACAGATACAGATTCTTGTATGTAGTTTTGGTATGTTGCACATAGTTGTTTGATGAAGCTATATTCCAAGTTTCATGTCCTAATAATCTCTAGAAACTACACTTTGAATTGCTTAAGTCCGGGTTAACAGAGTTCAGTAATGAACAGTGCAGAATACCTGAGTATTTTAGTCTACATTTCTTTGCTATTGGTTGTTTCGATTTGCATTTAGGAGGTGTTGTAAACACATTTTAGGAGCATCCAATTCCATATTTGTGGAGTTGGAGGTTTACCCGATGATCATCTACAAGTTTCAAAGTATCGACATTCAGGATGACAATATTTCACAGTGACAGAGATAGTAGTTTAGAGATCCACATTCTACCGCATAAGAATATTATGACTTGCGATTCTAAATGTATGTTGGGTGATGTATAATGCATGTTTGGTATGAATTTAGAGTCTTGTGTGGTCTGCATTGGGAGTTGCAGTATGACAGTTGATTTGGTTAAGTACATACTTAAGGATGAAGTAGACATACAAGTTGGATCGGTATGTGGTAAAGATATATTGTTTGTATCATCATTCGAAGTGGTTCTATAATAGGTCCTCACTTATATGAAGGTTCTTGAAGGATTGTATTGGTCCGCATAACTTCTTGTGTAAAGAGTTCAATCCAAAAATGTACCTTTTGGGTACACATTTCATTTCTAGCAGGCCGACCCAGTTTTGAGTTAGATCTTGTTGCGGATATAAATACTTGATGGATTTAGATGTTAGATGTATTGTGGAGATTATTAAGTATGTGTGTGTGTGTGATCTAAGATAGTTTTTGTGATCTGATAAGTGTAGTAAGAGTACACAAGATGGAATAACATAGGACATGTGAACAGAACAGAGAAACAAAGCAGTCAAGATGAAGAATTTTGAGATAATATTTTGAGCTTTCATTGGAGCTGCATTCATGCATATGTAGATGCAATCTGAGAAATTCATTTTGGTAGTGAGCCATCTCCTTTCTTCTTTCTTTCTCTAGGAAGCAATCCTTCTTGTAGTGAGCCTTTATTGTAATTCGATATTGTTCCTACATAATATATTATGAGCTAACAGTCACCGTGGTTTTTCCTGGTTTTGGGTTTTCCACATAAAAATCCCTATGTTCATGTGTTATGGATTATGTTTGTCTCTTATGTGCTTAATTTGTTTAAATATTGCATGTAGTAAATGTGTTGTTAAATTAACAAGTAAAAGATTTAATAGGATATTGATTCACCCCACTCTTAGTATCTTGGGTGTTCAACAGTTCACTCACCAGTACCTTATTTTTATCTTGAATCCATGCTATCTTGTATGGCTTAGGGTGTTTCAATCTCTCTAAATTTAGCTTAGTCACCATCTCCTCTGAAACCAAATTATTAGTACTACCACTATCAATGATCACTTTACAACATTTAGCTCCTAATTTGCATCTGGTCTGGAAAAAACTTTTCCTTTGCGGTAGTTCCTTAGTTGTCTTTGCTTGAAATAGTGCTCCCCTCATGACTAATGATTATCCTTTTTCTAGTTTTCCAACTAAATTAGGTGATCCAATAGGTTCCTCTTCTACATAAGATGCTCTTGCAATGTTCTCTGTCTTCTTACTTGTACTTCCCTGACGACATTAAAATGCTCTGTGTCCTTCACCTCCACACTTAAAACAAGTTCCTTTAAATGTTCTCTTATCAAACCCTCTTTCATCTCTTTTGTCTCCTTCACTGTGGTAAGAATTATGATGTCCTCTATGGCAGAAATTTATGTCATCTCTCTAGTATGTATTGTTATCTCTGTATTCCTTCTTGAATTGACTATCTTGTTTGTTTTTCTCTACATATGATCTTTCTCCTCTAGAATATGTCCTACCTCTTTGAAATTTACCTCCTCTACCTCTCTATCTTTTCTCATGCTTCTTATTCAACTTGTCTTCAACTTTCAGGGAAAATTGATATGCTTCTTCTATTGTTGTCATCTTCAATGGACTTAGTTCTTCTTGAATGTTCATCCTCAATCCATTTATATATCTTGCCACTTTCTCCTTGCTTGCTTTAATATGTCTAGTCCTTATGATCATCTTATGAAATTATTCAGTATACTCCCTCACATATTTCTCCTTTTGTCTTAGGTTCTGCAATTTCTTCAACAATTCCAACTCATAGTCAGCAAGTATAAACTAATTCTTTAACTTTGTCACCATTCTATCCCATTTTATGATCTTTTCTTTTCCTCTCCTATTCCTATCCAACTAAACTTCTTTCCACCAAATGGCAGCATGTCCTCTCAACTTAGTCTTTGTAAATCTCACTTTCTCCATATCTTTAATTTCCTCATATTCAAAGTATTCTTCCAAGTCATTTATCCAATCAATCAATTCCTATGGATTCAAATCTCCAGTATAATTTGGTACTTCCACTCTATGTCTCTTTCCAATCTATGAAATAGCTCTCAACATCTTCACTTGAACTAATTCTTCTTCTTCTTCTAGGGTTTCTTCATTTTTATCAGTAGATTGAAATTCTTCATCATCATTTTCAACATGTCTAGGGTTTAGTCCTCTTCTTCTATCTTCTTCTACAACATCCAATCTAACCCTCATTGTTCTCATCATCTCCATCATCTCATCCATTCTTTCAACCATAGTGCCTACAACAAGTATCCTCCTCGGTGGCATCTCTTCCTAGGATCAGGGGCAACTTCCTTAATTCGCTGATCTGACTACAGGGCTGCAACTGCCTCACAATCGGTTCTCTATTGACAAACACAAGTAGATTGCCTCAAGTTGGTGATTGGTTCACCACAAGATCTTTTAGAATGCCTTCACTTCAAAACTTTTCTCCCAAAGGATCCACAAAACTTCGCTTTGATACCACTTATTGTAGTATCGATCAGAGGGTTCACAGAGTGAACTATCCAAACCACGCAACTAGAGTAAACACAATAGAAACAACACAAACATAAAATGCAATAGAAGATTCAAAGGATCAATATATCATATATTCAGAATGCTCATATGCTAGAAACATGTGGGCTATAATCAAAGGGCTCACAAGCCTATTTTCCAGGTTACTACAAATAGGCAAGATATGGCATTGAAGTGCCTTTCTGGAATAAAAATCTTGATCTAAACTATCATAATTACTAACTACCTCCATAATACACCTAAGAGATCTATATATATCATCTCTAAGCTCAATAAATCCTCCACGTTGGCCACAAGAGGTTACAACTCTAGTGAAAGAGATCTAACGTGTAGGAACAAATAGGTCAGCCTAAAACATTTGGTAATGCTCTGAAAATCGATGAAACTTGGTGTAGATCTCAAGTAAGGTCTATCTGATCCTTATGTGCCATGTATGATGCTCCATTAGACTCTACAAGTCATGGAACTGCTCCGCAAACCTTCTCCTTCAACTTCATGTTTGAATGTTCTGCTCTGTGAAAATAAGTGATCTTCTGATAGCGATAACTTCTAGTAGACAAGTCCAAATGACCTGAAATTTGGATATGATGTAGATGATGATATATAAATGTTAAGTCCTACTCTGTATGCTTTGATATGAAGATGCAGAAAAATGTGGTACAAAATGTTGAAACTACAAATGACTGAACTCTAACTGAACTAAACTAGAAATGAAAGAAAACAAAAGAATGCAAATATTTTTGGTTGATGAAAGATTGCTCTACAACCTAGGATGCTCTTGCATTAGTAAACCATGATGGAAATAGAAAATATTTGAAAAGCAACCAAAACATAGATGAGTCAATAAACACTTCACCATCCAGTAGCAACAATAATTGTGATTACAATAGTCATACAAATTTGGGGAACTAAAATGTCAACAACTATCCCCTAAGAATTAACAAGCAGTCATACAACAATCATCATAAACCTCAAGATTACAATTAGGACAAATACTACTTATTTCACAAGATAAGGGGGCATGATATCAAGTCATGTCAAGAGTATTATCACTTCATATCAAACCTCCCAAAATTTCAATGACAAGCATTCATGGACACATTCTCACAAGATGAAAGAAATAGTCCCAAAAGGCATCAAAATAACTTTGATCAAAACACCTTAGGCCTTGTGGAATTAGATAAAGATCAATAAATTTGTATCACCCAAGGACCAAAGCAAGTAGATGACACCTCTGCAAATTTAAGTTTTTCATACATGCTAGAACTTCTTAAGGGTTCTCCTATATACAAGAACGATCTCCTTAATGTCTTAGGTCTAGGCCATCTAGTTCAAAACACTCCAATTGAAAAATGGTCTTCTTCAAGATTTGATTTTGAAAAGTTACCCTTAGATGATGACATATCTAAATAGGGTGATCTCTCCGTCCATCTGATAGTCAACCTTCATAACTATTCCATTAAACATGTAATGATTAATGATGGGTCTACAATCAACAACCTCTTTTTCTCTTCTTCAAAGAATGGGTTATGATGAAACTCAAATCACACAAGAAACTTCCATCACTAGAATTCACGATAACCCAAACATTCAAACCATGGGTAAGGTCAATCTTCAAATCACCTTGGGTCACAAAACCCTCCCAAATGAATTTTATGTCATCAATTATGAAACCACTTACAAGATGATCCTAGGAAGGCCTTGGCTCCAAAGGATGAGGTTTGTTCCCTCCACATTATTTCAAGAAATCCACTTCGCACACATGGGAAAAATCTACATTATTAAATGAGATCTTGATCCTTTGAGACTTTACAGAGTTGAACAAATCAAAAAGAAGGGAAAGACCATGGAAACCACCAATGAACCAAAAATCAACACTTTTGAGAAAGGAGAGGCATCAAAACAAATTTCAAATGTAATTAAGACCTAAAAATGTATAGTGAAGGGGGTAACAGGAGAGTTACCCTTTGATCCCTGTTGGGATTAGCCAAGAACAACAAGCAAGAATACAACCACAAGCTATTTGCACATAATAAACCTATTGATATTGCCAATAGATGAATGAAATGTACATAGAAGTCTTTCTTAAAAAAGCAAGCGTGAGGAGGTGATAAGGTTGAACATAATGACTGAGTAACCCTCCATAGGTGCAACACTTGTCTTGCTCAAGTGACACATTCTTGAGAAAGTGGAAAATTTTCATGAAATAGGTGTCTCACAAAGGTGAGTACACATTTCTTCACTACATGAGGTGAGACAAATTCTAAAAAGCTAAGTAAACCTAAGCTAGTGTGAATAGAAATCTCCTAGACATGCTAAAAGATAACTAGATAGATAATGTCACTTTTCACACTAACACCCCCCTTAAGTGCAACTTAGGGAGTAGTGAAATAATGATGGGTCCTGACAACTAGGCCTAATGAGGTACCCATGTACAAATGCATCTCTCATAAAGTGGAGAAGGAAAGAAAACCCTATGGGAAATAAATTTCTTTCAAAAGAGAGAAAATAAGAAAGTGTTCTAGACATGATTTAATGGAAGTGCACTTGACACAATACAACTGATAGTGATAGTCCTACAATACTTGTAAGATCCATAGTAAAAACATGTGGAATGTCAATTGCATTCCATGTGGCTACAATTCAAATCCAATGTGAAGTCCTTCTTTGAAGATTCTCTGGAAGCCTTCTGTGAAGCAACTCTAAAATTTGTAGAAGCAAAGGAACTGATATCAATCTTCTACTATGATGAATCTATGGATGTTCTCTAAGAACCAACTCTGGGTTCACATGTAGCATTAGGTGATGGTGATGTGGAAGTGTTCTTGACACAACTCAATGAAAGTGTACTTGACACGACTCAATACAATGCAGAAAAAATGTTGAAGGATGTTGAAGGAGTAGTGTAAGTGCTCTTGGCACAACTCGAAAGTGCTCTTGACACAACTTGGATGTGGAAGTACTCTTGACATATCTCTATGAAAGTTATCTTGGCACAAGTTAGAAATCCTCTTGAAACAACTCTATGAGCCCCCCATAATTCAATATTTTTATCTAAATACTATTTTTTGTTTTAGAAGATCCCCCCCCAAAAAATAGACAAGGTAAAATTACAACTTGTGTAAGTTTGGAAGACAAATCATCTATTTATAACACAAATATTTTTATAATTTTTTGAAAATTGGCTATCCAAAACTTAAATATGTTAACAAATTTGGATTCCTTGCAAAATTCTAATAAGTTTAAAAAAAATTCATGAAATTTTGATATTCTGGGCAAAACTTATGCCTTGTAGAAAAAATGTCACAAAATATAGAAAAACTTGACTTTGGAGCTTAAAAAATCAACTGAAATGAGATAATTTTCAAATCATCTTGATGTAGCTTTTTCGGTGCCAAAACTAACTTCCTTTCAACTATAAGAACATCAAATTTCACCTTCGTGGGTGAAAGTTATGGAAATATGAAAAACAACAGCCTCCTTGGACATGTTGAGAGCACCTGGTGTAAAATGTCGAAGCTGGCATAAAATTTAACCTCTAGCAAAAGATGTTATCTCTAGTAGTTTATGTAGCAGCTAGCATACAATGTCAAGGTGGTGGTTTGTTTGGTATAGAATGTTATCTTTGATGGTTAACTAACCTCTAAGGGTTAGCATGTGTTGCTAGCAATTACAATATATGCCACTATTTAAAATAAATGCTAGTGGTTTAAAAGAAAATTCCAACCATGCAATGTTAGCAATTAACTTTTTAACAAGTGTGTATTAATGTTACTCATAAATGTAAAAACCATAACATCAAATGTTTAATAGAATAGAGCTTCCAACTGAGAATGAAACCATAAACAACCACTCTTTGAGAAAACTCTTGACCTTGGCTTCAAACGACAATGCTTCAAAGATGGGCAGAGATTGCCAAGCACAGAGAAGAACACAATGCAACTGAAATGGAGGATGACCTATTGAAGGAAGCTATGATAGAATGTTGGAAGTTGATTGTGAATAAAATGACGATGTAGAGGGTTTAAAACCCTTGATTGGAGAACTCAACTAGAGATGTGTGGATGCCACACATGTGCGACCTTCAAACCAAAGACTTCAGTAGTTTAGAGGTTATTGTTACCCGTAGAGATACCATGGTCATGAAATTTGAAAGATGAGCTCCAAAAACAATTTGAATCCAAATCTTCATGCCCACACCTACAAATACACACCCTTTGTGGCACGTTCTGCAGGCTTGTGTATGCTGGAAGGGTCGACAATAGGCAAAAAAATGGTCTAGATCTAGTGAGGGAATGACAATCCACCAAAAAATTTTGATTCGACTGATAGAAAATGGAGTTTGAGTGACCAAAGACTGATCCAAAGGATCTTAGTTCTAACCCAAGAGACCACAAAATAGATTTCAATCCATGAACAGAGACTAGATTCTTCAAAACATTGCTTGGAGATCTTGAAACTTGATGGTAAGGAAAAACCAAAAGCGATGGTTAGGTGGAGGGAAGTGCCACCTAAGAAAATCAACCAGATGCCAATGTGAATAGAAACCCTTTTATGGTGAATCAAATCTACCAAAAAATAACCACAAATGCAAAAAAAATCACTTCAAATTAAACATATAATGGTGGCAGTGAGCAGAGAAGCCCTCAAAATAGAAAAATGCTTCAATGGAGCCAAAAAATAGGCTGACTAGGCCAAAATTTGTCAAAACATATAAAATTTTTCCTAATTCCATGAACCTAGGACTTGAAAAAACATGATTTTGTAAAAAATATTTGCATTTTTTGCAAAAATTTTGTACTGTTTTGTACGGTCGTACTACCATATGATATAGGGGTAGGGGACCTAAAAAAATTTTGCAAAATTTTTCTTGTGTTAATTTTGATGAAATGGTAGGCTATTTTGTCTATATTGGGCCTTCCATACTCAATGGTACTGTCTGTTTGGATCTATGAGGAACTCTTGACTAGGCTAGGTGTGAGATTCACAAAAAGGGGAGGATTTTGTTGGCATGGATCTGATACCATGTTGGGATTATCCAAGAACAACAAGGAAAAATACAACCACAAGCTATTTGTACATAATAAACCTATTGATATTTCCAAAAGATGAATGAAATGTATAGAGAAGTCTTTCTTAAATAGGCAAGTATGAGGAGGTGAGAAGGTCGAATAGAATGATTGAGTAACCCTCCTTAGATGCAACACTTGTCTTGCTCAAGTGACACATGTTTGATAAAGTGTAAAGTTTGCATGAAATAGGTGTCTCACAAAGGTGAGTATACATGTCTTCACCACATGAGGTGAGACAAATTCTAAAAATCTAAGTAAACTTAAGCTAGTATGAATAGAAATCTCCTAGACATGCTAAAAGCTAACTATATAGATAGTCACTTTTCACACTAACAATCTTAACTCAACAAAGTCTTATGCTCCATTCAACTTAACATCCATTCTTATCAAGATAGATATGATAATCCATATAGTCAAGACCACCACTAAGCAAAAAGTAATACCAAAACTCACACAAGAACTAGGAGAGTTGACACCAACATCATTTACCCCTCAAAAGTTCAAAAAAATAATTGAAACTCAACAAGAATAGAAAATGATAAAGCTAGGGGGAAAATTATCAAACAATGAAACATGTGAATACACAAAACTCCTCACTAAATACAAATACATTTTTACACCGAGTCTTCGAGTGTCCTTACAAAGACTTGACCAAATTAGATAGGTCCATATGTAGTTAAAGATGTCAAAAATGACGCTTACCTCTTATGCACTATGGAAGGAAAAGAGTTTAGTATCTGTTAAGAGGTAAAAAGAGAGATGATGGAATGCATGGATTCACTAGATCAAACCCTCCTTTCACTCTAACATTCAAGGACAAAGACTGAGCTAAGCCACTACAAGATGGAAGAGGGATCAACTACAGATTCTTTGTGCTCTTGTTTGTCAAGGAAAGATAAGATTCAACCAAGCTTTTATCAAACCCTAAGTCAAGTATGAAGGAAACCCTAGTTCTAAGATAATCAACTTGAAATAGATGATAGACAACATAAATCTAGACACCAAAAGTACAGAGAGGATCAGTAAGATGTCGAAACCTATCTTTTGAAAGTAGAGGTGTCAGAGGAAAAATTCAGCAACCACCCAAGTCAAGATGTTGGAATCTTTCAGAAGTCAGAACTGATGAAATGCTACAGATGATGCTTAAAACTCAGATCTAGAATCTTGACACCCCATAGACTAAGGTGGAAACTGCCCAAGTCTAATTAGAGGGATATTTCGGCACTGTTTTCAGATCTCGAAACTATGATGTCTACAATGCTTCCTTGTAGCTCTACTTTTCCCAAAACCTATGCCTATAATCTGCACATAAGATGAAAAGAGAGGGGTTTGGAGGTTGTGGTGTTTAGGAGCTTGCCTCAGTGAAGCCCCAGGTTAGCATTCAAGCTTTCCCAACACCGTTGTTTATGAGAAGGCATGCTCTTACAGAGAAGAGGCCAAAGATAACCCAAATGATGAAATGATTCAAATGATTCAAATTGTAGCTAGGGTAAAAATTAGGGCTAATGCACAAACAATAATAATCAACCCTAACAAGCATAATGAAGTATAAGATATTGTTAAGGGAAAATTGGAGTAAACATGAATATCAAAATACCCAAAACTCAATGAAATACAGAAATAAAATGAAATACAGAAACAAAGAGATCAATCAAACAAAAGAACTTCAAGAACCTTTGCAAACCTCAAAGCTTCCATTGGTTGCCTATCTCAATCGATCTTGCATGTATGAATAAGGTCCTCAAAGAGTGCACTTCCTTTCTATTCCAAGATTGTCAATGGAGAATGGTTATGATAGTTTCTCCATGAAGATGAGCTTCACAACAATAGTAGTAGTATGGTAACGAGTGTGATCACAAGAAATGAAGGAATTGGTGCCAAAGGCGCACTGTAATTCCTACAGAGTAATGATACTTAAAGCTTGGACGAATGAAATGGAAGAAGAGGGTTGAATTTATAGACTTGAGAGAATGAAGATCAACAGTATAGAAGGAATGAGAAGATCAACGGTACAGAATGGTTGAGGAATGTACATGAATAAGAAGAAGACAAGTGTCACACAAAAGCTATTTTATTTGAGTTAACTACTTTCTTTTCTAAAGATAAGACATGCTTTTCATAAATTAGAAAGCTTTTTTCCAATTTAAGAGATATTGATAAAAACAAGGTTGATTGAGTAGATAACTCAACTTGAAATTTGCTTTTGCATGATTTGAGAGGAATTAAATAATGAATTATTTAATTTTGTGTGTGGTGGATAATATATGCAGTAGTTTGAATTATACTAGATGTGTTCCAATTCTGTGTTGCCTTTTTGTTCTCATTTGCATCATTTGCAACTGTCCAAAAGTTGGTATCAGAGCCATCATTATTTGATTTTGTGAATTAAGCTTTAGCTACTTGCACTAAATACATTCTTTGTGTGACTATATTAGATTCAGTAGGAAAAGTTAATCCTTTACTGATGTATCACTCTCAGCATAGCTCTCTGTAAAGCTCATACCATCACTCTGTGTCGTAAGTCCTTGTAGTAAGTCCCGCTATTTGCCGTGGTTAGTGTTTAGGGTAGTTGAGGCTATTATCTGGTATTTCAAGCATAGATTTGAGCACCGATTGGAGCACATACAGTATGGATCAAGCTTCTACATCTAGAATTGATATGGCACCTAAAGATTATACGCAGGCACGTAGTGAAGAGGTTAGTTTCACAAACTTCTTCCCAAACTCTGAATAGACTTTCTCATTACCAGCTGAAAGTAGTAATGTGTTATATGAAGTCTCTTCTTGTAATCAATTTTTAGATAAAGAGTTTAAAGTCCCTATGATCAAGCCTTTTGAGATTTATCATGATATCCCTGATGGAGTTCTCTCCATGATAAAGAAATGTAAAGGCCTAAAAAACTTCTTTGGATACACTACCTGGCAAAAGTGTCATGTTGCTGATCTACAACATGTAGTAACAGGGGGATCTGAAGGAAAGTTAAAATTGTTCAGTGATAAACAAGTAAAGAAATTTAGAGATCAAGCCTTAGCCAGTCCCAAGAATCCACAATTCATGCATCTATCCTATGTCTGTATAGGAATAGCAGGTCATTACAGAAAAGGTCTACCTATAATTATAATGATGATGTTAAAAGATGCTAGATTCTTCAAATTATCTCATGCTATGTTAGGCTGTGCTTGTGATTCCATGTCTGAGGGATCTTTATACATTGATTGTTTGTTAGACTTCCCTGTGAGTCTTAAAGATGGTCATCTGGATGACATCTTAACATATGAATTCAAAACAATGAATTTATTCATGAAAAAGAATTCTGTTGACCATTCCCTGGTTTTCCTTGTTCATTATCATTTGTATAATAAAATTATTCCTCTCATGATGAACCCTAGAAAAGCCCAAGGAATTGAAGGTTTGTCCACCATCCGGAAGTCCACCTCAGAAAATACACAGCTTCTAGCCCCTAAGATTGTCAAACATAAAGATATGAAGTTACCAAATGAATGGGCAATCAGTTTATGGGATAAGGACTGTCAAATTCCTGAAAAAAAAACCTCCTCAATTACGTGGTGTAACTCTTGAGGAAATAGATGATCAAGCGGTTATTCACTTCTTCTCTGGGCATACTTCATCCACGAGAAAGGAACACATGTTTAACAATAATAACCCTTCTTCATCTATGTTACCTAGATCGCAGAGTGTGCATCTTCAACCCACACAGGGTTTTGAAGATTTATTTAAAATTCCTATTGTTAAAAAATCTGTACAACAAACTCCTGGTGCTAGCTCTTCCAAAGCACCTGTATCAAATCCATGTCTGCATAACCAGTATACTGCCCTGGACAATGGATTATTTAAATGTGAACTTTGTTCGTTTGTTTTCCATCCACCTACTAGTCCCATGTCTGGAACCTTTCCATCCACTCCAGATTCTCATCCCTCTTCTGGTCGTGTCAATATGCTATTCGGAAGATCTGCTTCCATTCCATAATATGATATTAAAGAAACCAGTGAAAAGGCTATTGCTACACCTTCTAGACCATGTGTCATACATGGAACTATTCCTCCCTTTTGGGATTTCATGCTCAAAGACCTCTCTGGTCATTTTCAAGCTGACTTCTGGCCATTGCATGTTACCCCTATAGGAGAAGTCCAAGGGTCCAGCCAAAGTAAACTATTAAACTGGACAAATTTGTGCATTCGTAAACATTTACTGTTACTTCATGAAATGAAGACACAGGACGAAGTCCGTGATCTTTGCTTGGAGAAGTAGCTTCTCTCTCTTCAGGAGAACATGCACACTATAGTTGCTTCCCTTAAACGACTCGAAAAGGAGTTAGTTCAGCAACTCAAAGATGAGGTTCATGAACTTCAGGCCTCTTATTCCCAGTTTAAAACACATGCTGAAGTGTGGTGGGTCGCTCTTCATAAAGCTGCAGAGCTACACAGAGAAAAGTTGCAGCAGGTTAGAGCAAAAAATAAACTTGATAATGATGTGTTAAGTTTGCAGTTGGTAAACTACAAAATTTAGTTAAAACACACTGAGGATAAGATAGATCTTGTACAACAAGATCTTCATCAAGAGATTCAACATGTAAACAGTAATAGTCTTTTGTTAAGCGATTCTGTCATCAAGGAATCATCTAAGATTAAGTCTTTAGTTACTATTCAGATACAGTCATAGTCTCAGCAGACTAAAGTGTTGAATTTCCCATCCAGTGCCAAAGGATGTTTACAGGCTCAATATGTAGGACCTAAATTGTTAGTTCATCCCAAGCAGCCTATCATAGAAAAGGTATATGATCCCACAAATGGTAATCTTAGAAATACCACTGATCAGGAAAGGGCATCTGGTAGTCTACAGATGGCTCGTGGTAACAGATCTGACCCCAATGGTTCTAAACTAGTTGATCCCTTTAAGAATATCTAGTCTTTTAAAGTTGATGCACCTCCTCTAGTAAATTTTGATATTTTTGAGGATGTAGCGAATATGAGGGGTATTTGATGCCATGTGTGCATGGATCACCAACTACATGTCTACTAATGCAGGAGCTGATGAAGCTCAGGTCATAAAACAGGCCCTCAATTCTATGACTAGAGTTGTAAGAAATGTATGGGATAGGTTAGAAGACACCTACAGAGAAAACCTAATTAATCATGGCACTGATCAGGTGTGTGCACAGTTAACCCATTTGTTTGTCAGAAAAATAGACACAAGAGAGAAACTTGCCTACAACATGTACATCGGAGGCAAGTGTAAAAATTTGAAATATTTTAATGAATACTACGATGAGCAGTATAAGAACTTCTATCAATCAGGCCGTGAGAAGAATCATGAATTCATGTTCACCACATTCCTTAAAAGCTTTGGAACTGAAGTAGGAGAATTCTACCATAAAAGAGTTCTGGAGAACTTAGTAGCAGATGGTACAGAAATGAAAGAACTTACCTTTCCTCAGCTAGTACAATTTTTGATTGAAATTAATGAAGAAGTTTGTCAAGATTCACAAAAGAAAAAGGAAATAAAGAAAGTAAAACCTTTAATTTCCTCTTCTATGTGTTACTAGCTTATGCCTTCTTTTATTAAAGATGAATGTAAAAACTGTAAATCTTCTTCCAAGAAAATACTTTGATAAGGAAGATAAGTATTACAAAAAGAAGAAGAAAAACAAATACAATAAATATCCTAAGAAAAGGGGATATTTTAGAAAGAAGGATAAAAGAAAAGGCTCTGGCAAGAAATGGGAACCAACCTATTATATCTGTAAGGGAAAACATTATGCAAACAAATGCCCTAATAGAAATAAACAGAAAAATAAAGGTAAAGTCAGAATAGTTAGAGATGCTGGCCTTGACAATGAAGAATATGAATTCTTCAATGAATATCCCTCAGATTCTGAGGATATCATTCTTTCTGATTTATCAGAAGAGATGGAATCTAATGAAGCTGAATTTGTGTCTACACCAGAGCAGGCAAATGTAAATTGTTTGACAGGACAACCAGAAGAATCAGATTCAACTGATTCTGAAAATTCATTTTTCTGTATGATATTAAGAAGAAATACTAGAGCTGAATTGGACAAGGTAATTGATGAAATTGTCCAAATTGAACAAAAGCTCAGTGAGATGAATATGGGACCCGAAACTTGGAAAAAGTTGACAGGAAAACTTGAGCACTTAAAGTCTAAAAAATATTTCCTATTAAAAGAAAATGAACCCAGACAGACCATCAGGAGAACTACTGTCCTTGACTATTCTCCTCAACCAGCCACCAGAGTACCCGTAGCCATTGAATCTCGAGCTCCTATAGCTCAACGCAGCTTTTCAGAAGCTCATGTAGCTGGAAGTATGGCCCGACGTCTGTGGAGACGACAGAGAAAGATTTTTCTCGAAAAAGTTATTCAACAAGCACATTCTGAGATTGCAGAAATTGATGAAGAGGAAAACATTAATCTTGTTGAAGAAATGGAAAAATCTCCTGAACTAGATACCTATATAAATCAGTACAATGCCTCCTCTGTAGTCCAATTACCACAACAAGTTTCCTCCTGAGAAAATGAACTTTTTTTCTCTGAGAAGCCATTCAGTCCTGAAATTATTCAAGTTGAAACTATTCCTCCTAGTCCTGAGCTCATTCCTAATGTTTCTTCTTACTTAGAAGAAGGAAGTAGTAGTGGTTTTAGTCCAAGCTAGTTCTGAACCCTACAAACTAGCCAAGCCACTACATGTCCCGGAATAATTCTCACTATTCATCCTCCTGGTATAAAAGTCTACCCCCTGGCATTTCTCTGGGACACTGGCGCAGATATCAATATCGCTAGATATAATTGTTTTCCTAAAGATCTCTGGATTGAGGCTAGAACAGATATTGAATTTGGAAAAGGTAAATATGAGTCCAAACTCATATGTAGAGTTCCTATTCAGCTAGGAACATGTATAATTGATGAACTTACCTTTGTCCATTATGAAGTCGATGGATATGATGGAGTCATAGGCAGTCGAACAATGCAATCATGGGAACTCGTTATCATGGAATCCATGTTTATAACTCTGTTGGGAACATATCAAATGCCCCGTCTTCATCAAGATATTTGAAGAATTAGAAGATAAGAAAGCAAAATAAATAAATAAATTTATCTAATTGTTTGTGCATGATTTGGAAGAATAAATAAAATATTTGATTATATTTTATTTTTAGAGACTGGGAGGATTTAAATAAATTTGATTGATTTATTTAAATTTGGAAGAATGATTTTGATTTAATTAAACAATTAAGAATTATTTAATTGTTTGGAAGAATTTAATTAAATAAAGGATTTTATTTAATTTTGACTTTAGAAGAGGTAATTAAATATTTTGATATTTAATTAACTTAGAGGGATGTGAATCAAATAATTAAATTTGTTTATTTATTTATTGATAGAAGAATTAGAATGAAATAAATATTAAGAATATTTATTTAGACTGAGTCGTGTCATTTTTAGGCGTATACATTTTGCCCCTCTTTGATGTAATGTAGTTTACGACATTTGCTTCAAAGAAATCAATTGTTGAATAATGATACATGCCCTAGTTTGCCCTTGGTATAGGTTATGATGATAGGATGCCCCCTCAGGAGATTGGATGGGAAGAAGGCAGAAGGCATGAGACAGACAATCTCACGAAGACGAAGGGAAAACTTGGTTAGGATGAAGAAAACAAGATGTGTTTTTGAGAAATGGAAAGAAAATGAGAAAGAAACGGGTGCGGGAAATAGTCATAGTCACCACATAGCTAGTTTTAGGGTTTGCATGCTATATATAGGAGTTGGGTCCATAAGACAAATCATTTGTACACTTGGCCTTGTTTGATTTGCTTTTGAGAGCTTAGGAGAGCATAGAGCATAGAGTAGTCAGCAGTAGGATGGATATTCCGTGCAAGGAGCATCACTTTGAGCGAGTCTGACGATTTGACTGGCCAGTAGAGGTAGGACCCCTGGTATGTATCTCAAAAAAATTCCCCTAGATTCAATTTTTAGTGCAATAAATGCTAGGCAAATTTAGGCTAGACAAATTTACTAGATCGTAGTTTGGCGCATATGACATGCGAAACTGTGCATCTATCATTATGCGGCACATATAGGATATAAAACAACACATGCACTTAAGCTGCGCATGCATGAGTAAGGTAACATATGCAAAATTTGGCGGTGCTTTTACGGTATGAGTCAGCACATGCAACTGGGTGGCGCATTTACGGTATAGGATGATGCATGCATGAAATGTTGCGGCGCATGTGTCAGAAGTGGTGCATTTGATAAGAAATGGCACATGTACCTTATGTTACGGTGCATATGATATAGATAGTCAGTTTACTTAACAGAATTGACTTGATTGGTGTTAAGGCAAATTTGGTTAAACAATGAATATGCGATAAACAACATCAAATACCCATAACTCAATAGAATAGTGAAACTGAGAAGATTGAATAAAATGAAGCAATGAATGAAACAATGCAAACCTTCCTTGAATCAAAACTTCTATTATTGCCTATCAAGATCGTCCTTGTTTGTATGAAGTAGGCCCTCAGAGAGTGCACTCCTTTGTTGTTTTCAAGAATGTCGATAGTGAATGGCTATGGTGATAAATGTGCAATGAAGAGGAGTTTCAAAGCTTTGGGTTATCTCAAGCAAATTGTATTGGGGTGCCAAAGGAGCGCTGGTGAATTTCTGTAGAGTAACAATATGAATAGCCTGGATGAATAGAATGGAAGAATAAGGTTCCATTTATAAAGTTGGAAGAATGAAGATCAACGGTTGAGACAAAATGAGAAGATCAATGGTTGAGAATGGTTGAGGAATGTGCAACGAATAAAAAGAGGACAAATGTCCCACTTCTATCATGTAACAGGGTAGTTAACAAAATTGATTGAATAGTTAATAGAATGGATTGAGGAATTGATAGAATTGATTGATCAGTTACCCGAATAGATTGAGGAGCTGACAGAATTGATTGATTAGTTAACAATTTTGATTGATGAGTTAACTAATTTTGATTAGAGAAGAAATAGGACATGTGGGTGAGGGAATATTAGCTAATTAAATATTTGAAATATTTAATTACACGTGCAACATGGTGAGGTGGAAAAGGTGAGGTGAAAAGGTGAGGTGGATTGATGAGGTGGATTTATGAGGTGGATTTTAGGATAGAGGAATTTGGATTAATTAAATAATGTAGGATTATTTAATTATGTGAGACATTAGAAGAATTAGGGAGATTTAATTAAATAAATTGATTTTATTTAATTTAGACTTCAGAAGAAATAATTAAATATTTTGATATTTAATTAATTAAGAGGAATGTGAATCAAATAAATAAATTTGTTTATTTATTTATTGATGGAAGAATTAGAAAGGAATAAATATTAAGAATATTCATTTACACTAAATTGTGTCATTTTTAGGCGTATACATTTTACCCCTCTTTGATGCAATGCAGTTTATGGCGTTGCTTCAAAGAATAAATAGTCTGATGGTGATACATGCCCCAGTTTGCCCTTGGTACAGGTTATAACAATAGGATGCCCTCTCAGGAGATTAGACAAGAAGAAGGCAGAAGGGCATGAGATAGACAATCTCACAAAGACGAAGGGTTGAGGTTAGGTTGGAAGAGAGCAAGACGTGTTTTAGAGAAACGAGAAGAAAACTGGAAGAAAAATGGGTGTGGGAAGTAGTCGTAGTCACCACCTAGCCAAATTAGGGTTTTGCAAGCTATAAATAAGAGCTGGGTCCACAAGACAATTCATTTGCACACTTGTTGTATCTGGATTTGTCCTGGAGAGCTTAGAGCAACTTTGGAGCAGCATGGCAGGTAGAGAGGCAGCCATTCCACGTGAGAAGCATTGATTCGATTTAGGTAGCAATAAATGCTAGGAGAAAGTATAGGTAAATAGATGCGCCAAAATGCAGAACGGCGTATATGCTGCGCGAAATGGCGCATATGTCATTTTGCAGCGCATATGTGAAATGAAATGATGCATTTGCTATAGTTGTGCATGCATAGTTTTAGGTAGCACATGCATTATTTTGCGACGCATATACAACATGTTGCGGCACCTATGTGAAAGCTACGCATACATAGAATAGGACGGCACATATATTGATTTTTGTAGTGCCTTTGCTAGAAGTGGCGCATAGGACAAGAAACGGTGCTTTTGTGAAAAAGTGGCGCATTTACCACCTGTTGTGGCACATATGCCATAGATAGGCAGACTACTTAGCGAAATTGACCTGATTGGTGTCCTGTTTGACATGTTAATCGATAAGCTATCTCTGAGATTGCAGGAATCTAGTCAAGAGATGTAGTGTGCTATTTTGATCAATTTGAAATGCTAAGGTGGTTGATATGTTTCTATAGATATGTTGAGTATGGGACTTGCAGTTTTGGATTGACGCCTTGCTTTGCATGTTTGCAGGAGGAGATACAGGATACGCTACAGTCTAGGGAACAGTTCCCTATGCCCTTGTTGTAGAGATATATGTTGACCAAGATAGATAGAGAGGTGCTTGGTGCTATGGGACTAGATTATGTATGCTTCATGCCTGAGGTTCAGGTGAACCACGGATTGTTGACTATTGCAGTGGAGAGATTCCACAGTGAGGATGGGACTTTCCACCTCGCTACTAGTGAGATGACCATCACCTTGGAGAATGTCTACCAGATTCTACACTTGCCTATTGATGGCGAGCTTATGGAGTATGACCCGCAGAGAGGTGTGGGACTCACTGAGTGCAGGAGAGTATTTGATGACCCAGAGTTGGTAGGACAAGTCATCCCATGGCATGATATCTATGACTGTTATGACTACTTCCCTGGGATTGTGGCAGGATTGAGCAGAGGTGTTGTGTGCCCCGATAGGAGATCGCATGGATTCCCCATTGGATGGGGTAGGATCATGGAGAGGATGGTGACAGAGGGCACCCAATATGCATGGGGTGTCTGTGTACTAGCTCACTTGTATCACGACATGCACCATGTAGTATACCACTGGAGCACGAGCCTTTCAGCTAGTGTGTCACTATTATAGTTTTGGCTATGGGAGCACATAATGATCACGAGACCGATTTGTGTTTTCGCTAGATAGAGAGGGGAACCATACAGCTATGGCTACACAGGGGTGATCTCCCAGCATAGGCTGGGGAAGCTGGACTATTGGAGACATGCCTTGGATGGGGTAGATGTGGTCGTCTAGTGACCATATCTAGACTGTGAGCCGTGGGATGATGAGGCAGCTGAGTTACCTTACTACTTTCAGACGAGATGGCTGATAGGACAAACCTACCACATACTAGAGAGGTAGATTGTTGGCAGAGTACTGAGACAGTTCGGCAAGAGGTAGGGCATGCCATAGGGGCAGGCTTACTTTGCACAGACAGATGCAAAGAGGGTCAGATGGGGGCCAATGGCATCCTATGAGGAGGCCCTAGCAGAGTTTTGGCAGACACCTTATGTCGCTTGGGATATGAGGACGGAGATAGCAGATGCAGGGATGATGCAAGATTATGAGGACTAGATTATTGCACACCCCTTTCTGAGATATCAGGGCTTGGGATGTTAGTGCCTTGCATAGATGAGGTAGACTAAGATGATGAGGGCCAGGTGGGCCAGAGGAGGATGAGGGAGAGGAGAGGAGGACGAGGGGGTGGCTGAGATGGAGGAGATGACAGAGATGATGAAGATGATGGAGATGATGGAGGTCAACCTAGATAGAGGAGGAGAGTTGAGCAGGCAGTGTCATCATAGGTTGCACAGCAAGTACCATAGTAGGCGCAGATGCTGCCACCCCAGCAGGTGGTACAGCAACAGGGACCTCAACCATAGGGGCAGAGACAGGCAGAGGCAGCTCATGGTCTAGCACAGTTAGACATGCAGTAGAGGGTGATAGCCACCCTGAGGGGACAAATTAGATAGCTAAGGGCACAACTTAGCAGAGCTGACAGCCAGTGAGAGACAGACGTAGAGGTGATTGTGGGACTGGATAGAGAGAGAGATATGGCAGACACATGGATACGAGTCATCCGTGTAGAGCAGGATATCACATTGGCAGCCCTGGAGACAGACGTACTGACTAGTTTCTTGGTTGGGTAGGTGCAGCAGGCACAGGCACAGTTAGGCTAGTCACAGACACAGATAGTACAGGTGCAGGGTGAGCTTGGTAGAGTGCAGGCTCAGGCTCAGTATTATCAGGGGTTATATCATGGTGTCGTGTCAGCAAGCCAGAGGGCCTCTAGCTACAGGAGCTAGTCTGTGGCCTCCCAGAGAGCAGGTCCTTCGAGGTCAGGAGCTTCTGTGATGGGCCCACAGCAGTCAGGGGTTGGCAGAGGGGGAGACACTATTGGCAGTGGTGGTTCACAGTAGCAGGGGTAGACTTGTATCACCCTTGTATTTTTGAGACATGTATCATCATCCATTTGGATGTAGTTTTGTATATGACTTTGATTTAGAGACAGATACTATGATATTGTACATTTGGACTTATTTTATAATGTGTATATGATGATGCAGCTATGCAACTTGCTTTACATGTTATGAGTTTATGATTCTGTTTGATTATATGATGTGATGCGTATGCAGATTTAGATGTTTTATCTAATGCTATATGAGGTGTTATTTGGATGCAACGTGTGATACGATGCTATGTGATGTTTATATGAACTAATGTAGTGTAAAATAATTTATCTGATGTGTTTGTGATGTACGTGAATGCAAAATGATATCTATATGACTATGCAACTTGATGTGATGCTCTTTGCTATATTTTTGATTTTTTTGACACTATATGATGATGGGATATGGATGACCTAATGCACTCTATTTTGTATGCAACTGATTTAATCATGTAAATGACTATTTTATATGTGATGACATGCCAATATATGCTCTATTTTTGTGATGTCCAAATGTACTCTATCAACACAGAAGTGACAGGATGATAGATAGGAGATTGATTGAGAAAGAATGACTTGATGAGAAGACTGACAAGCTTCACTTTGTATTGTTACTCTGCATTGTTTGGATTTTTTATTGCATGGGGTATGGATGTATGGATGTATAAATGGATGTATAATGGATGCTTTGCTTTTGACATCTTGATGGTGCAAGTATTTTGAAGTGCTTTATTTCATCATTGGGCATTTTTTTGGGTACTTTTTCTGAAATGTTGTAAGTTAATACAAGCATCAAGGTATAATTGAATCGAGATGACCTGAGTACTGCTTACATGGATTTTGATTTAGCAAGTTAATACAAGCATCGAGGTATAATTGAACCAAGATAACCTGAGTACTTCTTGCGTATCAACAAACAAGGATTGCCCCCATTCATGTTAGACCTTTGATGTCCTCGATGATCTTTTGCCGATCATGTCGTTAGACGAGACTTCACATTACTAAAGTTTAATCCACAAACAACAAACAAAGAAAATAATCATGCCCCCATCAAAGCATCTCTATTTTTTTTTAGCATCCTCGAGTGGCATAGAAAGGCATGATAGCATAAATCAAGACCTTGTAAGTTAATCTAACCAATACAAAACATTCTTGCATTTAGATGTGTTCATTTCTTGCCATAAATTGGGTAAAATCATTTAGAAGGCCTTAGGTGTTTTTTTGCTTTGCCTTGGATATGTTAATGTTCTACGTTATGATTTCTATTTGAAAGGAGTGGGTTTCACTTGCGCTTGCTTGTTTGGTGAGAAGATTTTACAATCCTTATTGGTGAGACAGACCCTAAGGGACTGACCTAGTGCCTCGGGGGCTCATTGCTAAATGGCCTTGCCTACGTGACAACGCAAAGGCAACATTGTTCGGGGTAAACCCTAGCGGACCATGGATGAACTAGAAGAAAGATGACAAGAAAGATGGCAAGAAATGGGACAAATGGGACCATGGGAGCCTCAGGGGCACATTAAAAATGGCCTTGCCTACGTGACGGTGCAGAGGCAACGTAGTTCACGGACTTGGACCATGGATGAACTGATGAGAGACACTACGCTAGGATCACACTTACGGATATGGTATGGGACAAAACCTTGGTTGAAAAGGCCAACAAAGAGATAGAGTATCAAGCCATGATAGGTAACTATTAGGAGTTTATTATGGGAGAGATATGGGTCGAATGGGACACAAGGAAGAATGGACTCAAGGTGATTGGTTTCCCAAAGATGGAGAAGGCGGTTTATCACAAGTAATGCCTGTTTACCAAGTTTTCACCACTTGCTTTTATTTGCATGAAAAGCTAGAAAGTATACATGACGCCTAATTGCCAGGTTTTCATCATGATACCTATCCAAGGTGCCTGTTTGCCAGGTTTTCACCAAAGGATGATTTTTTTTTGGTATTTTCCCACCCCCCCTTACAATGAGGTTCTCCTAGGTGTAGAACTTGCGAAGATGCATGCTATTGATCGGGTCATCGAACAGCTCACCCTCTGACGTTGCCAACAAATATGCCCCCAATCTGTATGCTGCTACAATTACATAAGGCCCAAGCCAGTTGGGTTTGAACTTGCCTTTCTTTTCTCTGTCTTGTTGGTTGCGAGGATTCTCCTTAAGAATGAGATCTCCAACTTTGAAGATTCTTGGGCGAACTCTGTGGTTATAGCTTCTTGACATCATTTGTTGATATGCTTTGAGATGATCAAAGGATTTCTATCTCCTCTCTTCCAACAACTCTAGTTCTTGTAACCTGGTGACTCTGTATTCTTCATCTGATATGAGGTCTTTTAACGACACCCTGAGAGAGGGTAATTTGACTTCAATGGGGAGGATAGATTCTAAGCCATAGACAAGGGCGTAGGGTGTAGCACCTGTGGGAGTGCGTATACTAGTTCTATAGGCCCACAGAGTGGGATTGAGTTAGATATGCCAATCATAGCCAGCATCGTTGACTGTCTTCTTGAGAAGTTTCAAGATAGTCTTGTTGGATGCTTTAGCTTGACCGTTACCTTGGGGGTAGTACAAAGTGGAGAAACGGTGTTGGATTTTGAAACGTTCATAGAGTTCTTGGACATCCTAGTTTTTGAATGGTCTTCCATTATCCATGATAATGGATGAAGGAATTTTGTATCTACAGATGAGGTAATTCAGGATGAATGAGGTGATTTGCTTACCTGTGATGGTGGTGAGGGGAACGGCTTCAATCCACTTTGTAAAGTACTCAGTGGCAGTTATGATGAATTTGTGGCCGTTGGATGAGGGTGGATGGATCTTTCCCACAAGGTCAAGTCCCCATTGGTAGAAGGGCCAAGGTGTCATTAAAGGTCTCAACTCTGGAGCCGGTGCATGTATCAGGTTCCCATGTATTTGACACTGCTTGCACTTTTTGACAAACTGATATGAATCCATTTCCATGTTTGGCCAGTAATAACCCAAACACATGAGCTTCTTGGCTAAGGAAGGACCACTAGAGTGTGTTCCATAGATCCCTTCGTGTACGTATTGCAAAGTGGTTATGGATTCTTCTCGTTCTAAACAACGAAGTAAAGTACCATCTAGACCACGTCAGTATAGGGTATTGGCAATGATGGTATAGGGAGAGGTTTGGCGTATAAAAGTTCATCGTTGGTTAGAAGATAGGTTAGGCGGGAGGATGTTGTCCTTGAGGTAAGTGTAAATCTTACCGTACCAAGGTGAATCAGGTCCAACTAGAAGACATATGGAATGGGTCTTAGGTAGATCATAAGCTGGTTGTCAGATAGTTTCCACTAAGAACTCGTACCGTGACTCATTTTTAGGTATCTCGAGGAGAGAGGCAATGGTGGCCATGGCATCTGCTACTTTGTTCTCGATCCTAGGTATCTATTCAAAAGAGATGATTACAAAGTGTTCTTTGAAGTCGTCGACCATCTGCTTGTATGGGACAAGCTTTTCATCTTTGGTTTGATAATCATCGTTGACTTGATTGATTATAAGTTGAGAATCACCATAGACATGTAGCTCTTGGATTTTCCACTCAGTTGCCATCTTGAGACCAATTACTAAGGCTTGATACTCTGCTATGTTATTGGTGTATGGGAATAACAAATGGTAAGACTTTGGAATTGTCACCATGGGGAGTCACGAACAAGATTCCTGCCCCCGATCCATGATTTGTGTAGGACCCATCGAAGTAGAGTTTCTAGGAATATGTTGATATGTTGAATAGGGATTCATCTGGAAACTCAAATTACATCAGTGTGGTGTCTTGAAATGGTGAATTCACCAGTTGATCAGCAATGATCTATCCCTTGATAGATTTTCTATCTACATATTCAATGTCGTATTCACTTAAGAGCATTACCCATTTAGCTAGGCGACCTGTGAGAGCTGCTTTGCTTAGTAGGTACTTCAGGGGGTATATTTTTGCAATGAGTTTAACTAGATGTGCAAGCATATAATGTCAGAATTTTTGTGAAGCAAAAACTACCGCAAGACATGATCTTTCTATCTGTGAGTATTGCAATTCATAGCCCACTAATGTTCGGCTGATGTAGTAGATGGCTCTTTCTTTATTCTCATAATCTTGTTGCGCTAGAAGAGCCCCAAGAGCTGTAGGTGTAGCAGATATGTAGAGTATCAGTGGTTTCCCTTGAATAGGAGGCATGAGAATGGGTAGATTCATAAGATATTCTTTCAGCTTGTTGAATGCCTCTTCACACCTTTCATCCCATCTGGATGGAATGTTCTTGTGCAGGAGATGACTGAATGGTTGGCATTTGTCTGCTAGTTGGGCTATGAATTTGCGGATTACTTGTAGCTTGCCTTGTAGTGATCTTAATTGAGTAAGAGTATTAGGTGGTGGCATGTCCATAATAGCCTTGACTTTGGTGGGGTCCGCCTCTATTCCATTTGCCGACACGATGAAACCTAGTAGCTTGACTGAAGTGACTCCGAACACACATTTCTTTGGGTTCAACTTGACTTTGAATTGGTCTAATCTTTGAAAGACTTTCTCTAACACATCCAGGTGTGATTCTCTTGTTAGCGACTTTGCTAGGATATCATCGACATAGTCCTCCATTGTTACATGCATCATATCATGGAATATAGTTGTCATAGCACGTTGATATGTGGCTCCTATTTTTTTTAGCCCGAATGGCATGATATTCTAGCAGAAAGTGGCCCATGGACAAGTAAAAGATATCTTGTGTATATCTTGAGAATCCATCAATGAGAGATAACATGGTATGCCCTGCTATTAAGTCGATTATGATATCTATATTCGGCAATGGGAAATCATCCTTGCGGCAGGCTTTGTTTAGATCTCTAAAATCATTGCATAGTCTAACTTGGCCTTTAGGTTTGGACATTGGTACAATGTTGGATATCCATTTCGAGTAGTCTATAGCTCTGATGAACCCCACATCCAGTAATTTCTTGAGTTCTTCTTTGACCAATAGCGCTATGTGTGGATGCATCTTTCTAAGCTTCTGCTTCACTGGCTTTACTCCTGGATCTAATGGAAGATGATGTAGAATCAAGTTTGGGTCCAGACCTGGCATGTCTGCATATGACCAAGTGAAGCCGCCTCTCTTTTTCTTGAAGAACGGTACAAACCTGGTCTTTTCTAGTGGTGTAAGAGATTTAGCAAAGTGAATGATCTTAGGCTATTCATCTGTACCAATATTAATAGGCTCTGTCGGTTCCACAACAATTTGGGACTTCTCCTGGTGCATGTCTGTGGGGAGAGTGTCAAGCCTTCCATCATTAGGTGCCACAGTTGGGTTTTCACCTTTAGATGCGTCCTTTCTTTTTACTATTTTGGGATCTAACACTGCCGCAAAATAGTTTTCACTGCCAGATCCAATTTTTATCTTGATATTTTTGTGACTGGAAGGCTTGGCACCCTCTCTGAAGTAAGCCATGGTATTAAGTTCAATAGAAAAACCAGATTTATGATCTCCTTTGGGTAGGTGGTCCCTATGTTCCATATAGTCAATATAAGCATCATCATTTTGGAACATATCTAGTTGGGGAGTTCCTCACAGATCCTAGTCAATAAGCTCAGGATGCACAAGGGGGAGGGAGTTAGAGGATGGACCTGATTCGTTGATGGTTTGAACGGATATGCTACGAGTATAGGTAGGAGTGGTGTTTAGGATGGTACTTTCCTTCAAGTTGTTTATTGCGATGGAACCTAAACCTTCCTTGAAAGTTGTATTCTCAGAGATGGGCAAATCAGACTCTATTGGTCTATGCAGTAGCATTTGTCCCTCATGGTAGGAGCTAAATATTTGGATGGTATCGACCTCTTTGTCATCATAGGAATGCTCTGTTAACTCATCCCACTCATATTCATTGGAATCTGTGTCGTTGTCCTCTTGAAGTGTATGGGTTATTTCCACAAGACAAGCATTTTCTTTGGCTCTACCCTTGCCTTTGTATCCTAGACCATTTGTATTTCTAGCCAGCAAGGATGAAGAAGGTTGAATAGGTTCTATGATTCCTTCTTTTCTGAGGTTGATGGGGCCTTGTCCTTCGTAACCCATTCTGTGCAGGATGGTTTCACCTCACCCATAGAGTTCTATTGGGAGCTTAAGCGATTCTTGTGATGTGCTCTCTTCTTCAGTTAAAAGCCACTGTAGGATATCTCTTTCCCCTGTTTTATCAGATAAGGTCTCCCATTTTACAAAGGGAGTTGCGGGAGCTATAGGAGGAGTAGATGGCTTTGGAAAATGTTTGGGTCAGCCAACAGATCAAGGAAACAAAGGCATCTTGGCTAAATTGAGGCTATGTTCTATGGAGTATTCTCCCACTCCACTTTCTTTTATGGTAATTTTCTGTTCTTTGGGCCTTGATGAGGATGCTTTGGTGGTATGATCATGTTGTGGGATAGGGGATATAGATGCTTTGTTATTTGGTATGATGTAATCAGGTTTGGCAAGGAAGGAGTTGCAATGCTGAAAGGCGTTAGGGTTGCCTTGGATGGTGACTTGCTTGCCATTGTGCGGGAATTTTATGCATTGGTGATAGGTCAAGGGTACTGCCTTCATGGTGTGAATCCATGGTCTCCCTAGAAGAATATTATAAGTGAGCTCCCTATCAAGGACTTGGCACACAACATCTTTTATTACTAGTCCCACTTGTATGGGTAGGACTACTGTTCCCTTTGTAGTTCGCTCTTCTTCATCATATGCTTTGATAGTAATCTTCTTCCTTGGATCAACTGCCTGTTTGGAGAACCCTAATGCAAGGACTAGCTTTAATGTACAAATATTTAAACTGGCCCCCTCATCAATGAGAACCCTCTTGATGCGGTGCTTGTGGATGAAGGTGACAATATGTAGAGGGGTGTTATGAGGTTGAGACACAGAGAGGTCATCTTGCTCAGTAAATGAAATGGAGCTTGAGGAGGTCAGATTACCTACCATGGCCTAAAACTTCTCTTGGGCCAAGTTAGTGGGGATAGTGGTTTCCACTAAGGCTTTTTCGAGGATCTCTTTATGGGAAGGAGATAGATGCAACAACTCTAAGATAGAAATGTGGGCCGGAGTTTTCTGTAATTGGTCTATGACATTATACTAGCAGAAGTTGGATTGAGAAGGTGATGACCTTGGAGGGGCAGTATTGAGTGTGACTTTACCACTGCGGGTAATGATACTACAACCAATTCTGTTAGGTCCTGATTGTTGGTTGGGTGTGATGACATTGATTTGCGGGACATGCTCAGAAATACAATTTATGGTATAGTCAAATGGCACACTTGCATAGTTGGCATTACCATTCCCACTATTTTGATTTGGCCTGTTGCGATTGTTGTTGTTGTTGACGTTGTTGGTATTTCCGTTGTTGTTATTGTTGTTATATGGCCTGTTGTGATTTAGAAGTGGATCTCTGTAAGCCACATGTGACTCATTGGAGGTATGTTGTTGGGTTCCTCCTTGATTTTGATCAAGCACATCTTGGATAACATGTTTGAGATGAATACAATTGTTGGTTGTATGTCCCCTCCCTCTATGATATTCACAATAGTCAGTGTCTTTCCAATAGGGAGGTTTGACTATAGGCTCATAATCACTTGTTGGTGGTAGAGATATTTCATTGTTAGCCAATAACTTCCATAATGCAGATTCTTGGGACTCACCCAGCTGTGTGAATTTTTGTCTTGGATTGGTACTGAACCATGGTCTTGGCTCCCGAGAGAATGTTTTGTTGGGTGTAACATTGTTTGCTTCTCCTTTGAGAGTGAGTATGGGTTGTTGCTTGGGAGCCGCTACTTTGGCATCCAACACTCCATCGTTGACAACATTCTTATTCTTGGTCCAAAACTTTGATTTGTCCATCGTGTAGTTGGAGGTAGGTGTGTCCTTGTATAACTTGATTGCCCCCTTGGCGATCATAGCTTTTTCGATGAACAATCCCATTTCAATGACTTTTGAGAATGATGTAGGGCATTGTATTTGTATTTGATAGCTAAGATCGGTATTGAGGTTATGGACAAACATCTCCAATAGCTGCTTCTCAAGTATATCGTAAGAACACTTACTTGCTAGTTGTCTCCATCACTATAGGAAGGTGGTGAATGACTCACCACTCTTTTGTTTTGTGTTGCATAGATCTAGCATAGATACTTCATGTTTGATATTGTAAGAGAAGTGCATGATAAATCTGTTGACTAGTTCATCAAAAGTTTTGATGCCTGGTGGAAGCCGTGAGAACCACTCCATAGCTTGGCCGCCTAGAGACCTAGGGAATAGTCTCATTAAGTAAGTCTCATTGTGAGCTATTTTCCAAACATGCTACGTTGAATTCCCTAATATGGTCTCTAGGGTCCCCTTTCCCTTTGTATCTGTCACACTTAGGAACTTCAAATTGATAGGGAAATGGTTTCATGATTAAACTTTTATCAAAGGGGTATGGTGCAATATCTTCCAAGGAGTAGTTTTTAGTGTTTGTACCTATCTTGAGTTCTGACATTTGTTGCGTTAGACTTTCGAGTTGTTTCCTCATGTCTTCCATAGGAGTATTTTGGTCCATGGTTCGCTTTCCTTTGTTATTTGCGTTTGGGTCTATGGCATTCTTTCCCTTTTCATGATCATTTTCCATGTTTTCCAGGATTGAGCTTATATCAAAATCTGTAGGGAGTTTAATTCCAAGACTAACAAGATGATAGAAATACTTATGAGGGTCTTCATGGAGCACCTTCTCTATTAGGCGTTGGAATTTCTAATTTTGGATGTTTTCTTGATAATCTTCATAAGAGATTTCCTCGTCACTATCATGAGGTGTGATGATGCAGTTGGATGAGCTGGCCATTTCAAGTTGCTTTTTGTATTGAGATCTAGTAAGAACCATGCAAGGTGACGTGGGATGAAGTGGACTGGGACTAGAAATTTTGGCAAGGTGCCGACAGAGACTGCTGTGGATAGGATACCTAGGACAAGATTTGGATAAAAGACTTTCTTGCTTAATGATTTCAAATAAGACGGCTGATACAAGACGGTAGCCACTAGTAAGGGTACTCGATACCGGTCTTACTGTGTAGGGACTAGTCATGTAACAAGCCACTAGCAAAGTTCTGTGACCTACTAGGTTTACTTGAATTCACAATGACATGAAAGAAAGGACCTACGCTGATCTGATATGGGATACTCTGACTTTGGGACTAGAAAGACCTGATAGAAGGTGGATGGGACAATTGATGAAAGAGAGACTTTTTGGATGAAATGGATGAAAATTAACTGCAAGGTAGAACCTAATCTCTGATCTTGGAGCTAAGCTGAAATGGGTACTTAGAATTGGTAAAATTTTTCCCTCAAATATTGTGCAAGTGCTCACTATCATGTATGCACTGAAACAGATGCGCAACAGAAATTGACAAATGCGCAGCAAGTCAGGATATATGCGCCATACTGGTAAAAGGTGTATGCGTAGCAACAAACAACAAAAGCACAGGAAGTCTAAACAAATGCACCACAAGTCAGCATAGATGTGTAGGAATAGAGGATGGATGCGCCACTCTGGCTTTCTTTAGTGTTTTTGCAATTTTTGGAATTTTTTTGATGTTTTTGGTACTTTAGTTGCAAAAAAAGGTCTTGATTTGACTTTCTGATTTAATGGCAAGAAAACACAGAAAACACAAAGAATTTTTATGATTTTTTAACTTTTTTAGTGATTTTTCTGACTCTTTTTTGGACTAAAAGAAAAGAAAAATAAGTACAAAATCTTAGGCTCAAAATGGATTACAAGGGTTTTGGACCACTAGAATAGAAGGTATCTAATGAGGGCAACCATTCGAGTGGTTACACATGCGGTGGCACTACTCTCCGTTGTGGAGTCTCCCAGCCTCAAAGGGTTGCACCGTAGAGGGTTTTGGGGGAGGTTGGCCATCGGTGTAACACAACAGCACTTATTGCAGCAGGTTTTCACCTCAAGCACATTTATTTTAAGTGGATTGGTAGGGCTTGGCGTCTAGCCTATTTCCACTCAGGGTCATTCCCACTTGGACAGGCGTGCATCCAAGGGTAGGCCCCTCTAAAGGTTAAACAAATGGAATAACAAGTCTGGCATTCTGGTCACCTAGTAAAGGGGAGAGCATAAGCCTGTTGTTATTTGATAAGCATGGAAGACACTGATTAATCTAACCTAGTTAAAAGTAGAAAAACTAAATGGGCTAATCTACTTGGGCAAGCACAGAACTTTGAAGTGATTTAGCAAGATAGCAATGGTGAGTTCAGTTTTAATCCACATAGCACAATTTGTTAACTTTGAAATGTTGGTCAATTGAGATAGCAGTGGTTTAGTTTTAACCCAGAAAGCAATGATGAGTTCAGTTTTATACCAGATAGCAATAACTTTGAAAAGATAATAATGTTGCAATGCAAGATAGAAATGATCCAGTTACTTCTTTCCTAATTAAAAACTACATGAGAGTTTGCATGAGTATCTATTTTACTATCCCTTTAGAAAGTGAAGTGTGAGCTATCAAAATGCAACTATATGAAACTAAACCTGAACCTATCCTGCAAAACAGCTCCAGAGAATACCTACAAAGATGTCAGCGTTAGCAAAATCTTCTTAGAAAAACCCTAAAATCATTGCCTACTGTAAAAGCACCACTTCAGTGACTAAATGCGCAGAGATAGTCAATAGAAGCACAGTAACATAGATGCATCGTAACAGAGGTTAAAAGCACAGAAAGAAAGAGCATATGCATAGGAATAATATATGCACCGGAATAGAGTTTAAAAGCATAGTAAGAAATAACATATGCGTCGAAATAGAGTTTAAAAGCGTAGTAAGAAATAACGTATGTGCAGGAAGAATATATGCGCTGGAACAGAGTTTAAAAGTTCAGTAAGAAATAACATATGTGTCAGAACAGAGGACAGAAGTGCCACGAAATTGTTCAAATGCACCAAATTAGCTTCTGCAATGTCTGTACGGAACCTGTCTTCAAAAAAATCTTAGATTTTGATTAGATAAAGGGGCAAGGCCCCACGGTGGCACCAAAAATGTTAAGGGGAATTTGGTTAAACAATGAATATGCGATAAACAACATCAAATACCCATAACTCAATAGAATAGTGAAACTAAGAAGATTGAATAAAATGAAGCAATGAATGAAACAATGCAAACCTTCCTTGAATCAAAACTTCTATTGTTGCCTATCAAGATCATCCTTGTTTGTATGAAGTAGGCCCTCAGAAAGTGCACTCCTCTGGTATTTTCAAGAATGTCGATAGTGAATGGCTATGGTGATAAATGTGCAATGAAGAGGAGTTTCAAAGCTTTGGGTGATCTCAAGCAAATTGTATTGGGGTGCCAAAGGTGCGCTGGTGAATTTCTACAGAGTAACAATACGAATAGCCTGGATGAATAGAATGGAAGAATAAGGTTCCATTTATAAAGTTGGAAGAATGAAGATCAACAGTTGAGATGAAATGAGCAGATCAATGGTTGAGAATGGTTGAGGAATGTACAACAAATAAAAAGAGGACAAATGTCCCACTTCTATTATGTAATAGGGTAGTTAACAAAATTGATTGAAGAGTTAATAGAATGGATTGAGAAATTGACAGAATTGATTGATCAGTTACCCAAATAGATTGAGGAGCTAACAAAATTGATTGATTAGTTAACAATTTTGATTAATGAGTTAACTAATTTTGATTAGAGAAGAAATAGGACATGTGGGTGAGGAAATATTAGCTAATTAAATATTTGAAATATTTAATTACATGTGCAACATGGTGAGGTGGAAAAGGTGAGGTGAAAAGGCGAGGTGGATTTTAGGATAGAGGAATTTGGATTAATTAAATAATGTAGGATTATTTAATTATGTGAGACATTAGAAGAATTAGGGAGATTTAATTAAATAAATTGATTTTATTTAATTTAGACTTCAGAAGAAATAATTAAATATTTTGATATTTAATTAATTAAGAGGAATGTGAATCAAATAAATAAATTCGTTTATTTATTTATTGATGGAAGAATTAGAAGGGAATAAATATTAAGAATATTTATTTAGACTGAATCGTGTCATTTTTTGGCATATACATTTGGCACCCTGTTTGACACGTCAATCGATAAGCTATCTCTGAGATTGCAGGAATCTAGTTAAGAGATGTAGTGTGCTGGTTTGATCAATGTGATATGTTAAGTTAGTTGATGTGTTTCTATAGATATGTTGAGCATGGTACTTGCAACTTTAGGTTGACACCTTGCTTTGCATGCTTGCAGGAGGATATACGAGATACACTGATGTCGAGGGAGCAGTTTCCCATGCCAAGGTTGCAGTGACATATGCTGACCGAGATGGATCGAGAGGTGCTTGGTGCGATGGGTTTAGACTATGTGTGCTTTATGCCTAAGGTTCAAACAAACCACAGTTTACTGACTATAGCAGTAGAGAGGTTTCACAGCGAGGATGGGACCTTTCACTTCCCGATTGGCAAGATGACGGCTACATTGGAGGATACATACAAGATACTCCACTTGCCTATTTAGGGAGAGCTCATGGAGTATGATCCACAGTGGGACACAGGACTTGTAGAGTGCAGGTGAGTATTTGACGACCCCGAGCTAGTAGGACAGGTCATCTCTTGGCAAAACATTCATGACTACTATGACTATTTCCCTAGGATAGCTGCAGGACTGATCAGAGGTGTTGTATGCCTTGATAGGAGATTGCATAGGTTCTCGATTGGATGGGGACGGATCATGGAGAGGATAGTCACAGAGGGCACCTGTTATGCTTGGGGTGTTTGCGTTTTGGCACACCTATACCACGACATGCATCAGGTGGTATACCACAGGGGTGCTAGTCTATCAACATGTATCTCACTATTGCAGTTTTGGCTATGGGAGTACATTGCCATCACTAGGCCGACATGTGTTTTTCAGATGCAGAGAGGAGAGCCTTATAGTTACAGCTACACAGGAGTGATTTCCCAGCACAGGCTGGGGAAGCTCGAGTATTGGAGGCATGCATTAGATGGAGTAGATGTGGTCATCTGGTGACCATATCTAGACTGTGAGCCTTGGGAGGACGAGGCAGATGAGGTACCATACTATTATCAGACTCGGTGGCTGATAGGCCAGATGTGGTTCATCCTAGAGAGACAGATTGTCAACCAGGTTCGGAGGTAGTTTGGGAGGAGACAAGGCATGCCACAGGGGCAGGCTTTGTTTGCACGGACTCATGTAGAGAGATTCAGATGGGGGTCAGTGGCGTCCTATGAGGAGGCAGTGGCAGAGTTTTAGCAGATTCTTTATGTTGCTTGGGAGGTGAGGAGAGAGATTACAGATGCTGGGATGACTCAGGACTATGAGGAGTGGTTTGCAGAGCATCCATTTCTGAGGTACTCGGGGCTTGGAGAGATGGTACGTCGTATAGACAAGGAAAATTTAGACGACGAGGGCCAGGTTGGTAAGAGGAGGAGGAGGAGAGGAGGATAGGGAGGTGGTGGAGATGGTGGAGGAAGGGGAGGTGGTGGAGATGATGGAGGAGGGGGAGGTAGTGGAGATGGAGATAGACCTAGGCAAAGGAGGAGAGCTGGGGAGGGACCTTCCCATGCTCAGTAGGTAGTGCAGCCACAAGTTGTACAATAGGCACAGATGCCACCACCCCAGCAGGTGGCGCAGCAGTAAGCACCCCAGCCACAGGGGCAAGGACAGGCACAGGCACAGGCACCTTAGGGTCTAGCACAGCCGGATGTCTAGGAGAGAGCTATCGCTATGCTGAGAGGACAGGTTAGGCAGCTGGGGGCATAATGTAGGATGGATGAGGCTCAGTGGGAGACAGATACAGAGGTTATCTTGAGGCTCATGGGAGAGCAAGATATGGCAGAGGCAAGGATACAAGTTATTCTAGTAGAGAGGGATACAACAGTGGCAGCCCTTGGGATAGATGCCACCAGCATCTTTTTGGTTAGACAGGTGCACCAGGCACAAGTACAGCTAGCATAGGCACAGGGATAGCTAGCACATGCATAGGCACAATTGGCATAGGTGCAGGGGTAGTTAGCATAGGTGCAGGGTGAGCTTGCCAGAGTGTAGGCTCAGACACAATACTATTGGGGTTTATACCATGGTGTTGTGCTAATTATTCAGAGGGCTCCGAGCTACAGGAACCAGTCCATGGCCTCTTAGAGAGTAGATGGATCGAGGTCAGGAGCCTCTGTGATGGGTCCATAGTAGTTTGGGGCCAGTGGAGGAGGGGACTCAGGAGACACTGCTGGGAGTAGTAGTTCACAGCAGCAGGGCTAGCAGACACTTGTACAGATTTTGGCTCTTACATACACTTTGTGATGGTTCAGATAGCCGGATATGTATATGTACCATTTTTGGATTTTGAGACATGCATCATTGTCCTTGAGATGTATTCATTGTATACGATATTGACTCAGAGATGGACCTTTTGATATTGTACATTTGGACACGTTTTTATGATACTTATATGATGATGTAGTTTATTTGATGCTCTCTATATGTAGTTTGCTCATTCTATGTTATGGATGCATTTCTATTTGTATGATGTTACTCATGTGATGCATATTTTGACTATGTCTATATGATGCTATATGACCTAATGTAGACTTAGATGTTTTACTTGATATGCCTCTAATGTGTAAATGCAAATGGTATCTATATGATTATGTAGTTTATGTGATGCACTTATTATGTATGCAACTGATTTAATCATGTAAATGACTATCTCATGTGATATTATATGCATCTGTATGCTATGTTTTTGTGATGTCCAAATGTACTCTATCGACACAGAAATGACATAATGGTAGATAGAAGATTGATTGAAAGAATGACTCGATGATATTGTTACTCTGCATTGTTTAGATCTTTTATTGCATGGGATACAGATGTATGGATGTATAATGGATGCTTTCCTTTTGACATCTTGGTGGTGCAAGTATTTCATCATTGGGTGATTTTTTTATTTTTTATTTTGGTACTTTTTCTGAATGTTGTAAGTTAATACAAGCATCTAGGTATAATTGAACCGAGATGACGTAAGCATTGCTTACATGGATTTTTCTTTAGCAAGTTAATATAAGCATCAAGGTATAATTGAACCGAGATAACCTAAGTATTTCTTGCTTATCAACACACAAGGATTGCCCTCGTTCATGTTAGACCTTTGATGTCCTCGATGATCTTTTGCTGATCATGTCTTTAGACAAGGCTTCACATTACTAAAGATTAATATACAAATAGCAAACAAAGAAAATGATCGTGCCCCCATCATAGCATCTCTATCTTTTGGCATCCTTGAGTAGCATAGAAAGGAATGATAGCAGAAATCAAGACTCTATAACTTAACCATGATTCCAATCCACAAAACATTTTTTTGCATATAGATGTGTTTGTTTCTTGCCATAATTTAGGTAAAATCATTTAGAATGCCTTAGGTGCTTGCTTGTTTTCCTTTGGATAGGTTAATGCCTTGCATAAAGATTTCTACTTGAAAGGAGTGGGTTTTGTTTGCACTTGCTTGCCTGGTGAAAGATTCCACAATCCTTATTGGACCCTAAGGGACTGACCTAGTGCCTTGGGGGCTCATTACTAAATGGACTTGCCTACGTGATGATGTAGAGGCAACGTAGTTCAAGGTGAACCCTAACAGACCTAAGACCTAGGTGATAGAAAGTGGTGTGGACTCAAATAGATAGAAGGACTAGACATGCGACATATGGGATAGTGAAGCCTCAGGGGTGCATTGAATAATGGCCTTGCCTACGTGACAACACAGAGGCAACATAGTTCATGGACTTGGACCATGGATGGACTAGAGGAAAGATGACTAGCTATGGGATGGATAGGGAAGCCTCAAGGGTGCATTGAAAAATAGCCTTGCCTACGTGATGACGGAGAGGCAACGTAGTTCATGGACTTGGACCATGTGGATACTGACAAGAGACATTATGCTAGGTTGACATTGTGGATAGGATATGGGATAAAACCTTGGTTGACAAGGCAACAAAGAGATAGAGTATCAAGCCATGATAGGTTATTGTTAAGATTTTATTATGGAACAGATATGGATTGAATGGGACATGAGTGAAGGAAGAATGGACACAAGGTGATTGGTTTCCCAAACATAGAGGAAGAGGTTTATCACAAGTAACACCTGTTTACCAGGTTTTCACCACTTGCTTTTATTTGCATGAAAGCTAGAAAGTACACATGACACTTGTTTGCTCAGTTTTCACCAAAGGATGATTTTTTTGTATTTTTCTAATTTTTTGGTTTTTTTGTATTTTTCTATTTTTTTTTGTATTTTTATGCCCCCCTTACATTGGGGTTCTCTTAGGTATAGAACCGACAAAGATGCATGCTATTGATTGGGTCATTGAACAGCTCACCCTCTGATGTTGCTAACTGATATGCCCCCAATCCATAAGCAGCTACGATTACATAAGGCCCAAGCCAGTTGGGTTCGAACTTGCCTTTCTTTTCTTGATCCTATTGATTTTGGGGGTTCTCCTTAAGTACTAGATCTCCAACCTTAAAGAATCTTGGGTGGACTCTATGGTTGTAACTTTGTGACATCATTTGTTGATATGCTTTGAGATGATCAAAGGCTTTTTGTCTCCTTTCCTCTAGTAACTCTAGTTCTTGCAATCTAGAAATTCTATACTCTTCATCTGTTATGAGACATTTTAATGACATCCTGAGGGATGGTAACACAACCTCAGTGGGGAGGATAGCTTCTGAGCCATAGACAAGGGTGTAAGGGGTAGCACCTGTGGGAGTGTGTATACTGGTTCGGTAGGCCCACAGAGTGGGATTGAGTTGGATGTGCCAATCATAGCCAGCATCGCTAACTATCTTCTTGAGGAGTTTCAAGATGGTCTTGTTGGATGCTTCTGGTTGGCCATTCCTTGGGGGTAATAGGGTGTGGAAAAATGGTGTTGGATTTTGAATCGGTCACAAAGTTCTTGGACATCCTAGATTTTGAAGGGTCTTCCATTATCCATGATAATGGATGAGGGAATTCCATATCTGTAGATGAGGTAATTAAGGATGAATGAAGAGATTGTTTACCTCTAATGGTGGTGAGGGGAACAACTTCAATACACTTGGTAAAGTACTCAATGGCAGTTATTATGCATTTGTGGCCGTTGGATGAGGGTGGATGGATTTTACCCACAAGGTTGAGTCCCCATTAACAAAAGGGCCAAGGTGTTGTTAAAGGTCTCAGCTCTTGCGCTGGTACATGTATCAGGTTCCCATGTATCTGGCACTGCTTTCACTTCTTCACAAACTAATATGAATCTGTTTCCATGTTTGGCCAGTAATAACCCAAACACATGAGTTTCTTAGCTAAGGAAGGACCGCTAGAGTGTGTTCTATAGATCCCTTCATGTACGTCTTGTAAGGCGGTTTGGGATTCTTCTCATTCTAAACAATGGAGTAAAGTAGCATCTAGACCACATCGGTATATGGTGTCGGCAATAATGGTATAATGAGAGGTTTTGCATATAAAGGTTTGTCGTTGGTTTGAAGATAAGTTAGGTGGGAAGCTATGTAAACCTTACTATACCAAGGTGAATCAGATCCACCTAATAGGCATATGGAGTGGGTTTTAGGAAGATCATAAGCTGGTTGCTGAATTGATTCCACTAAGAACTTGTACCGTGACTCATTCTTTGGGATTTTGAGGAGAGAGGCAATGGTTGCCATGGCATTTGCTGCTTTGTTTTCAATGCGAGGTATCTGCTCAAAAGAGATGATCACAAAGTATTCCTTAAAGTCCTCGACCATCCACTTGTATGGGACAAGCTTCTCACCTTTGGTTTGGTAATCATCATTGACCTAATTGATCACTAGTTGAGAATCACCATAGACACGTAGCTCTTTGATTTTCCATTTTGTTGCTATCTTGAGACCAATGACTAAGGCTTCATATTCTGCTATGTTGTTGGTGCATGGGAATAATAGACGGTAAGACTTCAGTTTGGTGTCACCATGAGGAGTTACAAACAAGATTTCTGCCCCCGATCCATGGTTTGTGTAGGACCCATCAAAGTAGATTTTCTAGGAATGTCTTGATATATTGAATAAGGATTCATTTGGAAACTCAAATTACATTGGTGTGGTGTCTTGTAGTGGTGCATCTGCTAACTGATCAGCAATGACTTGCCCCTTGATAGCCTTTCTGTCTATGTACTCAATGTCATATTCACTTAGGAGCATTACCCATTTGGCTAGGTGACCTGTTAGAGCTACTTTGCTTAGTAGGTACTTCAGTGGATCTATTTTTACAATAAGTTTGACTAGATGTGCTAGCATATAATGTCAGAGTTTTTGGGAAGCAAAAACTAGCGCAAGACATGATCTTTCTATCTAAGAGTAATGAAACTCATAGCCCACCAATGTGTGATTGATGTAGTAGACGGGTCTTTCTTTACCTTCATAATCTTGTTGTGCTAGAAGGGCCCCAAGAGTTGTTGGTGTAGTAGATATGTATAGTAACAAAAGTTTCCATTGGATAGGAGGCATGAGAATAGGTGGATTCATAAGATACTCTTTCAATTTGTCGAATGCCTCTTCACATTTCTCATCCCACCTAAATGGAATGTTCTTATGTAGGAGATGACTGAAGGGTTGACACTTGTCTATTAGTTGTGATATGAACCTCTGGATTGCCTGTAGCTTGCCCTATAGAGATCTTAGTTGAGTAATTTTTTTGGGTGGTGGCATGTCCATAATAGCCTTGCCTTTGGTGGGGCCCACCTCTATTCCATTTGCTGATACAATAAAACCTAAGAGCTTGCCTAAGGTGACTCCAAACACACATTTCTTTGGGTTCAACCTGACTTTGAATTGTTCTAATCTTTGAAAGACATTCTCTAACACATCTAGGTGTGATTCTCTTGTGAGTGACTTTGCTAGGATATCATCTACATAATCTTCCATTGTGACGTGCATCATATCATGGAATATAGTGGTCATAGAAAGTTGATATGTGGCTCTTGTGTTCTTTAGCCCAAATGACATGACATTCTAGCAGAAACTATCCCATGACCCAACTCATCCTAAATCAAATAACATTAAACTCTGATTTCAAAAATACCTATGAATAAAAATTTTGATCTGACAGATGTAGGAAATGTGAAATTTTTCCAAAAGTGCTTAATGTATGCTATAGCAATGTGATGAAACTTGAAATTTAGTTTTCTAGAATCATCAGATTCTGAAAAGAACACCAATTTTAAATCTAGTGAAGAGAGAGTATATTATGAGAGAGGATACATTATGTAAGATAATCTAGAAGAACAACAGATTAGTTCATACCTTAAGTCATGCATTACATCTTGCATTCATTTTTGATAGCTTGCTTCTCCTCTAGTAATTGTATCCTTATCATCTGCACAAAATTAACTTACCAATCTCATGTTAACACAACTCAGTAATCACTACTCAGAGATTTAAGATCATGATGCTAATTGGAGAACACCCTACATCTAGGGGACCTGAGTAGTGGGGGCATCCTTCGCCGTCCAGACTACCTACATACCTTGTATCCACGGGATCATTGCCCCCTCCTTAGGATGTGACTAACATGGGGAATGCAAACATGTAGTTCTATTTTGCACTATGTTTGGTGTAACTGTGAGCGGGTACCCAGCCCTTTCTAAGGTTATTCCCTACCCCAGACAGTTCTTTGTCGGCTGCCACCCACTCGGTGAAACAGCGACGGGAGTTAGTCCACTACCACAAACACCTAAAGGGGTGTTTGTCAGTTAGTCCTAGTGTGAAGGAATCCCTATAAGGTATCTACCCATGAAATCTAATTTGCTTCCCCAAGCCAAATTAGATAATTATCGTGACTAAGTCCATTCCTGATCCCCTAGTACTTTCACCATGATCTACGAGGTCGAGGTGAGAATACATGATAGATAGTGTTTCTAGATCAGCCTAGTTGCCCTATCAGACATTTCACATGTCCTCCCCAATTTATACTCACATATCAATAAGTCTTATTTTCTATTAGTCTCACCTTTTTCTTTTTCTTAATCTTTTTAGTCAGGTATCCGAGGAGATTTTCCCTTCCTACAGATTTAACTTAGAGATGTTCCTTATTACTCCCTGACGATTTCGAGGGACGGTACCTAGACGTCATTGTTGCAGCTATGTTAGGCGCGAGGTACTTGGTTCAATGCGATGGCACTACCCGTAAATGTGACCCAGAGGTACCATAAATACCGAACACTGTGATTTGTTTGAGTTTGGATGTTTCTTTACAAGGTTTACCTATTTAGATGAAAAGAAAACTTATATGATAGCTTATAAGGAAATGAGAAGAATTAAACTTCTTTGCTTGCATGTAAAGAATACGGCTAGATGTTTTTGATCTATTCATAAATACAAAAGGAAGAGTAAAGTAACAACATTCAAACAATTGTAAACATAATTTCAGAAGATAATAATTCAATTACGTTAATCACATACATAAATTAGAAAAGATACTTAAATCATTTTGTTTTCAAGGTGATATGATAGTTAATTTGCCATACATCAGTGATCTTTATTCAAGGTAAAACAATGATGTATAATCACATATCAAATTAATCTTTGTTCCAAGAGTAGGATACTAGATCATTTCCTTGCATTTTATGTGTACAATTAGAACCAAATTAAGGCTTGTAATCATGACAGGATAAGATATCCAACACGAATTTAACTCAACTCCATTGGTAAATAATGTTGACTTCTAGGTCAAATGAGGATTCTTCAATCATATTTTGAGATTAGGAAAAATTGGTTTCAAAACAATTGTTTAAAGAATTATTGCAATCCATCCTTGATTCTCCGTTTAGGCTTCTGCTAAATATTGACCCAACCCTTTATGTTGAAATCTATTCCTCAAGGAAATTTGTTCATTATTGTTCATTCCACTTTGTCGTAATACATAATCTACTTAAATAGTTAGGGTTGACGTAGGTAACACTATTATTGATCTTAACAATAGTAATGAGTAATAGGGTTTCGTTGTTCTATAAGGTACTTATACATAAATTTCATGTTGTTTATTGTATTCATCCATTGGGAAGACCTTTGTTTGAAACATTAAGCTTAAGAGACAAGTTAGTTTATATACTCTGGTTTCCTTATTGTTGATTTAAGTAAATTTAGTGTATTCTTACCTAAGGGAGCATTCATATTAAGATAACATTTTATTTATTTATTTATTGGTCTATAACAATACTTAAGCATATGGTTGTTTGTTCGAGAAATGAGGGAATAGAAAAGAAAAGTCAATCTATTATCTAAGTCCATTTATAATTATTAAAGCTTAATGTTTTAATATTACAAATTAATTATGCCCATATTTATTTTGACTACAAATTCATATTTCTATAAGTAACGGCATCTAGACAAGATGCAAAAATATAATGTATTAAAAGAAAGAAGCAAGTTAAAATATAAACTTTCAATTAAATCGATTGCCCAAAAGATATGCAATAAACTTCTAAACTTATCACTACACTACTACTAATCCTATCTAAAGGTTTGTAATGGCAGGTCAATGCCCATCAAATAGATTCAACAATTTCCTGCTTGACTCTAGGACTGCAAACTGTGTCTTTTCTAGAGGAAACCTCCTCAAAATAGCCATAAAACTAAATAGAAAGGAATGTGGATTTACAAAATTCAATAATTATTATTTCAACTATTGATCAGCTATCTAGTTTCATCTTGTACCTTCGAGTTAAAAGTCCAAGAAAACCGTTTATTGAATCTCTGGCATTATCTTGATTCAGAAGATCAAGAAATGCCTACAAAAGTTTATTTAGGTGGTAACGTTGGGTTGTTTATGCTTACATCGAGACATTGTATGCAATGAATCCAAGTGAGTGTAACCACTCAATAACATTTGGCACCCCATCTATAAAACTCATTATTTTATTCTTCCCCAGAGCTCCTTTACTGTAGAGCGACATTATCGCTTCCCATCCTTGCTGTGTTGGATGAATAGCATCCCAGTAAAACCTTTCATCTATGTTAGAACACACTTCAAATAAAGTCCTACCTACTTCATCCACCTCTCCACACAGATCAAACCTGCCTTTCTCAGCACAACAAGGAATGAACAAATCCACAAACCATATTGTGCAGGATTGGCTGGTGAAAAGTCAAATTCTACAATCTTTGCTAATATCTTCCCTGCCTGCACGTCAAATGGGAACTTTGATGTAGGGTATGGACATCTCAAATAAATGTGGTTTCCACGATTTCAGGATATGCACAAAACGAATTGGTTGATACGGCATTAAAACTATCAAGTAAATGCAATTGAATCTAAATTCCACAACCTCTGTCAGTGTCCTCCAGTGCCAACGTGGGAGCTTTGGAATAGGATATTGACATTCATCAAAGCATAATAAAAAGGGTGATTTTTGTCAGATATTAAAGTTGGAAACTATCTAGCAGGCATTAAACCAAAATCCAACCTATTTAAGTTTTATTGCTTGCTTAATGACGATACTGATACCTTGCTTAACAAGAGCGATCTGTGTGAATGTTATTTTACTCAGAATGAATAACGTAAAACATGAAAAGATGCAATGGAGGTTCCCAAAATGTAAATTTGAGATTGTTGATATAGCTTTAGAAACTTTCTAAGATTTTGATACAAGAAGACCAATTTCCCAAAAAATTGCATTACACATACAATTAATCATTATGTATTTAAGGTTGACTAGTTATACCCATGGTGTTTGTATGGATGTTTTCTCTTGATGTCTATATCTACAATGACATTGTTTGAATAAGTGACAGATCAAATCAGCTTGGAAGATGAAGGCAATAGGGTATTTTCTAGATTCAAGACATTTACTCAATACGGTAGATGAATCAATATGAAGCACATAATTGTTTAACATTATTTCTCAAAGGAAAAACATGCAAAGTGTAGTATCAAAGATGAACTCATCTGGTGGACAATATACAAAATAGAATTCAAAACAAAATAGTGTTGTTTCTAAACCCTTATTCAAATGAACTATAAGATCTAAAACAAACATAATTGTAGTTAAAACCTTTGTTGCAAGCTATAATAGCTAACTTTCTAGGAGAATACATACATTCAGAGGTAAGATTGAATTAAAACATTTTTAAAATATAAGAAACTTACCTGTAGACATCGAGGGAATACTGAATATGAACATGACTTTAGAAGAGGATCCTTTCTTCCTGATGATGAATCATAAATTTCTTTCCCAAACCAGAAATCAGTCCCTTCTTCCTTACAATTCAAGGCATTTTATAGAAAAGTCCATGATCCTCCACTCTCTTTGTTTAATGGTAATGCATCCTCCACTCTCATTGTTGAATGATAATGCATCCTCCATTTTCTTTGTTTAATGATAATGCATCCTCCACCTTCTTTGTTTAATGATAATGCTTCATCCACCTTCTTTGTTTAATGATAATGCTTCATCCACTCTTGTTATTTTAATGATAATCTTATCCTCAATTAAAATAATCTTATCCTCAATTTTTTAATGGTGTCCATATTATTTGTATTTTTTTAATTTTCAAATTAGAATGCAAAAATTAAGTTGTGACATCCTTCTCCCCTAAATTTATGCATCGTCCCGATGCATATAAGGTCAAAACATATACATATAGATATAACCATCGTTTACTATCAGTATGCTTACCTACCTTCATAGTCCATCCCACAACAAAGTAGTCTATCATAGAGTATCATCTAAATATAATTGTTGTATCATCTAAACATCAGTGAAGTTAGAGTTCATAATTAAAATTCTACTAGTTAACCTGATTGAGCATATCCTTGTAGCTTGTCCTCAAGTTTGGAATGTTGAATGTTCATTTGAATTTTACTGTGTCTAGAATAAATAGTTACAATTCACTTTAAACTTCCATCATCAAAGATAAATCAACTTTCAAAGTGTGGTCAATAAAAATTTAGGTTCATAGATTCTCCCTTGGTGATCCATATCTTTATCAAAAATTTTAGTTACATTTGAAGTTTACTCCAACATGTGCTTGAATCCAAGAGTAGTGATGCACCACTATAGATTAGAAGAATTATATTCTCTTAGTCAATCTGAGTACTCAAGAAATAGCCAATCCGGGCTAAAGTGTCCAAAATAGGACATACTGAAATAAAGCCAACCAGGCTCTTCTGTCCTTTGGGCAAACTAGTAAATGCAATTCAGTCACACTGTTATCTTCACTTTCAACTTCTAAAGAAACTTCTGCAACATCATGAAACATCACAAGGTTCAGGCTTAGATTTTAAGTTTTCATTTTCTTTTCTGCATGCTACAAGTGACTTCTCCAACTGATTAACATGTTCCTTGAATCCTATTACTGTTCTCCTTTTTCAATTCTTTCAAGCCGTCTTCTGTTCCTCTCTCTGTTTCCAACAACTTTGAATTACACCTTTTGATTTTGCACAATTCTCCAAAATAATGGCCAAATGGCCTACACTGGTCAAACGGATCAAATCTTTATCCAATAGGAATACATAATAGCCATACAGGCTAAATAGGATAGAAATCATTATGCTCCAATCTGGGATGCATAAACATAACAGCCAAACGGGCTAACAAGGACAGGAATCATTATGCTCTGGCCAGAGACTTTTGACTCCTTTGGGATCAATCTGGATCCATGAGTCACTTCTTGGAGACCACAGTCCGCCCAAGCACTGTGCTGAGGATGTCAACTAGGGAATACAATATCGACTTGTACACACCTCAGTATTGGCAAAGCCGGTACAAGTAATCCACCCTGGGGATTCTTCTGAGTACCTATGACTTCCATTATTCTGATATCATATAGACATTACTCTTAAAATGAATTCATGCTCAAGCGCACACATTAAGACTCAAGTGAAAGATAACAATTCTAGCGATCATGCATGCTGATTTATCTAAAACTTCTTCCAAACTTTCCATCCATCTCTCTTCGTGACTGTCACATCAATTAGTGCCACCTTAGGACTTGTTATCTAAAAGTAGTGATAGCATCCCAAAATTGATAGTAGCTTCCCAAAATAGGAGTCCATGAATGTCATCAGTTTCTCAAAAGTCAATAGCTGTCTCTAGTATTCATCATATAGTCTCAAGGATTTATTGAAGCTGCAAGGAAGTACCAATAATAGAGGAGGACTTAAATTTTCATGATCAGGAGTGTAAGATGAGTAAAATCCATACTCTAAGAACACAACCAGAGATCTACAAAGAGTGCATAGAGGACTTAGAAAGCTATGAATTTATGCGTAAATTGGAATATAGAAATGAGGAGATTCGTATACATCTTTTTCGATGTAAAGAACCTCCTAGGTCCATTTTAGCTTCCTCTGGGTCTTTATCTGATGTTGAACGGCACACATCAAAGAGGTCTTGAAAGACATCAACAAATGGTAGCTCAATTAACTTGAGAGTTTCTGGATGCACAACTGTGTATCAATTGAAGATGATGGTGTGGGAGTCCCTTGGTGTGGTGAAGGAAAGTTAGAAGCTTCATAAAGGCACAATGGAATGGGTCAATGAATTGGCCACTTTAGTCGACTTGAATGTTTTCCTTGGGGATAGTCTGTGGGTTATGGATACTGAAGTTTATGAAAATTGAGATATTGCTGAGGAGCTATCAGAGCAGGAAATGAAAAATGAGCAATTAGAGGAAGGATTCAAAGGGACACTTTTGACATCAACTATCCCTGCTCAAGTGGTTGCAATAGATGAATGGAGGAAATACTTGGAAAGGAAGTATGCCAAGAGGTCTCCAAAGCATGTTGTTGATATTTTGCCCCTTGTCTTTATCAAGATCTAAGGTGGGAGATATAGTGGATAAGAATATGATAGGGTAAGGATAAGACAGTGGATAAGATGTGCAAGGATATTTTGGATGTGGACGAAGGATATGGTTTTGTCCCCAAGTGTAGGGATACAAAATGAATGGAGAAGGGATTATGCATGATGCCCACAAGGGGTTTTCATCATGGTCTTCATAGTGCCAAGTAATCGAGAAATAAAGATGGTTTTCAGGGCCCTCTCAAGAACCCCTCCACACGTTCCTAATACCTTGCATTTGTTTAAGGTGTTATCCTCCAAGAGGGAGATATGCAAGAAACAGACACATAGATCTAGGGGGATGGATGGATTATGACTGTCCCATACCAGTCCCATCTGCAACCCCATCCTCACAATAGCATTTCCCCAGGTCACCTACTCCCCCATACAACCTGCCAGGGCCCTACCTATATATGGCAATTTGACAGAAGTCACATTACTCCACACATGCCAGCAGTTGTAAAATTAAAAATGCCTCAAATCAAGAAGGATTAAGTGAAATAAGTCAATAAGTTAAATCCTCAATAAAATAAGCCAAGAAGAAGTGAAGATCAAAGACATCAACTATTGCAACATCCCAAGTTCAACAAAGAACAAGTCCTTGAGGCAAAAGGACCATCTCAAAATTTAAATAAAGAAATATAATACTGCGGCTTAACACTTAAGTAAAATTTTTAACACACGAATAAATAATGCAACAATCTCATAAAATTTGCACATTACAAGCACCGTGTAGCCTTACAACAAGACCACCTAAGGGGAGTACAGAACTTGGTGGACTTCTATCACTCAAATAGTTGAATCGTATAGTGGTCTTAAACCACATAGAGAACAATGATAATTGCCATGTCACGTTAAGCATTCGCCACAAAACTTGAAACAACCTTATCATACTTCTATATCGAAAATCTAAATGAATAGTCATATGACCCCATGCTATTCTAAAATGATTACGATGTGTCACAAGAGGAATTAGCCACGGAATATGATATTCTCTTCACAAGTCTTATGGTTGTCATGTACCCAACTACTGTTGTCCCATTACACATACCATTACTGACATCAAGCTATCCACTTCACCTTCTAGGGAGGGTTTACTTATGACCTTATCATTTCTTTTTCATGTTTCTATCCATGTTTATTATTAACTGGACGATCATTAGATCACAAGAGGGGGAATACTATTAGTCTTATGTCTTAATTCTGACCATGCTTTAGGTTAGCGGACCTTCAGGCCTAGTGTCTGAACCAAAAGCTCTGATACCACATGTAAGGACCTGACTCATCCTAAATCAAATAACATTAAACTCTGATTTCAAAAATACCAATGAATAAAAATTTTGATCTGATAGATGTAGGAAATGTGAAATTTTTCTAGAAGTGCTTAATGTATGCTATAGCAATGCGATGAACTTGAAATTTAGTTTTCTAGAATCATCAGGTTCTTAAAAGATCACCAATTTTAAATCTAGTGAAGAGAGAGTATATTACGAGAGAGGATACATTATGTAAGATAACCTAGAAGAACAACAGATCAGTTCATACCTTAAGTCATGCATTACATCTTGCATTCATTTTCGATAGCTTGCTTCTCCTCTAGTAACTGTATCCTTATCATCTGCACAAAATTAACTTACCAATCTCATGTTAACACAACTCAGTAATCACTACTCAGAGATTTAAGATCATGATGCTAATTAGAGAACACCCTACATCCAGGGGACTTGAGTACTGGGGGCATCCTTCGCCGTCCAGATTGCCTACATACCCTGTATCCACGGGATCAAGGCCCCCTCCTTAGGATGTGACTAACGCGGGGAATGCAAACATGTAGTTCTATTTTGCACTATGTTTGGTGTAACTATGAACGGGTACCCAGCCCTTTCTAGGGTTATTCCCTGCCCCAGACAGTTCTTCGTCGGCTGCCACCCACTCGGTGAAATAGGGACGGGAGTTAGTCCACTACCACAAACACCTAAAGGGGTGTTTGTCAATTAGTCCTAGTGTGAAGGAATCCCTATAAGGTATCTACCCATGAAATCTAATTTTCTTCCCCAAGCCAAATTAGATAATTATCGTGACTAAGTCCGTTCCTGATCGCCTAGTACTTTCACCATGATTTGTGAGGGCGAGGTGAGAATACATGATAGATAGTGTTTCTAGATTGGCCTAGTTGCCCTATCAGACATTTCACATGTCCTCCCCGATTTATACTCACGTATCAATAAGTCTCATTTTCTGTTAGTCTCACCTTTTTCTTTTTCTTAATCTTTTTAGTCAGGTATCCAAGGAGATTTTCCCTTCCTGCGGATTTAACTTAGAGATGTTCCTTATTACTCCCTGACGATTTAGAGGGATGGTGCCCAGACATCATTGTTGTAGCTATGTTAGGCGCGAGGTACTTGGTTCAATGCGACGGCACTACCCGTAAATGTGACCCAGAGGTACTATAAATACCGAACACTGCGATTTGTTTGAGTTTGGATGTTTCTTTACAAGGTTTACCTATTTAGATGAAAAGAAAACTTATATGATAGCTTATAAGGAAATGAGAAGAATTAAACTTCTTTGCTTGCATGTAAAGGATATGGCTAGATGTTTTGATCTATTCATAAATACATAAGGAAGAGTAAAGTAACAACATTCAAACAATTGTAAACATAATTTCAGAAGATAATTCAATTATGTTAATCACATACATAAATTAGAAAAGATACTTAAATTATTCTATTTTCAAGGTGATATGATAGTTAATTTGTCGTACATCAGTGATCTTTATTCAAGGTAAAACAATGATGTATAATCACATATCAAATTAATCTTTGTTCCAAGAGTAGGATACTAGATCATTTCCTTGCATCTTATGTGTACAATTAGAACCAAATTAAGGCTTGTAATCATGACAGGATAAGATATCCAACACGAATTTAACTCAACTCCATTGGTAAATAATGTTGACTTCTAGGTCAAATGAGGATTCTTCGATCATATTTTGAGATTAGGAAAAATTGGTTTCAAAATGATTGTTTAAAGAATTATTGCAATCCATCCTTGATTCTCCGTTTAGGCTTTTGCTAAATATTGACCCAACCCTTTATGTTGAAATCTATTCCTCAAGGAAATTTGTTCATTATTGTTCATTCCACTTTGTCGTAATACATAATCTACTTAAATAGTTAGGGTTGACATAGGTAACACTATTATTGATCTTAACAATAGTAATGAGTAATAGGGTTTCGTTGTTCTATAAGGTACTTATACACAAATTTCATGTTGTTTATTGTATTCATTCATTGGGAAGACCTTTGTTTGAAACATTAAGCTTAAGAGACAAGTTAGTTTATATACTCTGGTTTTCCTTATTGTTGATTTAAGTAAATTTAGTGTATTCTTACTAAGGGAGCATTCATATTAAGATAACATTTTATTTATTTATTTATTGGTCTATAACAATACTTAAGCATATGGTTGTTTGTTCGAGAAATGAGGGAATAGAAAAGCAAAGTTAATCTATTATCTAAGTCCATTTATAATTATTAAAGCTTAATGTTTTAATATTACAAATTAATTATGCCCATATTTATTTTGACTACAAATTCATATTTCTATAAGTAATGGCATCTAGACAAGATGCAAAAATATAAGGTATTAAAAGAAAGAAGCAAGTTAAAATATAAACTTTCAATTAAATCGATTGCCCAAAAGATATGCAATAAACTACTAAACTTATCACTACACTACTAGTAATCCTATCTAAAAGTTTGTAATGGTGGGTCAATGCCCATCAAATAGATTCAACAATTTCCTGCGTGACTCTGGGAGTGCAAACTATGTCTTTTCTAGAGGAAACCTCCTCAAAATAGCCATAAAACTAAATAGAAAGGAGCGTAGATTTACAAAATTCAATAATTATTATTTCAACTATTGATCAACTATCTAGTTTCATCTTGTACCTTCGAGTTAAAAGTCCAAGAAAACTATTTATTGAATCTCTGACATTATCTTGATTCGGAAGATCAAGAAATGCCTACAAAAGTTTATTTAGGTGGTAACGTTGGGTTGTTTATGCTTATGTCGAGACATTGTATGCAACGAATCCAAGTGAGTGTAACCACTCAATAACATTTGGCACCCCATCTATAAAACTCATTATTTTATTCTTCCCTAGAGCTCCTTTACTGTAGAGTGACATTATCACTTCCCATCCTTGCTGCGTTGGATGAATAGCATCCTAGTAAAACTTTTCATCTATGTTAGAACACACTTCAAATAAAGCTCTGCCTACTTCGTCCACCTCTCCACACAGATCAACCCCACCTTTCTCAGCATAGTAAGGAACAAACAAATCCACAAACCATATTGTGCAGGATTGGCTGGTGAAAAGTCAAATTCTACAATCTTTGCTAATATCTTCCTTTCCTGCGCGCCAAATGGGAGCTTTGATGTAGGGTATGGACATCTCAAATAAATGTGGTTTCCACAATTTTAGGATATGCACAAAACAAATTGGTTGATAAGGCATTAAAACTATCAAGCAAATGCAATTGAATCTAAATTCCACAACCTCTACCAGCATCCTCCAGTGCCAGCGTGGGAGCTTTGTAACAGGATATTGACATTCATCAAAGCATAATAAAAAGGGTGATTTTTGTCAGATATTAAAGTTGGAAACTATTTGGTAGGCATTAAACCAAAATCCAACCTATTTAAGTTTTATTGCTTGCTTAATGACGATACTGATACCTTGCTTAACAAGAGCGATCTGTGTGAATGTTATTTTACCTAGAATGAATAACGTAAAACATGAAAAGATGCAATGGAGGTTCCCAAAACGTAAATTTGAGATTGTTGAGATAGCTTTAGAAACCTTCTAAGATTTTGATACAAGAAGATCAATTTCCCAAAAAATTGCATTACACGTACAGCTAATCATTATGTATTTAAGGTTGACTAGTTATACCCATGGTGTCTGTATGGATGTGTTTCTCTTGGTGTCTGTATCTACAATGACACTGTTTGAATAAGTGACAGATCAAATTAGCTTGGAAGATGAAGGCAGTAGGGTATTTTCTAGATTCAAGACATTTACTCAATATGGTAGATGAATCAATATGAAGCACATAATTGTTTAACATTATTTCTCAAAGGAAAAACATGCAAAGTGTAGTATCAAAGATGAACTCATCTGGTGGACAATATACAAAAGAGAATTCAAAACAAAACAATGTTGTTTCTAAACCCTTATTCAAATGAACTATAAGATCTAAAACAAACATAATTGCAGTTAAAACCTTTGTTGCAGGCTATAATAGCTAACTTTCTAGGAGAATACATACATTCGGAGGTAAGATTGAATTAAAACATTTTTAAAATATAAGAAACTTACCTGTAGACATCGAGGGAATACTGAATATGAACATGACTTTAGAAGAGGATCCTTTCTTCCTGATAATGAATCGTAAATTTCTTTCCCAAACTAGAAATCAGTCGCTTCTTCCTTACAATTCAAGGCATTTTATAGAAAAGTCCATGATCCTCCACTCTCTTTGTTTAATGGTAATGCATCCTCCACTCTCATTGTTTAATGATAATGCATCCTCCATTTTCTTTGTTTAATGATAATGCATCCTCCACCTTCTTTTCTTAATGATAATGCTTCATCCACCTTCTTTGTTTAATGATAATGCTTCATCTACTCTTGTTATTTTAATGATAATCTTATCCTCAATTAAAATAATCTTATCCTCAATTTTTTAATGGTGTCCATATTATTTGTATTTTTTTAATTTTTAAATTAGACTGCAAAAATTGAGTTGTGACGTGGCTCCTGTGTTCTTTAGCCCAAATGACATGACATTCCAGCAGAAAGTGTCCCATGGACAAGTAAAAGCTGTCTTATGCTAGTCTTTCAGTGCTATCTTGATCTGATTGTATCCTGAGAAGTCATCTACGAGAGATAACATGGTATGCCCTGCTGTTAAGTTGACTATGATATCTATATTTGGCAACAAAAAATCATCTTTGCAGCAAGCTTTGTTTAGATCTCTAAAATCATTACATAGTCTGACTCGGCCATCAGGTTTGGACATTGGTACTATATTGGAGACCCATTCTAGATAGTCTATAGCTCTAATGAACCCTACATCCAGTAGTTTTTTGAGTTATTCTTTTACAAGCAGTGCTATGTGTAGATGCTTCTTTCTAAGCTTCTGTTTCACTAGTTTCACTCCTAGATCTAGTGGAAGATGATGTAGAATTAGGTCTGGATCTAACCTCGGCATATATGCATATGACCAAGCAAAATTGACTTGCTTTCTCTTGAAGAATGGTACAAACTTAGTCTTTTCTAGTGGGGTTAGAGATTGAGCAAAGTGAATGATCTTAGGTTGTTCCTCTGTTCCAATGTTAATAGGCTCTGTGGGTTCCACAACAATTTGAGACTTCTCCTAGTGCATGTCGTTGGGGAGAGTGTCAAGCCTTCCATCATTAGGTGCCATAATTGGGTTTTCACCATCGGATGCATCCTTTCTTTTTACTATTTTGGGATCTAACACTACTGCGAAGCGATTTTCACCATCAGATCCAGTTTTTATTTTGATATTTTAGCAACTGGAAGGCTTGGCACCCTCTCTAAAATAAGCCATGGTATTAAGTTCAATGGCAAACCTAGCTTTATGATCTCCTTTAGGTAGGTGGTCCCTAAGTTCCATGTAGTCAATATAGGCATCATCATTTTGGAACATATCTAGTTGCGGGGTTCCTCGTAGATCCCAGTCAATAAGCTCAGGATGCACAAGGGGGAGGGAGTCGGAGGATAGATTTGATTTGTTGATACTTTGAATGGATATGCTAGGAGTATTGGTAGGGAGAGTGTTCGGGATGGTACTTTCTTCCAAATTGTTTATTGCGATAGAACTCGAACCTTCTCCGAAAGTTGTATTCTCAGGGATAGGCAAATCACAATCTAACAACCTATTTGGTGGCATTTGTCCCTCACGGTAGGGGCTATAAGTTTGAATGGTGTCAACCTTTTTTTCATCATAGGAATGCTCTGTTAGCTCATCCCACTCATACTCATTGGAATCTGTGTCACTGTCCTCTTGAAGGGTATGGATCATTTTTACAAGACAAGCATTTGCTTTAGCTTTGCCCTTATCTTTATATCCAAGACCTTTTGTAGTTCTAGCCAATGAGGATGAAGAAGGTTGAATGGGTTCTATAATTCCTTCTTTTCTTAGGCCAATGTGGCCTTGTCCTTCGTAACCCATTCTATGTAGGATAGACTCACCTCACCCATAGATTTCTGTTGGGAACTTAGGTGGCTCCTATTGTGTGTTCTCTTCTTCTGTATAGAGCCATTGTAAGATATCTCTTTCCTCTGTTTCATCTGATAGGGTCCCCCATTTTATAAAGGGAGATGTGGGAGGTGTAGGAGAAGAAGATGGCTTTGGAAAATGCTTGGGTCACCCAAAGGATCTAGGAGATAAAGGCATTTTGGTGAGATTGAGGTTGTGCTCAATGGAGTATTCCCCTACTCCTATTTCTTTGATGGTAATTTTCTGCTCTTTGGGCTTGGATGAGGAAGCTTCAGAGGTAGAATCATGTTGTGGGGTAGGGGATGTAGATGCTCTATTGTTTGGTATGATGCAATCAGGTTTTGAAAGGACAGATTTGTAATGCTAAAAGGGGTCAGGGTCACCTTGGATGGTGACTTGATTATCATTATGAGGGAATTTTATGCATTGGTGATAGATAGAAGGCACAACTTTCATGGCATGAATCCATGGTCTACCCAGGAGAATATTATAGGCTAGTTCCCTATCTAGAACTTGACACACAACATCTTTTATCACCAGTCCCAGTTGTATGGGTAATACCAATGTTCCTTTGGTAGTTCTCTCCTCTTCATCATAGGCTTTGATAGTAATCTTCTTCCTTGGATCAACTGCATTTTTAGAGAACCCCAATGTAAGGACTAGCTTCAGCATGCATATATTTAAATCAGCCCCCCCATCAATGAGAACCCTCTTGATACGGTGCTTATGGATGAAGGTGACAATATGTAAGGGGGTGTTATGAGGTTGAGACACTGAGAGGTCATCTTGCTCAGTAAATGATATCATACTTGAGGAGGTCAAATTACCTACCATGGCTTGAAACTTCTCTTGGGCCAAGTTAGGGGGTACAGTGGTTTCCACTAAGGCTTTATCGAGAATCTCCTTGTGTGAAGGAGACAGATGCAACAACTCTAAGATAGAAATGTGGGCGAGAGTCTTCTGCAGTTGGTCTATGACACTATATTGATGGAAGTTGGACTAAGAGGGTGATGACCTTGGGGGAATGGTATTCAATGTGACTTTAACATTGTGGGTAATGATACTGCAATCAGTTTTGTTGGACTCTGATTGGTGGTTGGGTGTAACCACATTGATTTGTGGGACATGCTCTGATATGCAATTGATGGTATAATCGAATGGCACACTTACATAATTGGCATTACTGTTCCCATTATTCTGATTTTGCCTATTGTGGTTGTTGTTGTTGTTGTTGTATGGCTTATCATGATTGAGAAGTGGATCTTTGTAAGCCACATGTGTCTCATTAGAAGTATGTTATTGAGCACCTCCTTGATTTTGATCAAGCACATCTTAATAATATGTTTGAGACAGATGCAATTGTTGGTTGTATGTCCCCTTCCTCTATGATACTCACAATAGTCAGTGTCTTTCCAATAGTGAGGTTTTATTTGAGGTTCGTAATCACTTGTTGGCAGTAGAGAGATTTCATTGTTGGCCAATAACTTCCTTAATGCAGATTCTTGGGACTCACCCAGCGGTGTGAACTTTTGCCTTGGATTTGAATTGAACCATGTTCTTGGCTCCCGAGAGAATGTTTTGTTGGGCGTAGCATTGCTTACCTCTCCTTTAAGAGTGAATATCGGTTGTTATTTGGGAGCTGCCACCTTGGCATCAACTACTCCATCATTGACGATATTTTTATTCTTAGTCCAAAACTTTGATTTGTCAGTTGTGTAGTTGGAGGTAGGTGTGTTCTTGTATAACTTGATTTGTCCCTTGGTGATCATAGCTTTCTCAATGAACAGTCCCATTTCAATGACCTTCAAAAATGAAGTAGAGCATTGAATTTGTATTTGGTAGCTAAGATCAGAGTTGAGGTTGTGGACAAACATCTCCATTAATTGCTTCTCAGGTACATCATATGAACATTTGCTTGCTACTTGTCTCCACCTTTGTAGGAAGGAGGTGAATGATTTGCCACTCTTTTGCTTGGTGTTGCATAGGTCAAGCATGGAGACTTCATGTTCAATATTGTATGAGAAGTGCATGATGAATTTGTTGACTAACTCATCAAAAGTTTTGATGCCTAGTGGAAGCCATGAGAACCACTTCATGGCTTGACTACCTAGAGATCTAGGGAATAGTCTCATTAAGAAAGTCTCATTGTGAGCTACTTCCATGCATGCGGTGTTGAATTCCCTAATGTGATCTCTAGGGTCCCCTTTTCCTTTGTACTTGTCAAACTTAGGAACTTTGAATCGAAAGGGGAATGGTATCATGTTCAAACTTTTATCAAAAGGGTACAGTGCAATATCTTCCAAGGAGTATGTTTTAGTGTTTGTACCCATCTTGAGATCCATCATTTGTTGTGTTAGACCCTTGATTTGTTTCCTCATTTCTTCCATAGGCGTGTTTGGGTCTATGGCTTTCTTTCCTTTGTCTTCACCATTGTGGTGTTCATGATTATCCTTTACGGCCTCTTTAAGTTTTCTTAGATCAAAATTAGCAGGGAGCTTAATTCCAAGACTCGCAAGATGATAAAAATACTTGTGAGGGTCCTTATGGAGCACTTTTTGAAGTAAGCATTGGAATTTTTGATCTTGAAGGTGTCCTTGATAATCTTCATGAGAGATTTCCTCATCACTATCATGAGGGGTGACAATATGGTTAGATGATCTGGCCATTTCAAGTTGCTTTTGGTATTGAGATCTAGTAAGAACCATGAAAGGTGATGTGGGATGCGGTGGGATGAAACTAGAGATTTTGGCAAGGTGCGGGTGGAGACTGCTAAGAATAGGATACTTATGACAAGATTTGGACAAGGGACTTTTTTGATCAATGATTCCAAGTAAGACGGTTGATACAAGATGATAGCCACTAGTAAGGGTACTCGATACCTATCTTACTGTGTAGGGACTAGTCGTGCACTAAGACCACTAGCAAAGTTCTGTGACTTACTAGGGCTACTTGAATCCAAAATGATACGAAAAAGGGGCCTATGCTGATCTAATATGGGATACTTTTGACTTTGGACTAGGAAGACCTGATAGAAGGTGAATGAGATGACCAACGAAAGAGGGGGTATGCTATGGAATGGACAAAAAAGTGACTGCGAGGTAAGATCTGATCTCAAAACTTGGAACTAGGCTGAACTGGGTACCCAGAAATGATAAAATTTTTGTCTCAGAGATTGTGGAAGTGCTCATTGTCATGCATGCGCCGGAACAGATGCACCACAAAAATTGGTAAATGCACAGAAAGTTTGTGTATAAGTGCAGCATTGGTAAATATCAAATGCACCATAACAGGTTGCAAAAGCACTGTAAGTCAGTATAGATGTGCTGCAGGTCAACACAAATGCGAAACAAAAGAGGATGAATGCGTCACTCTAGTTTTTCAGTGATTTTTGTAAGTTTTTGGCAATTTTATGATGTTTTTGGTATCTTTGGTTGCAAGAAGGTCTTTTTTGATATGATTTTCTGAAATTATGGCAAGAAGACACAGCAAACACAAAGAATATTTTTATGGTTTTTTATTTTTTTGTGTGATTTTTGACTCTTTTTGGACTAAAAAGAAAGCAAGTACAAACCTAGGTTTCAAAGGACAATATAAAACTAAATTCTTACTATCTCTAGTGAAGCATCTTTAGGAGGTGATAATTGCCCTTCCCTGCACCAGATTATAGGGGTTTTTAGCCTACTAAAACAAAGGATGAGTAATAAAGGCAACCGTTCGAGTGGTTATACATGTGGTAACACTACTCTCCATTATGGAGTCTCCTAGCCTACAAGGGTTGCGCCTTGGAGGGTTTTGGGGGAGGTTGGTTGTTGGTATAACACAACTACACTCGTTGTTTGAAGCTTTCACTCCAAACACAATTTATTTATAGTGGCCGGGTAGGGCTTGGCATCTAGCCTATTACCACTCAGGGTCATTCCTACTTGGATGAACGACATCCAAGAATAGGCCCCTCTAAAGGAAAAACACATGTGAAAATGATATGTCTGGCATTTTGGTCACCCAAGATAGGGGAGAGCATAGGCCTGGTATCATTCCCAAAACATAGAAAACAATGGTTCTTTTCCCCTAGTTAAAATGAGAAAAATTAGATGAGCTATCTACTTGGGCAAGCACATAAATTTGTTAACTTTGAAGTGATAACAAGATAGCAATGGTTCAATTTTACCTAGATAGCATGGATTTGTTAACTTTGAAGTGATAATTGAGATAGCAATGGTTCAGTTTTTACCCAAATAGTAATGATGTGTTCAGTTTTACCTAGATAGCATGGATTTGTTAACTTTGAAGTGATAATCGAGATAGCAATAATGTATTCAATTTTTACCCAGATAGCACAGATTTGTTAACTTTGAAGTGATAACAAGATAGCAATAGTTCAGTTTTACCTAGATAGCAATGTGTGCCTAACTACGAAAGATAGCAATAGCAATGATTCAATGATATGGAAGATAGCAATGATTCAATTACCGCTTTCCTAGTTAAGACTATGTGAGATTTGCATGAGCATCCATTTACTTTCCTATTAGAAATCAAAGTGTGAGTTAACAAGTGCAACTATATGATTCTAAACTAGTACCTAGCCTGAAAAATAGATCAAGAAGGTTCTTGCAAAAAGATGTCAGTGTTAGCGAAAACTTCAAGAAAACCCTAAAAATCACTGCCTAGATCAGATGTGCAACTTCAGAGACTGAATGCGTAGAAATAGATCTTAGAAGCACCATAGTACATATGCGCTAAGATGGAGGTCAAAAGTGCAAGAAAATAGTGTATATGCACTGAAATGACAGATGCACTAGAACAAACAACAGGTGCTCCGGATCGGAGACTGTATGCGCCGAAGGAACATATGCATCGTAACAAATAGCAGATGTGTGTTAGGAAGTGTCAAATGCGTAGTTTCCTCCTGTGTACGGGTTAAATTTGGGGCTAGGCCCCATGGTGGGCACCAAAAATGTTAAGGGAAAATTGGAGTAAACATGAATAATCAATATTGCAATATCAAAATACCCAAAACTCAACGAAATATAGAAGAAAAGAGATCAATCAAACAAAAGAACTTCAAAAACCTTTGCAAACCTCAAAGCTTCATAGATTCCATTGGTTGCCTATCTCAATCGATCTTGCATGTATGAATAAGGCCCTCAGATAGTGCACTTCCTTGCTATTCCAAGATTGTCAATGGAGAATGGCTATGATAGTTTCGCCATTAAGATGAGCTTCACAACAATAGTAGTAGTATGGTAATGAGTGTGATCACAAGCAATGAAGGAATTGGTGCCAAAGGCACATTGTAATTCCTACAGAGTAACGATACTTAAAGCTTGGATGAATGAAATGGAAGAAGAGGGTTGAATTTATAGAGTTGAGAGAATGAAGATCAACGATATAGAAAGAATGAGAAGATCAACAGTATAGAACAATTGAGGAATGTGCGTGAATAAGAAGAAGACAAGTGTCACACAAAAGTTGTTTTATTTGAGTTAACTACTTTCTTTTCTAAAGATAAGACATGCTTTTCATAAATTAAAAAGTTTTTTTCTAATTTAAGAGATATTGATAAAAACAAGATTGATTGAGTAGATAACTCAACTTGAGATTTGCTTTTGCATGATTTGAGATGAATTAAATAATGAATTATTTAATTTTGTGTGCATGAAGAAGAAGACTTATTTTTAGAAGATTTGGAAGATATTTGAAGAATTAGAAGATAAGAAAGCAAATTAAATAAATAAATTTATTTAATTGTTTGTACATGATTTGGAAGAATAAATAAAATATTTTATTATATTTTATTTTTAGAGACTGAGAGGATTTAAATAAATTTGATTGATTTATTTAAATTTGGAAGAATGATTTTGATTTAATTAAACAAAATTAAACAATTAAGAATTTTTTAATTGTTTGGAAGAATTTAATTAAATAAAGGATTTTATTTAATTTTGACTTTAGGAGAGGTAATTAAATATTTTGATATTTAATTAACTTAGAGGGATGTGAATCAAATAAACAAATTTGTTTATTTATTTATTGATAGAAGAATTAGAATGAAATAAATATTAAGAATATTTATTGACCGAGTCATGTCATTTTTAGGCATATACAGATATCATAGAAATCAAATGACAAAGCAAGTGCAAACTAAAATCTCTACACTAAGCTTGGATCGCCTCCATTGCTCTTCTCAATCTTGCATAGGAATGCATGATTTCAAAGTATGGGATGTTGGTTGCTCACTATTTCAGAAGCACAACAATGGCATGAAGATGAATGAGAAAGGCTCTAATGTCATTTTGACAGCATAAGGTTGCTTGAAACTAATTCATTGATTGTAAATGACTTAGGTGAGGGTTGATTTATAGGAAAGGGCTGATTTAAATTTATGGTTGAGATTGAAAGTTTGTTTCAACAATGTGGACGGCTAGGATTGAATAGGGTTTCCCACTCTATGAGGAGTTGTAGTCATGTGACAAGTGTAGGGAGGACCTAATTTAAATAAAATATTTTTAAATTAGTGGGACATGTGAAGGCATTAAGTGGAAGTTGTAGCATGTGACATGTGTTACAATGAGGTGAAAGGTGAGGGCCTAATTCAAATATTTTATTTGAATTAGTTGGGACACGTGAAAGGGAAATTAATTAGATAAGTAGGATTTATATAATTAATTGGAAAGTGAGATAAATGGGATTAGGAGTGGGATTAGGAAAAAATATCATATGATGTCTCTAATAATGTGTCGACTAGGTGATGGTCAAGACATGGACAAATTTAAGTGTCTACATTTTGCCCCTCTTTGAGATGATGTTGCAAATTTTGTGACTAAGAGAAGCAACATCATTTCAAAGAAGCTAAGGTATGGATAGAGGGAAAAGGATGATGATGGGATGATGGTGCCCCCTAGAGACGATAGGTGGGTTGGACAAACATGGGTAGGCTCTCAAAAAATGAAAGGGATTGGTCAATGAAGAAAGATAATGAAATGGATAGAAGAAATGAATGATGTGTTATGCTGCAATGAAGATGAGTGTAACGCCCGCCTTAAACACCTTAAAGAAATACACATTTATGCTATATGAAATAGAATTTTTTTAAAAAATGTTTAAGATAACAAGTAATGTTAACATAACTAGTTACGACATATTCTCTAAGGATTCAAGGCTATATTACTTTACAAACCAACTAACATAATTTAACATACATCAGTAACTGATCTGAATACAATGCACAATTAAATAACTTATTCCTTATTCGTTGCATATCGTCAAATAATACAATCTACATGATTAAATACATAACTGAAATGCTTTCCTTACTCATAAGTACATCATTACATTGCCATTTTCAGACTACATCAGAATCACATACATTATGAATGATCTGTTACACAAATCTGGTACAAGATTATACACATACATCTTCATCAACTGGTACAAGTACAATTGTCTGAAAACTAGGATAAATCTTTTCTACACATGAACTTGACAAAGAATAACCAATGGATAAGGAAGCTCTTCCACCCGACCATGTGGAACCCTAAGGTCCACCCCCTGAGCTAGGAGTTAACATGAGGTCCCAAAAAATGACAGTCAGGTAGACAAAGACTTACATGAACAAAGGATGACCAAACGCTAATACAACACATGGCAATAACATAAACAACACAACACAACTCCTAGAGGCAACACTTAACATATGTGGAGAGACCAAACAAGGAATGTTAGGTTGTAGTAGGGAGAGTGTCATCACACGGTCCTAGCATGGGTTATCCTGACAGCCTCTCTCTAGGCACTGGCCCCCATCTATGGTTATCCTGACAGCCTCTCACTAGGCGCCGGCCCCATAGTGTGACACATGCGGAATCGACCTTCCTTTCATGAGGACAAGGAAGTCAATCATGCTGACCAGGCCTTCTCTACCCATCCTTAGTCTAAACAAGCACTACAGGTCATGGGAGAGGAATCCATTAATCTTGTTTAATGTGAAATCTACCCTTAACCCCCTAGTTCATTTTAGGTTATCACTTGATTAATCTACTTTCAACAGGTTATCCTGACTGCCACTTTGGGCGCCGGCCCCACGTTGAAAGCCACTCTCCTTCCTAACACCTAGTAAACCTTAACCATCATACAAGGCATTATAACATTACACATACATGTTCACTGCAAGGCATAAACCCTCTTGCGTTACAAACAGAATCATAACACCAATTGTTATCCATTGCCTATAGCATTACAACACTTTACTCTTTTACAGATTCCAGGTCTCTCCATACGACAATTACAACAGAACGGATACAAGATAGTCACAACTAGATAAATATCTTATCTCAGGAATATTATATCCACAAAAAGCATTAACAACTTTTGACAATTCTACCTTCATAATAAATTGTACTTCATACTCAATTAGAATCACATGTTTAAAACACCACAACACTAGTACACCTATCCACATGTTGGTTGTACTCAAAACACGATGAACTATGCCTCTGGAATTTTGACCATTGACAATTTACCATATTATGACAACGAGAGTTCTTAATTCATACAATTTAGTTCAAGTTCTAGGGTTACACTAAACTTCCTTCTTGTAAATAACTCTGTCATAAAATCAATAGCAAAATACAATAACTCTTTTAACTGAACCAATTGATTTTATATTTAACGCAACAATTATATTAATACACTACAATCAAGGTCATCCAATTTCTTTATTTTATTCCTCACTAGCTTTAGATAAATCGAGTGGTTTAACCAACCAAATTTCAACCATTTAATCTAATGTACTACTAAACTTAATTATAATATTTTATTCACTTTTGCCTAAAAACGGTATCAGATATATATGCCAATGTATCTTATCACATTATTAAATCACTCCAACGATGGTATTGTATTAAAAAAAATAACATTACTATTACGTTAGGGCATTTGACTATCACCTTTTCCGGTTGAAATAATAGTAATAAAAATAACCATATTATTAATAACATTAACAATAAGAATAGCATTAATAATAAAAATAACATTAATAACATTAACAATAAAAATAACATTAATTATTTATCCCTTAATCAACTCTAAAATTAACGTCATTATTACTTTTATAGCGGATGACCTGTAAAAATTATAATTGGTTGTTTAACCATTGAAGTGGAGGATATGTAATCAGCCTAACGATTTCTGGCAGCGTCCAATAAGCTTGCAAATTTAATGAACTGACGGTATCCACATAAACAGTCATCTCTTTCTCTAACGAAAGGTAATGATCACAGGAAAGCTATGATACTCAAGAAAAGACAAACTGGAGATGTCGAAAGGGCTCTTCATGGTTTCTATCAGCGTTCTACTTATACTCAGCTCCAAAACGATTCTTCTTACCATTGTGCAGATTTCCAATTATGAAAAGTGTGATTACAGTGTTACATGTTCATGGAAGTTTATTTCTAACAGAAATTTAATGGATTGCAACTCTTAAGATACATCTAATGGCGACTATATATGTGCGCCCCAAAACTATTTAGCAAATGCAAATTGCAGGAGTAATGACAATGTATTTGGTAGGTGTATTACCAGATCCACCATCTTTGCCAGCGTACAATCCAGCCTGCATGAGAATGGGAACTTTGGAGTTGGAAACTAATTTCAATCCACATAACAACCCTATTGCAATACACCTATAGATGATTTAAAGATGTGCATGGTCGACCTTCTTGCCCGAGCTGGGTGATCATGAGGACACCCTAAACTTTATCACTGCACATTAAAATCTGCAGTGGTTGAATAAGTGTGTATCATGGTGCCTTTTATATGGAACCAAAACTACTGCATGACTTATGTTCTTCTCCCAAACATACCTGCATAGGTGTCCAAGACGTGAGGGCTAAATGGTCTGGGACAACAGAATGATAGAGTAAATAAAAAGATCCCTGGGTGAAGTTGGATCTAAAACCATAAAATGGCATGCGTTCCACGTAGGAGGCAGATCACATCTATAGGTAAGGGAGATCTTTGCACAGCCATTGGAGAAATTGGCTTGGATGCTGAAGCCGCCTGGGAGGCAATGATTGTAGGATATGCAAAAAAGGAACCTATTGAAGGTGCTTTAGAACTGATCAAGTAGATAATGCTGGCAGTTAGACCACGCCAAAAATAATAGGAGCCTTGGTACGAATATACTCACCCATCATAGCTGATGATGCATAATTAGGCAAGGTAATCGTGTAACTGTATGCAGACGCCTCAAGGGTATAGGAAATAGGGATCAGAGAAATGCACGAATGATTTTAATAATCTGATACAGATCATGTATAAATTCAGAGGCTGTTTTCTTTCTCTTTACCAATTTGGATCCCTAAACAATAAAATAAGACTCATATTTTCTTCTCAATCATTTATGCAGAGATGGGTCGGTAATTAATTGTATCTCTAATAGAAAATTGTTTGAAATGAAATGGTTGCAGGATAGGTATAGGATGAATTATAAAAGAGGCTCTAGAACTATCAAGCAAATGCAAATTGAAGGAGTAAAGAGAGACAGATTTCCATCATTCCATCTAAATAAAAATGCAAATAGAATATGGAAGACAATAGAACCTGTATCTGAAGCCTAGATTCAATGTAGAATTCAATTCTTCAGTTGCAAGAAACTCAATCATTCTTCTTTCTGCCAAAATCCCCCCTCTTTGCCTCTACAAACTTCCCTTTTATAAAACAGTCCCTTCCATCTTCCAAGGAACTCGGCACGCGATCCCGTGCATCTCCCTCCTCAAGATATATTTTTTTATTTAATTTAATGATCCCAAGAGGTTAATTTTTTTTAATATTAATACATAATTCTGACAAAATTTAATTTCTTTATGACCGTCCAACCATATTGTTATTAATAAAATTGTAATATTACATCAATCTATAATTTTACAACTATATTTTAATTTATTTTATTAATTAAGTTGTAAATCACAAATTACAACATGACTTACAACTATTTTATTTATTTAAATATTCATTATAAATAGTATTATATTAAACAATACAAGATTTCTCACAATTTTTATTTAACAACTATACTTCTAATAAAATAATAATTTATTTACAACAATTATTAACAACTATCAGCATTATGCTCAATTATCATCTTTTATAAATATATTTAATTATCAACATTATAATTTCCGTAAAATGATTCTATTTAATGCACAACGATACCTTACACATTTAGACACCTTCTGACCTAGTTAGACTCCAAGGTGCAATATTACTTGTCTACAAGTCATGATCGAATGACAAACAATAACCACAAGGGTAAACTGACAACCAGACAACACTGACTAGGGACCTCACGTTAACTCCAAACAACTAATCCATTGGTGAAGGCATGCTCAGACCTGGTAAATCAGGTGGAGTTGGTGCCTAGTACCTGCATCCTGTAAGAATGCACGGTTACGCATAACAATATATATATATCCACATGTAGTCCTATAGTGAATGGAAATCGCAGTGGGGTAGGGTACTCGAGAACGAGTAATATGACACTATTCCATTCATATTAATGAATAAACAATTAACTATGTTAAACAAGGTGTCTGATTACTAGTCAATAAGATAAACATTCAATCCTCTTACAATCCAATATCGCAATTGACATCAAAACATCTGTAACATCTAGTTTATTTATCAAATTCTAAAGTATAAAATAACATAATCCAACATCAACATCTGTTATCATAACAATTAGGTCCATAGTGAATTAACAAAATAACAAGGAATCCATCATTAAATGATCTAAGATACTATCATAATGTCTAATACTACTAAGCAAACATCAATCTGATAGACGACCAGTTGAGGGGCACTACATCCTCCCCCCCTAGGATCAGGCTTACTCCTAGAAGCCTGCAAACAAATATGGATATAGCTCTCGCATTCGGGATATATCTTCCCAGGTAGCTGAAGTCTCATCACTAGGATCCCATTGGACCCTTACCTACTCTATGACTCTGCCCCTGAGAACAAGTCCCCTGTGCTCCAAAATGCCTACGGGCTCCAAAGCTAGCTGCCCGTCCTCTACTTGTAAGGCATTCCAATCAAGAACATGAGAAATATCTGGATGATAGGGTCTAAGAACAGAAACATGAAATACATCATGGATGCACGACAAGCTAGGAAGCAAAGCAAGATGGTATTCAACAGGACCGATTCTCTCCAAAACCTTGAATAGCCCTACAAAGCGTGGTACAAGCTTAGAGCCTTTTCCGTAACGGATCAGACTCTTTCGCGGATGCACCCGCAAGAACACCCGATCACCAACTAAAAATTGACGGTCAAGTCTACGAGCATCTGCATATTTCTTCTGTCTATCCTATGCTGCCACCAGATGCTCTCTAATGCGATCAACCTGCTACTCCATCTCTTGGAGCATCTGTGGACCTAGGAGAACTCTATCCTCAAGATGATCCCAACTCAATGGGGTACGACAAGGACGACCATATAGGGCCTTAAAAGGAGACATGCCAATAGAACTATGGTACCCATTATTGTACGCAAACTCCACCAAATACAAATAATCTTCCCAACGGTTTTGTTTATCCATAACATACATTCTGAGCATATCCTCAAGGACCTGATTGACCCTCTCAGTTTGCCCATCAGTCTCTGGATGATAAGTTGAACTGAAGTTCAACTGAGTCCCCAATGCATGCTAAAGGAATGTCCAAAGAGCTGAAGTGAAAACTGGATCACGATCAGAGATAATCTTGCGAGGAATCCCATGCAATCTGACTATGTCCTCCATGAAAATTTTGGCCACAGAAGAAGCATTATATGAAGATCAGATAGGAGAAAAGTGTGCTACTTTTGTAAGCCTGTCTACAGTGACCATTATTACATCATGACGATGAGAGGACATGGGTAAACCAACTATAAAATCTATTGAAATGATGTCCCATTTCCATTCTGGAATAAGATGTGGCTGGAGAAGACCTGCAGGATGCTGATGTTCCGCCTTAACTCTCTAACATTCTAAGCATCTCAAAACAAAATCAGCAATATCCCTCTTCATTCCAGCCCAAAAATATATCTGGCGAAGGTTTGCATACATCTTCTCGACACCTGGATGAGCAGAATAAGGTGCCTGATGTGCCTCAGTCATGATTAGGGTGCGGAGACCCTCTGTAGAAGGCACATAAATGTGACCTAAATGTCGCAAGAGACCATCTGACTTGATAGAATATCTGGCATATCTACCCTCCAAGGTTCTACCAGACTCAACTTCTACTTTCACTTCTTGATACCATCTATCTGCAGGGAGTACTACAAGAATCTGTCCTCTCAAATCCACTCCAAGAGTGATTGATGAAAGTTCATGTCTTCGCCGACTAAGAGCATTTGCCACCACATTCTCCTTACCTTGGATATATTTTACCTCGAAATCATACTCACATAGAAACTCCATCCATTGCCTCTGTGTCGCATTCAGGTTTGGCTGTGTAAAAATGTACTGTAAACTTTGGTGATCACTGTGTAGCTCAAACTGATGCCCCAATAAAAAATGTCTCCATCTTACAAATGCATGCACAACTGCAGCTAACTCTAGGTCATGTGTAGGATAGTTCAACTCGTGATGTTTGAGTTTACGGGACTCATAGGCTATCACATGACCCTCCTACATTAAAACTGCTCCTAAACCTTCCACGGATGCATTAGTACATACCACAAAATCTCCGGTAGGATCAGGCACTGCTAGAATAGGTGCACTAGTTAACCGTTCCTTAAGAGTCTGAAAGGCTGCTTGACACTGTTCTGACCAAATGAACTTCTTTCCTTTTCTTTGAAGAGAAGTTATGGGGTGAGCTATCTTTGAGAATCCTTACACAAATCATCGATAATAGCCTGCTAAACCCATGAAACTACAAACCTTTGAAACATTGGTAGGAGTAGGCCAATCCATGATAGCTTGAATCTTTGAAGGATCCACCACAATACCCTTATCAGAAATAACATGTCCCAAATATTTCACTTTAGTTTGAAAGAAATCACATTTAGCCAGATTTGCATATAACTAATTTTCTCTTAAACACTACAGAACCTGTCGCAAATGATCTTCATGCTCCTCCATAGACCTTGAATAAATCAATATATTATCTAAGAAAACAAGAACAAATCTATCAAGATAGGTACGAAATACACCATTCATCAGACTCATAAACACTGATGGTGCATTTGTCAACCCAAAAGGTACAACAGTGAACTCATAATGCCCATAACGGGTGTGAAATGCTGTCTTGTGGATGTCAGCCTCAAAGATACATAACTGATGATATCCTGACTTTAGGTCTATCTTTGAAAACACCTTAGCTCCCTTGATCTGATCAAAGAGGTCATCAATTCGTGGCAAAGGGTATCTATTCTTCACAGTCACCTTATTAAGCTGTCGATAGTCTATGCACAACCGTAGAGATCCGTCCTTTTTCTTCACAAAAATAACTGGTGCTCCCCATGGAGAGACACTGGGACGAATGAATCCCTTCACTAATAACTCCTCTAGCTACAAACAAAGCTCCTTAAGCTCTTGGGTAGTCATCCGATATGGAGCTCGTGAAATAGGTTCTGCTCCGAGAACAAGGTCTATCTTAAAATCAATATCACGCTTCGGTGGCATACCCGGGATCTTGCTAGGAAAGACATCTTCATACTCCTTGAGAATAGGATGATCGTCAAGGGATGTCTCCCTATTTTCCCCAAAATCTAAGTCATTAACTGTTATAGCAAACAACTTGCATCCTTGTCGCAAACATCTCTTCAATTACATAGCAGAAATCATATGCAAAGAGATGGGTCTCTGAATCCCAACCACTACTACTTCATTGCCCGATTCATCAACACACCTCACTAACTTGTGGCGATAGTCTCTCACAGCTCGATGAGCATCCAACCAATCCATTCCCAACACTATGTCATAGGATCCTAGTGGTATAATGCGAAGATCTGCCGTGGTAGATAAAGGACCTATCCTCAACTCACAACCATACACAAGAGAGTCTACTGATACCCTAGATCCAGAAGCCAATTCTACCTGCCACTTAACATCTTGCTTTGCTGCCACTAATTTGCAACGCTCCACTATAGAAGGGGAAATGAAAGAATCTGAAGCACCAGAGTCAAAAAGAATAGAAATAGTAATACCTCGTAAGACACTAGTAGTCTCCACAATGGTACCTTGGTGCTTTGCTTGGTGATTATCTACTGCCACAAACACCCTATGTGACCTGCCTACATCTCCAACAGTTGGCTCTGAAGCTGCGGGCCTCTGTCCAAATCTTGAAGTATTCTTACGTGGACATTGTCTGGCAATGTGGCCCTACTGGCTGCAAGAGAAACATCCTGTTCCCCTACCAAAACCTCCACCACCTACAGGAGCATTTGACTGCTGAAAACTTCCTCTACTTGCTATAGACTATGTGCTCTGCACCAGTTGACTGGCACAATCACGTTTAACTCTCTGCCAACTTCAATCTTTTCTGGAATGAAATCTACTACTTTGCTGATATTGAGAGTTTCTCGATTTCATCTGGGAATACTGTTGTTGTTGCTGTCCACTCTTAGAAGGTACATGATGACTCCTTGAGTTACCTGCTGTATGGGACTGACCACCTCAGAAACCAAAACCTGCTCGAGATGTATTACCAATCTGTACACTTGTATGACCCCCTAGGGCCATGGTCAAGTTCTCCTCCACCAGTCGAGCCTTCACAACTGCTACCTCCATGGTCTTTGGCTCGAAAACATGAACTCCTCCACTGATGTGTGCATTCAGACCTCTAATAAAATGCTGAACTAACATGGCCTCATCATTTCCAATGCCTGCATACTGTTTGAGTTCATAAAACCTGCGCTCATACTGTTCCATTGTCATGGCCATCTGTCTCAACCCATGGAACTCGTCTGCTTGACGTTGCCTCCAGTGGTCAGATAGAAATCGAGCTCTGAACCTTTCCAAAAATAATTCCCATGATACTGTCGCAATATCTAAATGCAACTTTTGTTCCTCTAGTCGCCACCATGTAGAGGCGAACCCTCTGAGATGCATGATGGCACATCTTGCCTTAGTGTTGCTACCATATGGATGCATAGCAAAGCACCTCTCCAAATCAATTAACCATGTCTCTGCTTCCATACCACTACCAGAACCATCGAAAGTAGGAGGATAGGCTCTCATCAGGTCTCTCATGTGGCCTGCAAGAATAGCTTCTTGTTCAGCGGTGATTTCTCTCCTTCTGGGAGATTGTTCCCTTTCTCTCTCTTCTGGTTGTTCCATCTCCTGCCTAGGACCAAGATGAGCAAGAACCTCCTTAAGGAGCTAGCGTAGTTGAGCACCCTCGGGCTGACCCTGATTCTCTTGATTCTCACTTCCACCTTCTTGTGTACTCTCATGAGGGGAACTAGGAGGAGGGCTGTTATCAACACCTCTCCCACGACCCCTACCTCGTCCACATCCTCGGCCTCATACCCTAGGCATCTTCCTAGACAACACACCCAAAAACAACTTCAGGTTGCTAGGCGAGGACTACGAATGAATATGTTCTTCAGAGTTTAAGCAACTAGTATAGCTTAATGGGCTAATTATAAAACCAAAGTACCCAGTGTTAGAAACTTGGCTCTGATACCAGATGTAACGCCCGCCTTGAACACCTTAAAGAAATACACATTTATGCTATATGAAATAGAATTTTTTTTTTTAAATGTTTAAGATAACAAGTAATGTTAACATAACTAGTTACGACATATTCTCTAAGGATTCAAGGCTGTATTACTTTACAAACCAACTAACATAATTTAACATACATCAGTAACTAATCTGAATCCAATGTACAATTAAATAACTTATTCATATTCATTGCATATCATCAAATAATACAATCTACATGATTAAATACATAACTGAAATGCTTTCCTTACTCATAAGTACATCATTACATTGCCATTTTCAGACTACATCAGAATCACATACATTATGAATGATCTGTTACACAAATCTGGTACAAGATTATACAAATACATCTTCATCAACTGGTACAAGTACAATTGTCTAAAAACTGGGATAAATCTTTTCTGCACATGAACTTGACAAAGAATAACCAATGGGTAAGGAAGCTCTTCCACCCGACCATGTGGAACCCTAAGGTCCACCCCTCGAGCTAGGAGTTAACATGAGGTCCCAAACAATGATAGTAAGGTAGACAAAGACTAACATGAACAAAGGATGACCAAACGCTAATACAACACATGGCAATAACATAAACAACACAACACAACTCCTAGAGGCAACACTTAACATATGTGGAGAGACCAAACAAGGAATGCTAGGTTGTAGTAGGGAGAGTGTCATCACACGGTCCTAGCATGGGTTATCCTGACAGCCTCTCTCTAGGCGCCAGCCCCCATCTATGGTTATCCTGACAGCCTCTCACTAGGCGCTGGCCCCATAGGGTGACACATGCGGAATCGACATTCCTTTCATGAGGACAAGGAAGTCAATCATGCCGACCAGGCCTTCTCTACCCATCCTTAGTCTAAACAAGCACTACAGGTCATGGGAGAGGAATCCATTAATCTTGTTTAATGTGAAATCTACCCTTAACCCCCTAGTTCATTTTAGGTTATCACTTGATTAATCTACTTTCAATGGGTTATCCTGACTGCCACTTTGGGCACCGGCCCCACGTTGAAAGCCACTCTCCTTCCTAACACCTATTAAACCTTAACCATCATACAAGGCATTATAACATTACACATACATGTTCACTGCAAGGCATTAACCCTCTTACGTTACAAATAGAATCATAACACTAATTGTTATCCATCACCTATAGCATTATAACACTTTACTCCTTTACAGATTCCAAGTCTCTCTATATGACAATTACAACAAAACGGATACAAGATAGTCACAACTAGATAAATATCTTATCCCGGGAATATTATATCCACAAAAAGCATTAACAACTTTCGACAATTCTACATTCGTAATAAATTATACTTCATACTCAATTAGAATCACATGTTTAAAACACCACAACACTAGTACACCTATCCACATGTTGGTTGTACTCAAAACACGATGAACTATGCCTCTGGAATTTTGACCATTGACAATTTACCATATTATGACAACGAGAGTTCTTAATTCATACAATTTAGTTCAAGTTCTAGGGTTACACTAAACTTCCTTCTTGTAAATAACTCTGTCATAAAATCAATAGCGAAATACAATAACTCTTTTAACTGAACCAATTGATTTTATATTTAATGCAACAATTATATTAATACACTACAATTGAGGTCATCCAATTTCTTTATTTTATTCCTCACTAGCTTTAGATAAATCGAGTAGTTTACCCAACCAAATTTCAACCATTTAATCTAATGTACTACTAAACTTAATTATAATATTTTATTCACTTTTGCCTAAAAACGGTATCAGATATATATTGCAATGTATCTTATCACATAATTAAATCACTCCAATGATGGTATTGTATTAAAAAAAATAACATTACTATTACATTAGGGCATTTGACTATCACCTTTTCCGGTTGAAATAATAGTAATAAAAATAACCATATTATTAATAACATTAACAATAAGAATAACATTAACAATAAAAATAACATTAATAACATTAACAATAAAAATAACATTAATTATTTATCCCTTAATCAACTCAAAAATTAATGTCATTATTACTTTTATAGCGAATGACCTGTAAAAATTATAATTGGCTGTTTAACCATTGAAGTGGAGGATATGTAATCAGCCTAACAATTTCTGGCAGCGTCTAATAAGCTTGCAAATTTAATGAACTGACGGCATCCACATAAACAGTCATCTCTTTCTCTAACGAAAGGTAACGATCATAGGAAAGCTATGATACTCAAGAAAAGACAAACTAGAGATGTCAAAAGGGCTCTTCACGGTTTCTATCAGCGTTCTACTTATACTCAGCGCCAAAACAATTCTTCTTACCGTTGTGCAGATTTCCAATTATGAAAAGTGTGATTACAGTGTTACATGTTCGTGGAAGTTTATTTCTGATAGAAATTTAATGGATTGCAACTCTTAAGATACATCTACCGGAAGGCATTAAGCTAGAGGCACAAATAGACAACAAGAAAATTATCCAAGCTCTAAATCAAGAAACATCATTCCTATCAGTTTCACAGGTTTAGGCAGGAGCATCTTGATTCTGTTTATGACTTTCCCAGTAACACCAAGCTCTGTGCTTAGGCTTAAACGACTAGCAGACTTCTTGTTTTGGCGTGCCTTGGGTCCTTGCTACAATTGGCTCTAGTGATCATTCTTCTTCAGCTACAGAATTTTAATTGATTTCAGGTTATAAGAAGTGTGGTGCAACAAGAAAAACTCCATCTAGATGTAATGCCCTAAATAAACAGACGTTACTGAAAATAAATTGCAGGTTAAAGTCTAAGTCTTTAGGTTGTGAAATGATCATTGGAAATGAGAAAGAGGACGCTGTAAATACACTAAGGGTGCGGTCTGCATTGATAAATCCTTCCAGATGTGTGCCCAGCCAAACAAATAGAAATGGAACGATTGCAGGAACAAACAAAAGTAAAGCACAACCTATGGAGATTAAGGAGTGACCATGTCAAAAGCAAGGCAGAAGTTGTAATACAAGGTGGGCTCCATCAAAAGAATAAAGCACTCGGCATTTATTAGCTATGGCGCAAGCCATAAGATGCTGATGCCACCTCTCGCAAGAAAAAAGTCCAACAAAAAGCAAGTGATCTATTTGAACATACTAGCGTAGAAACTCAAAGGAAACTAGCACTATAACTCCCAAACCCTGCCTTAGTATCTGGCGGCTATATATGTGCACCCCAAAACTATTTAGCAAAGGCAAATTGCAAGAGTAATGACAATGTATTCAGCAGGTGTATTACCAGATCCACCATCTTTGCCAGCGTACAATCCAGCCTGCATGAGAATGGGAACTTTGGAGCTGGAAACTAATTTCAATCCACATAACAACCCTATTGCAATACACCTACAGATGATTTAAAGATGTGCATGGTCGACCTTCTTGCCCGAGCTAGGCGATCATGAGGACACCCTAAACTTTATCACTTCACATTAAAATCTGCAGTGGTTGAATAAGTGTGTATCATGGTGCCTTTTATATGGAACCAAAACTACTACATGACTTATGTTCTTCTCCCAAACATACCTACATAGGCGTCTAAGACGTGAGGGCTAAATGGTCTAGGACAACAAAATGATAGAGTAAATAAAAAGTTCCCTGGTTGAAGTTGGATCTAAAACCATAAAATGGCATGCGTTTCATGTAGGAGGAAGATCACATCTATAGGTAAGGGAGATCTTTGCACAGCCGTTGGAGAAATTGGCTTGGATGCTGAAGCCACCTGGGAGGTAATGATTGCAGGATATGCACAAAAGGAACCTATTGAAGGTGCTTTAGAACTGATCAAGCAGATAACACTGGCAGTTAGACCACGCCAAAAATAATAGGAGCCTTGGTACGAATATACTCACCCATCATAGCTGATGAAGCATAATTAGGCAAGGTAATCATGTAACTGTATGCAAACGCCTCAAGGGTACAGGAAATAGGGATCAAAGAAATGCACGAATGATTTTAATAATCTGATACAGATTATGTATAAATTCAGAGGCCATTTTCTTTCTCTTTACCAATTTCGATCCCTAAACAATAAAATAAGACTCATATTTTCTTCTCAATCATTTATGCAGAGATGGGTCGGTAATTAATTATATCTCTAATAGAAAATTGTTTGAAATGAAATGGTTGCAGGATAGGTATAGGATGAATTATCAAAGAGGCTCTAGAACTATCAAGCAAATGCAAATTGGAGGAGTAAAGAGAGACAGATTGCCATCATTCCATCTAAATAAAAACACAAACAGAATATGGAAGACAATAGAACCTGTATCTGAAGCCTAGATTCAATTCAGAATTCAATTCTTCAGTTGTAGAAAACTCGATCCTTCTTCTTCCTACCAAAATCCCCCCTCTTTGCCTCTACAAACTTCCCTTTTATAAAATAGTCCCTTCCATCTTCCAAGGAACTCGGCACGTGATCCTGTGCATCTCCCTCCTCAAGATATATATTTTTTATTTAATTTAATGATCCCAAGAGGTTAATTTTTTTTTAAAATTAATACATAATTCCGACAAAATTTAATTTCTTTATGACCATCCAACCATATTGTTATTAATAAAATTGTAATATTACATCAATCTATAATTTTACAACTATATTTTAATTTATTTTATTAATTAAGTTGTAAATCACAAATTACAACATGACTTACAACTATTTTATTTATTTAAATATTCATTATAAATAGTATTATATTAAACAACACAAGATTTCTCACAATTTTTATTTAACAACTATACTTCTAATAAAATAATAATTTATTTACAACAATTATTAACAACTATCGGCATTATGCTCAATTATCATCTTTTATAAATATATTTAATTATCAACATTATAATTTCCGTAAAATGATTCTATTTAATGCACAACGATACCTTACACATTTAGACACCTTCTGACCTAGTTAGACTCCAAGGTGCAATATTACCTGTCTGCAAGTCATGATCGAATGACAAACAATAACCACAAGGGTAAACTGACAACCAGACAACACTGACTAGGGACCTCACATTAACTCCGAACAACTAATCCATTGGCGAAGGCACGCTCAGACCTGGTAAATCAGGTGGAGTCGGTGCCTAGTACCTGCATCCTGCAACAACACACAGTTACGCATAACAATATATATATATATATATATCCACATGCAGTCCTATAGTGAATGGAAATCGCAATGGGGTAGGGTACTCAAGAACGGGTAATACGACACTGTTCCATTCACGTTTATGAATAAACAATTAACTATGTTGAACAAGGTGTCTGATTACTAGTAAACAACATAAACATTCAATCCTCTTACAATCCAATATCGCAATTGACATCAAAACATCTGTAACATCTAGTTTATTTATCAAATTCTAAAGTATAAAATAACATAATCCAACATCAACATCTGTTATCATAACAATTAGGTCCATAATGAATTAACAGAATAACAAGGAATCCATCATCAAATGATCTAAGATACTGTCATAATGTCTAATACTACTAAGCAAACATCAATCTGATAGACGACCAGTTGAGGGGCACTACAATGAGCAACCATGAAATTTGATATAGCACTAGACGTTATGCACCAAGGTATAAGGACCAAGGCGATGATGTGTCTTGTGCACCCAACATAATACAACCTTATCTAGATGTATGAGGAAGAAAACTTAGAGCATTAAAGTCCTAATGCACAAAAGGTATCATATGACCTTAGATTGAAAGGTTAATGCAAAAAGCCATTCCAACATACACAAGATATGAATATTAGCTAGAAGGAGAAGGATTTGATTCAAATGTAAGATGAAAATAATCACAAACACAAGCAAGCAAGCAAGCATGCACAAATGATTCAAAAATAAACAAGGTATTGCCCCTGTCAAGCTGTAAACCAATGGTGATTGATTGATTGATTATTGATTGATGATGTCAGGTTTTAGGAAATTAAATATGTTGTATAAGATGCCTGGTCTGGTTTCAATGATGCAACATCCTATATAAGATATTTGATTGATTGAAACTAGTGTTGTTGGCCATGTGAATCAACACCAGGGTTTGATTAATGATTGATTGATTTGGTTTACATCAAGATTAAGATCAAGACCATTGATGTAATTGGATAATTTAACAAGATTGATTGACTTGATTGGTATGGATTGATGATTGACTTGCATTTGAGTTTATTTCTTGGAATGATTTAATAAGGATGATTAGATGAAGTGATTGAAGAATTGATTTGAATGATTGAAGAATTGGATTGATTTGAAGAATTGAATGAAGTTGTTTGATTTGATTAGTTTGAAATGAATTGATTTGAATTTGAAGAATTGGGTTGATTGGAATGATTTGAATGATGATGATTTGGATGAATTGATTGATTTATTTTGAATTAATGTGAAGAACTAATTTGAATGATTTGATGTGATTGGAAGAATTGAATTGAAGAATTGATTTGGTTGATTTGGAATGAATTGATTTGATTTGAATGAATGATTTGATTGATATGGATGGATTTATTTGAAGAATTGATGTGATTGATTTGAAGAATTGATGTGATTTGATGAATTGATGAAATGATGTGATTTTGAAATGAATTGATTGATTAAATTGATCTGAAGAGTTGAATTGATTTGAATTTGAAGAATTGGTTTGATTGGAATTATTTGAATGATGATTATTTGGATGAATTGATCGATTGATTTTGAATTGATGTGAATAATTGATTTGAATGATTTGATGTGATTGGAAGAATTGATTTGGTTGATTTGTAATGAATTGATTTGATTCGAATGAATGATTTGATTGATATGGATGAATTTATTTGAAGAATGGATGTGATTGATATGAAGAATTGATGTGATTTGATGAATTGATGAAATGATGTGATTTTAGAATGAACTGATTGATTGATTTGATTTGAATTTGATTTGATGAGTTGAATTGAGTGATTTGATTTGATGGATTTGATTGAATTTGATTAGAAGAAGTGAATTGATTGATTGGAAGAATGTGATTGAATTGGATTGGAAGAATTGATTTGAAGAATGATTGATTTGATTGGAAGGATTGAATTGAATTGATTGATGTGATTTGATGATGGGGTTGATTGGATTTGATTTTAGTGCTTGGAATTTTGTTGGATATTTGATTTTTTTTGTATTTTTGGCAATGTTTTGATTTTTCTATTTTTTTTGAATTGTTTTGATTTTTTTTGGTTTTAACATGTGATTGTTTTAGGTTTTTTAGAATGTTTTGATCTTTTTTTTGGAATATTTGGGATGGCATTGGATTACAATTTTGATAGCCTTTGTGCTAGATACCAATGACAAGGGAAAAACCAAGTCTAGGTGCAAGGGATAAAGGAGGGATTGGATGCATGGATAAAAGAATGGGCGATAAGGGATGGAATGGATGACTCATGATAGATGGGTGCATCATAAAGGAGCTAGGATATGATCTCCAAAGACTATGTTGCATTGGAATAACATGCCCCATTCTAGGTGCAATACTTAGGATTTGACATGACAAAGCTTATGACAAATAGGATGATGATAGGATTGGTTTGAAAGGGATGAGGTATATCAAGAGATATCCAAAACATTTGTCAACATTGTGCCCCCATATCTTTATCAAGATCAAAAGGAAGAAGGGAGGATGAATGGACTCAATATGATAGGAATATGTATGTGGGTGTAATGGCTAAGGATGGTGGGATAGGATAGAAATGATATGATGGAAATTGATAGGTTGGATGAGACAACGTGCCCCTAAGTTTAAGTGACATAGAAGATCAACTTACACATGACTCTTGTTTGCCAGGTTTTCATCATGGTACTTATCCAAGGCACCACCAAGGGTGGTTTTTACTATTCGACGAAGGGATTTCTCTTTACTATTTTGAATTTTTCTTTTCTTTGTTTTGACTTTTTGACTTTTTGTGATTTTTTGGATGGGAGAAGGTGGATATGGAAAGGAGGGATCCAAGTGTCTAGTTCCATGAAGGTGATAGTGTCCCATTAGAGATTGATGTTGCATGGGCCATGTCAAGTCATTATGCTCATAGATGTTGGTAAGGGATTGCATGAAAGTGTGATGGAATAGGTAGATAGTGAGTTATGAAAGGAACTATAGTGGATTATGTAAGATTTATGCAAGGATGGATGAAAGGTTTATGAAAAAACATGGACCATAGGAAGGTGATGAGTGAAATATGTAGGATAATAGTTGAATGATGGGGTGATGAAGGTATGTGGGAATGTTGTGGAATGGAATGGAACCATGACCAATAGTTGTACACACCATGATAAACATTAAAGATTTTGATGTGGAGGAGGTGTAGGAAGCAATGGTGATGTTTACTTAAGAGATGGTTGATGTAGTGACTTAGGTACCCACATAGACTTAGTATTTTTATGATTTTTGTTTTTCTTGTGGGATTTTTGGAATTTTTGGGTGGAATGGGATTTTTGGATGGAAGAGGATTTTTGAGATGTGGATGCTTCATTTGACTTGATTGATTTTTGCTTAGGGACCCAAACCATTTTACTTTTGGACTTTTCTTTTGGAGGTATGAGCTTGAATTGTCGTTTGGATGGATTTTGCTTTGACTTTTTGAATTGATGTCCTAAGGTATGAGGATCCTTAGGATTTTTGGCTTTATGTGTAGAGGCATCCAAATTTTTATTTTTGAATCCCATGGACATGGTGGGAGCTTCATGTTTAGATGATGTGTGCATTGATTTTTCATGATTAGAAATGTGAGGGAATGTGCAAATGGATGTATTTGGCACTGGGAGAAGTGGAGGTAAAGTGGATGGAGGAATATTAGGAGTTGTAAGTAGTGGAGGTAAAGTAGATGGAGGGATATTAGGAGTTGGAAGTAGTGGAGGCAAAGTGGATGGTAGAAGGTGTATGGTCACATGCTTTTGGGATTTCTAGGATAATGGAGGTGGAATGGCAACATATGTTTTGGGTATATGATAGGATTGGTGATGGAAAGTGGTGGATTTAGGAGGAATGGAGGAAGTGTTGGAATTAGGTTAGACAACTGAGAGGGGGGGTGAATTAGTTGTCACAAATCTTTAATACTTGTAGCAGTTAATTCTTATTTACCACTTAAAAAAGATTAATGATGTAAACATTAAAGCATGAATCAACAACACATGAGCAGAAATAAATGAACACATTTGACACCAATATTTTTGATGTGGAAACCTGGTTAAGGGAAAACCATGGTGGGGGTTAACCGACAAAATTTGTACTCTGTTAAAAGTACTTAGAAAAAGAGAAGGCACATGCCTTCAGGCGCACTACCTAGAGCTCAGTGCCTACAAGAATTTAAGTTTAACACAAAGATAATGAACTAGGAAATAACATCTTCTTCATGCCTGGTTTAGTCCCATTGAAGACTCAAAAAATTCTACTCTATCCCTCAAACACTTCTTAGCTATATCTTCATCCTTTATTGCTCTTATTCTTCTACTCCTCTTCTCTGCCCTGCCTCTATATCTTTCTTAGGATTTTATCATTTTCATACAAGGTCAACTTTTCACAACTCATCAACAATTATTTATACGCTTCATCAACCTTGAAATGAACAACAAGGTCATCTTGACTTAGCATAGATCACTATACTATCAGCCATACATAGATGAGACTTGAATCTTCTTCCAACAACACTCCACCCTCCAGAGAATTACTCTTAGATCATCTGCAACATGCTTGAATCATTTAATCGGCCAAGACTAGGAAGAACAACAACACCAAGAAAGAAATCTTCACCAATGAGCTTAATCTTCAATGCGGACCTCCAACATACTAGTCACACGATCTAGAGACCTCCATAAGCACATTAAATTCAACAAAAGCATCCACACTCCTCCAAATCATCAGAATCACTTGTATCTTCATCTAGAACCTCAAGAATACTGTCTGCCATGACTGTCACACTATAGAGATTGTTTGCGGACCTCCAAACCATGAACCACTTGAGTTGATGATACACACTGACTTCACAAACATGCCTTTAGATCTGCAAATCATAATGTTTCAATGCAGAGCAATCTAAACCAATTTACTGTCACTCTGTCTCTTCTGAACATAGCAAAACTTGGTTCTAGTCAGATGGCTATAGCTTCTTCAAATCTTTATGCAGTCCTCTCAAATCTTAATTGGAGCTACTTCAGATAATCCTCTACATAGCCATATGGTTTGTATACATTGATCTTCATTAATTTTCTCAATACCCTCAACATTCTAGTCTTGAAAACAAGCAACAAAATAGGATACAATTGACACCAATGGCAACAGGGATATGTTGACATCAATGACAACACCTATTAGGAACATATTTGTAACAATCTCCCCCTTTGTCATTGATGGCAACATATGATGTGAGAAACTAATTCAATCATCAAGACAAGAACTTCTCCCCCTTTTTCTTATCACTTCTGTAACTACTTTCTTCACTGCTCCCGCTTTCATCAGCAATTGTTTTTTCATGACTTCTCTCCCCCTTTGACATCAATGGAAAAGGGCACATATTTGCAATCTTTTCTTCCCCTTTTTGTTTCAGAATGATCTCCAAGATTTGCATACTGACTACTCCCCCTGGGTAGTATATCCTTAACATCAATCTGGATCACAAGATATGATTGTGAATTCCATCGAACTGATGCACCCTAGTGCATCTTAGTTCTGATCAGGAGGGGTAATAACTCCTAACTTCTCTCTGAGATACTCAAAAGTATCCTTGGGTAGAGGCTTAGTGAAAATATCTGCAATCTGATCCTTTGAAGAAACAAATTCTAATCTGACTTCATTCTCATTAACCTTCTCTCTCAAGAAGTGAAACTTGATTGATATATGCTTTGTCTTTGAATGCAACACTAGATTTTTTGAGATGCTTATTGCACTTGAATTATCACAGAAGATTGTAACAAGGTCCTCAAACACAATTCTGATATCTTTAAATATTTGTTTTATCCATAGAACTTGAGTACAATTGTTTGCTGCTACTATATACTCTGCCTCTGCAATAGACATAGATATTGCCTCTTACTTTTTTCTCATCCAAGAAACCAATCTCCTTCCCAAAAAGAATGCACCACCACTAGTACTTTTCTTGTCATCCACATCTCCTGCCCAATCAGCATTTGTGTATGCATGAAGAGTGAATTTATTATCTTTTGGATACCATAAGTCATAATCAAGTGTCCCTTTGAGATATCTAAGAATTCTTTTGATTGTTACAACATGAGATTCTCTAGGATTAGGTTGAAATCTAGCAACAAGTCCAACTGCATTCATGATATCAGGTTTGGTCTGAGTTAGATAGAGCAGTCCTCCAATCATTGATCTATACCTTTTCTGATTTGCCTTAGGGGAGTCATCATCTTTACTCAACTTACATCCGATTACCATGGGTGTACCCATTGGCTTTGAATCTTCCATTCCAAAATTTTTGAATAATTCTCTCACATACTTAGATTGAGATATGAAGATACCTTTATCTAACTAAATGATTTGCAAACCTAAGAAGAAATTCATTTCACCAAACATGGACATCTCAAATTCACTCTGTATCTGATTAGCAAATGTTTTGCACATACTCTTATTTCCACCAAAAATGATATCATCAACAAAAACCTCAACAATCAGAATGTGCTCATGATCAATCTTGAAGTAAAGATTACTATTAGTAGTGCCTCTTCTATATCCTAGATTTAGCAAATACTTATCTAATCTTGCATACCAGGCTCTTAGGGCTTGTTTGAGTCCATACAATGCTTTCCTTAGCCTGCAGACCATATCTCTCTGATCAGACAACTGAAATCCTTCTGGTTGCTCAATGTAGACTTCTTCTTCCAATTCTCCATTTAGAAATGATGACTTGAGAACCATCTGATAGTCCTTGAAATCTTTATAAGCAACAAATGCAAGAAATAATCTGACTGCTTCTATTCTTTCCACCAGAGCAAAAGTTTCTTCAAAATCAATTCCTTCCACTTGATAATACCCTTTGCATACCAACCTTGCTTTGTTTCTTACAACTTCACCATCTTCATTTAGTTTATTTCTGAAGACCCATTTAGTTCCAATCACTTTTTTATCCTCAGTTCTAAAAAACAAGATCCCAAGTGTGATTGTTTTTAATTTGCATTAATTCTTCTTCCATTACTTTTACCCAGTTTTCATCATTGCAGGCTTCACTTACTGATTTTGGTTTCAATTTTTGAAATTAAACAAATCTCTTCTTGATCTTCAACAATTCTTCTCCTAGTTCAAACATCTTTATTTCTATCTCCTATGATCTGATCTTCAAGATGATTCATTCTTACATACTTGGGAGTTTTGGGATTTGCTTGAACTTTTGTTTCTTGATCTTGTTCCTCAACTTCTGCACTATCCTCTTGAGTCACTGGATTTTTTGGATCAATCTGGATCTAAGTCTAGGTTTGAACTTGCCTTCCTTGACTTTGACTTTCATCTTGATCATCTGAGTCATATCCGCAAGACTTGGAATGTCCTTCTTTTCTCTCATCAACTCTGACATTAGCACTTTCAACAATCTTTTTCAATCTCTTGTTAAAGCACCAATATGCCTTGCTTTGAGTAGAGTAACCCAAAAATATTCCTTCATCACTTCTTGCATCAAACTTGCCTAGATCCTCATCTCTTTTAATATAGCATTTATTACCAAAAACTCTAAAATATCTCACATTAGGAGGATGACCAAACCATAGTTCATAAGGTGTCTTACCAGAACTGCCTTTGATCTGCACCTGGTTAAGAGTGTAGATAGCAGTACTCACAGCTTCTATCCAATAGACTTGTGGAATATTTTCTTCCATCATCATGGTCCTAGTAGCTTCTTGAATGGTCCAGTTCTTTCTTTCCACAACTCCATTCTGCTGAGGAGTCCTAGGAGTAGATAACTATCTTTTTATTCCATGTGTTTAACAGAATGTATCAAACTCACTAGAGATAAATTCTCCACCTCTGTCAGATCTCGGACACTTTATCTTCACACCAATCTCATTCTCCACCATGACTTTGAATACTTTGAATTTTATTTTAGGAAGGTTACCCACATCATCTAGGAGTAATCATCAATCAGCAACATAAAATATATGTCTTCTTGCACACTCCTAATTCTAGCAGGACCACAAAGATCAGTATGCACAAGTTCCAACAATCCACTTGAAGACTGTTCTTTACTCTTGAATGAAGTTCTATTCTATTTACCTAATTGACATTCTCTGCACATGCTATCAACAGGTTTCACAAGTCTTGGGAGATCTCTTATAGCCTGAGTGGAACTTATCTTGATAATGTTATCAAAATTCATGTGACACATTCTCCTATGCCAAAGCCAACTCTGATCAACCTGAGCAATCAAGCAACTTTTACCATAACTACTTAAATGAAAGATGTTACCTCTAATATGAGTACCAAAATCAATTTTAGTTCCAGAGCTCTCCAAGATTCTACATTTCCCATCCTTGAATTAGAAATTATAACCCTTGTCAACCAACTGTCTAACACTGAGAAGATTATGCTTCAGTCCTTCCACATACAGAACATCATTGGTGTTATTCTTACCATCAAAAGAGATGGATCCTCTACCGTAGATTCTACCTGCTGAGTTGTCTCCAAATTTCACAATTCCACCTTCATATTTTTCAAAGCTTACAAACTTACTTTTATCACTAGTCATGATGAGAACATCCACTATCAATCACCCATTCATCCTTTTCAACAACCTAAGCAGCCAAGGCACTTTTAACATTTGCACAGCTGGCAGATTTAGTAGGCACCGGATCTTCTTCTTTGATAGCAATGAACACCCAATCACTTTTTGTGGAACCTCCATGATCAGATTCATCATCTGTGACACCTTCTTCACTAGCTTCTTGGACATAGTAGCATTTCTTCTAAACTTTAGGTCTATTAGAGTTTGGCTTTGAACCTCTCTGCGGACACCTTGAGGCAAAATGACCAATCTTATTACAAGAAAAACATTTGAATGGAAACTTTCCTTTATACTTACCGGATCCTCTTGGCAATCTTTTGGAAAAAAGGGCTTCAATTTCATTGAACTTAGTTTCATCATCTTTAAGATCCTTCCTTGTGTTGTCAAATCTGTTTGATCCTCTTGAAGAGCTTTCACCTAGATCATATCTTTATTTTCCATATACACTGGCCTTAAATGTAGATTCAGACTTAGGAAGAAAATCACCAAGCTCACTCATTTCAAATGCTGAAATCTTACCAACTAACTGATCCCTTGTAACAGTTGTCACAGTCCTAATCTCTTCAATGGAAACAACTTTATGCTTGTATGCTACAGGTAAGGATCTGAACACTTTGGCAACAATATCTGATTCTTCCAATACTCCACCAGTATTCCTGATACCACTCATAAGTTCATTCACTTTCTACATGTAGGAAGTAATATTTTCATCTCCACTCATCATCGACCTTTCATATTTACCCTTCAGGCTTTGTAGCTTGGCACATTTGACATATTTGTCACCTTCATACATATTTTCTAACTTTTTTAAGATTTCATGGGTAGTTTTCAATTCTAGGACATTTGCCAATTCTGTATCAGTCAAGGCACTCACTAATGCTTCTTTAGCTCGTATATTGCATTCAGCTTCCCTGAGTTCATCTCAAATTGTAGGGCCATTCTTCAAAATCTTATACTCATTCTTAGTTACCAACCAAAAGGCATCACCCATACATTCCAGATGACACTATATGTGTACCTTCCAAAGGAAGTAATTTGATCCATCAAATCTCATACTTTCCTTCTTGTAAGTCGACATCTTGGATCTCCTCAAACGGTCAAGCTTCTTTTAGAGGAACTGGCTCTAATACCAATTGTTGGAATTAGGTCAGACAACTAAGAGGGGGGGTGAATCAGTTGTCACAAATCTTTAATACTTGTAGTAGTTAATTCTTCTTTACCACTTAAAATAGATTAATGATGTAAACATTAAAGCATGAATCAACAACACATGAGCAGAAAAAATCAACACACTTGACACCAAGATTTTTGAGGTGGAACCCGGTTAAGGGAAAACCACAGTGGGGGTTAACCCACAAAATTTGTACCCTGTTAAAAGTACTTAGAAAAAGAGAAGGTACATGCCTTCAGGTGCACTATCTAGAGCTCACTGCCTACACGAATTTAAGTTTAACACAGAGATAATGAACTAGGAAATAGCATCTTCTTCATGCCTAGTTCAGTCCCATTGAAGGCTCAAAAACTTTTTCGTTGTCCCTCGAACACTTCTTAGCTATATCTTCATCCTTTACTGCTCTTATTCTTCTGCTTCTCTTCCCTACCCTGCCTCTATACCTTTCTTAGGATTTTATCATTTTCGTACAAGGTCAACTTTTCACAACTCATCAACAATTATTTATACGCTTTATCAACCTTGAAATGAACAAGGTTGGCTTGACTTAATATGGATCACTATACCATCGGCCATGTTGGGAAGTAAGGTGTCTCAACCTTGGTAATTCCTTGCATTTTATTTATGTTTTTATTTATTAATTCATTACCTATGTTGTAAATAAATTGTAAATTCCATATTGTCATATTGTGGGATGTGGCATGGTGATGTGTCATCCTATATGGAAGATGACAACTTGTAATTTTGTCATCACATGAGGAGATAGGTGTCCCACTCTGTGGTAGGAGCATTTTTCCATGTGTCAGTATCTTGGATATTGTGTAAGGGAATATTAACCGAAACGGTTATGATGGATTCCTATGACATAATCTATGACATGTAAGAGTTAGAAATAGAAGCTTGTAAGACAGGTGAAGACATGTGTCATGAAGCATCTTTGAAAAAGGCATATTTGGGTGCCCCAAGGTGGACTATGACATGTTGTAAGAGAATATGTTATTTATAGCCTGTGTATGACATATTCTCTTACAACTGTAAGTTGTAACCACTATGACAGATTCTATGACAGTTGTAAGTGTTGTAAGAGCATCTGTCATAGCCCATTTTGGAAATAGACGACCTCTTTGGGATGGGAGCTATGGACAAGTGTTAGGTGCATTCTACAATGTTGACCAAGTGTCCTTAGGCATTGGTTTTGGGCCATGAGGCCAAGTTGGATGCCCATTCCAAGATAGGACCAATATTGTTTTGTATATTCTATATAAACAGGTGCTTGGAGGAGGAGATGTATTACAGGATTGAGAGGTACTGTTATGCTGCTAGATTGACTCTGGATATGAGTGTCAAAGACCATTGAAGCTTGCATTACAAGTGTATTGTAAACAACTTTCAATTTTGATAATACATTGTGTAGGTTTCTGAGTGTGGGGTTTTTCACCCGATAAGGGTTTTCCCCATGTTATATCTTTGTCACTCTTCTTCTATCTTCTTTCTGGTTCATGTGTATTGCTACAATATCTCTATTAGATGTTCTATGTTGCTATAGTTGTAAGGATTAATTTGAATTTGCATAGACCTCTCCTCATTAGATTAGTGTAGGAAGTGATATCCGCACACCTAGCTTCCTTTCAGTTGGTATTAGAGCCTGGCCAGTTTTGGTCTTAGCTGTTGGGTAAGGGTTTTTTGAGCTGATCTTAAGTTGAGTAGAGTCTATGTAGAGTATTCTAAATTCTATTGCAGCAAGGAGATGGAAAGCACATTCGGAAGAATAGAAGTGGAGAAATTCAATGGCACTAATTTTGACCTGTGGAAGCTCAAGATGGAAGACATGCTTGTTGATCGAGACCTTTGGGAAACTATTACTGGAACTAAACTAGATGCAATGCAACAAGCTAATTGAGATCTCAAGGATCGGAAGGCTAAGGGTCTCATAAGACTTAGTCTTGCTAATTCTATCCTGTTAAATGTCCATGAGGAGAAAATTGCAAACTTGCTTTGGAAGAAGTTGGGAGATGTGTATCAAGCCAAATCCCTAGTTAAAAAACTTTTTTTGAGAAAGAACTTGTATTCCTTCAAATGGAGGATGAAGGATCTGTTGCTGAACATATGAATGCTTTTAACATGCTAGTTGCATAGTTGACATCTATTGGTGTGAAGATGGAGGAGGAGGATCAGTGTATGACCTTGCTTTGTTCTTTGTCAGACTTGCGTGATCACCTTGTCATGTCTATTGGAAGCACCACATCCAAATTTAAAATGGATGAAGTGGTTTCTTCACTGTTGTCTGAAGAGATGCGGAGAAAGTCTTCTAAGGTAGCCAAAGAGGCTCTTGTAATTCATGGAAGACCCAAGGAGAAAGGGAAAAAGAAGGACAAGAAAGCTGAGAAGGGTAGATCCAAATCCCATGGGAGATCCAAATCTCCTGGAAAGTCCAAGGCTATCTATTGGAATTGTGGTAAATCTAGGCATTTCTGAAAGGAATGTAAGGAAGAAAAGAAAAAGAAGAAGACCCTAGATTCAGATTTCGACAAGTCACAAGATGATGGTACTGATTTCATTGCAGCCCTGGCAACCCATGGATCCGATGATGTGTGGCTGATTGACTCTGGTGAATCATTCCACATGACCTTGCATCGAGACTAGTTCACTAAGTATGAGGAGTTCGATGGTGGAAAGGTGTACTTGGGTGACAACTCTCATCTGAAGATTGTTAGTCATGGAAGAGTCTCTATCTGATTCCCTGATGGACAAGTGAAGGGGATCTCTGGGGTTATGCACATCCCAGGCTTAGCACATAATTGTCTTTCTATAAGTATGTTGAATGATGTAGGTGTGCAGGTTGTCTTTTCAAAAGAAGGATGCAAGATGACTAGAGGAGCTATGGTACTTGCTAAGGGTACTAGGCAAGGTACTCTGTTTCAGCTGGAGGCATACATTTCACAATGCAATAGTTCTTTTGACTCAAGGAAGAGGACAATAGTCACTTCATCATCACCATCTGAACGAGTAGTTAAGAAATTTGTTGTTTCTAGTTCTGATGTTTGTAAACATGCTTTGGAATTTAAGCTTCCTACTAAAAAGACAATGTTATGGCATAAGAGATTTAGCCACATTGGTGAGAAGGGTCTGCGTACCCTAAAAAATGAAAACCTCATTGAGGGGTTAGATGATTGTAATCTTAAGTTCAACTTTTGTGAACATTGCATATATGGCAAACAAAAGTTTGTTTAATTTTATTCAAGTTCTCATAAGTCTTCTGGGGTGTTGGACCTTGTTCATTTTGATGTATTTGGTCCTGTTACTATTCCTTCATTATTAAAATCTATATATTTTGTATCTTTCATAGATGACTACAGTAGAAGGACATGGATTTATTTTCTCAGAAGCAAATCTGAAGTCTATAGTTAGTTTAAGGAGTTTATAGCCTTTGCTGAAAATCAGACTGGTAAAAAGATTAAGTGTTTGAGAATTGACAATGGTGGTGAGTTTTGTTCTACATAATTTGATAAATATTGCAAGGAACTTGGGATTGAAAGACATAAGACAAATCCATACACCCCACAGCAAAATGGAGTTGTAGAAAGGATGAATAGGACACTGATGGAGAAGTCTAGGAGTATGCTTAGTGGAGCTGGCCTAGAACAAAAGTTTTAGGCTAAAGTTGTTACCAGTGCTTGCTATCTTGTAAATAGATCTCCTACAACAACTCTTGTTGGAAAGACACCCATGGAGGTGTGGTTTGGTAGAAAGCCTTCAATAAGGCATCTTTGTGTTTTTGGTTGTGAGGCATATGTACATGTGCCTAGGGAGAAGCGGTCAAAATTGGAGAACAAGGTTGTTAAGTGTATCTTTATTAGCTATGGTGTTGGTGTGAAAGGATACAAGCTTTGGGACCTTGTGGCTAAAAAAGTGTTGTATAGTAGAAGTGTCATCTTCAGAGAGCTTACACCTTCTTCCACTTTTTTATAGCCAGAAGAAAAAGAAAAGAAAGAGGATGTTGTTTAGTTTCCTACTACCCCAGAGAAGATTGAACAGAAAGACAATGTTGGACCTGATGATGAGGAGAGCTCTTGCATCTCTAAAAGCTCAGATGAAGAAGATGAACCTCAACCTTAGCTCTTGAGGAGGTCTACATAGATAAGAAATCAACTTGAAGGGTTTGGTTTCACATTGCTTGATTCTAGTTGTGCTTTTGCTTTGCTTACTAACAATGACAAACCTAGAACTGTATCAGAGGCTATGGACATGAAAGATGCAGGTTCCTAGAAGGAGGCCATGGAGGATGAGATGGTTTCTTTGGAAAAGAATCAAACTTGGGACTTGGTGCCTTTGCCTCCTGGACAAAAACCAATTAGATGTAAATGGGTGTTCAAGAAGAAATTTGGTGCAGATGGCAGTGTTGAGAAGTATAAGGTCAGGTTGGTTGTGAAGGGGTATTCACAAGTGGAGGGTATTGATTATGGTGAGATCTTCTCTCCCATTGGAAAGCTGACATCCATTCAATTCATGTTGTCTCTTGCAACAACTTATGACTTAGAGGTAGAACAGATGGATGTGAAGACAACTTTCCTTCATGGTGATTTGGAGGAAGAAATCTACATGTCACAACCAAAGCATTACATGATGAAAGGTAAAGAAAATTTGGTTTGCAAGCTTAAGAAGTCTTTGTATGGTTTGAATTAGCCCCCTAGGAGATGGTACTTGAATTTTGATGCCTTTGTGTTGTCAATTGGATTTGTGAGATCAAAATCAAATGACTGTGTATTATAAGTTTGATGGTGATCGTATTCTCATTGTTGCACTATATGTTGATGATATGTTGCTCATTGGGAAGGGTAAGAATATGATTTCTGATTTTAAATCTTAGTTGTCAGCATAGTTTGAAATGAAAGATTTAGGGGCAGCCAGGTACATTCTAGGAATGGAAATCACAAGAGACAGAACCAACAGAAAACTTTGGTTAAGCTAGAGTAAGTATGTGAAGACCATGTTGGATAGGTTTAGCATGGTAGATTGTAGACCATTATGTGCTCCTATTTCTTTGGGGACAAAGTTATCTATTGAGGTTCTCCAAAATCTTTTAGTGAGGTGGAGGACATGAGTAGAGTATCTTATGCTAGTGGTGTTGGCAGTTTAATGTATGCCATGGTTTGCACAAGATAAGACATTGCCCAAGCATTGGGAGTCCTTAGTCGATTTATGGCTAATCCTAGATGAGTTCATTGGGATGCAATTAAGTGAGTGTTCAGATATTTGAGGGGTACTTTTGAGTATTCCATTTTCTATCATGGCAATGCTACAGGACTTCGGCATTCTATTGATATTCGTGGATTTGTGGATTTAGATTGGGTAGGTGACATTGACAGTAGCAGATCTACTAGTGCTTATGTGTTCACACTATTTGGTGGTGCTATTAGTTGGATGAGTAAGCAATAACCTATGGTTGCCTTCTCCATGACAGCAGCTAAGTATATGGCAGCAACTCATACTTGTAAGGAATCCATTTGGCTTAAGAGATTGTGTTTCGATATTGGTGTTGATGTAGGTCCAATTACGATCAGTTGTGACAGTCAAAGTGCAATATGCCTTGTGAAGAATCCAAATTTCCATGCTAGAACAAAGCATATTGATGTTCAGTTTCACTTCATGCAAGACATGGTAGAGGATGGAAAGGTAAATTTGGAGAAGGTAGATACTTTGAATAATGTTGCAGATGCATTGACAAAACCAGTGGGCACAAAGAAGTTCAGATGGTGTTCGGAGTCTATGGGCCTCTCGGTCTATAGTAGTTAAATCTTGTTATTCTATTAGCTCTTACAAGGTGTTCAACAAGTGGGAGAATGTTGGGAAATCAAGATGTCTCAACCTTGGTAATTCCTTGCATTATTTATGTTTGTATTTATTAATTCATTGCCTATGTTGTAAATAAATTGTAAATTTCATATTGTCATATTGTGGGATGTGGCATAGTGATGTATCATCCTACATGGAAGATGACAACTTGTAATTTTGTCCTCACATGAGGAGATAGGCGTCCCACTTTGTGGTAGGGGCATTTTGCCATGTGTCGGCATCTTGGATGTTGTGTAAAGGAATATTGACTGAAACGGTTATGACAGATTCCTATGACATAATCTATGACATGTAAGAGTCAGAAATAGAAGCTTGTAAGACAGGTTAAGACATGTGTCATGAAGCATCTTTGAAAAAGGCATATTTGGGCAACCCAAGGTGGACTATGACATGTTGTAATAGAATATACTATTTATAGTATGTGTATGATAGATTCTCTTACAACTGTTGTTAAGGGAAAATTGGATCAACAATGAATAAACAATAATAATCATTATCAAGTTACCCAAAACTCAATGAAATGGTAAACTAAGAAGATTAATCAAATAAAGAAATGAACAACAAAGAAAACCTTCCTCAATTCGAAGCTTCCATTGATTGCCTATCACAATCATTCTTGCATGTATGAAATAGGGCCCTCAGAGAGTGCACTTCCTTGCTATGCTTCAAGAATGTCAATTGGGAATGGCAGTGATAGTTTATTGCAATGAAGAGGAGCTTCACAACAATGGTAGTAGTGCATAGTGCGTAGTAGCGAATGTGATCATAAGCAATGAAGGAATTGGTGCCAAAGGCGCGCTGTAATTCCTATAGACTAACAATATTTAAAGCTTGGATGATTGAAATAGAAGAATGAGGTTCAATTTATAGACTTGAGAGAGAAGAGATCAACGGTATAGAGAGAATGAGAAGATCAACGATTGAGAATGGTTAAGGAATGTGCAACAAATAAGAAGACACGTGTCTTTCTTTCTTTTACATGAGAGGATTTGCTAAGAATAGAAGAATGAGTTAAAGCATTTAAAAGAATATAATAATCAGTTAAGTGATTTAAAACAAGAAGAAGGGATTTGCATGAGAATAAGAAGATATTTTGCTTTATTAAATATTAGGAATATTTAATTGCATGTGCAAAAAGATTGAATTATATTTAGAGATAACTTAATTTAGAAGAAAAAGCAACTTAAATAAATAATTGATTTATTTAAATTTAGAGAAGATATTATTGGAAGAAAACAATTAAATAATTGGTATTATTTAATTTAGAAGATAAGAAAGAAAAATAAATAAATAAATTTATTTAATTGTTGTGCATGATTTTGGAAGAATAAATAAAATATTTGATTGTATTTTATTTTTGGAGATTGAGAGGATTTAAATAAATTTTATTGATTTATTCAAATTTGGAAGAATGAATTTGATTTAATTAAATAATTGGGAATTATTTAATTGTTTGGAAGAATTTAATTAAATAAAAGGGTTTTATTTAATTTTGACTTTAGAAGAGATAATTAAATATTTTGATATTTAATTAACTTAGAAGAATGTGAATTGTGTCATTTTTAGGCGTATACATTTTGCCCCTCTTTGATGCAATGTAGTTTATGGCGTTACTTGAAAGAATAGATAGTCTGATAATGATACATGCCCCAATTTGCCCTTGGTACAGGTTATGACGATAGGATGCCCCCTCGGGAGATTAGACAGGAAGAAGATAAAAGGCGTGAGATGGACAATCTCATGAAGAAGAAGGGAAAACTAGGTTAGGTTTGAAGAAAAATTGAATGATACACAATGCAAGATAAACTGATAACACACACAAGCAAGTATGCACAAATGATACAAGAACAAACAAAGTATTGCCCGTGTCAAGTGGTAAACCAACGATATACTGATAATGATATACAACAGTGTTGTCATGGTGGGGAACGATAGATCCCTAAAGCAACATGATAGGATAGTGTCTAGTTTCAAGAAATGAAGCATGTCATGTAAGACACGTGTATTGGTCTGATTTCGACAATGTTACATCCTATATAAGACAATTGACTGATTAACTGATTGAGTTGGTTTACAACCAGACAAAGGATCAAGACCACTTATTGTGATTGGATCTGTAGACACCTAAAAAGTCTCAACCACCAAATTGATTCCCGACACCCCTAAACTTACCAATTCCCTTTCCAACTAATTAATTGAATTTTTATTTAATTAATCACCCATTTCATTTTTTGAATCCACACCATTTTATCCCAAAATTGAATTAATTTTATTAATTCAATAGTCCAAACCTTAGCCAAATGATTTAATAAATATGCAAAATTTATTAAATCAAATCCCCATTTTCCCTAAATCCAATTAATTAGTTAAAACCATGTTAACTAATTAATCCAGCCTACTAATCAGCCTATCCCTACCCTAGACAATTAAATAGCTATTATTTAATTGCCTACTCTAGCCTATCCCATCCTAGCCTTAGGATTAATTAATTAAATCACTAATTAATTAATCTTATCCCCCCTCTAATCCCTCTACTAATTTATTCCAGCCATATTAATTAGGTTAATCACCCTAATTAAGAAAGTCAAATCCTCATTAGCACTTCCCTCCACACCTCCCAAATTTAAAATTCAAATAAATCACACATCACATTTACTCCTCTTACACATCCCTTACACATGTCATATCCACTCTTCCCCAAATGAATTTTTAATTCATTTTACCCTTCCCCATGTGAATTTTTAATTCACAAATAATCCATCTCACCCAACCTCATTTATTCACCCCTTTCCCAAAAATGAATAAAAGATTTACTTTTATTCCTAGCCCTCCATCTTCCAAGATCAAATCTAGGCCCTCCACCTCACTTTCATCCTCCACCATTGATCTCTCCAATCAATCTCCACCCTTGGATCAAAATCCTCTCCAAAAGTCTATAAATACAACCTCTCACAAGTCATTTTCATCATCCATTTTCATGCAAAGTTACCATGCCAAAATCACATTTGAGCTTATAGTGAGTTGCACATTTGAGAAGGCATTTCACATTTGAATCAATAGTCTAGGGACAATCTTGGTCTTGGGAGCCATCTCTTGGGTGCAAGGGCTCCTCTTTCTCTTGATGGGATTAGGTTTTGCTTGAGGTATAATCTTGTGTTTTTGTTTACATTTGATTTTGCTTTTTACCTTATTGCATTTCTCTAATCTACAGGATCATTCGACAAGATTGACTTGATTCGATTGGTATGGATTAAGGATAGACTTGCATGGGGATCATTGCTCGGATTGACTGGATTGAGAAGAATGGATCACAATGATAGATAGAATTTTGATTGATAGAAGAATGACTTAACATAAGAACTCACAAGCTTTGACTTTGTATTGTTACTCTGCATTGTTTGGATCTTTTATTGCATGGGGTATGGATGTATAGATATATAAATGGATGCATGACAGATGCTTTGATTTTGACATCTTGATGGTGTAAGTATTTTGAAGTGCTTATTTCATCATTGGGCGATTTTTTTTGAGTACTTTTTCTGAATGTTGTAAGTTAATACAAGCATCTAGGTATAATTGAACTGAGATGACTTGATCATTGCTTACATGGATTTTGATTTAGCAGGTTAATACAAGCATCGAGGTATGATTGAACTGAGATGACCTAAGTATTTCTTGCAAATCAACAAACAAGGATTGCCCCCGTTCATGTTAGACCTTTGATGTCCTCGATGATCTTTTGCTGATCATGTCGTTAGACAAGGCTTCACATTACTAAAGTTTAATCCACAAATGGAAAACAAAGAAAATAATCATGCCCCCATCATAGCATCTCTATCTTTTGGCATCCTTGAGTAGCTAGAAGGACATGATAGTAAAAATTAAGACTCTGTATTTTAACCATGTTTCTAATCCACAAACATTTTTTGCATTTAGATGTGTTTGTTTCTTGCCATAATTTGGGTAAAATCATTTAGAAGACCTTAGGTGTTTGCTTTTGCTTTGGATAGGTTAATGTTTCATGTCAAGATTTTTACTTGAAAAGAGCGGGTTTCACTTGCCCTTGCTTGCTTGGTGAGAGAAGATTTCCACAATCCTTATTGGTGAGATGGACCCTAAGGAACTGACCTAGTGCCTCGGGGGCTCATTGCTAAATGGCCTTGCCTACTTGACGACGCAGAGGCAATGTAGTTCAGGGTAAACCCTAACAGACCATGGATGGACTAGAAGAAAGATGACAAGAAATGGGACGGATGGGACTGTGGGAGCCTCGGGGGTGCATTTAAGAAATGGCCTTGCTTACGTGATGACGTAGAGGCAACGTAGTTCATGGACACTAATGAGAGACACTATGCCAGGTTGACACGATAGATAATGCTATGGGATAAAACCTTGGTTGACAAGGCAATAAAGAGATAGAGTATCAAGCCATGATAGGTTATCATTAGGATTTTATTATGGGATAGATATGGATCAAATGGGACATGAGGAAGAATGGACACAAGGTGATTGGTTTCCCAAAGATGGAGGAAGTGGTTTATCACAAGTAATGCCAGTTTACCAGGTTTTCACCACTTGCTTTTATTTGCACGAAAAGGCTAGAAAGTATACATGATGCTTGTTTGCCAAGTTTTCATCATGATACCCATCCAAGGCACCTATTTGCCAGGTTTTCACCAAAGGATGATTTTTTTGTATTTTTCTGATTTTTTATTTTTTTGTATTTTATGCGCCCCTTACATTGGGGTTCTCCTAGGTATAGAACTGGCAAAGATGCATGTTGTTGATTGGGTCATCAAATAGCTCACCCTCTGATGTTGCTAATTGATATGCCCTTGATCCATAAGCAGCTACGATCACATAAGGCCCAAGCCAGTTGGGTTAGAACTTGCCTTTCTTTTCTCTATCTTGTTGATTGCAGGGATTTTCTTTAAGCACTAGATCTCCAACTTTAAAGATTCTTGGGTGAACTCTGTGGTTATAACTTTGTGACATCATCTGTTGATATGCTTTGAGATGGTCAAAGGCTTTCTGTCTCCTTTCCTCTAGTAATTCTTTTTCTTGCAACCTGGAGACTCTGTACTCCTCATCTGATATGAGACCTTTTAACGACACCCTAAGAGATAGTAATTTGACCTCTATGGGGAGGATAGCTTCTGAGCCATAGATAAGGGCATAAGGTGTAGCACCTATGAGAGTACGTATACTAGTTCTGTAGGCCCACAGAGTGGGATTGAGTTTGATGTGCCAATCATGGCCAGCCTCATTGACTATCTTCTTAAGGAGTTTCAAGATGGTCTTGTTGGATGCTTCAGCTTGACTGTTGCCTTGGGGGTAGTAGGGTGTGGAGAAACGGTGTTAGATTTTGAACTAGTCACAAAGTTCTTGGACATCCTAGTTTTTGAAGGGTCTTCCATTATCCATGATAATGGATGAAGGAATTCCATATCTATAGATGAGGTAATTCAGGATGAATCAGGAGATTTGCTTACCTGTGATGGTGGCGAAGGGAACAGCTTCAATCCACTTGGTAAAGTACTCAGTAGCGGTTATGATGAATTTGTGGCCGCTGGATGAGGGTGGATGGATCTTTCCCACAAGGTCAAGTTCCCATTGGTAAAAGGGCCAATGTGAAAGGTCTCAACTCTTGAGCTAGTGCATGTATCAGGTTCCCATGTATTTGGCACTGCTTGCACTTCTTCACAAACTAGTATGAATCTATTTCCATGTTTAGCCAGTAATAACCCAAATGCATGAGTTTTTTAGATAGAGAAGGTTTGCTAGAGTGTATTTCGTAGATCCCTTCGTGTACATCTTGTAAGGCGGTTAGGGATTCTTCTCATTCTAAACAACAGAGTAAAGTACCATCTAGACCACGTCAGTATAGGGTATCAGCAATAATGGTATAGTGAGATGTTTGGCATATAAAATTTTATCGTTGGTTTGAAGATAAGTCAGGTGGGAGGGTGTTTTCCTTGAGGTAAGTGTAGATCATACCATACCAAGGTGAATTAGATCCAACTAAAAGGCATATGGAATGGTTTTCAGGAAGATCATAAGTTGGTTGTTGAATTGTTTCTACTAAGAACTCGTACCATGACTCATTCTTTGGTATCTCAAGAAGAGAGGCAATGGTCACCATGGCATCTGCTACTTTGCTCTCAATCTGAGGTATCTGCTCAAAAGAGATGATCACAAAGTATTCCTTAAAGTCTTCGACCATCCACTTGTATGGGACAAGCTTCTCATCTTTGGTTTGGTAATCATCATTGACCTGATTTATCACTAGTTGAGAATCACCATAGATATGTAGCTCTTTGATTTTCCACTCTTTTGCCATCTTAAGCCCAATGACTAAGGCTTCATATTTTGGTATGTTGTTTGTGCATGGGAATAACAAATGGTAAGACTTCGGTATGGTGTCACCATGAGGAGTTACAAACAAGATTCCTACCCCCGATCCATGGTTTGTGTAGGACCCATCAAAGTAGAGCCTCCAGGAATGTGTTGAGATGTTGAATAGGGATTCATCTGGAAATTCAAATTGCATTGGTATGGTGTCCTGTAATGGTGCATCTACCAACTGATCAGCAATGACTTGCCCTTTGATAGCTTTTCTATCTACATACTCAATTCACTTAAGAGCATTACCCATTTGACTAGGTGACCTGTGAAAGCTGCTTTGCTTAGTAGGTACTTCAGTGGATCTATTTTTGCAATAAGTTTGACTAGATGTGCAAGCATATAATGTTGGAGTTTTTGGGAAGTAAAAACTACCGCAAGACATGATCTTTCTATCTAAGAGTATTGCAACTCATAGCCCACCAATGTTCGACTCATATAGTAGATGGCTCTTTCTTTATTCTCATAATCTTGTTGTGCTAGAAGAGCCCCAAGAGCTGTAGGTGTAGCTGATATGTATAGTATCAATGGTTTCCCTTGGATAGGAGACATGAGAATAAGTGGATTCATAAGATACTCTTTCAGTTTGTTGATTGCCTCTTTGCATATCTCATCCCATATGAATGGGATGTTCTTGTGTAGGAGATGACTGAATGGTTGACACTTGTCTGCCAGTTGTGATATGAATCTACGGATTGCTTGTAGCTTGGCTTGTAGAGACCTTAGTTGAGTAAGAGTCTTAGGTGGTGGCATGTCCATGATAGCCTTGACTTTGGTGGGGTCCACCTCTATTCCATTTGTTGATACAATAAAGCCTAGGAGCTTGCTTGAGGTGACTCCGAAGACACATTTCTTTGGGTTCAACCTGACTTTGAATTGCTTGAGTCTCTGAAAGACCTTCTCTAACACATCCAGATGTGATTATCTTGTGAGTGACTTTGCTATGATATCATCTACATAATCCTTCATGGTGACGTGCATCATATCATGAAATATAGTGGTCATAGTGCGTTGATATGTGGCTCCTGCATTCTTTAGCCCAAATGGCACAACATTCCAACAGAAAGTGCCCCAAGGACAAGTAAAATCTATCTTATGCTGGTCTTCTAGTGCTATCTTGATCTGATTATATCGTGAGAAGCCATCGATGAGAGATAACATGGTATGTCCTACATGTAAGTCAACTATGATATCTATATTTGGCAACAGAAAATCATCCTTGAAGCAAGCTTTGTTTAGATCTCTAAAGTCATTGCGTAGTTTGACTCGATCATCTAGTTTGGACACTGGTACAATGTTGGAAACCCATTCTAGATAGTCTATAGCTCTGATGAACCCTACATCGAGTAGTTTCTTGTGTTCTTTTACAAGCAGTGCTATGTGTGGATGCATCTTTCTAAGCTTCTATTTCACTGGTTTCACTTTTGGATCTAATGGAAGATGATGTAGAATCAAATTTGGATCTAACCCTAGCATATCTGTGATGACCAAGCAAAGTTGACTTGTTTTCTCTTGAAGAATGGTACAAACTTAGTCTTCTCTGGTGGGGTTAGAGACTTAGCAAAGTGAATGATCTTAGGTTGTTCCTCTGTTCCAATGTTAACAAGTTCTATCGATTCCAATATAATCTGAGACTTCTCCTGGTGCATGTCATTGGGGAGAGTGTCAAGCCTTCCATCGTCAGGTGCCACAGTTGGGTTTTCACCTTCAGATGAGTCCTTTCTTTTTACTATTTTGGGATCTAACACTGTTGCAGAACAATTTTCACCGTCAGATCCAGTTTTTATTTTGATATTTTTGTGACTGGAAGGCTTGGCACCCTCTCTGAAATAAGCCACGGTATTAAGTTCAATAGGAAAACAAAATTTATGATCTCCTTTAGGTAGGTGGTCCCTAAGTTCCATGTAGTCAATATAGGCATTGTCGTTTTGGAACATATCTAGTTGCGGGGTTCCTCGTAGATCCTAGTCAATAGGTTTAGGATGCACAAGGGGGAGGTAGTCGAAGGATAGATCTGATTCATTGATAGTTTGAATGGATATACTAGGGGTATTGGTAGGGGGAGTGTTCGGGATGGTGCTTTCCTCCAAATTGTTTATTGAGATGGAACTCGAACCTTCCTCAAAAGTCGTATTCTCAGAGATAGGCAAATCAAACTCTAGTGGTTTGTTTGGTAGCGTTTATCCCTCATGGTAGGGGCTATAAGTTTGAATGGTATCAACCTCTTTGTCATTGTAGGAATGCTCTGTCAGCTCATCCCACTCATATTTATTAGAATCTATGTCACTGTCCACTTGAAGTGTATGGATCATTTCCACTAGACAAGCATTTTCTTTAGCCTTGCCCTTGCCTTTATATCCTAGGCCATTTGTATTTCTATCCAATTAGGATGAAGAAGGTTGAATGGGTTCTATGATTATTTCTTTTCTTAGGCTGATAGGGCCTTGTCCTTCATAACCCATTCTATGTAGGATAGCTTCTCCTCACCCATAGAGTTCTGTTGGGAGCCTAGGTGGTTCCTGTTGTATGTTCTCTTCTTCTTCTGTATAAAGCCATTGTAGGACATCTCTTTCCTTTGTTTCATTGGATAAGGTCCCCCATTTTACAAAGGGAGCTGTGGGAGCTATAGGAGGAGCAAATGGCTTTGGAAAATGCTTGGGTTGACCAAAGGATCTAGGAGATAAAGGCATCTTGGCTAGATTTAGGTTGTGGTCAATGGAGTATTCCCCAACTCTGGTTTCTTTGATGGTAATTTTCTACTCTTTGGGCTTTGATGAGGAAGCTTCAGAGGTATGATCATGTTGTGGGGTAGGGGATGTAGATGCTCTATTGTTTGGTATGATGTAATTGGGTTTTGAGAGGACAGAGTTGCAATGTTGAAAGGGGTCAGGGTCTCCTTGGATGGTGACTTGCTTGCCATTATGCAGGAATTTTATGCATTGGTGATAAGTAGAGGGAACAACTTTCATGGCATGAATCCATGGTCTACCTAGGAGAATATTATAGGTGAGCTCCCTATCTAGGACTTGGCACACAACATCTTTTATTATTGGTCCCACTTGTATGGGTAAGACTACTATTCCCTTTGTAGTTCTCTCCTCTTCATCATAGGCTTTGATAGTAATCTTCTTCCTTGGATCAACTGCATTCTCAGAGAACCCCAATGTAAGGACTAGCTTTAGTGTGCAAATATTTAAACCAGCTCCCCCATCAATGAGAAGCCTCTGGATGCTATGCTTGTGGATGAAGGCAACAATATGCAGAGGGGTGCTATGAGGTTGAGAGACTAAGAGGTCATCTTGTTTGGTAAATGATATGGTACTTGAGGAGGTCAAATTACCTACCATGGCTTGAAACTTCTCTTGGGCAGAGTTAGTGAGGATGGTGGTTTCCACTAAGGCTTTATTGAGAATCTCCTTATGGGAAGGGGATAGACGCAACAACTCCAAGATAGAAATGTGGTCCAGAGTTTTCTGTAGTTGGTCTATGACATTATACTGACAGAAGTTGGATTGAGAAGGTGATGCCCTTGGAGGGACGGTATTCAATGTGACTCTACCACTGTGGGTAATGATACTGCAATCATTGTGGTTAGGCTCTGATTGTTGGTGGGGCGTGACCACATTGATTTGTGGGACATGTTCTGATATGTAATTGATGGTATAGTCGAATGGTACACTTGCGTAGTTGGCATATTATTTCCACTATTCTGATTTTGCCTGTTGTAGTTGTTGTTGTTGTTGTTGTTATTACCATTGTGGTTATTTCCATTATTGTTATTGTTGTTGTATGACCTGTCATGATTGAGAAGTAGATCCCTGTAAGCCACATGTGTCTCATTGGAGGTATGATATTGGGTTCCTCCTTGATTTTGATCAAGGACATCTTGAATAACATGTTTGAGGCAGATACAATTGTTGGTTGTTTATCCTCTTCCTCTATGATACTCCCAATAGTCGGTGTCTTTCTAATAGTGAGGTTTAATTTGAGGCTCATAATCACTTGTTGGTGGTAGAGAGATTTCATTGTTAGCCAATAGCTTCCTTAATGCGGGTTCTTGAGACTCACCCAGCAGTGTGAACTTTTGCCTTGGATTTGAGTTGAACCACGGTCTTGGCTCCCGAGAGAATGTTTTGTTGGGTGTAACATTGTTTGCCTCTCCTTTGAGAGTGAGTATGGGTTGTTGCTTAGGAGCCACCACCTTGGCGTCAACTACCCCATCGTTGACAACATTCTTATTCTTGGTCCAAAACTTTGATTTGTCAGTCGTATAATTGGAGGTAGTTGTGTCCTTGTATAACTTGATTTGCCCCTTGGCGATCATAGCTTTTTCAATGAACAATCCCATTTCGATGACTTTCGAGAATGAAGTAGGCCATTGTATTTGTATTTGATAGCTAAGATTGGTATTGAGGTTATGGACAAACATCTCCATTAATTGTTTCTTTGGCACATCATACGAGCACTTGCTTGCTAGTTGTCTCCATCTTTGTAGGAAGGTGGCGAATGATTCACCACTCTTTTGCTTGGTGTTGCATAATTCAAGCATAGAGACTTCATGTTCAATATTGTAAGAGAAGTGCATGATGAATTTGTTGACTAACTCATCAAAAGATTTGATGCCTGGTGGGAGTCGTGAGAACCACTCCATGGCTTGACTACCTAGAGATCTAGGAAATAGTCTCATTAAGTAGGTCTCATTGTGAGCTACTTCCATGCATGCTGCGTTGAATTCCCTAATATGATCTCTAGGGTCACCTTTCCCTTTATATTTGTCAAATTTGGGAACTTCGAATCGAAAGGGAAATGGTGTCATGTTCAAACTTTTATCAAAGGGGTACGATGCAATATCTTCCAAAGAATAGGTTTTAGTGTTTGTACCCGTCTTGAGATCTAACATTTGTTGCTTTAGACCCTCGAGTTGTTTCTTCATTTCTTTGATAGGAGTGCTTGGGTCTATGGATTTCTTTCCTTTTTCATTATTATCCTTTGCGTTTGTGTCCAGGGCTTTCTTTCCCCTTTCTTCATGATTATTCTCCACATTTTCTTGGATTGTGCTTATATCAAAATCTACAGGGAGTTTAATTCCAAGATTTGCAAGATAAAAAAAATACTTGTGAGGATCATCATGGAGCACTTTCTCTAACAAGCGTTGGAATTTCTGATCTTTGAGGCTTCCTTGATAATCTTCGTGTGAGATTTCCTCATCACTATCATGAGGAGTGACAATACGATTAGATGATCCGGCCATTTCAAGTTGCTTTTTGTACTAAGATCTAGTAAGGACCATGCAAGGTGATGAAGGATGAGGTGGAATGGGACTAGAGATTTTAGCAAGGTGTCAATGGAGACTACTGAGAATGGGATACTTATGACAAGACTTGGACAAGGGACTTTCGCAATCAATGATTCCAAGTAAGACGACCAATACAAGATGGTAGCCACTAGTAAGGGTACTCGATACCTGTCTTACTGTGTAGGGACTAGTTGTGCATCAAGACCACTAGCAAAGTTTTGTGACCTACTAGGGTTACTTGAATCCAAAGTGATATGAAAAAGGGGCCTATGCTAACCTGATATGGGATACTTTTGACTTTGGACTAGGAAGACCTAATAGAAGGTGAATGGGATGACCAATGAAAGAGAGATTTTGATGTGAAATGGATGGAAAAATGACTGCAAGGTAAGACCTAATCTCTGAACCTAAAACTAGACTGAAATGGGTACCCAGAACTGGTAAAATTTTTCTCTTAGAAATTGTGCAAGTGCTCACTGTCACGCATGCACCGAAACAAATGCATTGTAGAAATTGATATATATGCCGCAAGTTGAAACAAATGTGCTACACTGGTAAAAGGTAAATGTGCTATAACAGACAATGAAAGCACTACAAGTTAGAATAGATGTGCTGCAGGTTGGCACAAATGCGCAGCAACAGAGGATAGATGTGCCACTCTGGCTTTTCTTAGTATTTTTGCAATTTTTTGGAAATTTTTGATGTTTTTGGTACTTTGGTTGCAAGAATGTTTCTCTGATCTAATTTTCTGAAATTATGGCAAGAAAACACAGTAAACACAAATAATATTTTTATGGTTTTTTATTTTTTTGTGATTTTTTGACTCTTTTGGACTTAAAAGAAAGAACAAGTACAAATCCTAGGCTTCAAATGGTTTAGAAGGGTTTTTGGCCACTAGAACAAAGGTGAGTAATAAAGGCAACCATTCGAGTGGTTATACATGTGACAACACTACTCTCTGTTATGGAGTCTCCCAACCTGCAAGGGTTGAGCCTTGGAGGGTTTTGGGGGAGGTTGGCTGTCGAGATAACACAACTTTACTCATTGTTTGAATCATTCACTCCAAACACAATTTATTTATAGTGGCTTGGAAGGGCTTGGCATCTAGCCTGTTACCACTTAGGGTCGTTCCTACTTGGATGAACGGTATCCAAGAGCAGGCCCCTCTAAAGGAAAAATGCATGTGAAAATGATATGTCTGGCATTTTGGTCACCCAAGATAGGGGAGAGCATAGGCCTAGTATCATTCCTAAAACACATAATACAGTTGTTCTTTTCCCCTAGTTAACATGAGAAAAACTAGATGAGCTATCTACTTGGGCAAGCACAGAACTTTGAAGTGATAACAAGATAGCAATGGTCCAGTTTTAACCAAGATAACAATGATGAGTTCAATTTTATCCATGTAGCATGAATTGTTAACTTTGAAATGATGGTCAATTGAGATAGTAATGGTTCAATTTTACCTAGATAGCAATGATGAGTTCAATTTTATCCACGTAGCACAAGTTGTTAAGTTTGAAATGATGGTCAATCGACATAGCAATGGTTCAGTTTTATCCAGATAGCAATGATGAGTTCAATTTTATCTAGATAGAAATGAGTTGTTAACTTTGAAAAGATAGCAATAGCAATGATTCAATGATATGCAAGATAGCAATGATTCAATTTCCACTTTCCTAGTTAAAACTACGTGAGATTTGCATGAGCATTCATTTTACTTTCCCTTTTGAAATTGAAGTGTGAGCTAACAATTGCAACTATATGAATCTAAACCAGTACCTAGCCTGCAAAATAGATTAAGAGAGTTCCTACAAAGATGTTAGCATTAGTAGAAATCTTCTAAAAAACCCTAAAATCACTACCTACAACAGATGTGCTGCTTTAGAGACTGAATGCGTAGAAATAGTCAATAGAAGGGCCATAATACATACGCATTGCAACAGAGGTTAAAAGTGCTAGAATACAGTGTATATGCGCTGAAGTAGCAAATGTGCCATTTCAAATGGTAAAAGCATTGTAACAGAGTATATATGCGTTGCAGTAATGAAAGCACCGTGTTAGATAACAGATGTGCCAAAACAGAGAGTATATGTACTGCAGAAATGTATGCATCATGACAGGTAATAGATGCATGTTAGGAAGTGACGGATGCACTATTTCCTCATGTGTACAGCTTTCTAAAACACAAAAACTTAGTTTTTGGGTTAAATTTGGGGCTAGGCCCCATGGTGGGTGCCAAAAATGCTAAGAGAAAATTGGATCAATAATGAATAAACAATAATAATCAATATCAAGTTACCCAAAACTAAATGAAATGGTGAACTAAGAAGATTAATCAAATAAAGCAATGAACAACAAAGCAAACCTTCCTCAATTCGAAGCTTCCATTGATTGCCTATCACAATCATTCTTATATGTATGAAATAGGGCCCTCAGAGAGTGCACTTCCTTGCTATGCTTCAAGAATGTCAATTAGGAATGGTAGTGATAGTTTATTGCAATGAAGAGGAGCTTCACAACAATGGTAGTAGTGCGTAGTGCATAGTAGTGAATGTGATCACAAGCAATGAAGGAATTGGTGCCAAAGGCGCGCTACAATTGCTGCAGACTAATAATACTTAAAGCTTGGATGATTGAAATAGAAGAATGAGGTTCAATTTATAGACTTGAGAAAGAAGAGATCAATGGTATAGAGAGAATGAGAAGATCAACGATTAAGAATGGTTGAGGAACGTGCAACAAATAAGAAGAAGACATGTGACTTGCTTTCTTTTGCATGAGAGGATTTGCTAAGAATAGAAGAATGAGTTAAAGCATTTAAAAGAATATAATAATCAGTTAAGTGATTTAAAACAAGAAGAAGGGATTTGCATGAGAATAAGAAGATTAACTCAATTTAGAAGAAAAAGCAACTTAAATAAATAATTGATTTATTTAAATTTAGAGAAGATATTATTGGAAGAAAACAATTAAATAATTGGTATTATTTAATTTAGAAGATAAGAAAGGAAATTAAATAAATAAATTTATTTAAATGTTGTGCATGATTTTGGAAGAATAAATAAAATATTTGATTGTATTTTATTTTTGGAGATTGAAAGGATTTAAATAAATTTGATTGATTTATTCAAATTTGGAAGAATGAATTTGATTTAATTAAATAATTGGGAATTATTTAATTGTTTGGAAGAATTTAATTAAATAAAAGGGTTTTATTTAATTTTTAGTTTAGAAGAGATAATTAAATATTTTGATATTTAATTAACTTAGAAGAATGTGAATCGTGTCATTTTTAAGCGTATACAGCTATAAGTTGTAACCACTATGACAAATTCTATGACAGTTGTAAGTGTCGTAAGAGCATCTGTCATAGCCCATTTTGGAAATAGGTGACCTCTTTGGGATGGGAGATGTGGACAAGTGTCAGGCACATTCTAAAATGTTGACCAAGTGTCCTTAGGCATGGGTTTTGGGCCATGAGGCCAAGTTGGATGCCCATTCCAAGATAGGACCAATATTGCCTTGTATATTCTATATAAACAGGTGCTTGGAGGAGGAGATGTATTACAGGATTGAGAGGTACTATTATGCTGCTGGATTGACTCCAGATACGAATGTCAAAGACCATTGAAGCTTGCATTGCAAGTGTATTGTAAACAACTTTTAGTTTTGATAATACATTGTGCAAGTTTCTTAGTGTGGGGTTTTTCACCCGATAAGGGTTTTTCCCTCGTTATATCTTTGTCTCTCTTCTTCTATCTTCTTTCTGGTTCATGTGTATTGCTACAGTATCTCTGTTAGATGTTCTATATTGCTATAGTTGTAAGGATTAATTTGAATTTGCATAGCCCTCTCCTCATTAGATTAGTGTAGGAAGTGATTTCCGCACACCTAGCTTCCTTTCAGGCCAAACATAGATGAGACTTGAATCTTCTTCCAACAACACGCCACTCTCCAAAGAGTTACTCTTAGATCATCCACAACACACTTGAAGCATCTAGTTAGCTAAGACCGGGAAGAACAACAACACTAAGAAAGAAATTTTCACCAATGAGCTCAATCTTCAATGCGGACCTCCAACATAGCAATCACATGATCTAGAGACCTCCACAAGCACATTGAATTCAACAAAAACATCCACACTCCTCCAAATCATCAGAATCACTTGCATCTTCATCCAAAACCTCAAGAACACTGTCTGCCATGAATGTCACACTAGAGAGATTGCTTGCGGACCTCCAAACCATGAACCACTTGAGATGATGATACACACTAACTTCCAAAACATGCCTCTAGATCCGCAGATCATAATGTTTCAATGCGGAGCAATCTAGACCAATTTACTGTCACTCTGTCTCTTCTAAACATAGCAAAACCTAGTTCTACTCAGATGGCTATTGCTTCTTTAAATCTTCATGCAGACCTCTCAAATCTTAACTTGAGCTACTTTGGACAATCCTCTACACAGCCATATGGTCCACATATATTTATCTTCATTAATTTTCTCAATATCCTCAACATTCCAGTCTTCAAAATAGGAAACAAAATAGGATACAGTTGACACCAATGGCAATAAGGATATGTTGACATCAATGACAACACTGATTAGGCACATATTTGCAACCAGAAGTACTAACATATTGAGATTATTGTCCTTGGGGCGTATATCCAAGGCCATATGAGCATGGAGGAAATTTGATATGGATGGTCTCCAAAATTCCTTGTTCATGAAGGCCTAAGCCTTTACCATGATAGTTCATGTTTTAGAGTATGTGATGGACTATGGGACTAGGTGTGGTCTGGGAACTAGACTTGATTTCATTATTGGATGGAGAAGGTGAAGTAGTGGACAAAGGTTGTTGTTGTCCTAAGGAAAAATACTCATGGATGAAGGTGGATAGACCAATAGGATATGTTGGATTTGAAATGGGGTCGATAGTGGATGATGATGAAGGATTATTAGGATCTTGATTATCATTATGTTTATTAAGATCCAAGCTATTTGTTTTATCTTCTATGTTTGCTTGGGAGCCAAGTGTCTCATCATGACAAGTGGATGTTTGCACATCATGGGTAGGGCTAGATGGAGGAGAATTTTCTTTTCTTTGAAGGAAGGCCATGAAATGGGGTAGTGCTCAAGTAGGTCAACAAGACTTTCATGAGATTGAGTATGTGGATCTTGGGTATCTTGGGTATATTGTTCATGAATTGTTGTGGGGGTATGGGTAGGATCAAGTTGCTCATGGATAGGTTCTTCATCATGGAAAAGATATATGTTATGAATGGGTTGAATAAAAGTGATTTGACCTTGATTAGGATGAGGGCTTAATGTTTCCACATGCTTAGGATTAAGTTCTTGACATATCTCTTATGGTTTAATGGAAGTGGGAGGCTCTAGGAGAGGCTTGGTATGTTCTAGATGGTCAGAAATGTGAGGGTATGATGGGTCTTGACGTGGACTCATGGTGGGAGACTCTTCAATAGGCTCGCGGAGTTGTGGACTATATGATGGGGTTGTAGGAATGGAGATGGTGGTGGAAAGTTCCTTGGTAGGGTCAAGGATAAAACTTTGATGACATGGAGATGATTGATTCCTTGCTAATAGCCTTTGGATCACATCCTTTGTAGGTGTATGGGTAGTGGAAGTTAAAGACTTATGATTAGGACTAGGTAGAGTGGAGAGATCCCATGGTGGAGGAATAAAAGAGATGGAAGGTGTTGGCTTCTTATTAGGATTTTGATTAGATGGAGGGTCAAAGGGATTGAATGGATTGGTGGATTTGGAGGACACCATAGGTTGTTTTTGTAATGTTTGAATTCAGGGCGTGGGGTTGATATAGGATTAGATGGTGGAGCTAATGAAGGGGTTGGTGGATTAGAAGGTGGAGGGACCAATGGATTAGGACTAGGACATGGTGGCTTTAGGATAGGCATTCGATTGGATGGTGGTATAATATACTTATAGGTCTTGCAAGCTAGAGTAGTGTTCCCCTTGTCAAAGGTAGCATTAGAACTTGAAGGCACTTGGTCTTGTTTCAAGGGGTGACTTAGGCTCACATGTGCTTGTTTGGATGTGACTTGATGTGAATGTTGGTTGGGATTGGTTGATGTAGTATTGACTTGGCATATGGATGGACTAGGTTGGTATGAAGTGGAGGGGGATGACACATAGGACTGAAGTGAATGATGTTGATATTGTGGTTGTGTTAGTTGATTTTGACAAGTGGCTATGAATTGTTGGGCTTGGACTAGGAGGTGTTGTATTTGAGGTGATTAGATTTGTTGAAATTTTTGAATGATGGCTTGGAATCTTTATATGGTTTGTTGGTCTAGGGGTTGGGGTGTTTGGATGAGGTCTTGTAGTTGGGGTGCTAGGACTTTGTTCTGTAGTGTTGGCATGGTGTCACACATGTGTTTAATTGTTTGCATTTCATCTTGTCCCTTAACGTATGCAACATGATTCTTGTCATCATTGGAAGTAGGAGAAGGGGCCCCTCAAAGTATGATTTTGGGTCTAGGATTTGTCTCATTATTGGGATTAGAAGAAGGGCCTCCTAGAATTATGAGCTTGGGTTTGTGATTGGTCACATCATTAGGTCTAGAGGGAGGGCCTCCTTGAAGTATAAGTTTGGGCTTTGGTTTTGTCTCAACATTAGAATTAGAGGGAGGGCCTCCTCAAAGTATGCACTTAGGTTTTGAATATGTTTCATCATTAGGATTAGAGGGAGGGCCTCCTCTAAGTATGAGTTTGGACTTATGATTAGGATTAGGCTTGCTAAGAATCAAGACCACTTTGACAAGTGTAATTGACTAAGACTAGGATGATGATGTGGAGTGATTAGGATGAAGGTGATTGGATGATTAGGATGAAATTGATTGGACTAGAATGAAGATGATGATGAGGATATTATTAGGATGAAATGACTAGGATGGTTAAGATGAAGTGATTAGATGATGTTGAATGATTTGGATGGTTAAGATGCGGATTAGGTGAATGACAAGGATTATTAGGGTTCAATTAGGATGGAATGACAAGGATGAATGTGCTATAAAGAATGTTTAGAATGAAATGTTTATGTGTTTGTGTTTATAGCTTGATGTGGTAATTTGCAAACAAATGATTACACATGTACACACATGAATCACACATGCAAGACACATAAGTGTTTAGGAGTAAAAAGAGGGGTGAGTTGTTTCAATGGTTTATGTGGAATCCTCCTTTCACACCAAACATTCCAAGGGCATATTAACCAAGTTGAACCTCCAATTTGTGCAAGATAATTCACCTATCAGGTTGGGCTACCACTTGGGAAGATGCAGAAACTTGGATATGTCAAATAATATCTCAATTTAATGCTTAATTTCACTTAAAACCCTAAATATGCAAAATAGTAAGCAAATTGTCGAATCATGGCAAATTCTTTCAGACTGAGATGAGGGACAGAGATATTTAACTCACTATTTTTCAAAATTTGGAAGGCAGAGAATTCAGGGACACGGGGACTAGCGCCTAAGTCTAAGGTGTACTTTTCATCACAGAATCTGGAACCTCTCTTGACACTAATCTGCAATGTAACTTCTATTTCTGCCCTAAGAAAACTGGAGGACATGGGGACTAGTGCCCTAGTCTAGGAAAAGCTCCAATGTCTAGCTTCTCTTTAGATCCCAAATCCTTGATGCCTGCCAACCTTCCCTGCAACTCCACTTCTTTTGGATGCGACACCTATAACCTACAATCACAAGGAGTGTGGGAAGGGGTTGTGGTGTTTAGAGGCTTGCCTCGCCCAAGCCTCAGAGAGACATTCAAGTCTTTCGAACACCATTGTCAGATAAGAGTGCATATCTTAATGGGATAGATGTAAAAATCCAAATGATAAATGATTGAAAACACAATAGATATCACATTGAAGTGTAGATCTCATGGAAGGAAGATTCTCTTCACACCATGAGGAGATGGATGTCAAATCTGCAAATACAAACACAATAACAATAAAGTACTGCTCTACAACATACTAAATGCCATGAATCAATTTCACAAAATCACAATGCTCATCTAATTTTCATCTAATGTCCATCTAGTTTGCAAATGAAACCTAATCATGTTTATATATGCAACTACAAAAATTCTTGCCAAGAATTTCATAATTCAAACTTTAGATGTCGGCATAGGACCTAACTAACAGTCACTAAACCAACATTTGAAATTAGGGAAGACCCAAAATAGGGCAGGACTAGGGTGCTAGTGCCCAAGTCCACTCTGCCATTTTCATTTAGGATTCATCAAAATGCAATCCTCTAGGTCCTATTTGCCATAAGACTTTAGGGTTTTCTCATCAGAAGTCAAAAATAACACACAGGATGCTCTAAATACAATTATAGGCCCTAGGAGCTAAAACTTAAGAGGGAAAAGCCCCCAAGGGGACATTTTCTGACATAACATTTAGCCCCCACTTTAATGTATATATAAACACAAGGCCAATACATGCATTAAAGTACGGTCAACAAACACAGCAAACACACCAAGCATGGTGAAGACACGCCAAGCACATTGAAGATAGGAATAGGCACATAAAACATGGAGAAGACAATTACAGTCATGTAAAACATGGAGAATACAGTACTGAAGACATGGAAAACACAATGAATATAGTGAATGTAGTGATTTTTTTCTTTTTCCTTTTCTCATATATATATGAAATGTAGATGCAAGTACAAGGAAAGTAAACACACAACCCAAAATGCAGGAGGGACTCATCACCACCAGTCTTTAAGACTGCATATGGGGGAATAGACACACAAAACAAATCTCAGAGTGTAAGGGAGACTCATCACCACTAGTCTTTAAGACTACACTTGAGAACAAACATGCCATAGAAATCAAGCATGCCATACAAATCCCAAAGCATAGGAGGGACTCATCACCACCAGTCTTTAAGACTATGCTTGGGAACAAACATGCCATACACACACACATAGAAGACACAAAGAAAACACAAAAGACAAGTGATGGAAGAAACCTATTTCTAGGTTCACAACCATCTCAAGAACATTATAGGCACACATTGACGATTGGACTTCACCACAATAATTGCCAAAGACACGCTTAAGAGTTAGGATAGTCTTAGATCTGCTCCCTACCTACTCAGAGGACTTTTGAAAATGCAACCCCACCTGCATCACAGAGACACCTTACAATGAAAAGGAAGCATGGCATACAACCCCACCTACATCACAGAGACACCTTACGATGAAAAGGAGGTATGATTATACAACCCCACCTGCATCACGGAGACTCCTTACAGTGAAAAGGAGGTTTACGGAGTAGATTTCAAGATTGTTCAAACACACTTTTCTAGCATCTAGAATAGACAACTTACCTTATATATGCACCCACCTTAAGGTGGTTGATATTGTGTACTGATATCAAACATATTAAGGTAGGAAGAAAACACAGAAGGGAACACAAGCTCTCGCAAAGCCCATGCCCCCCAGAGGTGACTCATATTTTATGATCATCAAATGTTCCCACAAACACACAATTCCCTTCGAGAAAATGTGTTAGCATCCATATAATCATGATAATCAACAATGCATATGATTATTCACATAAAGAATCTAGGAAAGCAAGATTCAAGATAGACAAAGTGCATGGAGTAGCAGTATTGTTATGTTTTGTAAGAGAGATAAGACAACATCAAGATCACATAGAGTGATTCTACTAGCCAAGCGTCAGATAATATATATCAACCCCATCATCATGTATGGACTAGGTCCATTTTTTTATTTCTCACCGAAGGAACGTTAGGTCTGCATCAGTATAATATGTTTTTTGTCATCCACTCGCTAGATAGAACCACTAGAGGAAGGGAAACAATAAATAAAGAGAGGAGAAACAAGTGCCTTAGGGACAGTCATGTAGGAAGGTGCCCCCAAGTCACCAACCACAACGCTATGTCTGTAAGACACAACACACAACAATGAAAAATAGAGGAGAAGCAATATAAAAGAATGATGATACAAATAGAAGGGTCACAACAGAGGCGGTCTCCCAGCATCCCTGACCTTACTAGAGTATCAAGTGTCCTCCTAGGAAGCCTAAACAACACATAACACATCACGGGAGAAATGCAACACAGAGGTAAGGGTTAGAAATACTTACCTGCCAGTACAATCGTACTAAAATTTGGAACTTGTGAGCCTCTTGGAGAGATGCTCTATCAAGTTTTGTGCAAAGCTTGAGTGATTCTTATGAGAGTCTTGTTTGTTGTCAGGAAGTTCATGTCATGTTTGTTTCTCATATCCTTATGTATATGAAATATTTTGTTACTTGTGAGGAGGAGAAACACTATTATTTCCAACTGATGATAATCATCTTACTCTTTTCCAATTTTTAGCTAGCTTTCTTTGTTGAGTTCGTCTACCATAGTGACAAGGACTATCTTGTATTGTCTTGATCTTTTCATTTGTCAGAGTCTCTTGTTTCGGTTGTGTTGGGACTAAAAATTTTGCAAAATTTTAAGTACCCATGATGAAAAATTAGATTTGCATATTGAGAAATGCACCTGAAAAATTTGCCCTAGTGACCTACTTTGGAGGGTCATAATTCGGAGTTAGTTGACTTTCATGTCAAACCACCTGGTGAGTGTGTTCATTTGACATATGTGAATAGGTATGTTTGATCTTATCTTCTTGTGATGAGTTTTGATAGGGTTTTAAAGAGCAAAACTGAAAGGTTTTGGGACTGTTTTGCTATTTGCATACTCTCAGGTCTGTGAAGTGGCCTCCTGTTTAGATCGACATTTTGTACCTGGGTGATCATTATGGAAAGCCCTCTTGGACACATGCTCAATGGATCTAAATCAAGAAGTGTTTCCAGTGGTAGATTCCCAGGAGGAGATTTGATATTTTTTTAAGGAGGTGACTTGGTGTGCTCAAGTTGGTTTTTAGTAGGTGTAGTTCTAGAAAAATCTGAGCGAGCTACTTTGAGATTGAATATCTCACACCTTAGGATACTTTTTTCTGATCTATTTACTACAATAAATTTTTGGATCATATGTCTATATGTTTGTGCATTTTCATGGTCATCATCGGAGTTTTGATATGCTTTTTAATTATTTTGCGACTGCTCCTGGGCAAGATTTGGCACCCCCAAAAAATTACAAATTTTAAAATTATGAGGGTGACCCAGTTGATGTTCTGGCCTCAAATGTTTCCAATTTTAATTTTTTCAGATTCTGAGCTCATTTGGTGCATTAATTTAAACTTCACTTTTCCCGCTACATGCTCCAGCAGGACCAGTTTACAAAGGAAGTACCCCAATTTGGCAACCTACTCAAAATCTGTTGGAAACCCACCTCCAAAATTATTGATTGCAGTCCCCTACAAATTTTTGTGGCTTCGCGTGCCTGCAGTGAAATTAGTTTGTTTTCCTAGCAACCGAAATTAAAAATTTCTCCTATGTGCTAAAGTTCAAATGGCATAATTTTTAAAACATTTTAAATGTTTTAAAATGAGCATTGCACAACTTTGGAAGCCCTAAAAATATTTCAATTTTTATAAAGTTTAACTTTATAAAAGTGGAGGAAGAAGAATTATTTCTCTACAGCCAAGGTAAATGTTTGTAATTGCATTTGGTCTGTATAAACATGCTTCTTTGAAACAACTATCAGAATTATTAAGAGCCTTGAGTATGTGTTGATTTCCACAACACAAAAAAATCTATCTCCAAGACTGCTGCAAGAAAAATTATTGAAAGCAACATGAATCGTTTCCATAATTTTGAATAGAGATAATTGGTAATGCTAAATGAAGCAATCTGAAAAATAAGCTCACACTAAGGGCTTGAATGCAAGCTTTGGAGCAGCGTATGGTTATCCATAAAAGCATAATTGAAGGATTTTTATCAGATGTAGCAGTTGCAAGCACCCTGGCAGATATGCGTGCAAAATGTGGAAATTGCAGGTGGAAAAAACCAAGTTCTCGCATCCCCCCTGAAGTCAGGATGAAGGTGTGTGGTGTTGCGGGAGATTGCAGGCATGTGGGAAGATGGAAATGCTTCCCCGCATTGCCATAGGAGGTGTAGACACCCTAAAATGATCAAGTCATCACACTACTTGCATTTCATCTAATTCTTCTAATCACCTACATTACAACATTAATTAAATAATCTAATTATTTAATTAATTTCATCAACTTCTTCTAAATCTCTTAAATTCGACATTAATTGAATAAATCCTCGTTATTTAATTAATTAAATCAAATTCCTCTATTGTCCTTCCACAATTAAATAATTTTAATTATTTAATTAGATAATTATCTTCTTTCCAAATCTCAAGTCTCCATTAATTAAATAAATCCCATTATTTAATTAATTCATCACAAATTCCCTCTTATCCAAACAATTAAATAATTCCCAATTATGTAATTAAATCAAATTCATTCCTCCAAATTTGAATAAATCAAATCAAATTTATTTAAATCCTTTCAATCTCCAAGAATAAAATAAATCAAATATTTTATTTATTTAATTTGCTTTCTTATCTTCAAATATCTTTCAAATCTTCTAAAAATAAGTCTTCTCCATGCACACAAAATTAAATAATTTATTATTTAATTTCTCTCAAATCATGCAAAAACAAATCTTAAGTTGAGTTATCTATTCACTCAACCTTGTTTTTATCAATTTCTCTTAAATTAGAAAAAAACTTTCTAATTTATGAAAAGCATGTCTTATCTTTAAAAAAGAAAGTGTTTAACTCAAATAAAATAGCTTTTGTGTGACACTTGTCTTCTTCTTATTCGTTGCACGTTCCTCAACTGTTCTCCTCTGTTGATTCTTCTGAATTATCTGGACCATTGATCGATCTCTATTGAAACCTCTATAAATCCCCCTCATCTCCTTCATTACCCCTCTCTTCGATCACTTATTCTCAGGCATACTTAACAAGCACTTTGAGCATACATCGCATTGATTGAGCAACTTCATGATTTTTTAACATTGATCTTTGAGCATGTTGGTTTTTTCCCAGACTGGATGCTTATTCCCAGATTTCCCTACAAGGTAGCCATCAATGATCAACATGATCTCTGGGCCAGGGGCCAACAGTGTAGGAGATAGACTCTATATTTTATCTCCTCTTCTTCTTCAGGCTCTGCAAAACCTAGGGGGGTATTCCCTACTCAACATCCATGGGGATATACATACAAGGCTGGGATGCTGACAGAAAGCAGATAAGTCCTCCTGTAAGTAGACCAAAACTGTAAGATAAGAGCAAAGGGGCTAGCTTTGGGCCTATTTGCAGTTGTAGACAGAGGACTGAGGATCCTAAAACTAATTCTACTGTCCTAAAGATTATTTTAGATTTAGATTTTGATTTTAAGTTTGGATGTAAAGCTGGACATGGTTGTAACACAAACACAAAGCAAGATTGGTGCCTATCCAGGGCCTAGAGTCAGTAGACATACACCTGTGAATGATATGCATGAACAACTAAAACTGGATTTCAGGGGGATACATATGTGATACCTGCCTTACAGATATCTCCCAATACAGAGTGTTAAGCTATCTATACTTATGGCATCCCTACTGCAGTATACCCTTCCCAATGTTCAATCTAAGAACAATTTAATCTACCCCTTGAGCAAAAGTTAAGAGATCAGACATTCAACACAGGAATTCTATGTTCTAGAGTCTCAAACATTGCTTAAATATCTAGAATCAAAAGAAAGATACATGCAATACTGGAGACAGAATTAACAAAACACATGCTAACATAGCATTTCTCATATAAAATTAACCATGAAATTAGTGGATTCATGCAAAAATGTACAACAAGAGATACATAAACTCACAGGTTTAACTGTACAGAGCAACCAAAATGAAATGTATTATGTTATAGAGCCAAATATTCAACTTTCAACAACCAAACAATGGTAACACAGTCTGCCTATATTAGCTAGAAAGTGTACCTCATAGCAATTAATTACAAGGCTTTGACAAAAAATTTGCCAGATACAGTCCTCAGAAGGAATGGCGCTCAAAAAATATTAATGCAGTAGACAAAGGGGGGCCTCAAGCCATGCGCCACCATCTGGGGTCTTCATTCAAAAATTGGGCGACCTGACCATGTGTACCAATGTCCACATCTCTGTATCGTCGCCATTAAGGGCCTCAACCACCCTCAACCACTCAGAAACTGTCGGTGCATTCAAAAAGGATTTCCTGCCGAAACATGCTTCTTCGCAGGTTGAAAATACATAGGGGAATAATCCCACATGCACGGTGAAGAGATCACTTTATTAGTTTAAAAACATGGTCACACACATGATAGATGTCGAGCATTTTGCCACGCTCGACACACAACCCTTCGCCAAATACCCATCGTTGTGACACAAACCATCGGCCTACTCCATAATTCTCCTGCCGACCTTACTAGTTACGCCGATCGCACCTCCATAAGCCCCTGTCGGCCAGACATAGTCTATCGGCCAACCCAAAAGCTTCCTTGCCGATCTCACTAGTCTCACCGATGACCACTCCACATTCCCCTCACCAAGACAAAAACCATCAGCCAAGTCAAATGAACTCTCACCGATCCATCAAGTCCCTCTGATGGCTAAGCAAAATACACCATCTTCGGCAAGACATAGACCATCGGCACAACAAAATTGATGCTTGCCAATCTCAAAGGTCTTGCTGACGAACACCCCAATCTTCCTCAAAACTTCCCATTGGCCAGAGATAGACCATCGGCCAAGCAATCCACAGTTCACCCGACACACAAAGTCACGCCGACAACATGCCACATCTGGGTCTTCGGTGAGACACACGCCGATGACATCTCATCGGCCAAACCTACGCCGTCGGCACAACTCAGAAATCCTTCGTCGATCGCACATGTTACGCCGATGAACACAATGCCTAAATCATCATCAGCTAGACCTAGACTGTTGGTCTAGCATGCAATTCCTCTGCCGATGAAGAGTGCTACACTGGTAACCTTCAAAACCCTCGTCGACGAGACACACGCTGATGACTCCTCATCGGCCAAACATACGCTGTCAGCCCAACACTTGCCCGCTCACCTGATATTCAATGTCGTGCCGATGGCACATCAAAACCCTCGCTCCCATTGGCCAGACATATATCATCGGAGCAACAAAAGGAACCCTGGCCGATAGCACTAGTCACAGTGATGACCAACAAGCCTCACTCCCCACTGTCGACTAGACACATGCCCATCGGGAAACCAGAAAGAAGATACGCCGATGACAGAAATCAACCCGATGGCAGAGCACCACCACATCGGTGGAACCAAAAATACTCCAGCTGATAGATCAAGCTCCTGCTGATGAACAAGAATACCTAGGGTTTGAATGAAGAAACCCTCCAACAAGCAAGCTCAACCTCCAGGTCAAAATGAGCACCAACACTGGCTCCGTCTAGGGACGTGCAGGTGCAAAACTGCAGCAAGAACCAGATCTCTGAGATGCAGACGAGTCTTTATCCAATGGGCACAGAATCATAAAACTACACTGACTTGCATCATAGATCACATTTTCAAACATCACTTTGGAGGCCCCGGGCAGCCAGAAAGGAAGAACCATAATTTTTTCAAGTCAAATGCCTGATTCCAAATTGAATAATCCCAACCACAGCTAAAAAGATTGGCATAATCTGCCCATAATGTCATCTGCTCAATTAGATATTCCACCACTTTTGAAAGCTTACCACTATCATTTTTATCTCTATCATTCTGGATTTCAAAATTAGACATATAACCACACACATAATATTCTTCAACATTAGGCAACACATGCATGTTATATCCCTCAGACAGTACATCATACTGCCCTTGGCAGTCTTCATCACTGACCTAGCTGCTCCACATCATTAGGCACCTATCCAGCTGATCCAAAAATTGAAAGTACTCAGAAAAAATGAGACCCCCAATACTTAATGATATTGAAAACAAATCCTGATCCACACACCCAATGTTGCACATGTCTGGATCAAGTGATGATGAACATCCATTATTCACAGTTTACAAACCCATAGTATCTTCACAAGAACTGAAGATATCTGATTCATATGTCCCCTCCTCACAAACTAATGTAACACCAAGGTCAACAGTCTCTTTATATTCATCATCATCCTCAAAAAGAGGATTAATCCTGCACCACTGAAAGTCAAGACTCATAGCATCAAAGACATCCGCAGACTCATCATAAAGGGGACTAACACTCGATGCAAATGCCTCTGCTTCTTCTTCATGATACTCCAATTCTTCTTCATTATTATCAGATCCAGAGTCGTAAGAAGAACAAACCTGATCCATGAATTGATCATGGATATCATTTTTATCATCTGATTGCCCCATATACAAGATTTCTGTTGTTTCAATGCATTCTGAAGCTGAGCAATCTGCATCATTCTCCATCCCTCTAATACTTCTTGATGAAACTGATACTGATTGTTGATCCACATAATCACAACCTTGCACAACTGGATCATTTAAACATGATGGCTCTTTGATAAGGGCTGGTATGTAAATAGTACTTGAAAAACCATTGTTTTCAACTTCATTTGTTGGGCAAAACAAGACATCCTCCTTTATAACAGAAACATCATCAACTTGGAATGATGCAAAAACTGGGACAACAGGGGTGTGAATACTTTGACATTCATTGTCAACTCCTGAATTAAATCTTTCATTAACATCAGGGGCTACAGGACAACAAAAATTTTCAGAAAAATAACCCTTTTGTATTCCATACCTCCAATTGTTTTCAATATCTATTGCAAACTGATGTGCCTGATGCAATGTGGTGGGCTCCTTGTCTCTTAATCTGTAACTCATTTTCTTATCAAAAGCTCCCAAATAGACAACTAAGCACAGTGCATCATTAGGTCTCATGCATTCTAGAATTCTATTCAATGCCCTCATAAATATGAGGTTAAAGGCTGGGATCAACACACCTTCTTCAATATGGATGTACATAAAATTACTAATAACTACATATTTAGATATTCTTTCACCATATTGTACTAGAAATGCAGATTTAAAACCCTGCCAAGAGCTGACAGAGTGAGCTGGAAGGTAGGAAAACCAGTCCCTTGCATCTTCATCTAGAGATTGAACAAATAATCTCATAACCACATCCTCATGGTCAATCTCAAAGTCATCTATCACATTCATAAACTGCTGCAAATGTCTCTCAGCTGATTCATCCTTTATACCATTAAATTTAGGCAAAAAATTTCTGATTTTAGGTGGAAGAGCATTTGGGTAGCCACAAATGCCACTGAAATTTATGGGCTTATATCTGTCTATGTTGAAACTTCTTTTATTACATTGTTGGGACTGACTACTATACATTTTTGCACTTGGCACTTCACAAGGGTGCATAGGCTGATAATACATCCTTTATGTTTTTGCAACCCTCCTCTCTACTCAGATTTTCTACAAACAATGACTTTAGGCACTCAAAATTTAGACAATTTTTTCAAACTTTCCTAAAGTCCTTTAAATGAGTCTTTTTAGCAACATTGCATGCCCTTTGAAATATAGAATAATTTCTAATAAAAGCATGCAAGCTCTACTTTCACCAATGTTTCCCTTTTAACCAGTGCTATCCCACCAAATAGGGAGTCTGTCAAACAATATGAAATACTTGGATATGTTACAGGAGCTGCAAATTCTTCTTTGACTGATTTTGTTCTTTTATCAGGTTCTTTGATGCAAAGTCGCCACTTCCTTGAAGAGGAATGAGCTTCAGACAAGCTGAAGCTGCAAATTGATTTCTTTCTTTCTGGGTCATCCACCAGTAGAGTCACATATACAACCTTTTTCTCTACTGCAACAAACACATCTAGGCCTAATTCTTCAATCTCGTAGACTCAAACTTTCATGGATATGACATTGATCTCCCTAGCAGAGTCACCAATTTCTGTTGGTGACTCAGATGGGTCACAAGATATAACCCTTTCTCAAATTTCCATCCCCAGTAGAGTCACCAATTTCTGTTGGTTTTTTCCCAGACTGGATGCTTATTCCCAGATTTCCCTACAAGGTAGCCATCCATGATCAACAAGATCTCTGGGCCAGGGGCCAACAGTGTAGGAGATAGACTCTATATTTTATCTCCTCTTCTTCTTCAGGCTCTGCAAAACCTAGGGTGGTATTCCCTACTCAACATCCATGGGGATATACATACAAGGCTGGGATGCTGACAGAAAGCAGATAAGTCCTCCTGTAAGTAGACCAAAACTATAAGATAAGAGCAAAGGGGCTAGCTTTGGGCCTATTTGTAGTTGTAGACAGAGGACTGAGGATCCTAAAACTAATTCTACTGTCCTAAAGATTGTTTTAGATTTTGATTTTGATTTTAAGTTTGGATGTAAAGCTGGACATAGTTGTAACACAAACACAAAGCAAGATTGGTGCCTATCCAGGGCTTGGAGTCAGTAGACATACACCTGTGAATGATATGCATGAACAACTAAAACTGGATTTCAGGGGAATACATATGTGATACCTGCCTTACAGATATCTCCCAATACAGAGTGTTAAGCTATCTATACTTATGGCATCCCTACTGCAGTATACCCTTCCCAATGTTCAATCTAAGAACAATTTAATCTACCCCTTGAGCAGAAGTTAAGAGATCAGACATTCGACACAGGAATTCTATGTTCTAGAGTCTCAAACATTGCTTAAATATCTAGACTCAGAAGAAAGATACATGCAATACTGGAGACAAAATTAACAAAACACATGCTAACATAGCATTTCTCATATAAAATTAACCATGAAATCAGTGGATTCATGCAAAAACGTACAACAAGAGATACATAAACTCACAGGTTTAACTATACAGAGCAACCAAAATGAACTGTATTGTGTTACAGAGCCAAATATTCAACTTTCAACAACTAAACAATGGTAACACAGTCTGCCTATATTGGCCAGAAAGTGTACCTCACAGCAATTAATTACAAGGCTTTGACAAAAAATCTGCCAGATACAGTCCTCAGAAGGAATGGACTCAGAAAATATTAATGCAGTAGACATAGGGGGGCCTCAAGCCATGCGCCACCATCTGGGGTCTTCATTCAAAAATTGGGCGACCTGACCATGTGTACCAATGTCCACATCTCTGTATCGTCGCCATTAAGGGCCTCAACCACTCGCAGCCACTCAGAAACTGTTGGTGCATTCAAAAAGGATTTCCCGCCGAAACATGCTTCTTCGCAGGTTGAAAATACACAGGGGGATAATCCCACATGCATGGTGAAGAGATCACTTTATTAGTTTAAAAACATGGTCGCACACATGATAGGTGTCGAGCGTTTTGCCACGCTCGACACACAACCCTTCTCCAAATACCCATCGCTGTGACACAAACCATCGGCCTACTCCATAATTCTCCTGTCAACCTTACTAGTTACGCCGATTGCACCTCCACAAGCCCCTGTCAGGCAGACATAGTCTATTGGCCAACCCAAAAGCTTCCTTGCCGATCTCACTAGTCTCACCGATGACCACTCCACATTCCCCTCGCCAAGACAAAAACCATTGGCCAAGTCAAACGAACTCTCACCGATCTATCAAGTCCCTCTGATGGCTAAGCAAAATACACCCTCTTTGGCAAGACATAGACCATCGGCACAGCAAAATTGACGCTTGCCGATCTCAAAGGTCTTGCTGATGAACACCCCAATCTTCCTGAAAACTTCCCATCGGCCAGAGATAGACCGTCGGCCAAGCAATCCACAGTTCACCCGACACACAAAGTCATGCCGACAACATACCACATCTGGGTCTTTGGTGAGACACATGCCGATGACATCTCATCGGCCAAACCTATGGTGTCGGCACAACTCAGAAATCCTTCGTCAATCGCACATGTTACGCCGATGAACACAACGCTTAAATCATCATTGGCCAGACCTAGACCGTCGGTCTAGCATGAAATTCCTTTGCCGATGAAGAGTGCTACACCGGTAACCTTCAAAACCCTCATCGGCGAGACACACGCCGATGACTCCTCATCAGCCAAACATATGCCGTCGGCCCAACACTTGCCCGCTCACCCGATATTCAATGTCGTGCCGATGGCACATCAAAACCCTCGCTCCCATCGGCCAAACATATATCGTCGGAGCAACAAAAGGAACCCTAGCCGATAGCACTAGTCATAGCGATGACCAACAAGCCTCACTCCCCCCCGTCGGCTAGACACATGCCCATCGGGAAACCAGAAAGAAGATACGCCAATGACAGAAATCAACCCGATGGCAGAGCACCACCACATCGATGGAACCAAAAATACTCCAGCCGATAGATCAAGCTCCTGCCGATGAACAAGAATACCTAGGGTTTGAATGAAGAAACCCTCCAACAAGCAAGCTCAGCCTCCAGGTCAAAATGAGCACCAACAGAGCACAAGAAACCATGGTTTCATAGTGCTATTGAGCAATCCACATTCAATCCAAAGGGAACAATACAAATCTCAGTAAAAGCTTTCATGTTTCATTGATTATTATTAATGGCTTTTATTTAGATCGGTTCTCTTTATGTTATTGGGTTTTTGATTTGTTTTGTTTAATTTAGTCAATTTTCCTCATACACAGGAGGTACCAAATTCATGCGTAGGTGAGTGGTGGAGTGTAGGTGTGCAGTGGCTCAGGATTCTTCCCACATCCCTGCGAACACCAAAACTTTTTGCTGCGGTGCTACAGGAAATAAAAGAAAATGTTTTATTTTAATTTTTTATGAAGTCATTAAGCTTTCCCATGTTCCCGCACGGGGTCTCAAATTTGCTTGCGGTGGTTGCGGTGAATGTAGAAAAAGTGAGCAAGACTACTATGGAATAGAAAATAATGTGTGCGGGAGGTGAAAACATGAAAAGTTCTTATTTGATTTTTGATATGGGGCACAAAATTTTGAAGTAAAACATGAAATATTTTGCACACATAGAGAGTAGAAAGAATAAAGTATAAAGTGAAATATTTTACAAATGAAGATACGGTCAAATATGATGTTGACGGGAAAAAAAATTAATTTGGGGTAATAAATAAAATGTGTAGGAGAAGTGATTTTAAAAAAAAGTGAAAATATTAATTTTGTGAAAACATTTTCACGTAGGAAGAATGGGTGATCATTATTTCACTATGCAAATATAGTGAAGATAAATATATTGGTGGAATATGAATTTGTAGAGAGGTGAAATGTTAATATCATTTTGGCTATTATTGTAGAATTGATATGGGTGAAAATTATTTTCTCACGGGAATGTGAAGCAAAAATAGTAAATATTTTTATGTAAAAGGAATTGTGGGGAAATAATATGTAAGGGAACTATTGTATTTTGTAAAATTATTTTCATGGGGGAGATACAGTAAAATTTTTCATTGTGCAAATGAAAACGTGGGAATCTGAATAGACACAAAATGTCAAGAGGTCTGAAGTTTGTTGCTTCCTCTATAATAGGAAACCAGGACCTTGGGGTATGGATGAGTAGGGGGATTTGATTTTGGAATTGGATATATTGCACAAGCCAATTTTTTGAAGCACTATAATAGAAAGATCACATCAAATTGGTGCCCAAATTCTAGTCTCATTTGTTTGTTGAGAATCATTCTATATATGCTGTCTAGTTGTCTGGAACTTGTGTTTTCTTTGTTATTCAAATCATAATATCAAGTATATTTTTGATTTGTCAGAACACATTTGTGGTTGTTTTTGTGTGATTTTTTTATTTGGCTCCTTCAATAAATGATTAAAATCCTCTAGGGGAATCATAGTAACTTGGGAAACTCAATTAGATCATTGAAGAAGAACTAGATAATTGACAACTTTGCATGTCTATGCAAGCCATAGACCTTGTTGTGTTGAACAAATCGAGTTGTTTCTAGAGGGAAGGTGCATATCTTTCTGTGTTTGACTTTGTTGCTCGACTGAGGAGAAGGCACCGATCTTTCAACTTCTGAAATCATCCCTTGTACATATTTCAAATCCAATTTACTTTTCAGTTTGTATGTAAGAGTAGGAGTAGTGAATAAAGTAGATAAATAAATCCCATCTTAAATTCCATGCTAATTTGAAGTGGATTGAAGAGGAAAATTTAATTGGCAAAGTGCACATAACCTGCATAAACCATCACCAGTCAGTATTAAAGAGTGCATATTTGGTGATAGAGGGTACACCCATCTAGGCGAAGCATGGCCTGAAGCGTAGGGAAGTCTAATCATTTTGATTGCTTTTGTCAGTTGGCCAAATCAGTTACCGGACTTGATCACAAAGTTTGGCATCCTTTGAGGGTTCAGTAAACTACAGATTTAAGAACCAACAAATTGGCGACTCCACTGGGGATTTGTTTGAAGAATCCTATATTTCATTGCTAAAGAGTTTTTTCCCATCTGAGCCACCAAAAAATTGGCAACTTTGCTAGTGAGTTGAAGTGTCAAATCATACCTTGGAATCTCTGATGAAAATTTTGGCCCATTTGAGTCGTAACAGGCTTTTAGTGGTGAAGAAATGTGTAAATGACTCTGCTGGAGAAGACCCAAAAAAATGAAATTTATTCCTTTTTGAAAGAGGTGGTGACTGCAAAAAAGAACTTGATGAAAGAATGGCTTAGCAATATTCACAACATAGGCTTGGATGACAAACACTTCAAATGACATGCTATATTGATGCCCATGTTTCCTTTGCTTCAACAAGAGAATTGACAAGTGACAATTTGAGACAATATGTGGAATGGTTGAAAGCATAGCTTCAAAAGCTTAAATTGATGAAAAGACAAGAAGAATTGGAGCAAGAGTCACTTTAGCTGTAGGCTCAAAATATTTCAAATTAGCCATAATATAAACCTGGGTGTAATCATCCTGTTGGAGGTGCATATCCTTTTCCCTCTGGTCAAGGAGGAGTAAAAGTTCAAAGTCAAGAATATGATCAGTACATGGGAAAATATCAGAACCAATATTATGCTCCATTCCAAAATGTGCAAGGTAATATCCATTACCATGAAAATTTCTACCAAAATATGCATCAAGATATGCATTAGCCATGTCAACAACAGGGGTATAAATATCTGCAATATCAGCCTTGCCAAGAACAAGATCCATTTGCAAGAAGACATCCTAAAAGTATAACATTTCCAGCTATTGTTGATTAGCAAATAGAAGAAACATGTACAAGTCTAGATTTGAATGAAAATGAAATTGTTGAAGACCAACTCTTCACCCTACAAGGGGACTGCAATACTGAAAATTCTTTTGAAGACACAATGCAATACCTTTTCCTTGTGGACGGGGTGATACTTGAGTGTTTTCCTTATCCACTTCAATCATAGCAACTATCTCATCATAGTCCAAATTGTCATCCTCTACCTCTAGTGTGTTTTTCTCCATCAAATTATTGTCAGTATGCTTAAGGAAAGGATTAGTGAAGATCTATAAGTTATTATTCAATGGAGCGACTAACTTATTCCCATTATAATTCACACCTAATACCTGTATAACATTTGAGTCAATGAGGTCTTGTATTTCATGTTTAAGATGCATACATCATTCAGTATCATGTCCTTGTGTCTAATGGTAATGGAAAAAAGCATTAGCATCAAAATAAGGTCCTTGCATTCTACTAGGATCCAACTCCCTAATCAGAGGAAGCTTCAAGAGATTGTTACTTAGAGCCCGACTGATTATAGAATGATAGGATTCAGATATTGGAGTAAACTTTCTTTGTTGATATGATGCCTTCTTTGGATTAGTAAGCAGATACTTGCAAAAAATTGTTTGAATCCTATCTATTAACCTTGATGAAAATCTTATTTTTCCTCTTAAAGTTGTTTTGTGAAGGCCCGCCCATAGATTGACTAACTTGAGCCAATGAGCTTTGATTTTCATACTGACTAGATGAAAGTTGATAATCACGAAGGGTAGTGCATAAATGTTGAAAGGAGTTATATTTCATCAAGAGAATCTTATCACAGATGTTAGGTTGTAAATTTGTAATAAACATCTTTTGAACATCCTCATCCTTCATTTGATATTGAATTTGTGCATAGAGAGATTGATACCGACTTATAAACTCAGTTAACTTCTCCTTTGGACCTTGTTTGTAATGAACTAAATCAATCAAAGAGACTTGAGGTCCAATGTTTTCTTGAAAATATTGTAAAAATTGATCAATTAACTGCAAAAAGGAATGTATTGAGTTCGGAGGTAAAGAACAAAACCATTCTAGAGCTGTATCTTTGAGTGATCACGTGAAACGTTTTGCTAACAAATCCTTTTCAAAATAGAAATCACTACACATAGCTGTGAATCCTACCACATGAGTATTAGGATCACCCTTTCCACCATATTTTTTAAAGCAAGGAGTCTCAAACCTCTAGGCATGGGGGTTCTCAAGATTGCATAAGATAGAGGATTACAGGCATGATAGATTGGTATATTAGGTTGTGAAGAATTTGTCAAGTTTGTCACCTTTTGTTGTAAAGAATTCATGCCTTGCAATAGTTGGTTTAAGATGGCATGATTAGGAGATACGGTTTGTTGTGAAGAATTAGAACCAAAGTGAGGAGGTGATTGAGCCTGAGTAGTGATAAGCAGAGGCTATGAATAGTTTAGTGGTGGTTGGACATATTGATAGGTGGAAGGTGGTTGCGAGTAGTTATATGTAACAGGTGGCTAAGAATAAGTGGGATGGAGAGGTGGTTGAGAGTAATTATTCATTGTAGAAATCCCCTTAGATACCATGTTCTGATAATTAAATCCCACAGCTTTGTAATTTTATGAATTTATGCCATTGGATACTCCAATACCAGTGGTAGCATTACTACAAGCATTTGCATTAGTGGTTAAAATCATAGATGTAAATGTAGATATTCCCATAGTTGGTATAGGTGCTAATACTTGTGTATGAGACAATGATGATATGTTTTTAATACCATTCACATATTCAGTCACTGTCATGACATTATGGTGTACTATATGTGTTAATCCTTGAACAACATTAATACAATATTGTCCTTCTTTTGTCAATTCTCTTATGTTGTGAATCACAGGTACAACTTCTTCTGCTATCCTTTCAGTTTCAACAAATGCTTGAAAATTGGCTAACTCTTTATCAAGTTTGTTTATTTGCTCATCAGGCACATGTGCGACCACCTCAATAGTGTCGTCGTCACCATGAAATATTTGATCTTCCATAGTGGTTGTAGGAGGTATGATGTCTTGCAAAATTTGTGTTTCACCTTTTGTAAAGAAGGTATTCAATGTATTTTCAGAGGTAGGAATGTCATTTTCTTCAAAAGCACTGGATCCCATATGTCTTCTACTTCTTCTTAAAGGAATGTTTCAATGGTTTATGTAGAATTCTCCTTTCACACCAAACATTCCAAGGGCATATTAACCGAGTTGAACATCTAATTTGTGCAAGAGGATTCACCTATTAGGTTGGGCTGCCATGTGGGAAGATGCAAAAACTTGGATGTGTCAAACAACATCTCAATTTAATACTCAATTTGACTTAAAACCCTAAATATGCAAAACAATAAGCAAATTGTCGAATCATGGCAAATCCTTTTAGACTGAGCTGAGGGACAGAGATATTTAACTCACTATTTTTCAAAGTTTAGAAGGTGGAGAAGTCAGGGACATATGGACTAGTGCCCAAGTCCAAGGTGTAATTTTCATCATAGAATCTGGAACCTCTCTTGGCACTGATCTACACTACAACTTCCATTTCTACCCCAAGAAAACTGGAGGACATGGGGACTAGCACCCTAGTCTAGGAAAAGCTCTAATGTTTAGCTTCTCTTTAGATCCCAAATCCTTAATATCTGCCAACCTTCCCTACAACTCCACTTCTTCTAGATACGATACATGTAACCTACAATCACAAGGAGTGTGGGAGTGGGTTGTGGTGTTTAGATGCTTGCCTCAGTCAAGCCCTAGAGAGACATTTAAGTCTTCCCAACACCGTTATTAGATAAGAGTGTGTATCCCAGTGGGATAGAGGCAAAAATCCAAATGATAAATGATTAAAAACACAATAGATATTACCTTGAAGTGTAGATCTCATGGAGGGAAGATGCTCTTCACGCCATGAGGAGATGGATGCTAAATCTGCAAATACAAAAACAATAACAACAAAGTATTGTTCTACAACACAATGAATGCCTTGAATCACTTTCACAAAATCACAATACTCATCTAATTTGCATCTAATGTCCATCTAGTTTGCAAATGAAACCTAATCATGCTTATATACACAACTACAAATATTCCCGCTAAGAATTTCATAATTCGAACTTTAGATGTCAGCATAGGACTTAAATAATGGTCACTAAACTGACATTTGAAATTAGGGTAGACCCAAAATAGAGTAGGACTAGGGCACTAGCATCCAAGTCCACCCTACCATTTTCATTTAGGCAATCTCCTAGGTCCTATTTTCCATAAGACTTCAGAGTTTTCTCATCGGGAGTCAAAAATAACACACATCATGCTCTAAATGCAATTATAGGACTTGGGAGCTAAACCTTAAGAAGGAAAAGCCCCCAAGGGGACATTTTTTGACATAACAATAAGCAAGTTTGACTTTGAAATTTAGAATGTGATGATGAAGAAAGCACTTGAATAAGACACATCAACAACCCTATGACTAGTCAAGTAGGTGTGGCCAAATAGGTCTTAAACTAGGATGTACACTTGACTAAGGATGTCCCCAATATACTCAAGGTACAAGGGGCCCAATTCTATGAAATGAAAGAGAAATAATGCCAAATAGCTAGTAGAAAGGGGTAACCCGCCCTTCACCTTCACTTGCTAAAGGTATAAAGTTCTTTGGGGCTTAGCCTGAATGGAAATATTTCAACTTCCAAAGAGGGTGTCTTTAGATTCACACCTAACTATTTAGACTCCGCCGGACTGCTAGAGTCAAGGTCATCCCTTGGAGTGGTGTGTCTCCAAGTAGGCCTCCTAGGAAGGGTATGACAAAAGCAAACCAAATGGGCATTTTTGTTCTCCAAGATCACCTTGCGGTGCGAGGAGAGAGCATACACATGGACACTTGATTCACACTTGTACTTATTAATTTCCCTTTAAGAAATCCAAATGTGTGGTGTGAAAATGAATGGATGAGAGGTGTTTTTGATTCTCAAGATCGCACGAAGCACATGAGAGGAGCATACACACCTCTAATCTCACTCAAATTCACCAAACAATGAAAGCACTTGTTATTTTTAATCAAAAGTCAAATTTTGTGATGGAAGACACTAGTTCATTTTAAGCCCAATTTGAATGTGTGATTGAAGACAAGAGTTTGTTTTAGAGCCCAAAATCCAAATGTGAGAGAAAACAAATGTTTCTATTAAGCCCCAAATTGAAATGTGAGACAAGAAATGATGATTGACCAAATGAAAGATGAAAGAATGAAATGAGTGCACCTAAATTTTTTTCCTTCCAATATGTCGTTGTGACTGATATAAATGCTGCTACAACTCCATGTGATCACCTACAAGCCACAAAATCAAAGAAGAAACAAGTAAACTTGCAAAGAAATGTGTTTATGTGAAAATGAACAATTATGAGAAATCTAATCAATATGAATAGATACAATAGAATAAATTTCATGAACAGATTCTAGACAAAATTTTATGCAGTTTGAATAAAAATTCTGTGAAAAATAGATCAATTTTGCAAAAGATATAAGCATTTGAAGTTCACAATTAGTGACTTTCACTAAACAAAAGTCTAATAAAACAACACATCCACCTAATTAAACATGTGTCATAGTGAAGTTGGCTGAGTCACCTTTCCAACAAGTCCTTTTTTGTGAAATTTTGAAGCCGTATGACAAAGTTATGACAAAAAGAAAAAAAAATGCCCTATTAGGGTATGTGGAGGCAAAGGGGTCAGGTGTGACTACTGGCACTGACCGCTAGTGGTCTAAAGAATTCTGGTCACATGTGGTAGTGAAGGTGACCAGTTGTCAGTGTTAAAGGTTTAATGCTTAGATTAGCCCTTGGTCATCCATATGACCAGGGGAAAGGTTAAAGCAAAAAATAAAAAAGAAATGAAAAAGGGGCATATCAGCCCCCCCTTCCCCTACCCTTGGTCATAGATGTGACCATGTGTCTAAAGGAAAGACCATGGGGCTTTTGACCATGGTTAGGGATTTTAGGAAGACCAGCTAAGGAATGGGTGGATAGTGGCGGTTAAGGCGAAGGGTCAAGGTTTAAGGTTTTGCTGCAGAAGACTGGTGGTAATGCATAGAGGTCACCATTTGAAGTGGCAACCAGGGGTGGCGAACTTGGAGGCAATGGCGACCTGGGTGGAAGGGATTGGAGGTGACACTAAGACTATGGTGGTGACCAAGGTGTATGTAGGTGGAGGTTTTGGAAAGTCAAGTGGAGGGAATAAGGACTGTGATGAGGGCAGTATGGACGGGTGTTAGGGTTTTTGGAGTGGCGATGGTGGAAATATGTAGAGCGGAGGTGATAAACATAGGCAGTGGGGTATGAAGAAGTGGCAATCAGGTGGTTAGTAGAAGAGACCAGAGGATGGAAGTAGAGGTCAATGGAAGTTGAACACAGCTCGACACGCTTTACCCAACATATAATGAAATGAACCCTACAGTCAATAATTTTTTTTTAATCGAAACCAATAAAGTAGATAAAAATGATGAAAATACCAATAGATAATGCCCAAAAGGAGAGTGATAGACTATGGAGGGGGCCAGCAGGGTATGCAAACTGTAGTATGGTATGGATCTGTATGGTACGGATCTGTATTGTATGGAACTATACCTTGTCAGGCCCTAAAAAACATTTCAAAATTTTTTAGGTAGTGAAAAATGACAAATTTTATATCCCTCCTAGGGTCTTTGGGCCTCTCAGACTCAATGGCAAGGTTAGATTTGATCTTGGAAACCACCTGCAAAAGTAAATCACCAAAAATTGATAAAAAGCATTAGATTCACATTGGGTTCACCAAATGTAAAAATCAGGGCTAATGCACAAACAACAATAATCAAACCCTAATAAGCACAATAAAGTACAAGATAGCATAGAAATCAAATAACAAAGCAAATACAAACTGAAATCTCTACAATAAGCTTGGCTCACATCCATTTCTCTTCTCAATCTTGCATAAGAATGCATGATTTCAAAGAATGGGATGTTTGTTGCTCACTATTTCAGCAGCATAACAATGGCATGAAGATGAATGAGAAAGGCTCTAATGTCATTTCAACAACATAAGGTTGCTTGAAACTAATTCATTGATTGCAAATGGCTTAGGTGAGTGTTGATTTATAGGAAAGGGCTCATTTGAATTGATGGTTGAGATTGAAAGTTGGTTTCAATAATGTGGACGGCTAGGATCGAATAGGGTTTCCCACTCCATGAGGAGTTGTAGTCATGTGACAAGTGTAGGGATGACCTAATTTAAATAAAAGATTATTTAAATTAGTGGGACATGTGAAGGCATTAAGTGGAAGTTGTAGCATGTGACATGTGTTGCAATGAGGTGAAAGGTGAGGGCCTAATTCAAATATTTTATTTGAATTAGTTGGAACATGTGAAAGGGAAATTAATTAAATAAATAGGATTTATTTAATTAATTAGAAAGTGGGATAAATGGGATTAGGACAAAATATCATATGATGTCTCTAATAATGTGTCGACTAGGTGATGGTCAAGACATGGACAAATTTAAGTGTCTACACAAATAGAAATGATATCACCTTGGAGGTGGAGCCCTTAGGAGGATGAAATATCTTCAACTCACAAGGAGATGGATGATGAAGCCATATCTGTAACAAACACACAAACACTAACACAAATCTGCAACAAATACACAATGAATTCCTTGAATGCTCTTTGCTCCAATATCATAAGTTTGTGTTATCCATCTAGGTGTAAAATGAAGTCATAAACTCAATTATATATGCTTTCCCACTAACATTCATGAATTTAAATCCCAAGAGCTGACAAGGAGGAACATTTTTAAAGGTCCTAGACCAACATACCAAAAATTGGCCTTGACCAATTAGTAGAGACTTGGGCGGTTGGCACCCAAGTTCAAGGGCCTAAATTAGGTTAGGGATAAGTTAAAATAGGTCCTAAGGGTCCCAAAATGTCCTAGGTGCCAGGAATTTTCCTTCGGGATGATCAATTATAATGTAAAATTAAGTATAAGGAAGCAAATAGGACCTAGAAGCTACACTAGGAGGTAAAAAGGCATGTGGCCACTTTTTACTCCATAACATTTAGCCCCCACTTTAATGTATGTATGATCTTATGATCCATACATGCATTAAAGTATGGTTAAAGCACATCAAATACATCAAACACACCCTAAGTTTGATGACTATCACTAGCCCCCAAGCTTAGGCAAATAGAAGAAAACACTTAGAAGTCACATAAGACACAATGAATAGAGTAAGGAAGCACTCAATACACAAAGAATACAGTGAAAGCATGCAATACATGGAGAAGATGTATGAATATAGTCACACAATACACAAAGAAGACATGAATAGAAGACATGATTAAGAAATTACATATCCATATATATAATGCTAATTAAAGTAAACAAACATGGCATGGGGAGGGACTCATCGTCACATAACTTTAGACCATGCAAAGCATGCAAAACACATAGAGTGTAGGGAGGGACTCATTGCCATACAACTTTAGACTATGCCACAAATATGCAAGACATGAAGAGAAGACACATAAAACACACAGAAGACACACAGAATACATGAGCACCACATAGTATACCATAGACACACTGTACATCTTATACATAGCAAACACGAGTGATAGGGAGGAGTTCATCACTACTCCACTATCTAAAACATACCAAACACACCTGATGCTTGAGCTACACTACCACAACAACCAAAGATACAATTAAGGGTGAATAACTCAAGATCCAACCCTACCTCGTGATGAGGACTTTATATAAAAGGATGTGCACTAGATAAAGAGATACACCATCCCGCCTTGTGGTGAGGGCTTTCAAACATGCTTTGTCAGTGTTAAAAGATAATTAGATAGATACTATTATATATGCACCCACCTTAAGGTGGTTGATCCTGCTTGCCGGTATCAAGCACATTAAGGTAGATTAAAACACACAAGGGAACCAGAGCTTTCACAAAGCCCATGCCCCTAAAGGTGAAATGTGCCACGATCACTGATTGCTCCCACAAACACATCAAGATTAGTTGATAAGATAATGAACAAGATATAATATTTTCTTAGAAAATCTTACCCTAAGATATCAACCAAATCAATTCATAGAAGCTATGCATAAATCATGTATTAGATCACATCAAAGACCAAGGCTTCACTTGTGGGTTCGGACCTAAGTATAGTTGTTGGGCTATACTAAAGATATCTTACAATAGAGTGTAGCAACGAGGTGAGATACAAAACCATCCAAAGTGCGTAGAAGCAAATTGAGAGTATTGTAAAAGTTTGTTACAAGAGATTTTACAACACGAATCACAAAATGGAGTGATTCTACTATCTAAGCATTGGATATAGATAAATCAACCCCATCTTCATATATGGACTAGGTCCATTTTTTCTTTCTTGTTGAAGGGACACACAATCCTTATTAGTATTTGTTTTTTTTGTCATCCGCTAGCTAGTAGAGCCACTGAAGAATGTAAATAATAAAATGAGAGAGGAGACAAAAGTGACTTGGGTTTATAACATAGGGAGCTTCCCTAAGACATCCCCCCTAGTGTTATTCCCCCAAGGCACAACACACAACAATACAATAGAGGAGAGGAAAGTAGAAGAATGATGAAACAAAATAGAAGTGCACAACAGAGGTGGTCTCTGTCTATCCTTGACCTTACAAGAGTGTCAAGGGTCATCCAAAGAGAACTAAACAACATTTAACACAACATGAGGGAATACAACACATAAGAGAAGGCCAAGTAAATGAACAAAGGTATGCTATGACAAGGGTAACTAAGAAGGGTTAGAGATACTTACCTATTTGTACAACCAAACTAGTGGTTGTCGTCAAGAAAATCATCTTCCTCCCAATCTCAAATGAAAGAGGAAAGAGGTACATAAGGTACAATTGCTTAGATTAAATTAACATCCTTGAACTCTTGAACAACCTTTAGCTCTTTCTTGTTTGATTCACTTTCATGTGGTGGAATGTGCTCTTGTCAAGGTGTTGTTTTTCAAGGTAAGGCTTGTCTTCTCTTCCTCTTTACTATTTCTTACCTATTCCTTATTGTTTTATTGGTGATATTTATAAAACTATTCTCATGATTTTCCATGGTCTTCGACATCTCAAAGGAGGAAGCTGGCACAAAGTTGATTTTCTATGATGAAATGCTTTGTTCCTTATAGGTATCTCCCGATCCTTGTAGGGATAGCGGATGAGGCACCTCAACAAAGGCTCCCTTATCTCGGGGCGAGGGGTTTCATTTAATTAAGGTTGTTTTTCAATTTGGATTTCTTCTATAGGAGGTCCAGCCATTTTTGTTATCAATTTTACTTTGTATCGTCGATATCCCAGGAAAGTTTGACCTTGTTGTGGTTCAGGATCCTCAGTAGGTTAAGGCCAAAAGTAATCAAGAGTGAAGTTTTTTCGAGTGACCATAGGTTTCCATTCACTATGATGGATAGTATGCATGGTCCCATAGTGAGGAAATTTTAGGCATTTGTGAATTATTGAGGGGACATCTTTCATGGCCTTGAGCTATGGATGGACTAGTTTTATATGGAAAATGTCAGATGTAGGGATGCTATCAAATTATTGTTCTAAGACTATCAAATACTCTGACCAACAAAGAAATATTCCCTATGTCCAAGAAGAAAGCTCTAGTATGTGTTTTGATCATCATGTCTTTGGGCTCATAAGATTATTGCATCAACCTATGTGAATAAAGGAACTCTTCCATAATGACATTAGTCATGAAATTGGGATCAATAAGGGATCCTCTTGTAGGATTTTCCATTATGTGAATGGTAATGTAAATGGGTCCTTCAATGCTTCTGATTGTTCTCTCATGTGGTGTAAAACTCAATGCAGGTTCAGGAGTTTTCCTCTTCCTATAGACTCTAGGAGGAACCATAGTGTTGATATTGCGATGAGAAACCATGTATGTGAGATTGTTTCACACCAAAGCACTTGTTTGAGGAAAGTGGGCTTTTAAAGAGAAAACACACAAATTTCACAACAAACCAAGTGAGTATGATGGAAATGATGCTACACAAAAAGGCAATATGAATGGTTTGAAAGTTTGATTAAAGATGTGTGAAAAAAGTGTGTAAAAACCCTTAATGTTGAAATACACATTGTGTAATTGCAAAATTTAAAATTTGAATACAAGGACACACACTAAAACTCAAAATCAGATTTGAATGAGTGCTTAAAATAGCAGCAAAATCTGAAACAAGATTTTGACTACAAACCCTAGCCTTTTGCAAAAACTAGGTTATATGACAAATGCAAGATTTCAACAAAACCTTAACAAATGATATATGCAAATACAAGTTATAAGATCATGAAAGGATTAATTGCTATAATTTATCTCAGATATGATGTAAAAGCTAGATTTTCAAATGTATCCAATGATATACAATGAAATAATGCAAAACTATGCCTTAATGCAAGCCTAGAATGCTTTTTTTTTAATGTTTTTCAAATGTATGCAAAATTTTTCAATGCAAGATGATAAATATGATATGAATGAATGCAAGGACTGATTACAACTCTTAGAAAGATGCAAGTTTAGAAAAAACATGGGTTCACCAAAATGTTAAGAGGTAAAAAGAGAGATGACAAAATGCATGGATTCACTAGATCAAACTCTCCTTTCACTCTAACATTCAAGGACAAAGACCTGTTGAACACCTAAAATATTGAGAGGGGGGTGAATCAGTATTCTCTGAAACCACTTAATCTTTTAAACATTCATTCCACATAGCATATTTAACTTGTAGTAATAAAGGAAATCATGAAGTCAACCATTAAAGCACACAACACATAAACACCATATTTTTATGTGGAAAACCCAAAAAGGGAAAAACCACTATGAGGATTAACTCACAATATAATAATAATGTAACTTGTTAAGGTTAATACAATTTGGTGGACTCATTGTCCAAAGGAGAATTCTCATTGTAGGTGGCTCACTACTAAAGGACTCACTATCCTAAATAGAAGGAGATAGAAGAAGGGTGGCTCACTACAAAATATGAACAACTAGTAATGCATCTGACTCGTGCTAAAGATATACTTCCATTTATGCTGAGACTAACTTTGCACACTTCATCTTCACCACAATCTCAACTTATCCTTTTTCTATATCAAATTTCACTCACACACACACTTAACACTTTCGCATCACACACACTCTCACCTTGACACAAGAATTCAATCTTGTATATATACCACACTAAAAAAAAAACATCAACTAGGTCGGTAGACAGATGTACCGTGTGGCTACATGTTCTGTCGGCCCAAAACTCAATCCTATACACTTTGCAGAGAGAACCAAAGCATGTAGCACATTCATAAAGGTTGGCACAACCTATAAATACTCCCATGACTCTGTTCCATTCATGAATCAACTCCACACAACCTCAACACCTTTAGGTCGGCTCAACTAGTGAAGTAGAAATAGAATGAACTATCCGTTAGTTCACAACTCAACAAGTGGACCACAAAAATGCTTACCACTTGGAGACAACATACTTTAGATATCCGTAACCTTATCCTCAAATCTAGATAACAAACCACTCATCTGTGGTGGAATGCAGAGCATTCCAATATATCACTGGCACTATCATTACACTATCAATACAAAGTCTGATACTCTATCAACTGAATCTTTATATTTAGACTCCTTTAGTATGCACCAACACTACCTTACAACCACATATAAAAATTCTTCATAGTGGAGAAATGTGGACTGAAATACTATGACCCTGTCATAGGTTTTGTACTGCAAATGCCTTAGAGAAATCTTTAGTAAATTGTGCCTAACTGTAGAACTCCAAAATGGAAGGATGTCATGCTTAGGTGTATGCTCCTTCACTTTACACATAGTAGCTTCACCAGATCAATACTTAGGTGTATTCTTTCCCATATCATACTAGGCAATTTCTCCAAACCAACACAACTATCTTCTTCCACCTTGTTTCCACTCTTCAAACCCTGTCTTTACCCTTTGTTGCCATTAATGACAACAATACTCATTATCATGATCATCGGTCTCTTCATCATCATGATTATGTTTCCAACAATCTGACCCTTTGTCATTGATGGCAACATGCACCAAAACTTGTCCCCCTTTGTCATCAAGGATAAAGGCTGCATACAACAATCTTTCTTACATACCGGATCTCCCCCTGACAAATATATACACGTATACAAACTAAAAGACTGAACTGACTCCCTGTAGGAGTTCTATCCAACAAAAATTTGAATTGAACATCTAACTTATACCATCTACATATGTACATAGGAATCTTAAAACAAGAGACTAAAATGTATAAAGCAGAAGGAATATTGTCAATCAGAAGAAGTTGACTGTTGGAGCTTCTCAACATGGGCCTGCCACTCTTGCTTTCCTTCTTCCCAAATTTTCTTGGCTATGCCAAGAATTCTGCACTGTGTCTCCAACACCATCAATAGTTCTTCCCCTTCTTCTAGAGTGCTAGGTACCATATTGAGCTTTGTAGTCTTATCAGCACTTGCCAGGGCATTGGAAATAGATATGAGCTTTGAGTTCACCAAGTCCTTGAGATTTCTAAACTGCATAATGATTTTCTCTTTTTGGGCTTGCAGTGTGAAGAGTTTCTCATGTAAATCCTCTATAGCTAACCTTGTGCTTCCATCCAGGTCATGTGTTGGATCATAGGCACTAGAAGCATTGCCAATCTGAGACTCAATTGAGCCCATTTCATCTTTTATTCTCTTTGCAAGCCCAGGCCATTTCATAAAAAATTGAAATAAGGTTTTGGCTTATGCCACACAAGCCTATGCACCTTTGAGACTTTCCTTAAATTTGTAGTGTGCATGGGCACACTTCTCCATTATCCCACTATCCTCTTCTCATCCATTTTCTTATCTAATTCTTTTTCTAATTTTTCTTTTAACCTAGAGGCGTGTTCTTCAAAAGAGTCAATCAAAAGTTTTAAGTTCTCCATATTGGATATTGAATTGTCAATGGTTACACCAGGTATAGCTTCCTATAGAGTCTTCATAGCCCCCTCAACTAGTTCTTCACTCTTCTGATGAGTCTCAATTATTTCCTCCTAGACAGATGCATGGAAGACATCTCCTAGTTGATGCTTGTGGAGGGGCAAGATCCTACCCAAGTCCACATTCCCTTGTTGCATGGGCAATTGTAGCAACTAAGTGGACACAATAGGCTGGAACTACAATTGAATGTTCAATAGATCTTTTAGAGAATCTTTGGAGGTTCTAAAGGATTCACTAGTAGTCTTTGTGCCCTCCTCTGTAATCATCACTTTTGACTCTTTCTTCTTCTCAATAGTGCTAACTGGTATCTCTACTTCTCTCTTTCCTCTCACATCACCGAAGGCATCTTTCTTCTTTTGGTCATCATTCTTCCCTGTATTGTCTTTACCAGTAATTTGTTCTGTATTACCCAGAGGGATGACAATCTCTGGTTGGTCTTGCATATTCTCAACATTTGTTCCAGTTACTGGAAGAGGAGTATAAGTATCCTCATTTGCAATGTCTTCTTTGATAGTTATATTATTTTCAACACACTCCTCTGCACTAAAATTTTCCTCTGTAGTTCTTCCACATCTGAAAGAACACTATCATGTGCATTCTCTTATTTTGTCTCATGCACATGTTGGGCATCATCAACCTATACATCTTCTCCAACATTCTTATCTAGAGCATGCGTCTCCACATGTATTTCTTCTTTCATTCCCAATCTTTGTGCTAGGTCTGTTGCCTTTTCAACACTCTCCTTGAGCTTCTCAAGATCATTTTGATCTCTACTCATAAGGGTTGTTACCCTTTGTTTTGTTTTGAGTTCCTTATTGACTACATTAGCCAATGTGGCTTTATTTTCTTTAGAGAGAGGAGCACTAATCTTTTCCAATGCACAGGCCTTCAATTTGGCCACTTCTTATATTGCTTCCTGTCTTCTCTTAATCAAAACATTCCATAATTTTGTAGGTATTTGTTTCTCTATATTCCTCATATCAACTTCAAGAACAATAATGTATTTTATAATAGCTTCAACTATGGTGGCCTTCTCCACCTCACCTGCCTTAGTATACAATGTTGCAGTTTCTTCTAACATTTCATGTTGAACAATACTATTGAAAAGTGCATCAAGTTTCATTGGACTATGGGTTCTTACCGGTGGCTCCTTCTTTTGCTTCTTCTTCTCTTTTGGTGTCCTTTTCTTGCTTTCTTCTACCTTCTTCTCTCTCATTTGAATAACAAATGCTTCTTTTCCTTTTCCACTTCATCCCCTTCATCTGTATCCACAATATCAACTTTCTATATTTTGATACTTGCTTCACCTTGTGAAGTTTCACCTTTTCTCTTATAGACCGATTGAGGCCCTTCTTCTTCTTCATCATCTTTAAAATTTACTCAAACATATTACTCCCTGGTAGATTTTGTCTTTACTCTCCTCTTCTCTGGGCGAATTTGATGTGCTGTAAGACCAGCCTTTTCTTTTTCAGGCCTCTTTTATTGCTTTATCAGAGAGATCTTTACCTTCACCAAAGCACTGATTTGTTTAGTAAGAGTACTTGTCTCCTTCCTCTTTGCTCCACTAGATGAGTGCACAGTCTTAGAGGACTTCTGAGTAGACAAAGAAGTGGTATCTGTTCTACCAGATCTCCTTACACTTGATGAGATTCCCAAAGCTCTAGACATAGCCTTAGCTTGTTCCACTTGTTCTTTGGAGAGGTACATTGCCTTCACAACTGTAGCAGTCATTTTCTCTACTACTTTCTTTATTTGTGCTTTCCTTTGGTAAAGATGGACCTCCATTGCTTTCTCTTCATAAGTTCCATATCTCTCTTCAGAGGTGTCCTTGGGTTTTCTCAACATATATTCTGCAAACCCCACAATTTCTTCCTCAGTGATCTCATATCCCATTTCTGGGATACATATAGTTATGGGCTCCATAGCCTATATGATACATTCATCTTTTGTTACCAAGAATGTAATGTCATTCTTGTACTTTTCCACCATCTTCCAGGGAATCCTCTCTCTCTCTCTCTTGCATCCTCTTTTGAAATACTACAAATAATGCCACAAGGGCATCTTTCTGTGCCTTAGCATCTCCTAGGCCACTCAAAAAGTCACTGATCAAGTGTGTAATAGGTCTTTCTTTCAACCACACCACATCCTTTGTACTGCAGAGTTCTTTCAAGAAATAGAATAATAAACATATGATTAGGGTTCAAAATTTAAAAGGATACTTCGAATCCTTTATTTTCTGTAGGTTCTCCATTATTTGTTGCCTCAATAGCTCACATAGGTCATAATCAACTCCTTTTTCCACCATTTCATATGTAGTATTAATGGCGGTGGTGGAAATAAAGTTCTCTTTGTTTGAAAAGTAAACCTTATATCCAATCATCATTGATGCATACTTCACAGTAGGGTTTTTGATGTTATTTACTATCAATTCCCTCTTTTCGTATGTCACACCGGTAACTTCCATCACAACCTCATTCTTTACTAATTTAAGCATTAGAACGGGTCCGGTTGAGCATAACCCTATAAATTCCTTGATCAATTCCTTTGTGATCAATCCGGGCATATTCATCCACACAAACTTGTCATGGATGTGGCTCAAGGCAATGCTTACCCAAGCATCATCATGAATGAAGTTGGGAAACCCATGCCACACATCGAGTCTCTTCGCAAACCAAATTTTGATATTTTGACTTCAATGCAAAGTCTTCACCAATAAGTTAATTTAACAACACATTCCCAAGCTTTGAATGATCATACTATAAGGAAAGCACAAACAACCTTCCTAATGTTAAATTCAAAGGGGATAATGTAGATAGGAAGTTTTTAATTTCAAATACAATTCATTAAGATGCACAAAAGGGAATTTCAGAATAAACACAAAATTATAATCACAGAGGACACTAGATGTATGTGGGAAAACCCTTTCAGGTAAAAAATCCACCACCATAAGAAGACAACTTTATTAATAGTAAACCCAAAGAGATTACAAAAAAGCATTCAGTCTTTCTTGATTAGGCATCAATTCCTAGACAATAACATTGTTCACTTCTACTGCATGTATACAGAATGAACACTCTCTGATCTTCAATTGCCAACTGAACTTGACAGATCGAACTACTCTTGAACTGTGTATAAGATCAATATTTAACATTATACACAGTCAATTCAGTTCCTGTAAACAACTATTCGATTTAACCATTTTTATTCATGACCATTCACATTTGTGAGATACTAAATATCCCACATGCATTAGTCGTTGATCATCCTTTTAGTTTATATACAAAGCCATAGGATATACAAATGTCACGCAATTTTGTTACTGACATAACCAATGGTCTACCCTGTCATGGAGACTCTCACTGAATATCCTCCATCAAAGTAACCAGGTCCACCAGTGAGACACATAGCAAAGTCCCATGTCCTACCAACAATAAAATTTCATTGGGGTGACCAAGACCATTGAAGAGACTCCTGCCGAAGTGCCATGTCCTACCAACATCAGAATGACTAGAGACTCTAGAGAGACTCATAGAGAAGCACCATGTCTCACCAATATAAGTCCTTGGTCAGTCCATCATTGGGACAAGTAACTCAATTCCACTGAAAAGCTCCTCTCACCCTGATACACCTATCGGTCCATCATTGGGACAAGTAACTTAGTTCCAACGATATGCTTCTATTAGCCTGATACACCTATTGGTCTTGTTATCCTAGTTTCCTCTGCCCAGAGTTAACTAGTTAGCCTTGTATTTTCTTGAAAATCCTTTAGAAATGGCCACACAAGGTGTAAATTATTCATGTACTCATGCTCTACCTTGCCAAAAATCCCAAGATCTTGCCTGAGGAATCTTTGCAAAAACCTAAAAAACCCTAGAAATCTTTTGTTTTCAAGTGCCTTCTATCGCTGGGATTTTTCTCATTTTTATGGCTTGTATTTGTATGTATTTTTGAATGTACATTTGCATATACATTTGCTTTTGTACATGCAAAGGAATATGCAAGGTGGAAAATATACAAGGCAAAGTGTACATTGGCAGGGAAAAAATCTCAATCGGCTTTCAAAAAAGTGGAAAAGATGGTTGTATGCACCCCAAATGCATATCGGGTTTGTATATGCATTTGGGGAATCTTTCACAGATTCCCCAAAATATTCTATGCTTGCATATCAAATTGAATGTATATAGGGTTTGTATGTTTGCACATACAAACGGTAATATACAATGAAAATATACAAGGCCGACATACATGCATTTGCTACAGTAGAATGTATATCGCCTCATATACATTTGTAAGATACAAGTAGAGTATGCATCGGCCAACATACAAAGACAAAGATGCATGTGCTACAGTGGAATGTACATTCAAAAATATACAAGGCAGGAAGCATGCAAGTCAAAGATGCAAAGGATTACATGCAAAGGTTGAATGTGCAAGCGGTGGGGCCTGCACATATACAAAGAAGATTGCATGTGTTCTACATACAAGTGAGAGCGCTACAGTGGAATGTATATCGGGTTGTATGTTCACACATACAAGGCCGATATACAAGTAGAATATACAACCTAGACCTGAATAGAAATTTCAATTTATTCTATGTTGTTTTCGGGTTCGCCTTGTATGAAGGACAATTGTATGTTTCAACATACAAAGGGGCAGATACAAGAGGTACATCAGTGCAATGAACAAAGGGGAATGTATATTTCGCATTGTATGTCAAACATATAACTGAAATGTACATTCCAAAATATACAAGGCTGGATGTACAAGTGGCGGGGACCATGATATACAAGGGCATTTGCATATCCATCACATACAAGCAAGCATGCATTCCTGGCATACAAGCCGGACCCGAAAGTATTTTCAGAAAGCTTTATAAAAGGTGTCACGTCTGGCTTGTATGCATAAGTGCTTTGTATGTTTGCACATACAAAGATATATACAAGGAAAGAGACATATACAAGCCGAACCTGACGGGGCAATCAAATACAGTTTATGGTCATTTTGGAGCCCATGACTTGTATGTTTCGACATACAAAGGAAAGGAAGAAAGGTTAACATGCAAATGGTGGGGCCTACATACAAAGATGACTGTATGTATATACAAGTCAGAAATTGAAGGCAAATGCATCAGCTACAGTGGCATGTATATTTTCAGCTTGTATATCAGCGACATACAAACTGATATACAAGCAGTGAACATACAAGGAGGAACATGCAATTTTTTTTAGCGATGGCCCCAAGCTTCATTTTAGTGATGAATCTGATAGTGCCATGTGTCAGATGACATGCAGAGCCAATTCAAAAGGTAAAGGCCCGCGTTGTATGCAGTTTCAAATGCATATATGCTGGGCATTTTCAAAAGGGTTGTTTTAAGCACCAAAAGTAGAAGGATATACAAGGTGCTTTATACATGTGAAGGCAGTTTCAGAGGCCGATATATACACAGATGCAAAGTGATATATATAGGCAGTTGACAGAAGTTTTGACCGCCTATATCTCCTCTATCCTGATGAATTTTGACATGCTGTAAGAGGCAAAAATGCATGTTTTTGCCTCCCCTTTCTTTTGGGAGGGTTTTTGAGGGGATTTTCTAGTTTTCATTTTTTAGATCTGGCTTTGCATATTTCAGCTGATAAGATGTTTCAGCGGCCGTCTTGAAGATGTGGGGAACTTTTCTTCTCCACAGTGGCTCTAGTTGGTGGTTTCTGCAGGTGCATCATGGCGTATGGGCTTTTTCCTTGTAGGACCAATTTCTGTGCAATTAGATGGTGATCTTAAGGATTTTTCTCCGCGCCTTATCCTATCTTGCATCCTAGCGGCCATTCTCTACTATTTTTCACCCTGTCAAAGGCATGGTCCTTGTCCCTTCGCCATACCTCTACCCATGCACCTCTTTTCTGGCATTTATGGCCTCGGATCTGTGAATCAACAACTCCATGCTTTTATGGCAGGAGTCTGACCTATAAAAGCATGCAGACTCTCTTGTTATAGAGGATGGTTTTTATTAGGGGCTGTTATGCTGCTAAATTTTCTGTAGACAAATCCCTTCTATTTCTAAACATTTTGCATTGTAATGGTCTTTGGACCTTCATGATTAATATATGCTGACTTCTCGCCTCTCTTGTGTCTGCATTTTTGTGTTTTAAGTGAAGTTGTAATCTGTTCTGTAGGTAAGACGACCCCTCTGTAGGTTTAATTTTCATGCCAAAGCCTCAACCAGTCATAAGTCTGTGTGAATCTCCCTCAGTATTAAAAGAATCATTATTGTGTCCACACCATGACCACCATCGCTCACTAGATCTGGTGTATCACCCCTTTTTCTTTCAGTTTCTTTCTAACTCTTTTCCCCTACCAAATATTAGCACTAGATTTAGTTGCACTTCTCTAAGTGATATGCTTAGAGAGAGGAACTAGCCTTCTCTGGAGGTCTGATCTCAAATTGCAAGGTCCCACACTTCGAGATCATTCCCATGTTACCCCAGATTGCTAAGGTCTAACAACTACAGCAAAGGGTGCAAATCTGGGTGATAACAGGTCCATCGTTGGGACAAGTAACTTAGTTCCAACAATATGCTTTTGTTAGGCTGATACAAAGAAAAATCCACTCTAGTCCATCGAAGCAATTCGATCATGAACTAAGATGTCGAATAGAGGTTTCAAACGATAAAATTGAGACAAAATCTCATCAATCTCCCACTTGACGAAGATTTTATTGTTTCCTCCATATCAATCTAAATTCATTGAGACCCATTTCTTTTGAACACCATTTGAACTTGGTCATGCTCATAGGCTTAGTTAAGGCATTTGCAACATTTTCCAAAGTATCTATTTGTTCCAGCTTCACCTTTTTGTCTTCCAGCATATCACAAACAAAGTGATATTGGACATCAATATGTTTTGTCCTAGCGTGAAATGTAGGATTTTTTAGCAAATAGATAGCACTTTAACTGTCACAATGAATTTGAATTTGCCCTACATCGAAACCCACATCAGAACACAACCTTTTAAACCAAACAACTTCCTGGCATGCACAAGTAGCTACCATGTACTCTACCTTTGTTGTGGACAAAGTGACTACAACTTCCTGCTTGCTCATCTAATTGATAGCACCACCATTTAACATGAACACATATCCACTGGTGGATCTTCTACTATCAATGTCTCCTTCCTAATCAGAATCAACATATCCCTAAATGTTGATAGATCTATGAGATCCAACTGAGTTTCTATGATAGCATATAGCATAATCAGAGGTTCCCTTCAAATACCTCATAACTCTTTTCACATCATCCCAATGTGATCTACCTGGATTTGCCTTAAATTGGCTCAAAACTCCCAATGCTTGGGCAATGTCTAGTCTGGTACAAACCATTGCATACATTAGACTGCCAACAACACTTGCATAAGGTACTTTCTTCATATTATCAATTTCATCTAAAGATTTTGGACAATCTTCAACAGATAGTTTTGTTCCCTGCAAAACTGGAACAACTAGTTGTTTACAGTCAGACATATTAAAATTATCAAGAACATTGATAATATACTTGCACTGGCTGAGACAAATCTTTCTACTAGATCTTTCCCTTTTGATCTTCATTCCCAGAATGTACTTCGCTACCCCCAAATTTTTCATTTCAAACTTCAAGGACAACTGAGATTTTAAATCTGAGATCATACTCTGACCATTACCAATAACTAGCATATCATTAACATATAACGCAATTATAAGAATCCGATCACCTTTTATCACAAAGTGCTCTAGCTGGGGCATATAAATCTCTTCTTCAAGATCCCCATGAAGAAATGTTGTCTTCACATCCATCTGTTCAATTTCAAAGTCATACGCTGCTGCAAGTGACAATAGAAATCTGATGGACGTCAGCTTAGCTATAGGAGAAAAAAATTCTCCATTATCAATTCCTTCCTTTTGAGAACTCCCCTTTGCAACCAGTCTTGCTTTATACTTTTCAGTACTACCATCTAGACCATATTTCTTTTAAACACCCACTTACAGCCCACTAGCTTTCTACCTTTAGGCAAGGGCACTAGATCCCAGGTTCCATTTTTCTCCAATGACAACATTTCATCATTCATGGCTTCCATCCAAGAATTTGAATCAGACATATTAATAGCCTCTTTCACAGTTTTAGGCTCATCAGTATCAATAAGCAAAGTATATGCACAACTTGTATCAAGTATAGAAAAGCCATACCTATCTGGTTGTCTTCTTTCACATGTAGATCTCCTCAATGGCTGAGACAGAGGTTCGGGTTCTTTCTCTTGATCATAACCTTTAGAGCTGCTCAAACTCTCCTCTGAATCATCTACACTTGGTGATTGTTGTTCCTCTTTTTTAGGGGTCAGAGGAATACTAACTTCACTCTTTTCATTATTTTCTTTTGTGTTTTCCGCCTGAGTATCAATGACCAAAGGTTTTAGCTCTCTAAAAATTACATTCCTATTGTAAAACACCTTTTCCATTTCTAGATTCCAAAGCTTGTATCCTTTAACACTGACTCCATAGCCAATAAAGATACATTTAATAGCCTTGTTATCCAATTTAGATCTCTTTACCTTAGGAATATGAGCATTTGCCTCACAACCAAAGACACGAAGATGTCTCAGAGAGGGCTTCTTACGAGACCATGCTTCCATAGCCATCTTATCAACCAGAGCTGAAGTAGGAGAATGATTCAGCAAATAACAAGCTGTAGCAACTGCCTCAGCCCAAAATTTTTGTTCCAGACCAGCATTACATAACATGCTTCTTACTTTCTCCATCAATGATTGATTTAGCCTTTCATCAACTCCATTTTTTATGGAGTATAAGGCGTAGTCTTGTTCCTTTTAATTCCATGGTCTACATAGTACTTATCAAAATCTGCATTGAAATATTCACCACCGTTGTCTATTCTCAAACATTTAATTTTCCTACCAGTCTGATTTTCAACAATATTTTTAAATTCTTTAAACCGACTGAACACTTCTAATTTGCTTTTCAAAAAATAAACAAATGCCCTTCTTAAATAATCATCAATAAACGATACATAATATCTTGATTTAGATAGGGAAGGAACATCAACTGGACCAAAAACATCAAAGTGTACATAGTCCAAAACATTGGAAGATTTATGAGAAATTGAGTAAAATAAAACATGATTCTATTTTCCATATATGCAGTATTCACAGAAATCAAACTCAAGATTACAATCAATTAGCCCATCTACCAGGTTTTTATTCTTCAAGGTTTTTAAACCTTTTTTAGCTATATGGCCAAGCCTATGATACCAAAGCATTGTTTTCTCTGCTAAAAGATTAACTTCCATTGAGTTTGCATCATGTGTTACAACAGTAGCTTTTTTAGAGACTATATTACAGCACACAAGTTTAGCATCTAACCTATATATTGTTCTAATGTATTCACCCTTTGCCAGTACCATAGACCCTCTAGTCATCTTACAACCACCATTCACAAAAGTTACTTGAACACCAACATCATTAAGCTTACTAACAGAGAGTAAATTACAAGCCAGACCTAGTGTGTGTAACACTCCATTGATTCCCTTTATTCTGCCATCCAGGAACTAGATTCTGACTCTTCCTCGGCCAACAATTTCCAGTGTCGAATCACTTTCTTGGAACACCTTCCCACTAGCATATAGTTCATACTTTGTGAACCACTCTCTATGAGACGTCATGTGGAATGATGCCTCTGAATCCACTAACCATACATCCTCAGATGCAGGCATTGCCAAGGCTACTACAAAACCATCTGCATCACTCTAAGAAGAATCATTGTCAGAAGTATCCTTCTTCTTCTTCTTGATGGTGATAGGTTGTCATTGATGCCAAAAGTGTGCTCTATTGATGTTGCAAAGTTGCCAATAGTTGTTGCAGGACATTAGGAGAAGATAGTTGTTTATTGTTCAAGAAGACCTCAAAGAAGATCTCAGTTGATTAAGGATGTCAAACTTGTGGAGTTAGTTTGAAGATACATGATCATATGGTTATCTTTCAGGATGTCTTCTAGATAAGAGCAACCAGGTGTTCATAGGTTACATTATGCATCATATTTGTGATCTCAGATGGTAATGTTCAAAGGTTGTTGGGAGCTTCATTCAAGATTTTTTCACAAGTGATCATAATCATGATAAGTTTATGAGTTTGGTTCAAACTTCAATTTGGATAACTTCAAGAATGTCTCAAGGTGGATCAACACATCATTATGTGGAACAATGAAGGTGTCATATTGAAGTGCATATTGTCTTGATCTACAGAGTTCATCATCAGAATCTTAGGTTGTCTTGGTGACATTGTTTGGAGAAGTTCTCTCATGCATATCAGGATCATGGCTTGGTTCAGTAGTTCACATTCATTCTTAATGTCATAGAGAATAAAGATTTCATTTAAATCTTCTAAAATCTGCACTTTATCTTATGACTTACAATAGCAAGTCACCTTCTCTTAAAGTTACCTATTTAAGGGCTCTTAACACATTAAGTATACCGGCTCCAATTTCTAGTCAAACCCGTGGTAAGAAGAACATCAAATGTTTTATGCTTTAAGAGTTTTAAAAAGCATTGAAAATGCTTTATGAAAGGCTGATAGGTTTTAACTCAAGTTCTTAAAATTTTTGGAGCCCCGATTCACACTTGAAATGGCTTTATTTGAAAAATTGCATGTAAAGCAAAAGGCATCGAATTCCGTTGCTTTAGGGGAGAATAATATGTATTAAATGTTTCTATTAAGGATGTCGGCCTATATCCCTAAGCCTTTTAAGGCTTTAGTTTCCTTTTAGAAACTTTACTTTAACACTATGTGGTCGGCCCATGCTTTTTAAAAATGGTGAGTTTTTATTTAAAAAAAACTATCAAGTGTTTTTTTCTTGTGGTGGTGATAAGTTTTTTTTAAATTAGAAATTATTTTTTCTAATTTAACAACTCCAAGAGATGATTTTTGAGAAGATTTTTGTAAGGCAATTATTTATGGAAAATTGGAGAATTTTTTTTATGAAGTTTTTTTTTCTCTCCATTCACAATATTGTTTCAGATGAAGTATTTTTTTTGCAGTGAAAAGGATTTTGAAAGAAGATGAAAAGTTTAATGAAAGATGAAACTTTGTATTACAGAAAAGAAGAATTTTTTGTATGGAGATTGGAGATTATTTTTTTAAAAAGGATTATTTTGAGAATAAGGCAGATTGAGAAGATTGTTTTTGAAGAAGAATTTGAAGAGGTTAATGAAGAATTTGTTTGAAGGAAAGATAATCAGATTGAAAGTTTTTTTTTGTGTTTTGGAGAATATGAAACATCATTGTAGAAGATGAAGCATTTGACAGGAGCAAATTAATTTATTGTTTTTTCTTGTAGATAAAAGAAAAAATATTTTGCAGATTGAAATGTTAATTGAGGAAGATCAACATTATGAGAAAGATTTTATTTTTCTCAGACAGAGAGATAAAGCAATCAAGTTTTGAAGATGGAAGATCAAAAGTTTGTTTTGGGGGTTTGATTTTATTTTTGAATAGGCACAGAGAAATATTTTCTTGCAGGTGAAATTATGAAGAGAAATAAAATAAAAGATAAATTGGTTGCAGGGTTATTGTGAAATGTTGTATACATAACAGATTGATTTTATTTTTGATAGAAGCAATATTGAAGATCTCTGAATTATCTTGTGCAGAATATGAAAGGTTTTTCATCTTGTATATATTGGCTTGGCAGATGGATTAAAGAGGGTGTGGTGATGCAGATCAGAAAAAGGGGTTGTTGAGTGTATCCGGATGTAGGATTGTTTTTGAACAGAATGGACATTTGACAGACACATGAGAGAAGAAATGTTTTGTATTGAAATAGAGAAACCCTCTGAGTTTTTATTTTCAGTTTGTTCTGATTTAGGGGTTGGTGCTCCTTGAAGCTGGTGCTTCTAAACAGTATGCCAGTGAGGCTTGTAGGTCAGTGAGACCTCAATAGTCAGTGAGACATAATATTCAGCCAGTGAGGCTTTGTAAGATGTTTTCAAAGTTAAGCCAGTGAGGCACTTCATGAGTGGTTTTTCTACCCAGAGAGGGTTTTCCACTCCAGTAATTCTTGTGTTAATGATATGCTTCTATGTGTGTTCTTGCTTCTATGTTAAGATTTATCTTTATGTGGTACTGCTCATAATTTTCACTATCAAACTTGTACATAGTTTATTGATGACTTTCTCTTTCTGAGTCTTGTAAATCAAAAGTTATAATAAGTTGCAAGAATTTACACAACACTGATTCACCCCCCCTCTCAGTGTTGTCCGAACTCCTACAATTGGTATCAGAGCAAGGTTCCCTTCTGTAGCTTAATCAGCTTGGGTAGGTCCTGTGTGTGGAGTTCAATGGGTAAGTGCAGGAGAAATAAGAACATGAGAAATGTTAAGATTCATTCTGGTCAAAAGACACAAAAGACATCATTCATATCAAATCCAGATGTTGATATAAAATCAGTTGATAAAGATGATGTTCTCCATGTTGAATCTAATATTGTTTCAGATGTTCCTCAGTTTGATGGTTCAAATTTTTCAGTTTGGTATGTTAGAATGCAAGTGTATTTATCCTCCTTAGGATATGATGTTTTAATGTCAGTTGAAAATGGTATTTCCGCAAATAATAAAGAGGCTCTTAAATGGAATCATATAGCCAAGAAGGTTATTCTATCTAGTTTATCTAATGATATTTCTTGTAAGGTTGTGCAGTGTGAAACAGCTCAGGATATCTGGAAAGAACTAATAAGAATTTATCAAGATAATGATAAAGAAGAGGACACTCTGGTGTGTGAGGAAAGTGGCAATGAAGGAGTTGAAGTTCAATCTCAATCAGATTCAGAAGAAGCTAGCATCACAAGTGATGATGATCAGGATTATGAGATTGATATGGAAGGTGAGCTCATTTGTGCCCTTGGTGAGATCAAAGAACTCAGAATGGAGAATAAAAGGTTAAAGTTGCAACTTCAAGAGGAAAAGGAATCCAAGATAAAAATTCTTTCAAATCTTCAAGATGTAGAAAAACAGATAATAGATTTGAAGACTCAAATTGCAGAAGTTAAGAAAATAAAAGAAGATGTCAATAATCAACTAAAGGCCAAAGGAGTTGATTGTGAAAAGTATGAATCTGAAATAATCTTTTTAAGAAAGGAGTTAGAAAAGGCTTCCTCTAAATTACACAAGAATCTATTGTTTGAAAACAATATTGAAAAAGGGGAGTGTTCAAAAGCCAGGCAAACTCTCAGAAAGAAAATTGATCTTCATGCTAGTGCTCTTGAAGATAAAGAGAAGACAGAAACTGAAATAAATGTCAAAGATGAAAATCATAATCAAAGAAGAAGAAAAAATGCTCCTGTTAGACAAGCATACATGTATAGGTATAATTATTCTTTTAATGGTCATTGTTATGCTTGTAATCAATTTGGACACAAATCAGTTAATTGCAGAAGGAATACTGATATTGTTTGCAATAATATTGGACACATTCAAAGAAACTGTAAAATGAATAGAATGTTTGATCCTACATGGAAGCATAACATAATTGCTCAGGAGATGTCAAAAAGGTATCAGTCATTTGGTTATAGCATAGTTTGTTATAATTGTAATTCTTTTGGGCATAAGGCACAGTTTTGCAGGAATAAATCTAGAGCAGACACCTTGAGCAAAGAAAAGAAAAGGTTTATATAGGTTTGGAGAAGAAAACAAAGTCAGAACAAGAAGGATCCTAAACTTGTGCATCTTGCACAAGTTACATCATTAGTTGGATAACTGAGAGCATGAAGTAAGGGGGAGTTGTTCATGATCTATTAATTATCCCCAAGAAGTTATAGAGGAGATCAGTTGTTGTTTATCTTGTTTTGTTTATCATGCTTGTTTGATAATGATTGGTATGAAGTTTCTGATGATATTGGTTTCCAGTGTATGTCAATAATACAGGTGTTCTTGTGACATGTTTAGTGGTTCTTGGAGCATACAAGATGTTGAAAGGATGTTAGAAGTTCAGTTTACAAAGAGTTTGTAGATATTGAATAATTTGGTTAGGAAGAACTTGTTGATGTAAATTGGTTTGAGTCATGCTTATATGGAAGTGTTCTTAATGTGATAATCTGACATGGTTCTTTGACAGTTCTCATCATTAATATGTTTCAGGGTAGTATGTACAAATTGTATGATTCTAGTGGTATCAGGGGTTCATGATCAATGACATGTTCAGTGAATGCAAGGTATTGATAAGTTGTTAAAGGATTTAATGCTCAAAGAGTTTGGTGATGTTGTGAGTTGATCCTATTTTGTTGAGTTGTCATGTTGCTTCAGTAAAAGTGTTCTCAAGGAACTCTCACCTACATTTGATTTTGCAAAGTGGTGTTATAGGAAGAGCTTGATGTTGAAGGTTGTGCAATCTTGATGGGCTGATTTGAATGATAAAGTCAAGAGGCAAGAGTTCTTACAGTATGTTTTAGATATGATTATGTATATATCAGTTTTTTTTGCCAGAGTGTTGTTTATCAGATTTGACAGTGTGTTGTAAAAAGATGTACAGAAACAGCAGGATGGTCTTCATTCTTTGTCATGTCAGAAAAGGTGATTTGAAGATAGTGTTAAAAGAAGATGATAATCAAAAGATATTGAGAAGTTTTCTGAAGTGATAGTTTTACATGTTCCATTAATGATCTTCCTCATTAATATGACTCAGAAAGGTATGTGCAAATTGTGTGCCTCCAGTTTTGAAGTGGTATGAGGTATGTGTTTCAAGCTATGACAATCTAGAGTCTCTTATGACATTGATGGTGAGTCTTGTATTTCATCAAATCAGAGGCAAGTAAAGGTCTTATAATAATGGTCATCTTGGCATCTTGTGTTGAGAACTGTGTGATAAGGAGTCTTAATTTTTTTTTATTTGTTCATCAAAGAGTATTGGTATGTTTATGATTCCTTTGCAAAAGTGTTCAAAAGGTTGAATATCAGTAATTGGATAGTATACTTCAGGTTGAGGACTATTTCAGGAAGTGGATAAGTGTTGAGTTGAGTAGAGTTATGTTGTTTATTCTTGTTAGTGTTCACCAGTGGTATTTATGAGAAGTGATTGTTTGTGAACTTTATCACATGGGAAATCTTGAAGATTTGTTATTTCAAGTCAAAAAGTGATGTTTCAGGAGTTTGTTAAAGGAAGTAATCAGAGGATCTTATTGTTGTCAGTGTTTCATCTTCATCTACAAATTTGTAAATGATTGACAGTGGTATTGTGTTTCAGATGTAAGTTTCATGGCTCAAATTTGAAATGTTGATGTTCAGGATAAGTTTAGCAAATTTGCATTCAGTTTTACCTTCAATACTTTGAAAGACAAGTGGTATCAAAGATTTTGGTAAATGGTTCTAATTTTTGAAGATAACAAGATAACAAGAGTTTATGTCTTCAAAGTGCTCATAATGCAATGTGTTTGTAAATGCTATAATCAAGATTTAATATACTTCAGTGAAGTTATTTTCTCAGGGGGAGTTAATCAGAGGATTGAGTTGTTACTATCTTGGGAGATTTGAAAAGGACTTATCAATAGTGATCATTATGTCATTTTGAGTTGGAAACTACAATGGTTTGTGTTGATTATTCTTGCCAGTAATTGCCAGTGGTATTCAACACAGGGGGAGTAAATAGTTTTGTCTTTGTCATCAGATGTCAAAAAGGGGGAGAAAGAAAAATTGCAACCAGATGGTTTTGCCATCAATGACAAAGGGGGAGATTGATGGTGATAGGTTGTCATTGATGCCAAAAGTGTGCTCTATTGATGTTGCAAAGTTGCCAATAGTTGTTGCAGGACATTAGGAGAAGATAGTTGTTTATTGTTCAAGAAGACCTCAAAGAAGATCTCAGTTGATTAAGGATGTCAAACTTGTGGAGTTAGTTTGAAGATACATGATCATATGGTTATCTTTCAGGATGTCTTCTAGATAAGAGCAACCAGGTGTTCATAGGTTACATTATGCATCATATTTGTGATCTCAGATGGTAATGTTCAAAGGTTGTTGGGAGCTTCATTCAAGATTTTTTCACAAGTGATCATAATCATGATAAGTTTATGAGTTTGGTTCAAACTTCAATTTGGATAACTTCAAGAATGTCTCAAGGTGGATCAACACATCATTATGTGGAACAATGAAGGTGTCATATTGAAGTGCATATTGTCTTGATCTACAGAGTTCATCATCAGAATCTTAGGTTGTCTTGGTGACATTGTTTGGAGAAGTTCTCTCATGCATATCAGGATCATGGCTTGGTTCAGTAGTTCACATTCATTCTTAATGTCATAGAGAATAAAGATTTCATTTAAATCTTCTAAAATCTGCACTTTATCTTATGACTTACAATAGCAAGTCACCTTCTCTTAAAGTTACCTATTTAAGGGCTCTTAACACATTAAGTATACAGGCTCCAATTTCTAGTCAAACCCGTGGTAAGAAGAACATCAAATGTTTTATGCTTTAAGAGTTTTAAAAAGCATTGAAAATGCTTTATGAAAGGCCGATAGGTTTTAACTCAAGTTCTTAAAATTTTTGGAGCCCCGATTCACACTTGAAATGGCTTTATTTGAAAAATTGCATGTAAAGCAAAAGGCATCGAATTCCGTTGCTTTAGGGGAGAATAATATGTATTAAATGTTTCTATTAAGGATGTCGGCCTATATCCCTAAGCCTTTTAAGGCTTTAGTTTCCTTTTAGAAACTTTACTTTAACACTATGTGGTCGGCCCATGCTTTTTAAAAATGGTGAGTTTTTATTTAAAAAAAACTATCAAGTGTTTTTTTCTTGTGGTGGTGATAAGTTTTTTTTAAATTAGAAATTATTTTTTCTAATTTAACAACTCCAAGAGATGATTTTTGAGAAGATTTTTGTAAGGCAATTATTTATGGAAAATTGGAGAATTTTTTTTATGAAGTTTTTTTTTCTCTCCATTCACAATATTGTTTCAGATGAAGTATTTTTTTTGCAGTGAAAAGGATTTTGAAAGAAGATGAAAAGTTTAATGAAAGATGAAACTTTGTATTACAGAAAAGAAGAATTTTTTGTATGGAGATTGGAGATTATTTTTTTAAAAAGGATTATTTTGAGAATAAGGCAGATTGAGAAGATTGTTTTTGAAGAAGAATTTGAAGAGGTTAATGAAGAATTTGTTTGAAGGAAAGATAATCAGATTGAAAGTTTTTTTTTGTGTTTTGGAGAATATGAAACATCATTGTAGAAGATGAAGCATTTGACAGGAGCAAATTAATTTATTGTTTTTTCTTGTAGATAAAAGAAAAAATATTTTGCAGATTGAAATGTTAATTGAGGAAGATCAACATTATGAGAAAGATTTTATTTTTCTCAGACAGAGAGATAAAGCAATCAAGTTTTGAAGATGGAAGATCAAAAGTTTGTTTTGGGGGTTTGATTTTATTTTTGAATAGGCATAGAGAAATATTTTCTTGCAGGTGAAATTATGAAGAGAAATAAAATAAAAGATAAATTGGTTGCAGGGTTATTGTGAAATGTTGTATACATAACAGATTGATTTTATTTTTGATAGAAGCAATATTGAAGATCTCTGAATTATCTTGTGCAGAATATGAAAGGTTTTTCATCTTGTATATATTGGCTTGGCAGATGGATTAAAGAGGGTGTGGTGATGCAGATCAGAAAAAGGGGTTGTTGAGTGTATCCGGATGTAGGATTGTTTTTGAACAGAATGGACATTTGACAGACACATGAGAGAAGAAATGTTTTGTATTGAAACAGAGAAACCCTCTGAGTTTTTATTTTCAGTTTGTTCTGATTTAGGGGTTGGTGCTCCTTGAAGCTGGTGCTTCTAAACAGTATGCCAGTGAGGCTTGTAGGTCAGTGAGACCTCAATAGTCAGTGAGACATAATATTCAGCCAGTGAGGCTTTGTAAGATGTTTTCAAAGTTAAGCCAGTGAGGCACTTCATGAGTGGTTTTTCTACCCAGAGAGGGTTTTCCACTCCAGTAATTCTTGTGTTAATGATATGCTTCTATGTGTGTTCTTGCTTCTATGTTAAGATTTATCTTTATGTGGTACTGCTCATAATTTTCACTATCAAACTTGTACATAGTTTATTGATGACTTTCTCTTTCTGAGTCTTGTAAATCAAAAGTTATAATAAGTTGCAAGAATTTACACAACACTGATTCACCCCCCCTCTCAGTGTTGTCCGAACTCCTACACTTCTTTTTCTCCTCTTTGCATTCTTTTCGGATGTGTCTAGTCTGCCCAAAGTTCCAGCACTTCACCTTGGACTTCTTTCTAGGAGACTTTGATCTCTCCTTCGACTTAGATTTGGACTTTGTCTTCTTGTCTTTTTGATTGCCTTTTTCCTTTGATCTGCATCAAATAGCAAGGGCCTCTTTAGCCATCTTAGAAGATTTCCTTCGCATTTCTTCTAGCAAAACTAAAGCAACCACCTCATCCATTTTGAACTTGGTTGTAGTACTTTGAATAGCCATCACAAAATGATCCCATGTGTCAGGCAAGGAACACAACAAAAGCATACAATGTTCTTCTTCACTCATAGTTACACCAATAGATGTCAACTATGCAATAACCATATTAAACGCATTTAGATGATCTACCACAGATACACCTTCTTCCATCTTCAAGGAGTATAACTTCTTTCTCAAGAAAAGTTTATTCACCAAGGACTTTCCCTGATAAATGTCTCCTAATTTCTTCCATAGAGAATCTGCAGTCTTCTCCTCATGGATGTTCTACAAAATATAATCTACAAGACTTAATCTTATTAGTCCTCTGGCTTTCCTGTCTGCTAAGTCCCAATCTTCTTGCTTCATTCTTGAGGGTTTATTCCTAGACACAACAACCCAAAGATCTCTATCGACTAGCATATCTTCAACTTTAAGTTTCCACAACTCAAAGTTTGTGCCATTGAACTTTTCAATGTCTATTCTTCCTGATGTGCTTGTCATCTTAATTTGTAGATAAGACACAATAGACATCTATAGAACTCCCACTTGTATAATTAACACAAAAAACCCAACCTACCCACAAGGATAACACAACTAGCCAGGCTCTAATACCACTTGTAAGGAAAGCATAGGTGCAGAAACAACCTTCCTAATGTTAAATTCTAAGGGGATAATGTAGACAAGAAATTTTTAATTTTAAATACAATTCATTAAGATGCACAAAAGAAAATTTCAGAATAAACACAAAATTATAATCACAGAGAAGGACACCAGATGTACATGGGAAAACCCTTTTAGGTAAAAAACCCACCACCACAAGGAGACAACTTTATTAACAGTAAACCCAAAGAGATTACAACAAAGAATTCAACCTTTCTTGATTAAGCATCAATTCCCAGAACATACTTGTTGTGATGTTCACAACACGCCCCATTTTACCCCTTAGCAAAATGAGGAACCCTACTGTGGTTTTTTGCTTTTTTGCTTGTGTGTGTTGTTTTGCTTGGTGGTAAAAGGGAAAAGAGGGTTAAAATTGCAAACTTTGTTAAAACTAGAGAAAAAATGCATTTTTAGTACCAGGGCATGATATGGTTTGATTCCTTGTAAAAAATGAGCTAGGGTTGCTTTTTGAACCATCTTAAAATTTGCCATATTCTGCAAGTTATGATCATTTTCGTAAATGTACATTCAGGTTTGTATGTTGCATGTACAAAATCCTTTGTATGTGCAGGGTCATTTTTATACTTAGTCACATTTGCAATCAGGTTCATATATAAGGTTGTTTGCATGTTGAGTCGCTTGCATATTACATATACAATCCCTTTGTATATCTCTTTCATATACAAAGGCGATTGTATATCCTTTCCTTGTATGCATTTGGTAAAATTTTATATATGTTGATAATTGAGAGGGGGGGTGAATCAATTATCTTAATTATTTTAGCTTTCTGAACTCCCTTAACAATTAATGTAGCATCAAATCAAATAAGAAAACATAACCATGAAATAGAAATAACATCAATACACATGACACAATGATTTTGACATGGAAAACCCTGTTAGGGGAAAAACCACGGGGTGATTAACCCAAGATTGTATTCTTTGTTAGAAGAATAAGATAGTACAAAATGGCACTTGCCAATTAGGACTCACTGCCTGAGCACACTGCTCACAAGAGGCTCACTGCCTACAATAGTTTATACAAGGAAACTAGATACTTGAACTGATGAGAATCATCCACATATGCTGAGGTTTAGTTCCAATTAGGTTCAATACACTGATCTCTTACACTTCATTATTTCTCTTCTTTGGTGCTGCTGTTCTATCACATACCAGACCTACCTTACTACTCTTCTACTTTTCTTCGCACACAACTCAACACACAACACCCACCTTCACATCCAAATCTATCTGGTATATATATCTGCACAAAGGATTTCATCCTCTTTCTAGTTGGCATCCGGAATAGTCAATATTTTCCCAAACTCTAGTCTGTCAACTAAATCCTCGCTTACCAAGTGATACGAATCAAGGAGATACTTATAGAAGTCATCTAACATGTCAGCCAATCATGGATGATACCTTAAGAACCTTGATCACCATCAATATCTCATCTGGAATAATTTTGATGCTATGTCGGTCAGTTCTTCCTCTGTCTACTCTGCCAAACTGGACCCCAATACTTAGATGCTCATATCTCTTCACTCTTTCATCACCGAAGGCTCAATCCCTGGAATCTATTAGTCAAGGTATTCCTCTTGACTTCCCCAAGTCCTCACTTTACAAAGATACTTCCTATAAGAGATCCGGACCTAATTGTTGGACCTTGCTGCATGCTTTGTTCTTGCTTACCGGACCAAAGTATTCTTCAATCTGACTTCCAGTAAAGATACACCATGTCCTGCAGATGTGTGGAGTGGTCTTTGTTGCCATCAATGACAACACCAATGAAGCCACATAGTGTCTCTTGCCAACAATCTCCCCCTTTGGCATTGATGGCAACACTTAGTGAAAAATGACTAAGTGTCACACTACACTCGCCCTTGGCTAATGCTCTGTTCTAATGTACATTTTTCTGGAGCTCCCCCTTAGCTGGATTCCACATTTTTCACTGCTCCTCACTCCCCCTTTGATATCAACATCAAAGAGTAGAATCCGCACACCAACAATCCTCAAAAACAAATCAACTATACTTAGTTGTATAAGTATAAATACATGATACACTTACATATATTGAAGTATATCTACAAAAGATGTCTTCAACTGGGCAAATTCTGTTGCCCAACTCTACTTCATCCTGTCCAAAATTGAGATGTGACCACTCAACAAGAATGCAAAGTTTCTGCCCTCTTGAGATCTGTCGGATCACTGGTTCGGGCTATGGTCTGGGCATCAGTAAGAGCCTCATGCATGGCCTCTAATTTAGGGATAATCATCCCTCTAAGTTCACCCATCCTACTTAATATGTTCTTCCTCTACTTCTCAAGCTTCTTAATCTCATTCATGATTGCAATAGTTTGACATTCCTAGTTTATTATGGATACAGTGAGAGGATCAAAATTCTGAGAGAGGCTTGACAATTTATCCTCTTGTTCTTTCACTTTCTTCTCAATATCCTTTGTTACTTTAGTCCAGGATATACAAAATTTATATACTTCTCCTCCATCCTTAAGATCATTTTCTAAGCTCTTTATCCTAATATCCATATTTCTCCTATCGTTGGTTATAAAGCTTTGTAACTCAGAGAATCTCTTATCCAAAAACTCTTTCTGGACCTTCATCTCAGCTGATTTCTCTAAAGATTCAAAATGAGTGCTGACAAAACTAACAAGAGACTTGAGTTTACCAGATGAAGAAGCTAAGGAATCCTTCTGAAAGGATGGCATGATCTTTTCAAGCACACCGGATGTAATTTCTAGCAGCTCACAGTCTTCCATGTGAGACTTTAAAAGTTTCTCTTTAGCCTTTGTTTGGGCAAAGGATTCTATCTTCATTGTTTGATCCGAGGAGAGAGAATCAAAGTCAAATGGTCCTGTTGGTCATGATATTAGTCACAAACAAACATAGAATAAAAGTACACATTAACCTTTATTCATCTTGAAAGATACAGTGAATTCAGAGAATTCATGATCCCAAGTCTCCGGTGATTAGGTCTTAATCGACTGACGTTACTCAGTAGTTAATGTGAATTGCTATTTCCATTTTGGGGCCTTATGTGAAAATGTACCATCATCATGACGTTCCTGCAGAAATTCCTTACAGAGAAGTCAAACTATGCAGTTATTTGATGAAAAGATGTAAAATACCTCAATCTTTGCATGATATTTTCAATTGTGCATGCTTAGTGTTCAAATATGCTAAATATTTACTATTATCTACGGGATGTCTGCATATTTTGTGTTATTTGCTTAAGATTAGCAGTTATTTGCAATTGCGACAGTGAAATGCTCTGAAATTGAAAGAAATTAAAAGGAAATACTTCTAATTAAGTTGAACCTTTAGCTTTTGATCCACATACATGCTTGATACTGTCATGAGGAGAAGAAATCAAACCATATGTTCACCAGGACATTCCACAGCTAGATACAGTTGATGTAAACTTCAGAGGATAATGAATGAAAACAATACATGCAACATGATGAGCACTCCAAGGGACGCAGCAAATCAAAGCATATATCCAGAATTCAAACACAGATTACTCAAGATTTACGAATATTTGTAATCAGAATATTCTTCTCTTTTATTAGGTATGCAAAAGACATGTACATATACAGCAGCTTTGAAATGAGCCCTGAATACTTCAGCAAACAAATTTCAATTAAGTTTCAAAATATTTACAACAAGGCATTCCACCACCTTTTATAGAATAAGGTGAGGAATCCATTACAAAGATCTAAGGTCTTGATTCATCAATACAAATCAACGGTCATCATTCCATGACTTGTCAATTCACACAAAATGGCACAAGTTGCCAGCTGGCAACTATCTATATTACTTATGCAAATATTCCCCTTCATGATGTATCTCCATCATGTTCTTTAGCTAATTCATGCGGGTCATCATCATGTGCATCGCTTCCTAAACCTTCACTACCCTAATGATGATGCTGCTGCATATGGGGTTGCATGCTGCTCTGGATCTGTTCATATGATTGCACAACCTGATCTATTCCTCCGCCATCTTGAGTCTTTGCCTTGATAATGGCGTGCTTGTGTGCCTCATACTTATCCCTGCTGTTGTCCAGCTTATTCTTTCTGTCCTGCAGTGTCTCATTATAACTCTCCATCTTGACCTTGATTCTCATCACCTTATTTATAATCTCCTCTGTCAAGTGGATGAGTGGACCATCTTCTTCCATTTGGAAGTTGCTGCGCAGAGCCTTAAGGGCAGAGTCTTCATCTTGATTCTCTATTTTTCCCTCTACTTTGCCTTCTAGTGTTTCTAGCATATCTGCCTCAATGCCCATTAAGTCCCGCAACTTCATGCTGATCTCCCTCAGCTTATTATTGCATCTCTTGAGGACCCCACATTCAAACTGCACATCCTTGTACCAGATGTCTATTAATAATGCAGTATTATTATTCAATACCTGCTTACTGATAAGCAGTTGTGGGTTTATCTTCCTTATTTCTCCCAACAGGCTAAGGACTTTCTCCAGTTTATAAGACCTTTTCCCAGTCTGCATCTGCAATTTGTCCACCTTGGTTTTGGAGTCACTTAATATGCTCCACCTCTTCAAAGAGGCCTTCATTATTTCAATAGCATCATCCAATGTGGATGACATCCATTTTCTTATTACGGATGCCTCATGCTTCATGAGGTCCAACTTATTTACTTCCTCCTAAGAAATGGCTGTCAATGGGACTACAGCTTCACTTGTAGTATCATCAGGATTGGTTAAGCCTTTAATGTATGCATGCAACTGAGCAATGTGCTCTTTATGTTGCTTATTTTTCTCCTTCTCTCTTTTCACTTTCTAAATTAGAGAGTCAATGATATCCTTACCTTCTTGACCTTCCTGCTCTTCGTTGGCAAAACCCAAATCTACTGTGCTTATCTAGAATTCATCCACAGTGATTTCGCCTTTCTCCTTCTCTACCGCAAGTACAACAATTTGTGCGGTCCTTCTCCCTGTCGCCAGATCTCTCTTGATGGCCGATGTCATTCTGGCCTTCCTCCTAGGCTTCATTATATCCGCGGAGAACAGGGTGGAGACGTCGAACTCTTGAATTTCAATCTCTTCCTCAACATTTACCTCCTTTTCTAACCATGGAGGTACTTGATCATGTTTTTCGGCATCATGGTGTTGTTCACCCCTATCTCTCGTTTCCATCAACAAGCGTTGTGGAGATGGTGATTTTTCCTTTTCTCCCTCTTGATGCTCGCCTTGCTGCTGATCCTGTGGTGCCTCCTCCTATTGAGGAACTTCCTTTTCTGGGGGAGCATCTTCTCGGTGTGGGGAACCTTGCGGTGTACCGGTATGTAGATCATGATGATCATGATCTTTCTCCATCATTTCTTCACCTGTTCCCAGTTCTTTCCCTTGTGGAGGTTGATCATCCTCCTTTGGTTTCTCTGTTCCTGGTGGCATGTCCACCGTTCCGGATGCTATGAGGTCTGCTTGAAGTAACAGCATCTGTTCTGTTCCTGCACTATCCACCTCTTGTGTCTTAGCAGCAGGATCTTCTATTGCTGCCTTTTCCTCATCAGCCTTTGCTTCTTGGACCTCTACTATAGCAGGTCTTGCTGATGTATCCTGTGGGCTTTGTTGGCCTGATTCAATAGCATGGCCTTCAGATTCTGCCATCTCTACCTCTTCTGTTGGGTGGCCCTTATCAGGTGATCCTGCTGGCTGTTCAGGACTTGCATCCTGTTTCTCTGTTAGATCTACCACTGTAGGACTTGTCACCTCTGCAATCAGTGTGTCCAGCCCTATGTCCTGAGCTACCTGCTCTGGGCTCTTTTCTGGCTCTTCCTCTGCTTGTTTCATCTCCTCAAGCACTGATTGAATAGATGGAGGCTTGTGAGGAGTCATGCTGGTACCAGCAGCCAGTGTTTCCATCTTCTGTGCAGACACATCCTGCACAACCTCATCATCAGACAGGTCGATTGTCTCATCTAGTGAGACATGTCCTTCTGCTTGCGTCTGAGAGGTTTCCTTTTGTTGCTCTTCAGCAAGTTCAGTTTTGAACTTGACAATGGTAGGAAGTGGAACATTGTGCTGAAGTTCCTTCGGCACTTCACTACCTGCCCCTTGTAATTGTGCTGGGGGTTGACTTATCTCACCTCTCATGGAGGTTATTGGTTTCTTAGGTGTGGTGGGAACCAACACCTGTGGAGCTCTCCTCTTTCTTCTTATTATTAGTGGAGCTTCCTCCTCTTCTTCAGGCTCCTCCTCCATGAGGATATCCTTGCCTGGTTGTTTGGATGACTGACCCACTTCTTGGGTCTCTGTGATTCCAGCCTCTGCTGTCTTGGTTTTCTTGGGCTTTGGAGGAGAATCCGATTCTGATCCTGATTTGGCTGCCTCCTCTGCTGTGAATACTGCCCTTTCAATTATGACACCTTTGGGTCCTTTTTCCACCCTCTTGCCCCTTGGGGCCCTTTTGCTAGGCTGTTGTGGTGGAGGGATCCTCTCTCCCTTAGTCTTCCTCTTCTCCAGCAGGAAGTCGTCATATTCATCTGCAGGGATGTCCTGCCCCTTCTTCTTGTTGTCCACCGTGATGGCAACACCCTTCTTCTTCAATGCCTCTACCTGTGCATCTACCCAAGCTTGGGTCAAGTGTAGGGTTCTGGCAAGGAATGGGTCTAAGGACATATCCTCCTGCATGGTGAGGTCAGGTGCAGAGATGGTATCATTGTAAATCTTCTTCTACTCATACTCATCCGCCATTATCCTACCATCATCATTCTTTAGCTGTTGAGGAAGGGAGATGCAGTCAACTATCCTAATCTGGTTCAGAGTCAACCTCTGATACCTCCTCCTCCTAGCCTTTGCCTCATCTTCGCAGTCGGCCCAAAAATCTTCTAGGTGCCTCTGGTGAATAGGCTTTCCTAGAATCTTCTGTATTCTGCCGTAAGGATCATATGGTCTGGTTATTGGAAAAGGCTGTAGATTCATCTTATTCAGGGTGACCATCACCTTCTTTATATTGTCAGAGTTAGGGCACATGTAGTTGCCAATGCTGACTAGGAACAAAATTGGTGGCAACTTCTTGGCATCCTTATACATCTGTATCATGGTGGAGCCCTGCCTGATAAATTCCATTAACACTACTACATCAGTAGGATATCTTGGCAGCATCAGGGGATGTCCTTCAAAACCTTCTATCCTGATATAGGAAAAGGTGGTAAATTGTATGTACCATGCCCCATGCCTGTATACTGCCTCTTGAGCCTCCATGCTCAGTCTTTTAGTTCTGTCATCTTCCATGGTCCTTACCAGATGCATAGAGAATGCATCATTGACCAGTTTGTAATCTTTGATATAGTTGGTTCTTTGCAGCTGGGGATGATGATCCCAGATATATGCTGCATTTGTGCTTGTGAGCTTTCCATCTGTCACCAGGGCATCAAAAGTGCCCCTATAAGCACAAGAATACACAATATAAGAGGTCATGTAGAATGCACAATCTGAACCTCCCAGGTTCATCAGTTGCTCATGCAGAGTATCGCTTATTATTTGGCCCCACAGTGGCTTGATGTCTGCATACAGACACATCATTATTATGCCGTACATCCAATCTCTAAATTCACCAGTATCAGACTGGCCAGTCACCCTGTTCAGAAGGGCAATCACGTACTGATACTCCTCATTGAAGTCAAACTTGAACATGTGCACGGGGAGCTTGGCCGCTGCATTGTATGTGCTATTCTCGGCCCGCCAAGCATACATGTTCTTTCTGGCCGCCTTCTTGTTGGCCTCGTATTCTCTTTCAGACTTCTTCAAGTCTACACTCTTTACCTGACTGCCCATTGGTAGTCCAAATGTCCGTGAGAGACCTTTGATGGATAGGTCTGCATACACTCTCCCATGCTTCACCACCTGCCTCGTCTAAGGGTTATAATTCTGGGTGCACTCAATGACTAGCTCTGGAGACTCCATGGAGTATGGGAAGCCAGTAGCATTCCACATACCTGATACAAACACTGCGTCCAATACCGGACTCTTGTCATGTCCATCATTTAGCTTGGCTGACCAGGCTTCTAGGTTAGTAATCCCCTGATGGGTGTCTGTAATTGCTCCATATTTGAACAGGACCCCTCTCTGGGAAGAGAACATAGGCCTACTGAATTCCTCCTGACTCTTGACTAAGCGTTTTTCAGCCATGGGTACCTACAATTAATAACATTTCTTCTCACAACAGGGATATGCATGCATACATATTGCAAATATCATGCCTATTGCATCAATTTCACATTACTTACTTATATGGATACATAACCAGAACTTACAAAATCATTTAGAAACAACATGATGAGGGTTTTAGTTCACTTACCTGGTTATGTAGATTTTCCTTTATACCAGTATATCATCAAGATGCTCTTAATTCAACTGCTGATCACTTCCTTCCCTCTATCTGTGAGCTCGAATTGCGCAACGGTAGCTGTTATGCGGATATGGAGGCTAGTGCTTTGTAAAACAATTTTAACGCAGGTAAATGTAACAATGGCAGTTGAATTACCTTTTAACCTCGCAGTTAGGGTAAATTTAGGGCACTCTGACAAGTTAGATTGCAATCTTTGATCATTCGTGCGAAAACTCAGGATCTCGCCAGATGTTTCATTGGGTTCCGGGGTCGGCGGGAATCACCTACCATATCTACGCGCATTTAATGATAATGGCGGCAAAGGGAGCGGGGGGATATCCATATGACTGGATATCATGAGGGCAGGATGATATTTCACAAATATTAGGTTGAGTTTCGATATCATCCTCCCTAGCATTGAAATTATTATCGCGACAAGATTCGGGTGACGATGCACCCTTTGTTTACGTTTTAGCACATCAGGAGGATATTTCGGTTTATCAGGTGATGTTTCAAAAAATGATGATGATGAGACAAACAAACTTGTAATCCTTTCTTAATATCAAGATGACGTCATCATGATATTTGTTCTTTGTATTGGCCATGTCACATGACGTCATCATCACATTGGGCGAACATGATCATGTTTACAAAATATCCTGTTGAAATGTAAATATGATGATGATGTCATTAGGATGTTTGTTTCTTCATTTATCATATTTAGATGATGTCATTAGGATGTTTGTTAAGGGTGATATTTCACGTCAGGATGATATTAACGAATATCGGGTTACTTTTCAAAACATGATGTTCGCTATACAAAAGATCGCCTGACGGGGAAGACTTACTACCATTTAAAGTTGACGTCTGGATATTTGAGCCACAGGATATATCAGGGGATGCTCGAATATGATGATGATCTTTAAACAACATGACTCAGATTATAAAATATGATCTCCCCTCTTGCGAATATCCGGTTTGACCAAGACTTTGACTGTTCATAACTTCCACGTCCTGAGGAATATCAGGATGATGTAAAAGGCAAACCTGTATGAATTTTAATGTTCTTTTAGAATATGGGGTCACAGATACGAAATATGAATTTTGACAAACTGACCTCATATTGGGGACTTACCTCATCCTGACTCAATGTGATGATGCACTTGACTGATTTTTACCAAACTGCCAGAAAGCAAGAAACACAAACCAAGCCAAAAGAAGTTGGGTCCCTGTTTTGCCAAGTCAAAATGGGGCGTGTTGTGTAACCACACAACAGGTCCTTGAAGTATCTCTGGTTCATCAATCTCCATCATTTCTTTAGTCAAGAAATCCTTGATAGTTTTTGTAGTGTCTCTTGCTGGAGACAAAGTTTTCTTTCCTTCTACACTGTCACTTGTGTTCTTCTTAGCTTGAACTTCTTCTCTTCCCTTGACTTCTTCTTTCTCCTCTATTCTTTCTTCTCCTTTGGATCTGGAGACTGCTAGAGAATCCAGATTTATTACTCCTTGGACTTCCTCTTCTGGAACAAAGGAATTTAAGTCCTTAGCTTTTTCTTCACTAGTCTCCTTTGCCTCTTCTACTATTGTCTTAGTGGATTCTTCTTTGTCATCCATGGCAGAGGTTTCATCATCTAAGTCTTCTACAATGGGAATGTTGAATCTTTTGTATGCATTCAGGAGGATCTCTTCTGTCTCTTTTGCCACTTTATCAGTTTCTCCAAGCATGAGCTAATTCATTCTAGCCTTACTCCAGAACTCATCCTTGCAATCTTTGAAGATCATATCCATTTGTTTTAGAGTAATTGAAGGATAGAGCTGAATAGCTATCTGTTCTCTAATCTCTAAGTCCTTAGCCTTGGCATTTTCTTTTCTCATTTCAAGTTCCTTTTCTAAACTTTTAGGAATTAGAGAAATTATTTCAATAAATGCTTTATTGTATATGTTCAAGTACGTAATTGTGGCTTCTTTCAAGATCTTTCTATCTGCATCATTATATGCATCATAGAATTTTGTTATTGGTTGCAGGTTCCCATCCACAGTAACTACTTTAACTACATCATCTAAGGATAGAGTGGGCCTTTCAACAAACTCTACTGCCTCTGCCTCCTTGTCTTTACTGAATACTTTCTTTTTCTTCTTCATCTTCTTAATCTCTTCATCAGATTCTGTCTCTTCTTCATCCTTCTGACTGATATAAGACCTTGTTGCTTTTGACTTTGTTCTCTTTTCTCCTTTACCGGATGATAGGTAACTCATTTCCTCATACTCAAAGAAATTTTCCAGGCATCTATCCACCCTAATAGCTCTTCACTAACCATCTTCCCCTGATAGATAGGTAACTCTATGTTTGCATTCATTCCACTACCTTGAACTGCCTTTAGCAATCTCACAAATTTCTTCTCTTCAGGATCCAATTCATCCTCAGGAGGATTCTCATCTATCTCCTCATCTCCTTTTGAATCATTTTGTTCATCCCTTCTAGGATTCTTCTCCAATGCTTCCAATCTTGCCAAGATTGATGCATTCTCTCTTCTCACTTGCCTTAACTCTCTTTTCCTGGCAGCATCTTGTTCTCTTCTGTCCCTCAACTCTTTTTCTCTAGCCTCTAAGGCTTCCCTTAGTTCATTATTCTCCCTAGCCATCTGATTCTTAGGAGGCATCTTTACAACTCTCACCAACCCTTACTATGTCACAAGACCCCACTACACTCTCAGGGATCTACTTGCTTGCTCTGATACCACAAATGATGCAAAGGCATATGGGATGCAAGGAAGAGGAATAGTTTCAACAAGGTTCAACCACAACCTATAGGTCCAAAAACTAAGTCCTTCATGGAAAAGTGGGAACAGCAAAAGGGAATCTCTATTTGATCATGAAAAGGTTGGATTGGGGTACCAACTGATTCATCCCACCCATTGGTTAAGGCAGATCACTCCCAGAACATGTACTTGCTTCACAAATCCTCTAAATGGCTTATTGCCCTAGAAAAAGAGAACAATCCCCATATCTTTTTACACCGACCTACAAATCCAAATCTAAGACATGCAAAAGGTACCCATTATGCCTTCCTACAGTATACTCCAAGATGGGTATAGGTTACTTTGGAAAATATGCCTCAACCAATAACCCTCCTAGTGTCTTCTAGCCCTAAATAGGCCTATTCTTTGAAGCAAGTGCCCTCAGATGTTGGTTTGTAACCCTCCTGACCATTTGAACATGTCAATGATGCCCTAGAACTAAGGAATACACCTTCCCTTTATGGTTTTGACTAACTATTCCAAAAAGTGGCACCATTGTAACCTCTGGCAGTCACTTCGCACATGATTTTGCTAAGTGCAGTCAATAGGAACTCAGCAACGATAGTCCTCTGCCCAAATGAACCTTACAAGACATGAAAATACATCCTACACTACTCATTCCATTGACCACAGGGCTTGGTGATTCAGTGGAATGGAGAAAACATCATACTGTTGCTGTCAGCACCCTAGTTGAGGGTTTTTAACCTACTTACAGAGAAAGGAGAAATACAGAGTTATAAAAGAATGTCAAGGGCCCAAACAACTTGCAAAGTATAGATAACTCACCCCTCTAATCATCTAACATGGACACCGACCACCTCCAGACCGTACAGGAATGGATTGCACAGGAAAACAACTAATTTCTATAGGAGAGCAATTTCAAAGGGCAGTTTGATGACCCATAGTCATAATGTGCTTTCTAATTAACATTAACGACCCAAACTTGCTTCAATGATAGTCAACCCATCCACATTCACTCCCAAGTATCCAACTTTCCACAACAGAGCTGTACTGTACTATAGTATGGTTTCAAATGCAAAAGAAATTCAGGAAAATACACAGAAAAAGGGTAGAAAACTAAAGTTTTTTTTCTTTCTTTCATTCCATCGGGATGTCTCCTTCACAATACACCTTTTTGGCCTCAAATAAGCCTCCTAAATTTGAATCAAGAAGTTTGGGAGTGGTTGGGGTTGATGAAACTACCCTAACCATCGAGCTTCTTCTTGATTTCTAACTGCAGTAACTAGTAATTGTTTAGTAACTGTCCTCTTTATGACTACATCGACTGTTTTATGTTTAATAAAACATTTGATAACCTTTAACAAGGTTCTAACACATCTTCTAGCCTTTGACATCCCTCCAACTAAGAGGATTGCCTCCTACACACTTTAGGAAGGCTTCAAACTTAAGGAAACACATGACTACCTTATACAATATGACTATCCTCCTTTACAATATGAGAGTAGATTTTAGGTATTTGGACATAGTCCTTTTACAAGCATGGCTTTCAAGCCTTATTATGACATTGAATGGTCTCAAGGACCTTATTGAACCAAACAAAACAACTTGAAGATTTAACCAAATCCTAGATGTCTTGGTGCTCATGCACCATACTCCCCAGCATGATGAATACTCTTGTCCCAAGAGTTATGGCTTCTTCTCTAAATGTTCTTCAATCTTGTCGGAATGTTCCTCTGACTAGGAAACATGAACTCTCCAAGAGTTATCTTCCTCCTTCTCCAGCCTGGATGGCTCCTGTAAACAGTGTTAGGAACATAAAACATGTTGTGATATCCTTGCCTAGGACCCTGCTGCTGCAATGCTTCTGCTCTTCCCATCTTGAGGTTTTGATTTATTCCTCCCTGTACTATCTGCTATTTGCCTTCCTTCTTCTGCCTCCTTATAGGGTAGTCAATGTCCCCAATCTTGACATAATTCAAGTCCCAAACCTGTTGTTCTTTAGGACTATCTTCCACCTTCTTCTGTTGCAACTGTTCCTATTGTTTCCCATCATCCTTAACCTGCACATTCAACTGCAATTTCTCTCCAAAATAAATAGTAGCATGTTCCTTCTTGTCTTCACAAGGTAAATGTATTAGTTTGAACTTTTTACCATCTTTGTGCACCAAATAATTATTAGTATAACCATCATGAATTGTCCTTCTCAAATGCTGCCATGGTCTACCGTAAATGATATGCCCACATGTCATTGAAATGACATCACACAAAACATAATCTTGATATTGACCAATGGAAAAATCAACATATGTCTTCTTACTAACCCTTACTTACTGTTCTTGACTTACCCAAGTGACATTGTAAGGACTAGGATGATCAAATGTTTTCAATCCGAACTTGTGCACCATTTCCCAAGAGACTAAATTATCATGTGAACATGAATCTCTAATCAACTTGGATATTTTTCAATGGCTTAAACAATTAGTTTTAAAAATGGATACCTATGGTGTTTGCTGCATTTTGCCTCTTTCCACCATGAGCATTTCTCCAACCATTACTGGAGAGGCTAATGACATTTCTTGGTCTTCTTGCTTCTCCTCTTCTTATGCCAAATGAACTCTTCTACCCTTGCTCTTATTAGCATCATCATTCTTAGGACATTTGAAAGATGTGTGTCCTACTTCATTGCAATGATAACATCTGCCTATGAATACTCCTCTACCTAATCCAAATCTACCTCCACCTCTATATCCACCTCTCTGATCTGCAGAAAACTCTTTTCCTTTCTTATTGTTGTTCTGTACTTCATTAGTAGGTCTGCCCCTACCTCTATATCCTCTTCCACTACCTCCTTGTCTTTCTTGCTTCCTCTTCACCCTCTCTTCAGCCCTTATGGCTAACTGAAAACATTCTCCAAGTGATTTTGGTACTGTCAAACCAATCTCATCTTGCAAATTATACCTAAGCTCATTAAGGTATCTTGCCACTTTCTCTTCTTCATCTTCCAATCCTCCTCTAATACTAAGCTTATGAAATTGCTCAGTATAGGACATAACATCCATGACCTTCTGCTTCAAATTCTGCCTCATCCTCTTTGTTTGAATGGAGTAATCAGATGGAAGAAACTGATCCTTCATCATACCGTTCATCCTACCCAAGAAGTGATTCTTATTGCACCTCTAGCCACTCTTTCTGTTTGCACACTACTCCACCATGTAAGTGTTGTTCCTCTCAGTTTGGTTTTTACAAATTTGATCTTCTTCTCATCACTCATTTCCTCATACTCAAAGAAATTTTCTAGGGCATCTATCCACCCTAATAGCTCTTCACTATCCATCTTCCCCTGATAGATAGGTAACTCTATGTTTGCCTTTGTTCCACTTCCTTGAACTGCCTTCAGCAATCTCACAAATTTCTTCTCTTCAAGATCCAATTCATCCTCAGGAGGATTCTCATCTATCTCCTCATCTCCTTCTAAATCATTTTGTTCATCCCTTCTAGGATTCTTCTCCAATGCTTCCAATCTTGCCAAGATTGATGCATTCTCTCTTCTCACTTGCCTTAACTCTCTTTCCCTTGCAGCATCCTATTCTCTTCTTTCCCTCAACTCTTTTTCTCTAGCCTCTAAGGCTTCCCTCAGTTCATTATTCTCCCTAGCCATCTGATTCTTAGGAGGCATCTTTACAACTCTCACCAACCCTTATTGTGTCACAAGACCCCACTACACCCTTAGGGATCTACTTGCTTGCTCTGATACCACAAATGATGTAAAGGCATATGGGATGCAAGGAAGAGGAATAGTTTTAACAAGGTTCAACCATAACTTATAGGTCCAAAAACCAAGTCCTTCATTGAAAAGTGGGAACAGCAAAAGGGAATCTCTATTTGATCATGGAAAGGTTCGATTGGGGTACGAACTGACTCATCCCACCCATTGGTTAAAGCAAATCACTCCCGGAACATGTACTTGCTTCACAAATCCTCTAAATGGCTTATAGCCCTAGAAAAAGAGAACAGACCCCTTATCTTTTTACACAGACCTACAAATCCAAATCTAAGACATGAAAAAGTTACCCATTATGCCTCCTTATAGTATACTCCAAGATGGGTATAGGTTACTTTGGAAAATGTGCCTCAACCAATAACCCTCCTAGTGTCTTCTAGCCCTAAATAGGCCTATTCTGTGAAGCAAGTGCCCTCAGATGTTGGTTTGTAACCCTCCTGACCATTTGAACATGTCAATGATGCCCTAGAACCAAGGAATACACCCTCCCTTTATGGTTTTGACTGACTATTCCAAAAAGTGGCACCATTGTAACCTCTAGTAGTCACTTAGTGCATGGTTTTGCTATGTACAGTCAATAGGAACTCAACAATGACAGTCCTCTACCCAAATGAACCTTACAATACATTAAAATACATCCTACACTACTCATTCCACTGACCACAGGGCTTGGTGATTCAGTGGAATGGAGAAAACATCATACTGTTGCTGTCAGCACCCTAGTTGAGGGTTTTCAACCTACTTGCAAAGAAAGGAGAAATACAGAGTTATAAAAGAATGTCAAGGGCCCAAACAACTTGCAAAGTATAGACAACTCAACCCTCTAATCATCCAACATGGACACCAACCACCTGCAGACTGTACAGGTATGGATTGCATAGGAAAACAACAAATTTCTATAGGAGAGCAATTTCAAAGGGCAGTTTGATGACCCATAGTCATAATGTGCTTTCTAATTAACATCAAGGATCTAAACTTGCTTCAATGATAGTCAATCCATCCACCTTCACTCCCAAGTATCCAACTTTTCACAACAAAGCTGTACTGTACTATAGTACGGTTTCAAATGCACAAGAAATTTAGGAAAATACACAGAAAAGGGTAGAAAACTAAAGTTTTTGTTCTTTCTTTCATTCCACCAGGTTGTCTCCTTCACAATACACCTTTTTGGCCTCAAATAAGCCTCCTACATTTGAATCAAGAAGTTTGGGAGTGGTTGCGGTTGATGAAACTGCCCCAACCATCGAGCTTCTTTTTGATTTCTAACTGCAACAACTAGTAATTGTTTAGTAACTATCCTCTTTAGGACTACATCAACTGTTTTATGTTTAATAAAACATTTGATAACCTTTAACAATGTTCTAACACATCTTCTAGCCTTTGACATGCTTCCAACTAAGAGGATTGCCTCCTACACACTTTAGGAAGGCTTCAAACTTAAGGAAACACATGACTACCTTATACAATATGACTGTCCTCCTTTACAATATGAGAGTAGATTTTAGGTATTTGGACATAGTCCTTTTACAAGCATGGCTTTCAAGCCTTATTACAACATTGAATGGTCTCAAGGACCTTATTGAACCAAACAAAACAACTTGAAGATTCAACCAAATCCTAGATGTCTTGGTGCTCATGCACCATACTCCCCATCATGATGAAAACTCTTGTCCCAAGAGTTATGGCTTCTTCTCCAAACATTCTTCAATCTCGTTGGAATGTTCCTCTAACTAGGAAACACGAACTCTCCAAGAGTTATCTTCCTCCTTCTCCAGCCTGCATGGGTCCTGTAAACAGTGTTAGGACCATAAAACATGTTGTGATGTCCTTGCCTAAGACCCTGCTGCTGCAATGCTTCTGCTCTTTCCATCTTGAGGTTCTAATTTATTCTTCCCTGTACTATCTGATGTTTTCCTTCCTTCTTCTACCTCCTTATAGGGTAGTCAATGTCCCCAATCTTGACATAATTCAAGTCCCAAACCTACTGTTCTTTAGGACTATCTTCCACCTTCTTTTGTTGCAACTGTTCCTATTGTTTCCCATCATCCTTAACCTGCACATTCAATTGCAATTTCTCTCCAAAAAAAATAGTAACATGTTCCTTCTTATCTTTACAAGGTAAAGGCATTAGTTTGAACTTTTTACTATCTTTGTGCACCAGATAGTTATTAGTATTTAACCATCATGAATTGTCCTTCTCAAATGCTGCCATGGTCTACCCAAAATGATATGCCCACATATCATTGAAATGACATCACACAAAACATAATCTTGATATGGACCAATGGAAAAATCAACATATGCCTTCTTACTAACCCTTACTTGTTGTTCTTGACTTACCCAAGTGACATTGTAAGGACTAGGATGATCAAATGTTTTCAATCCCAACTTGTACACCATTTCCCAAGAGACTAAATTATCATGTGAACCTGAATCTATAATCAACTTGCATATTTTTCAATGGCTTAAACAATTAGTTTTAAAAATGGATACCTGTGGTGTTTGTTGCATTTTGCCTCTTTCCACCATGAGCATTTCTCCAACCATTACTGGAGAGACTAATGACATTTCCTGGTCTTCTTGCTTCTCCTCTTCTTGTGCCAAATGAATCTTCTATCCTTGGTCTTATCAGCATCATCCTTCTTAGGAAATTTGAATTATGTGAGTCCCACTTCATTGCAATGATAACATCTACCTATGAATACTCCTCTACCTAATCCAAATCTACCTCCACCTCTATATCCACCTCTCTGATCTACAGAAAACTCTTTGCCTTTCTCATTGTTGTTTTGTACTTCATTAGTATGTTTGCCCCTACCTCTATATCCTCTTCCACTACCTCCTTGTCTTTCTTGCTTCCTCTTCACCCTCTCTTCAGCCCTTATGGCTAACTAAAAACATTCTCCAAGTGATTTTGGTACTATCAAACCAATCTCATCTTGCAAATTATACCTAAGCCCATTAAGGTATCTTTCCACTTTCTCTTCTTCATCTTCCAATCCACCTCTAATACTAAGCTTATGAAATTGCTTAGTATAGGACATAACATCCATATCCTTCTTCTTCAAATTCTGCCTCATCCTCTTTGTTTGAATGGAGTAATCAGATGGAAGAAACTAATCCTTCATCATATCCTTCATTCTACCCCAAGAAGTGATTCTTGTTGCACCTCTAGCCACTCTTTCTATTTGCACACTACTCCACCATGTAAGTGTTGTTCCTCTCAGTTTGGTTTTTGCAAATTTGATCTTCTTCTCATCACTCATTTCCTCATACTCAAAGAAATTTTCTAGGGCATCTATCCACCCTAATAGCTCTTCACTATCCATATTCCCCTGATAGATAGGTAACTCTATGTTTGCCTTCATCCCACTACCTTGAATTGCCTTCAGCAATCTCACAAATTTCTTCTCTTCAGGATCCAATTCATCCTCAGGAGGATTCTCATCTATCTCCTCATCTCCTTCTGAATCATTTTGTTCATCCCTTCTAGGATTCTTCTCCAATGCTTCCAATCTTGCCAAGATTGATGCATTCTCTCTTCTCACTTGCCTTAACTCTCTTTCCCTTGTAGCATCCTATTCTCTTTTGTCCCTCAACTCTTTTTCTCTAGCCTCTAAGGCTTCCCTCAGTTCATTATTCCCCCTAGCCATCTGATTCTTAGGAGGCATCTTTACAACTCTCACCAACCCTTATTGTGTCACAAGACCCCACTACACCCTCAGGGATCTACTTGCTTGCTTTGATACCACAAATGATGTAGAGGCATATGGGATGTAAGGAAGAGGAATAGTTTCAACAAGGTTCAACCACAACCTATACGTCCAAAAACCAAGTCCTTCATGGAAAAGTGGGAACAGTAAAAGGGAATCTCTATTTGATCATGGAAAGGTTGGATTGGGGTACCAACTGACTCATCCCACCCATTGGTTAAGGCAGATCACTCTCGGAACATGTACTTGCTTCACAAATCCTCTAAATGGCTTATAGCCCTAGAAAAAGAGAACAGTCCCCTTATCTTTTTACATAGACCTACAAATCCAAATCTAAGATATGCAAAAGTTACCCATTATGCCTCCCTATAGCATACTCCAAGATGGGTATAGGTTACTTTGGAAAATGTGCCTCAACCAATAACCCTCCTAGTGTCTTCTAGCCCTAAATAGGCCTATTCTGTGAAGCAAGTGCCCTTAGATGTTGGTTTGTAACCCTCCTGACCATTTGAACATGTCAATGATGCCCTAGAACCAAGGAATACACCTTCCCTTTATGGTTTTGACTGACTATTCCAAAAAGTGGCACCATTGTAACCTCTGGCAGTCTCTTAGCACATGGTTTTGCTAAGTGCAGTCAATAGGAACTCGGCAACAACAGTCCTCTGCCCAAATGAACCTTACAAGACATTAAAATACATCCTACACTACTCATTCCACTAACCACAGGGCTTGGTGATTCAGTGGAATGGAGAAAACATCATACTGTTGCTGTCAGCACCCTAGTTGAGGGTTTTCAACCTACTTACAGAGAAAGGAGAAATACAGAGTTATAAAAGAATGTCAATGGCCTAAACAACTTGTAAAGTATAGACAACTCACCCCTCTAATCATCTAACATGGACACCAACCACCTTCAGACCGTACAGGTATGGATTACATAGGAAAACAACAAATTTCTATAGAAGACAACAAATTCAAAGGGCAGTTTGATGACCCACAGTCATAATGTGCTTTCTAATTAACATCAAGGATCCAAACTTGCTTCAATGATAGTCAACCCATCCACCTTCACTCTCCCAAGTATCCAACTTTCCACAACAAAGCCGTATTGTACTGTAGTACAGTTTCAAATGCACAAGAAATTCTAGAAAATACATAGAAAAGGGCAGAAAACTAAAGTTTTTATTCTTTCTTTCATTCCACCGAGATGTCTCCTTCACAATACACCTTTTTGGCCTCAAATAAGCCTCCTACATTTGAATCAAGAAGTTTGGGAGTGGTTGGGGTCAATGAAACTACCCCAACCATCAAGCTTCTTCCTGATTTCTAACTGCAGCAACTAGTAATTGTTTAGTAACTGTCCTCTTTAGGACTACATCAAATGTTTTATGTTTAATAAAACATTTGATAACCTTTAACAAGGTTCTAACACATCTTCTAGCCTTTGACATGCCTCCAACTAAGAGGATTGCCTCCTACACACTTTAGGAAGGCTTCAAACTTAAGGAAACACATGACTACCTTATACAATATGACTGTCCTCCTTTACAATATGAGAGTAGATTTTAGGTATTTGGACATAGTCCTTTTACAAGCATGGCTTTCAAGCCTTATTACAACATTGAATGGTCTCAAGGACCTTATTGAACCAAACAAAACAACTTGAAGATTTAACCAAATCCTAGATGTCTTGGTGCTCTTGCACCACTTAGGATCCTTGGGCTGACTTAGCATGTGTTGAGCATGCAGCTCTACAATTTTCTCATCAACTTCATACCCCATTGGCATGATCCACACTATTCTTGGTTCCACTGCCTCCATTAGGCACTAATCAGTTTCTTCCATAAAGCATACTGTATCTTTATATTTTTCAACAAGGGATTGGGGAATTCTTTCTCTAGCCTACATCATGCTTTGGAAGTTTTTGATGTAACCCCATAGTGTTGTGTTTTGTGCCTTGGCATCACCAAGCCCATGCAAGTAATCCCTGATTTGTATGGCAATCGGTCTATCATTTTGCCATATCCAGCCACTAGATCTAGGTAGCTCATTCATATAATAGAAGAACAAACAGAGTATCAAGCTACCGTATTTGAAGGAGCTCTTCTTGTCCTCCTTTATCTTCTGCAGATTTTCCAAAAGTTTGTTCAGAAGGAGCTCACAGAGATCATAGTCAGCATTCTTCATTAACATTTCATAGGCAGTATATACAGTAGTTCTGGATACTGAATTCTCCCTGTTGGAATGATATATCTTATATCCAATTATCATTGATGCAAACTTGATATCTAGATCTGTGATATCCTCAATTGTCATTGCTCTTTTATCAAATTTCGATCCAGTAGCATCACTTACAATTTGGTTTTTGACAGATTTGAGAGTAGGCATCTCACTGGTTGAGTGTAATCCAGTTACTACCCTAATGGCATCCTTGGTGATCTTAAACGACCTGTTCAACCATATGAAGTTGTCATGCAATCTGGTCAAAATATACCGGACCCATTCATCTTCCAAAAAATAGGGGAAATGAATGCACTGTGCAAAATGTTTGTCTCGAATAGCCTTATACTGAGGTTTGAGATCAAAAGAGTCATCTATTAACTGATTGTGATAGATATCTGACAGCTTGGATTCCCTAAAATTTTCAATGTTCGCATGAATATATGCCCTAACATCTTCAACATGCAAAACCCCATTCAAAATGCTGGAAAAAGCCCCTAAGGGATCCACTTCTAGAGATTTGTAAGGATGTTTCCTAAATTTGGGTCGAGGCCTATCAAAAATCTTTACAACATTTGGAGTAGCCATCTTCAAAAGATTTACAGAGAGATATTCAACAACAGAAAATACCTTTGACACTTCTAGGGTTTGCTGAATGAACCGGATTAATTTGCAGGATGAATCGACTTCAATGGTTGATCTTTGAGAATTTGAAACAATTTGTTGCAGAGCTCCTTTTCTCTTCTTCTTGAATGCAAATGTGCAAATGACAAATGAATGAACCCTTTTATTTCTGGGAAAGCCCTAATTTCATATTGCAATAAATGCGCAACTCAAGTCATTCCGGTTGCCTTGTTCTCCTTGTTCTGAGAAAGATCTTTTTTCGGATCACTGAGATATACTTCATATTATACTTGGTGATTATTGACAATCTATCTTTCTTTCCTCAATCATTTAATCTCTCCACAGATCAAGATTCCTTAGTTTTGAATCAAGCCGGATCTAACTGTGAGAATCTTGCTTTTACTGGATGACAATCAAACTAGATCTATCTTGGAAGATTAGACTTTTCAAACCTTCTTACGAATCTTTCATATCTTTACCAAACCTTCTTTAGATGTTTCTCTAAGAATCCTTTAATCTGCAACCTTTCATGTGCCAATTTTGGGCACCTAATGACTGGTTGGGGGAAAATGTTTTTCTTTTGTTACTCCCCCTGAGCTAGAGCTCATCTATTTAGTTTCTGGAAGGAATATAGCACCAGATTCTGGTGCGGATCCATCCTCAACATTTCCTATACTCCTCTTTACCCAAATCTTGTTCATCTCCCTTTGAATTTCATCCGCATTCATTTTTCCTTTTCCTTTGTCTTGATTTTGATTATGATGTACCAGACCTTTATTGTTCTGATTCTTACTTTTGCAGAATTTGGCAATATAACTGGATCTATTGCAATTGAAGCAGACAACATTTCTTTGCATATTTGACCGATATCCTCTTGATCTACACTGATTAGCCATATGTCCCATTCTATTGGATGCAAAGCATCTTCTATTGAATGAATTGCTTATTTGCATATTTCTACACTCATGAGATTTGTGACCATACCTTTTGCAATTAAAACACTGTCCGGAGAAGGATGAATAACACTGGTTCATTCTTCTTCTGCACTGATTTGCTTTATGACCAAAATTATTGTAGTTGTGGTAGTATCCATTGAAGGATGGATATCTTTCAGCATTTGGTTGCCTTACCGGAGGTCTTCTAGGCCTATTTCTTGGATTTTCTAATCTGGAGTTCTTCTAACCGGATCCGGAGCTTTCACCTTTCTCATATCCCAAGCCTTGCTTGTCATCTACCCACTTTTGGCTTTAAAGAAGAACTTCAAGTTGGGCAGAGCTTATCTTGAATTTTTCTTTGTATTCATTTGATGTTTGAAGATCCCTTTTAAGAGTGTCAATTTGATTCTCAAGTTGTTCTTCATTATCCCTAGTTTCTTCAAGATCAGATTCAAGATGCCTGATTATTCTATTCATTTTGTGGCAGTCTTATGATTTCTCTTTGAGAGATTGTCTTAAATCATCTTCATTTTTTCTTTTCTCTTCAATGTCTTGGGTAAATTTCATAACTCCTGATTCCATTTCATGTCTTACCATAATGTCCTCTTTTGATAATTTTTCACATAACTTGGTTTTCTCCTTCATATCTTCATTTGTACCATTGTCTTCACTTTGACTTGCTAATTGTTGAAGTAGATCTTTTCTCTTTTTCATAGAGATACTCAGTTTCCCTTTTAGTTCATTTATGAAATCATCAACTTGTTTGAGTCTTTCCTTTAATTCATTGACTTCAGAGTTAGATTGCTCAAGATCATCTAGGGCAGACTGAAGTTGTTCCCTCATACCATACATATCCATTTGAGTTCCCAGATCTTCCTCAAGCTGTTAGGCTTTGTTTGGAGGAACTTGGATTTGATACCAATTGTTGATAACTGAGAAGGGGGGTGAATCAGTTATGTTAATTATTTCAGCTTTCTGAACTCCCTTAACAATTAATGCAACATCAAATCAAATAAGCAAACATAACCATGAAATGGAAATAAAATCAATACACATGACATAATGATTTTGACATGGAAAACTTTGTTAGGGGAAAAACCACGGGTGATTAACCCAAGATTGTATTCTCTGTTAGAAGAATAAGATAGTACAAAATGACACTTGCCAATTAGGACTCACTACCCAAGCACACTGCTCACAAGAGGCTCACTACCTACAATAGTTTATACAAGGAAACTAGATACTTGAACTAATGAGAAGCAATCACATATGCTAAGGTTCAGTTCCAGTTAGGTTCAATACACTGATCTGCTACACTTCATTCTTTCTCTTCTTTGGTGCTGCTGTCCTGTCACATACCGTACCTGCCTTACTACTCTTTTACTTTTCTTCACACACAACTCAACACACAACACCCACCTTCACATCCAAATCTATCTGGTATATATATCCACACAAAGGATTTCATCCTCTTTCTAGTTGGCATCTGGAATAGTCAATATTTTTCCAAACTCTAGTCTGTCAGCTGAATCCTTGCTTACCAAGTGATATGAATCAAGGAGATACTTATAGAAGTCATCTAACATGTTGGCCAATCATGGATGATACCTTAAGAACCTTGATCACCATCAATATCTCATCTAGAATAATTCTGATGCTCTATCGGTCAGTTCTTCCTCTGTCTACTTTGCCAAACCGGACCCCAATACTTAGATGCTCATATCTCTTCACTCTTTCATCACCGGAGGCTCAATCCCTGGAATCTATTAGTCAAGGTATTCCTCTTGACTTCCCTAAGTCTGTACTTTACAAAGATACTTCCTATAAGAGATCCGGACCTGACTGTCAGACCTTGCTGCATGCTATGTTCTTGCTTACCGGACCAAAGTATTCTTCAATCTGACTTCCGGTAAAGATACACCATGTCCTGCAGATGTGTGGAGTGGTCTTTGTTGCCATCAATGACAACACCAATGAAGCCACATAGTGTCTCTTGCCAACAATATATTCATACAAGGTGGACCCGAAATGGTTTTAGGGTTAGAATGAATGAATGTTTTGATTCTGTTGCATGTATCTCACGTTTGTATGTTTGGTAGGTTGAAACATACAATGCACTTATACAACCACGGAACTGAAACATTATGAAACAGAGTTAAATCTATGTACATTCGGCGCTTGTATATTTGGACATACAAGCGAAACATGCATTGCAATATACAAGGCCCCCCCTTATACAAGCGCCAGACCTGAAAAGTCTATTAAACAGGCTTAAGTCCTTGTATATGTTCTGACTTGTATATTGCCAAGATACAAAGATAACATGCATTACATAGATGCAAAAGAAAGTTAAGGAGAGTTAAATCATTGTATGTATCCAGGTTGTATATTTTTTTGCATACATTGCAAGATACATTGCTTTACATACAAGCCAGATTCAAAATGAAAGTCCAAAATAGAAAATTCCTTGCATATTTTACCACTTGCATGCCTATAAGCGCAACCCAATATACAAGAGAGACATACTTTAGCCATATACAAGGATTTTGAGTAGGAAAATGGCAGGAAATAGGGTTTTTCAGGCATTTTGAGCCCAAGTGCATACTTCCTGGTCAATGATGGTTGACTTGACTAGTTTAGCATTGAATATGCATCTTAGCGCATGATTTTCATGATTTTGGGGACCGATTTCTGTGTTTACACTATTGTGGCTGGATTTAATAACTGCTTATCTTCCTCCTGATTTATTAAGTGAAATGATATTTATTGCTGGTCTATTTTTGAAGGTTTGCAGTTGAGGAAGGAGCTGAAGCTTAATAGCGATGACGTCATGGAAGGGAGGAAATCTGATCTCAGGGGCAGAAGAAGATAAGAATGAAGGGTGAGAAAGTCAAGGCCTTCAATGATCAAGACAAAATACAGATGGTGACATTATTGCAGCAGACCACATAAGTTATTTTTGAGCTGCTAGGGTTTCCAAAAGGGCATATTTTGCCCAGATTTGATGTATGCTCAGAGATACTTTTTTTGGAGACTTGTTCTCCACCATTTATTACTATAACTGGAGGTTTGAACCATTGTTTAACTAGGGTTTTGAGCTATATTGAGGACAATCAAAGTCTATATAATGTGCCTCTCTACATGTAATAAGGTTACATAGGGATTTTTTAGAAAATAGCTAGTAGTTGTAGTTTATCTTAGCATTTAGAATAGAGAGACCTTTTAGTTTAGAAATAGGAGGTCACCTATGTCTGCAACAAGGAGCATGTGGAACATTCTGCCTCCTCGCTATATCTGTAAAGCTTGTAAGTTTTCTATAATTTGATCAATGAAGCTAAGAGTCATTCGGACATTGTAAATCTTATATGACTGTCTATTTCTAATACAATTGAATCTAGAATTCTGCATCTATCTTCTGAGTGTTTTCTAGCTCTTCATTGTGTTTGAAACATTTTCTCTTAGAGCTTGCAATTTTAAGTGTATGTTTGTGAAAATGCTCAAAATTTACACTTAAGGTTTAGTATGTGGATTTGATCAAATTGTTGCATTATTTATAGAGTGCATAACAGAACAATTAGATCCTGTAGTAGATTAAATGAAGTTTAGTTTAGATCTTTCTAACTTTTCCCAACCCATCTGAAAATACTTAGCCTAGAACGAAAAAAATTGAAGGAAATTTTTCTCATATTTGAAAAGTATGCATAACCAAGTTGAAAGTAGATAGTTTTCATAATATTGAAGAGGAGAAAGCTACAATAATTTAAGAAAGCCCTTTAAAGCTTTACAGCACAATAACACTTTTATGCAAGAGAATGAACAACATGTGGATATTTATGATCTTTTGCATAGTTTGAGTCTAGTAAATCATCAAGAAACCCTAAATCATGTAAGGCCCCTTGAACATTACAGCTTCACATCAACCTACTGAATTTGCCCAACAGGTCAAGACCTGACCATATTAAACTTGGGATTAAGCGAATCTTAATCGATTCCTTCATATCTTTCAAGTCAGTTAAATTCATTTTATGTGAATTTTGGCTATTGTTATGACTGTGTTAAAACAATCATCAACAATTTTTTGGCACTAGAAGGAGGGCCCCACTTGAGTTAGGATTTGTTTCAAGTAGAGTTGGCTCGTAATAGTAGTAGAGTGACTAGATCCAAATCCAGTTTAGGGGATATATTTGTGTAATTACCTGATATAAGGCAAAGTAAGAGTCCTTTGATCTGGAACCCTAAAATAACTCACCCAGGAGGCTCATACAACACACCTCCTGGATCACCTTATACTATCCATAACATTGTGAGTCCTGACATTTTGTCATTCAGATCTTTAAATCTTGGTTCAGGTACTCCTAGAGGTTCTAGTCCTCCTAGAAATCCTATCCCACTAGTAAATCCAGGTATTTCTACAGGTCCAGGTCAGGCACAAGTACCTGCAATGGCTTATTTCAATGTTTATTCTCCCATAACTTTCCTTGATTATCATGATATGCCCAAAAATCCTGAGAAGATATGTCCTAAATACTAGTTACATCAGGATCCAGAAGATCATATTAGAATATTCAAGGAGGCATGCTTTAGGGCTAGATTAGAGCATGAGGACGTTGTGTGTAGATTGTTTCCCTACACCTTCAATGAACAAGCCTCTAACTGGTATGTAAACTTACCCAATGGCTATATTTCTTCTTGGTCACTTATGGAAGAAGCATTCCTATCTAGATTTAGAGGACCCATTGATCCCTGCATCTTGTATCATAAATTGGCTACCATAAAAAGAGGTGAGGGAGAGTTGATTGATAATTTCAATGACAGATTTCAAAAGGCCTACTCTAGATTGGTAGATCCTTACACTGTGGATGATGATACCTTGTTAGCTATGTACTATGCTGCCTTGGATCCTTAAACTTCCATGTTTGTCAAAAGAAAACCTGACATAGATTCAATATCCAAAGCCTATAAAGAGGCAGCCTCAGTATACCAAGAGATGTGGCATACAACTTATAGTGCATTTGTTAATGGAGGAAATTTTGGGTTGCAAAATCAAGCACAACCTTGGAATGGAACCCCTATGCATCACACTCCATTATTAAATCTGGTTTCTACATACACACCTGTGTATAGTCCTACCCCAATCCAAGCCATAGCTCCTTATATGGGTAACACTACTAATAACAGTCAAAATAATGGTCAGCCTTTCTTTTGACCTCCTAGAGATACAACTGTGGCAAAGGCACAAGAGGAAAGGGAAGAAATCAAAGAGATCATTGCACACTTGAAAAGATTAACCACCAAAGTGACACAACTAAGAAATGAGAATCTCTATGGAAGAGGCAACCAGGGATGCAATCAAAATCAGAACTATAATTCAAATCAAAATCAGCATTACAATCAGAACTACACTCAGAGCCATATCCAAAATAACAGCCAAGGCCAATGTTCAAATCAAAGCCAAAACTATAATCAACATCAAGGTCATAACTAAGGGCAACCAATGCAAAATAGAGGGCCAGTGATAGACAATAGGGCCTGGGGTAACAATAACAAAAATCAGAATCAGCCCAGGCCACCCAAAGCATGGAACATTGGACCAAACAATGGTACTCTAGCTTCTCCTTTCGAGAATATAAATAATCATGGTGCAAAACAAACAGATGGCATCCAAATGGTCAATACATCACTAAGAAATTGGTGTAGATTTCACAATACCAATGCCCATGCTGAGCTTGACTGTCCACAGTTCCATTTAGCAGCCCACATTTTTAATATAGATGTGCAGCCTCCTACTTTAGAATTTCTCATTCCCAAGGGTAATGAGGCAGTACCCTTAGGGTATGATACAACTTTAGTTTTAGAAACCTTTACCTTTGCAACTACAGAAGAGAAAGAGGATGAATTGTTAGAGGATGAACCATACTTCTATGAAAATCTTTATCCTGAATCAACCTTTGTAATAAATGCTTTTCAATTTCCCTTTAAAACTTAAAATGAAGTATTGACTGAAACAGAAGAGGTGCGGGCTTTTCAACAAACAAATAAAAACCAAACCTACAATTTGAGAAACAACACTAGGCCAGGAGGACCTTTCACCATTCCATCCCTCCTAACAACTTCAATACACCCCCAGATCAGAATGTTAGCAACAATCCTGCCATACTTAAAGCTAATCATCATACAAATAGTGGAACAATAGTACAAAAGGTCCAAACAAGTAAAATTGAAACAATAGAGACAACAAGATTAATGAGTTACTTGTCAGAGGAAATAAAGAAAATTAAGGTAAGTATACCTCTGAATGAATTATTGAAAACCCCAGGGATCAGAAATGCTTTTATAAAATCTTTGGATACATCCATGATAGATGAGGTTACTACTGATATAGCTATTCCTAATAGAGATTCACTATCTAAAGAGAAAAGTAAGAAAGTTAACCACCCTTCCAATACAAATGTAGTAATGTATGCTAATAAGAAGGATACTCCTCCTTTCTTGTTAACTGTTAGATTATGTGGGAAGAACATACACAATTGTATGGTGGACTCTAGTGCATCAGCCAACATAATGCCCTTAGGGATTGTTAGTTTTTCTTCTAAATCAACATTAGGGTTTGCCAGTTCTAATGCACAGGCAGATTCAGCCAACTGAATAAGGGAGGTTGCGTGAGCTCCTCCCCTTCATTTCTGGTTCTGCCGCACCAAGGGGGGTGTCCCTATTTGATAAAAGTATGACCTTGACTAGCTCAATGACAGAAAGATATAACTTGACAGCAACAGGCAGAATACTCTCACGTAAGGACCAAGATTTGTATAACAAATCACAAGGTTGGCAACATTCTTAGACATATATGTCTGGTTGGGTATGAGAGTACGTAGGGATCCTAATCCTACTCCTACAACTAACAGGTGGAAGGATGAAATGGTTTGATTTGATGCTTGGATGCAAACCTGGACCTGGTGTATAACCTCAACATAGAGCTAGATTGGTGCCTATCCAGGGCTTGGAGTCAGTAGACATACACCTGTGAATGATCAGCATGAACAACTAAAACTAGATTTTAAGGGGATATACATGATATCTGCCTTATAGATATCTCCCAATACAGAGTGTTAAGCTGTTGATACTTATGGCATCCCTATTGTAGTATACCCTTCCCAATATTCAATCTGAAAATAGTTTAATCTACCCCTTGAGCAGAAGTTAAAAGATTAAACATTCAACACAGGAATTCTATGTTCTAGAATCTCAGACATTCCTTGAATGCCTGGACTCAGAAGAAAGATACATGCAAAACTGGAGATAGAATAAGCATAACACATGCAAACATAGCATTATTCATATAAAATCAACCATGAAATCAGTGGATTCATGCACAAACATACAACAGGAGATACATAAACTCGCAAGTTATGCTGCACAGAGCAACCAAAACTAGTTGTATCTTATTACAGAGCCAAAAATGTCCAATTTTCAACAACCTCAAAAAATGGTAACACAGTCTGCCTATATCAGCCAGAAAGTGTAGCCACAGCAATTAATTACATGGCTTTCAAAAATATGCCAGATACAGATCACACAAGAAGAATGGCGCTCAGAAGTTATTGCTGCAATAGACAAGAGAAGCCTCGAGCCCTGCGCCACCATCTGGAAGTCTTCATCCATAAATCGGGCCACTTGATCATGTGTACCATTTCTCTTACCCCTGCTATAGTCACCATTGATGGCTCAACCACCCGCGGCCGCTTGAAAACCGTCGCAGCACTTCAAAAAAGAAATTCCCGCCAAAACGCGTTTACCACAGGTTCAAAAAATGTAGGGAGATTAATCCCACATTGGTGCTGCGGAGACAACTTTATCATTTTAAAAACACGGCCGCATGTATAACAAATGTCAAGTGCTTTTGCCGCACTCGACGCATAAGCCTTTGTCCAAAGCCTATCGCTAAGACCCAAGCCATCGGCACACTCCCAAATCCTCCTGCCGACATCAATAGTCTCTCTGATGCCTATCGCAATTCCCTGTCGGCTAGACTACTACCATCAGACTAGCCACAAAAACCTCACCGATCTCAATCGTCTCACCGACGACACCTCCGCAAGCCTCTGACTTCCACATCGGCCAGAGAAGACCCATCGACGGACCCTCCAACTGCTAGCTCGATATGCAATCTTACTCCGATGGCATTCCCCATCGGGCAAACTCCTTACATCGGCGGCCCAAAAATTTTCTCCACCGATAGCCAAACACACGCCGATGGACATCCATCGGCCAAACCAAAACAATCGGAGCACTCAAGAAAACTTTCGCCGATGAAGCCAATCACTTCGATAAGACCAAAAACATAAAGCTTTGAACCGTTGAACCCTGAACCAAAAGGGTTCAACACGAGGGTTCAACGCGATGGTTCAAACATCAAAAATAGTACTCCATAGGCAACAAAGCTTTGAACCATTGAACCTTGAACCAAAACAAAAATGTTCAAGCGAGAGGTTCAACGATGCAATATTTGTGCAAGGCAAATGCATAATGCGACCCGTTAGAAGAAAATTGAACCCTGAACCGCTGAACCACTGAACTTAGAGAAAAAAGCGTTCAAGTTCAAACTAAAATGTCGAAGACACAAAAATGAACCCATGCCAATGGAGAAAAGACGAAGACCCCTCCTCAAGAAATGAGATGCAGATGCTAAAAAGTACTGAAGGGGTGCCAAAACTTAGAACCTTTTGGATATTTTGGGATGGTGCCTGCATGAAAATTGCTAAATTAACTAACAGTGAATTCAGGCACCAACAGTGGCTTTGATTGGGGACGTGCAGGTGCAAGACTGCAGCGAGAACCCCAGATCTCTGGGATGCAGACCAGTGCCTTATCCATTGGGCATAGAGTCATGAAGTTACCATTATCTGCATCACCAATGAAACTTGATGGCCTAAGGCCACCAAGAAAAGGAAAACTAATATTTCCCCTTGTCAAACACCTTATTCTCATCTGCATAGACTGGGTCAAGCCTGAGAGTACTGCCATGATCTAACCACAAACAAACCTGGTCATCTGCACATTCAACCTTCTGATTTATTTTGTCACTGTCAACCTTATGCAAACAACCCTCAGCATCAGGCAACAAATAGATGCAGAATGTATCAAGCAATGCATACTCAAATGGTATAGAACATAGGTTATCATCACTATGCATTGCAAAATGATCTCCTAGCTGGACTGAAAATTGAAAGCACTCGAAGTCCACCACACAACTAGGAAAAATAGGGCTCTCTTTATACGCTAGCCTCTCAAAAGAAAAGCTTTCAAATTTACAATTGTGCACATCATGCACACAACCAATAGCAGCACCAAACTGGAAAAGATCAGGCTCTGGCATCTTTTTACAATCTGGCACATCTTTACAATCACTTACCTGATGTATGTTGTTTCCTCTTTCATTAGGATGAGAAACAGAATCCAAGTCAAAAATAATGTCTAGATCCTCACCATACTCAAACAGATCCTCATCATCACATGTGTCAAAAATGGGTGATCCAGGTACATAAGCTTGATCATAATATGCCATTTGTTCATGGGCAGCAGAGTACGCATCTTCATCACCAATGGATTCCCTTTGTGGAGGAGTATCAACCTGTGTGTCATAAGCAAAACATCCATCAAATGAAAAACAATCATGCTCTGAACTAGCACTTGTTTCAATCCCTGACTACTCTTCGTGATCCCCATGTGTTTGAAAGGAAGTCAACGGGTCACACATAGGACTGTTCCTCTGTTTTCTTATATCTTCTCTGTCTTGAGTACAATACTAACAATTGTCTCCACAGGTCCATTCCAATACTTGCTCATTGCTGTCCACAACCTCATTGTTGTTTTCATGGCCAGCTGCCTCATCATTGCAATGGGAATCCTCACTAGTCCTTTCACTGGCACCTTCAATATTCATCTTTTCATCTTCACATGATGTCTTAATTACTTGGTCATTTATAGCTTCACAACTATTTTTCACACCAAAGCCTGTGGACAGGGGTTTCAACAAGTGCTCATTTCTGATTTTTTCTATATTTTCTACGAAATTGTATGCCATCTGCATACTTATCACCTTGAAATCCCTCAGTAATACACTAGAGCCCTCCTTAAAAGCCTCAAAGAATATGCCTACACAGGGTGAAATATCAGGTCTGAAGACTTCTGGGATCTGTGAAAAGGCTACTGCAAACCTATGACTGAAATCAACACATGGCTCTTCATCTTGTTTTTTGATTCTCATCAATTCTGCAACAAGATCAGCCGGTTCTTTTGCAAATTCTTCCTTGAAACAATCAGCAAGCTCATCCCAACAGGCAAAGGATCCTTTTGAAAAGCTCAAATACCAGTCTTTTGCTTTTGCATCAAAGGACCTAACAAAAAACCTTATCCACATATCCTCATCTTTGAATGAATGCTTTCCCATGAATTCATGAAAATTTTGGATATGTGCATTCCCATCACATACACTGTGACCACTAAATCTGGGCATCTGACAGTATATCCTAGCAGGCATAGTTTCTACTTTATAGTCAACCCATGACAAATCTAATTGGTCATACAAAGGATCAAAAGGGGTCACAGGAGGTTTAGCTTTCTGACTGGCAGACACAACAGGGTTATTGTTTTTTAATTGGGCCTGCTCAGCCTCTAAGAATATCAACCTATTTCTTATCTCTTCTATTCTTTTATCCAACATTTCACCACTGAGTATGGGATAATTCATACTTGGATTCATAAAAATCTTACTCTTAGACATCATTTGTCTGCCTAAGACCTAAGGTTTCCCCTGGCATCTAACTTATGCAGTAAAACAACAAATATAAAGGGGAAGGAACAAGGTACCTTTTCTCATACAGATGCTGAAGTATGAACAACACATTTTTGTCACAACACACACATCAACTTTCATGTGCATTCAGATCTTTTGCAGAGTCGCCACCTCTCCAGAGAGGACAAAATTTACAGCAGCTAAAAGCTATTTTTTCCAAGTTCATTCCACCAGCAGAGTCGCCATTTTTGTTGGTGACTCGGATGGGCACACAGATATTTCACTAGGGAGGACAAAAATAACAATTTTCAAATCACCATCCCCAGCGGAGTCACCATTTTTTGTTGGTTTTTCTTCTGAATCAGCATTAGGGTTTGCCAGTTCCAATGCACATTCAGATTTAGCCAACTGAATACAGGAGGTTGCGTGAGCTCCTCCCCTTCACTTCTGGTTCTGCCGCACCAAGGGGGGTGTCCCTATTTGATAAAAGTATGACCTTGACTAGCTCAATGATAGAAAGATATAACTTGACAGCAACAGGCAAAATACTCTCACGTAAGGACCAAGATTTGTATAACAAATCACAAGGTTGGCAACATTCTTGGACATATATGTCTGGTTGGGTATGAGAGTACGCAGGGATCCTAATCCTACTCCTACAACTAACAGGTGGAAGGATGAAATGGTTTGATTTGATGCTTGGATGCGAACCTGGACCTGGTGTATAACCTCAACACAGAGCTAGATTGGTGCCTATCCAGGGCTTGGAGTCGGTAGACATAAACCTGTGAATGATCAGCATGAACAACTAAAACTGGATTTTAGGGGGATATACATGATATCTGCCTTATAGATATCTCCCAATACAGAGTGTTAAGCTGTCGATACTTATGGCATCCCTATTGTAGTATACCCTTCCCAATATTCAATCTAAAAATAGTTTAATCTACCCCTTGAGCAGAAGTTAAAAGATTAAACATTCAACATCGAAATTCTATGTTCTAGTATCTCAGACATTCCTTGAATGCCTGGACTCAGAAGAAAGATACATGCAAAACTGGAGACAGAATCAGCATAACACATGCAAACATAGCATTATTCATATAAAATCAACTATGAAATTAGTGGATTCATGCACAAACGTACAACAGGAGATACATAAACTCGCAAGTTTTGCTGCACAGAGCAACCAAAACCAGTTGTATCTTATTACAGAGCCAAAAATGTCCAATTTTCAACAACCTCAAAAAATGGTAACACAGTCTGCCTATATCGCCCAGAAAGTGTACCCACAACAATTAATTACATGGCTTTCAAAAATCTGCCAGATACAGATCACACAGGAAGAATGGCGCTCAGAAGTTATTACTCCAACAAACAAGAGAAGCCTCGAGCCCTGCGCCGCCATCTGCAAGTCTTCATCCATAAATCAGGCCACCTGATCATGTGTACCATTTCTCTTACTCCTGCTACAGTCGCCATTGATGGCTCAACCACCTGCGGCCGCTTGAAAACCGTCGCAGCACTTCAAAAAAAAATTCCTGCCAAAACACATTTACCACAGGTTCAAAAAATGTAGGGAGATTAATCCCACATTGGTGCCGCGGAGACAACTTTATCATTTTAAAAACACGGCCGCATGTATAACAAATGTCGAGCGCTTTTGCCGCGCTCGATGCATAAGCCTTTGTTCAAAGCCTATTGCCAAGACCCGAGCCATCGGCACACTCCCAAATCCTCCTGCCGACATCAATAGTCTCTCCGATGCCTATCGCAATTCCCTATCGGCCAGACTACTACCATTGGACTAGCCACAAAAACCTCTCGCCGATCTCAATCGTATCACCGACGACACCTCCACAAGCCTCCAACTTCCACATCGGCTAGAGAAGACCCATCGGTGGACCCTCCAACTACTAGCCTGATATGCAATCTTACTCCAATGGCATTCCCCATCAGGCAAACTCCTTACATCGGCGGCCCAAAAATTTGCTTCGCCGATAGCCAAACACACGCCGATGGACATCCATCGGCCAGACCAAAACAATCGGAGCACTCAAGAAAACTTTCGTCGATGAAGCCAATCACTCCGATAAGACCAAAAACATAAAGCTTTAAACCATTGAACCCCGAACCAAAAGGGTTCAACACGAGGGTTCAACGCGATGGTTCAAACATCAAAAATAGTACTCCATAGGCAACAAAGCTTCGAACCATTGAACCTTGAACCAAAACAAAAAGGTTCAAGCGGGAGGTTCAACGATGCAATATTTGTGCAAGGCAAATGCATAATGTGACCCGTTAGAAGAAAATTGAACCCTAAACCGTTGAACCACTGAACTTAGAGAAAAAAGGGTTCAAGTTCAAACTGAAATGTCGAAGACACAAAAATGAACCCATGCCGATGGAGAAAAGACGAAGACCCCTCCTCAAGAAATGAGATGCAGATGCTGAAAAGTACTGAAGGGGTGCCAAAACTTAGAACCTTTTGGATATTTTGGGATGGTGCCTGCATGAAAATTGCTAAATTAACTGACAGTGAATTCAGGCACCAACAGGGATATATAAAACTCTAGGGTTGACCCCCACCAAATTTGCCAAGGCTGTCACACAGTTAGATAAAACTGAGGTTAGTGTGATAGGAGAATTGATGAACATTCAGATGCAATTAGCTTCAGACCCTAGGGTAAGACAATTCATTGACATTCAAATAGTGGATATACCCATGAATTACAGAATGTTGCTGAGTAGGGATTGGTCTAAGACATTAAACGGATATATGGCCACTGATTTTTTGCATATGTGGCTACCTTGGAGAGGTGTCCCAAACTATATTAGAATAGAGGCAGAACCCAGGATGAAACATATGATAACGGAGTATAATCGAACTAATGAAATATTATATGTTGTTGTTGAACCTGGTGTTTATAGGATTACTAACAATGGGGTGCAAATTGAAGAGATCATGGTGTTAAACTTTAGAGAAAAACATGTCAGCAATGAGACAACATTATTCATTGAGTCTGATGGAAATTCTTTGGATGAAGAAAATAGTACAATGAACAAATTTGGTCATGCCATTAGACAAGAGATGGAAGAGTGCATTAAACAAAATCTGCCAGCTCAATGTAGACTGTATAAGGGTAGATGTAGAGTTCACGATAGGCCACATTCTGAGGAGAGTTGTCGAATGTGCAAAGACATCATTGAATATGAATACAAAAAATGTAGGAGGAAGGTAGGGCTACGAGAGGGAAATGTGAATCCTGATCAACCACAGAGATACTTTCAGAGTAATACAAATGCTCTGATTTTAGTTTTAGGAGAGGGAATAAAGGACAAGGGTAGTTGTCTTTCTGATTTACAAGCTGAAAATACACATATGCAAGTTGACCAAATAGAAATACCCATGAATAAATAGGCCAATGCCTCATAAGTAATAGAAGGGACAAAGCACGCCAAGGTAAAAGGTTAGAAAAGTAAAGATGGCATGTGGACACGCAAATGTGATGGGTCCAAATCAAAATAGGGTGCGGGTGCAGGTGTTGAACTCATAGATCCTCAGGCTAAATCATATCTAGCAGCATATAGACTGCAGTTTTCCTGTACTAACAATATTGTTGAATATGAAGCTTTAATTTTGGGACTTGTCATGGCCATCAAGAAAAATATGAAAATGATTAAGGTATTTTTAGATTCTAAGCTAGTGGTCAAACAAGTAAGGAAACTATATTCTTACAACTACAAGAAAATGATTTGTTACAGACATAGGGTATGGGGTTTAATAGATTCATTTGATGCTATCAACATAGAGCATATCCCTAGAGCACTGAACCATAGACTAGATGCACTAGCAGTTGCTGCTAGCACACTAGAACCTTTGACATTGTCAGGATTGATGCGATTTGTTTTTGAATTAGTTAATGTTCCTAGTATCCCAAACAATGTTACACACTTTCAGGTATTTGGGGGGGATCAGCAAATTTTTGATTTTCTGACTTGTAATGAGGTATTTGAGGCTCAAATCATCGACGAACAAGAAAGGCCTGAGATAACATGGGATGAAGAGGATATAATCAACTTGAAGAGTAACTTCTTACCCAAAGGAGTAATTGAATTAGAGCATATTTTTGACTTTGATGGAGTATTAAAAAGAAAGACTTGCCTAAAATAGAGGGAGGTAAGTGTGATCCGTACAACTTAGGAACATAGTAGAATCCCTAGGATGTACAAATTGGAAAGGCCTGTTCTGAGAAGATTAGAAAAGAAATTGTAGATGCTCTGAAAGAATACAAACACGTCATAGCATGGACATATGAAGACTTGAAAACATATGATACGTCCATCATAACCCACGTGATACCTTTGAGACCAGATCTTAAACCATTTAGGCAGAAGGAAAGGCCTGTGAACGCCATTTTAGAGCCTTTAATCTTTGAAGAAGTAAAGAAGTTATTGTTTGCCAGAATAATTTTCCTAGTCAGACATTCAACCTGGGTAGCCAACCTGGTACTAGTAAGGAAGAAAAATGGAGACATCAGGTTATGCGTAGACTTTAGAAATTTGAACAAAACATCTAAAAAGGATAATTATCCTCTGCTTCCAATAAACAAAGTGCTGCAAGCAGTGAACGGGGCAAAGATGATGTCTTTTTTCGATGGTTTCTCAGGCTATAACCAAGTCTTAATAGATAGAGATGATAGATTAAAAACCACCTTCACTTGTAAATGGGGAAACTATGCATATAGGAGAATGCCTTTTGGTTTGATCAATGCAGGTGCCACTTTTTCAAGAGCCATGGACATTACATTCTGTGGGTTATCAGGTAAGTGCATTGTTGTGTATATGGACGATTTGACTGTGTATTCGAAGGATACATCAACTCACGCTGAAGATCTTAGGAAAATACTTAAGCGATGTGAGAGGTACGAAATTTCCCTTAACCCTAAGAAATGTTCATTTGGAGTAACTAAAGGTAAATTACTAGGGCATGTCATTTCTAAAACTGGAATATCGATTGACCCAGATAGGATAGAATCAATAAAAATTTTGCAAATACCAAATAGTAGGAAAGAGTTGAAATCATTTTTTGGTAAGATTAACTTTGTTCGGAAGTTCATCATGGGTTTTGCAGAAATCGTGCAGCCGTTAAATGCCATGTTAAAGAAGGATGCACAAATGGAGTGGACGCCTGTGGCTAGGGCTGCATTCAAAGATATCAAGTAGGCCATTTTTGACACCCCTGTACTGACAAGTCCAGACTACACAAGGCTATTTTACATATATTCCTTTGCATCCTCCCATTCGGTCGTAGCTGCCTTAACGCAGAAGGGTGTAGACAATGAGGAAAAGCCCATAGCTTTCATGAGCGTGCCGCTGAAGGATGGACAACGGAGATATTTGGATACTGAAAGACAAGCATTCACACTAATAAGGGCCATGAAGAAATTCAGGCATTATATTTTGTGCAGCTAGGTCAAAGCCATAGTGCCAGACACAGCAATAAAGATGTTGATGTAGAACAAACCTAGGGAAAAGAGGGCCAAATGGATCACCACGCTGCAAGAGTTTGACATGGAAATCATTCCAATGAAGTTGGTCAGAGGGCAGGTGTTGGTGCAAACAATAACGAACACAGACCCAGATTTGATAAAACAGTAGTATGTACTAAATTCCCATAACACATCAGACTGGTATGGTGATTTAAACTCTTTTCTGATATTTGGAAAGTACCCAAGTAGGATGAAATCTTCTCAGAGGAGAGCTTTGAAGATTAAAGCACAAAAGTATATGGTGCAGGGAGGTCTTCTATTCAGGAAGAACCATGATGGAATCTATTTAAGATGTCTAAATAGATCCAAGGTGGATAAGGTGTTGACAGAACTATAGGACAAGTACGAAACTGGCCACGGTTCCCATCTAGCTACTACACATAAAATATTGAGGGCGGGCTATTACTAGCCCACAATGTTCAAAGATATAGAGAGTCACATTAAAAGTTGCCACACCTATCAGACTGTAGCAGATAAGGGAAGAAATCAGGCCAATCCAGTACAACCTATGATTGAATCAAGACCATTTGCACAGTGGGGCCTAGATTTTACTAGAGTCATCAATCCTCCATCTTCCGCAGGACACAAGTTCATACTGATGGTAACAGACTACTGTACAAGGTGGACTGAGGCCACATGCTACAAGTTCTCCATGAATGAGGTAGTTATCAATTTTCTTGAAGAAAACATCATAACCAGGTTTCGAACTCCTTATTCATTGGTATGTGACAACGACCCTGCTTTCTCTTCTTTAAAGTTTTCTAAATGGGCATTTGCATACAGGATCATTTTAAAGTTTTCTTCAAATTATTACCCACAAGGCAATGGATTAGCTGAGTCTACAAACAAAATTTTATTAGATATAATCAAGAAGTGAATTGCAAAGAGTCCTAGAGAGTGGAATACCTTGTTAAAATATGCATTATGGATAGATAGGACCAAGTTTAAAACAACTTTAGGCAGTGCACCTTATCATTTAGTTTATGGGACTGATCCCATACTTCCAATAAATCTGAGAATACCAATCTGGAAGTTTACCAATGAGTATTTAGGCTTTGATAATCATAGGGAAGCTAGGATAGTACAAATGCTACAACTAGACAAGAAAAGAGGTCAAGCCATCAAGAAATTTGCCAAACACCAAGCAGTAGTTAAGAGGTGGTTTGATAAGAGGGCAAGAGTCAAAACATTTAGGATATCAAACTTAGTACTATGCTAGGATAAAGCACATGAAAAGAAGGGGAGTCATGGGAAATTCAACAAACTATGGTTAGGTCCATTACAAGTCTTAGAAATAATAGGAGATAATGCGTTTAGACACAAGACCTTGAGTGGAGAAGATGTACCATTACCAGTTAATGGCCAACATTTGAAACACTACTTCCAGGCTTGAGGTAAAAGTGCAGTCTTTTTTGTGTAATATAGTGTAAGTAGTGTACAGCATTCTTTTTTCTTTGTTTTCTATTTTCTTTTTTGTTGTTTTCTTTTGTAGGTTAGTTGTTTGTACAGTTTTGTTTCTGTTTTATTGTTTGTATAGTTTTCTTTTGCTTTGTTTTTGTCTTTCTTGTACAATTTGTTGTTGGTTTGTTGTTGTCTCCTCAGCAGGGATCCTTATTTTTCTTTAGAGTATTAAGAGGCAAGCTAACAACCATTAAAAGCAATATAAAATTTAGAATATTTAAGTTAATCATTTGCAATTTATGCATAACTTGTTGTGACTGTCTTGAATGTAGAGAGTTGTTTAGCTTCTGAAATTTCATATTCAATAATAGTGACTGAGAATTCAAGGGATGTTTCTCACGATGACACACCTAAAATCCTTGGGTTTGTTGAACCTACCAGTGTAGATATTAAGTGAAAAATCTGAGGTTACCCTTGCTACCATTACAATTCTCAGCCTAATTTCAGCAAGTGACCATTCCTTGCATCGTGAAGTTACAATTACATCATCTTATAATAAAAAATTTGAATAAATAAAGTGGATTATACTAAAAATCTAGATTAAGCCATCTAAGTAACTCTATCGGGGCTATGAATGCTCGCTGGCAGTGGGGCTCTACTTAGGAGAATTGTAACGATAACCTTGTCGAGGCTATAGACGCTCGCTGGCAGCAAGGCTCTATCCGATCAGCTATGAGGGAATATCCTCAACTACATAGGCTAATATTAGTCATTGGTTTGTTTAATCGATCTTCAAGATGAGGATAATTAATCACGTGCACACACTTAAACTGAAAGTGAAAATTCATGCACCCTTATTGAATACCTTAGGTCTGAAGTTGACTAATAATTTGCAGGAAAAATAGTTGGAAGTTATGGATTTGTTTCATTTAGTTTTCTTGAATACTTTGAATGTAATTGTTTGTTTGGTTGCTAGTTGTTGTGATGTTCATAACACGCCCCATTTTACCCCTTAGCAAAATGAGGACCTTGCTGTGGTTTTTTACTTGTGTGTGTTGTTTTGCTTGGTGGTAAAAGGGAAAAGAGGGTTAAAATTACAAACTTTGTTAAAACTAGAGAAAAAAATGCATTTTTAGTACCAAGGCATGAAATGGTTGGATTCCTTGTAAAAAATGAGTTAGGGTTGCTTTTTGAACCATCTTAAAATTTGCCATATTTTGCAAGTTATGATCATTTTGGTAAATGTACATTCAGGTTTGTATGTTGCATGTACAAAATCCTTTGTATATCACTTTTGATATACAAGGTCCTTTGTATGTGCAGGGTTGTTTTTATACTTAGTCACATTTGCAATCGGGTTCATATATAAGGTTGTTTGCATGTTGAGTCACTTGCATATTACATATACAATCCCTTTGTATATCACTTTCATATGCATTTGGTAAAAGTTTATATATACATACAAGGTTGACCTAAAATAGTTTTAGAGTTAGAATGAATGAATGTTTCAATTCCATTGCATGTATCTCATGTTTGTATGTTTGGTAGGTCGAAACATACAATGCACTTATACAACCACGGAACTGAAACATTATGAAATAGAGTTAAATCGATGTACATTCGGCACTTGTATGTTTGGACATACAAGAGAAACATGCATTGCAATATACAAGGCCCCCCCTTATACAAGCGTCAAACTTGAAAAGTCTATTAAACAGGCTTAAGTCCTTGTATATGTTCCGACTTGTATAGTGGCAAGATACAAAAATAACATGCATTACGCGGACGCGAAAGAAAGTTAAGGAGAGTTAAATAATTGTATGTATCTGGGTTGTATTTTTTTGCATACATTGCAAGATACATTGCTTTACATACAAGCCAGATTTGAAATGAAAGTCCAAAATAGAAAATTCCTTGCATATTTTACCGCTTGTATGCCTATAAGTGCAACCCGATATACAAGAGAGACATACTTTCGCCATATACAAGGATTTTGAGTATGATAATGGCGAGAAATAGTGCAATAGCATTTTTGAGGCATTTTGAGCTTGAGTACATACTTCCTAGTCAACAATGGTTGACCCGACTGGTTTAGCATTGAATAGCGTCTTAGCGCACGATTTTCACGATTTTGGGGCCCAATTTCTGTGTTTACACTGTCGCAGCTAGATTTAATAACTGCTTATCTTCCTCCTGATTTATTAGGTGAAATGATATTTATTGCTGGTCTATTTTTGTAGGACTGTAGTTGAGGAAGGAGCTGAAGCTTAATAGCGATGACGTCATGGAAGGGAGGAAATCTGATCTCAGGGGCAGAGGAAGATAAGGATGAAGGGCGAGAAAGTCAAGGCCTTCAATGATCAAGACAAAATACAGATGGAGACATTATTGCAGCAGATCACAAAAGTTATTTTTGAGCTGCTAGGGTTTCCAGAAGGGCATATTTTGCCCAGATTTGATGTATGCTCAGAGATATTTTTTTTGAGACTTGTTCTCCACCATTTATTACTGTAACCGGAGGTTTGAACCATTGTTTAACTAGGGTTTTGAGCTATATTGGGGACAATCAAAGTCTATATAATGTGCCTCTCTACACTGTACTAAGGCTACACATGGATTTTTTAGAAAATAGCTAGCAGTTGTAGTTTATCTCAGCATTTAGAATAGAGAGACCTTTTAGTTTAGAAATAGAAGGAGGTCGCCTGTGTCTGCAACAAGGAGTGTGTGGAACATCCTGCCTCCTCGCTGTATCTGTAAAGCTTGTAAGTTTTCTATAATTTGATCAATGAAGCTAAGAGTCATTCGGACATTGTAAATCTTATATGACTGTCTGTTTCTAATACAATTGAATCTAGAATTCTATATCTATCTTCTGAGTGTTTTCTGGCTCTTCATTGTGTTTGAAACATTTTCTCTTAGAGCTTGCAATTTTAAGTGTATGTTTGTGAAAATGCTCAGAATTTACACTTAAGGTTTAGTCTGTGGATTTGATCAAATTGCTGCATTATTTATAGAGTGCATAACAGAACAATTAGATCCTGTAGTAGATTAAATGAAGTTTAGTTTAGATCTTTCTAACTTTTCCCAACCCATCTGAAAATACTTAGCCTAGAACGTAGAAATTTGAAGGAAATTTGTCTCATATTTGAAAAGTATGCATAACCAAGATGAAAGTAGACAATTTTCATAATATTGAAGAGGAAAAAGCTGTAATAATTCAAGAAAGCCCTTTAAAGCTTTGTAGCACAGTAACACTTTTATGCAAGAGAATGAACAACATGCGGATATTTATGATCTTTTGCATAGTTTGAGTCCAGTAAATCATCAAGAAACCCTAAATCATGTAAGGCCCCTTGAACATTACAGCTTCACATCAACCTATTGAATTTGCCCAACAGGTCAAGACTTGACCATATTAAACTTGGGATTAAGCGAATCTTAATCGATTCCTTCATATCTTTCAAGTCAGTTAGGTTCATTTTATGTGAATTTTGGCTATTGTTATGACTGTGTTAAAACAATCATCAACAATACCATTGTTCACTTCTACTACACGTATACAGAATGAACACTCTCTGATCTTCAATTGCCAACTAAACTTGACAGATCAAACTACTCTCGAACTGTGCATAAGATCAGTATTTAACATTATACATAGTCGATTTGGTTCCTACAAACAACTATTCAATTTAACCATTTTTATTCATGACCATTCGCATTCGTGAGATACTAAATATCCCACATTCATTAGTCATTGATCATCCTTTTAGTTTATATACAAAGCCATAGGATATACAAATGTCGCACAATATTGTTTCTGACATAACCAATGGTCTACCTTGTCATGGAGACTCTCCAAACATCCTCCATTAGAGTAACCAGGTCCACCAGAGAGACACATAGTGAAGTCCCATGTCCTGCTAATAGTAAAGCTTCATCGGGGTGACCAAGATTGCTGGAGAGACTTCTGCCAAAGCGCCATGTCCTGCTGACATCAGAGTGACCAGAGACTTTGGAGAGACTCATAGCGAAGCACCAGGTCTCATCGATACAGATCCTTGGTCAGTCCATCATTGGGAGAAGTAACTTAGTTCCACTGAAAAGCTCATGTTAGCCCAATACACCTATTGGTCCATTGTTGGGACAAGTAACTTAGTTCTAGCAATATGCTTCTGTCAACCCAATACACCTATCGGTCCATCGTTGGGACAAGTAACTCAGTTCCAATGATATGCTTTTGTCAGGCTGATACAAAGAATAATCCACTCTAGTTCATTGAAGCAATTTGATCATGAACAAAGATGCCGAATAGAGGTTTCAAACAATAAAATTGAGATATAAAATCTCATCACATACTCTTCTAATTTTCCATGAATATATATTCTTATGTCCTCTGTGTGCAGAAATCCATAAGGGACCCTCGAGAAAGCACCTTCTGGATCTACTTCCATGGATTTGTCAGAATGTTTCTTGAATTTAGGTTGGGGTCGCTCAGACACTTCAACAACCCTTGGAGTAGCCATCTCAAACTGTTTCCAAACAACTTTGAGAAAAACTAGGGCAAGTAAACCAACTGTAAAATACATTTTACTTTGCTTTTTCTACTAGGGTTTCACTTGTACTACCACTTGATCACTTCAAACACACTGCACTACTCTTTGTCTACTCTATTCCTCTTTAATAACTCATTTACAAATGAAATTTGATAAGTGTAATCACTTATAAACCTTTTTTAGTGACCTAATTCACCATAAATCTTTTTGATGATAAAGCCATCAAACCCTTAACTGTAAGCACAATGAACTTCACATGCTCCGCAAACTTCTGAAATAGAATATTTTTTATCGGTATTTTCTCCAATAGGTCAAGCATGTTAATCTACACCACATATCCATGTGATGAGAGCACCAACACCATAACTTTGGCAGAGGCTTAAATTTTGTCTGTTAAAGCTCCCCGTTAGCCAAATCCTTCTACTTATTTTCTAGAGGAAACAACTGCACCAGAGACTGGCACAACCTCACCATTCACTTTATTTTCTTCTTTCTTTTTCTAGACCTTGTCTATTTTTTTCTTTATCTTTGCTAGATCCACATTCTTAACTAGATCAACCTTCACATTCTTACTTCTGTAAAGTTTAGCAATATGGCCTAATTTGTTGCATTCATAACATCTAAAATTTTGAACAAGATTACTTCCATTCATTCTAGATCTACATTGATTGGCTTTGTGCCCAAATCTATTGCATGTATAATAGTAACCATTGAAAGATGAAACCATCATACCCTTATTGTAACCATTCATCATCCGATTTATGCATTAACTAGCTTTATGACCAATTTGTTGACATGTAAAACATTGACCAGAGAATGATTGAACATTATGATTCATCCTGCTTCTACATTCTATAGAATTATGTCCAAATTTATTGCAAGAGTAATAGTAGTCAGAGTATCTTTGTGCATCTAGTTATCTAATAGGTGGCCTCTTGAAGTTTTTGTTCTACTTCTAGACTTGTCTGTTATTAGCTTTCTTGACTACAACCTTTTTTTGGTAATTGCTCTTCTTCTTACCATTGATTGAGGTCTAATTTGTCTTTGAACTTTCACCCTTTTCAAATCCTAACAATTCTTTATCCTTAGGATCCTTTTGATTTGCAATCATTTCATCAAGTAGTATGGAGCTTTTCTTGAATTTGTCTTTTTGAATTTTATTTTTTTCCAGCTCAATCTTTAAGACCACTATTTCTTGTTCAAGCCTTGAGCATTCTTTAGATTTTCCTTTCAGTTTTTCATGTAGGCATTCTTCAATTCTTTTTCCTTCCTCAATTTGTATTTTCAGACTGGTGATTGTCTCATTTGATTTTTCATTTACATCCTTATATCTTTCTTTGAATTTCTTGTTTTGCTCTCTCAACTTCTTGATGCATTCATCTGCTTCCTTTATATTTTCTTCCAAATCTTTGTTCTTACATTGAACTTTTTCCAAATCTTCAAGGGTTGATTCAAGTTCTCCATTCATATCAACTATGCAGTCTTCTTTAGTAAATTCAACAATAGGGATTTCTTTTGGAGGGATAGGATATCTCCTAGGCACCATGTGTTCACACTTCAAGATATTTGTCAAGCAGCTAAGCTTCTTCCAAGGAACCAGACTTTGATACCAATTGTTGAACACTCAGAATACTGAGAGGGTGGGGTGAATCAGTATTCTCTGAAACCACTTAATCATTTAAACATTCATTACATGTATCATATTTAACTTGCAGTAAGAAAAGAAAACATGAAGTCAACCATTAAAACACATAACACATGAACCCTAATTTTTTATGTGGAAAACCCAAAAAGGGAAAAACCATGGTGAGGATTAGTTGACAATATATTAATAATGTAACTAGTTAAGGTTAATACAATTTGGTGGACTCACTATCCAAAGGAGAATGCTCACTATAGGTGGCTAACTACCAAAGGACTCAATGTCTTGAATAGAAGGAGATAGAAGAAAGGGTGGATCACTGCCAAATATGAACTACTAGTAATGCATCTGACTCATGCTGGAGATACAGTTCCACTAAAGCTTAAAATACTAACTTTGTACACTTCATCTTCACCACAATCTCAACTTATCATTTTTCTACATCAAATTTCACTCACACACACATACATAACAATTTCACATCACACACACTCACCTCCACACAAGAATTAATTCTTGTATATATAACGCACTAAAGAAAAAACATCAACTAGGTCAGCGGATAAATGTGGCATGTGGCTACATGTTTAGTCAGTCCAAAACTCAATCCTATATGCTTTACAGAGAGAACCAAAGCATGTAGCACATTCATATAGGTTGGTAAAACCTATAAATACTCCCATGACTTTGTTCCATTCATGAATCAACTCTGCACAACCTCAACACCTTTAGGTTGGCTTAATTGGTGAAGTAGAAATAGCATGAACTATCTATTAGTTCACAACTAAACATGCAAACTACAAAAATGCTTACCAATTGGAGACAACACACTTAAGACATCCATAACCTTATCCTCAAATCCGTATAACAAACCATTCAGCGGTGGAATGTGGAGCATTCTAATATACCACTAGCACTGTCAGTACACTGTCAATATAGAGTTTGGTGCTCTGTCAATTCTATCTTTCAATCTAGAGGGTTTCAAGACATGAATATTTGGATTTAGACTCCTTTACTATGCATCGACACTACCTTACAACTGAAAGGAAGCTAGGTATGCAGAAATTGCTTACTACACTAATATATTGAGGAAAGGGTTATGCAAATTCAAATTTATCCTAACTATTACATCAATTTTAAACCATTAACATGAGACATTGCAGCAAAACACAAGAGCCAGAAAGTAGACAAAAGAAGAGAGACAAAGATTTATGGTGGGGAAAACCCTTATCAAGTGAAAAACCCCACACTCAGAAACCTGCACAATGTATTAACAAATCTGAAAGAATGTTTACAATACACTTGCAATGCAAGCTTCAATGGTCTTCAACACTCATGTCTGGAGTCAATCCAGTAGCATAACAGTACTTGTAAACCTGTGATACAAACTCCCTCTCCAAGCACCTGTTTCAAAATAGGAAATACAAGGCAATATTGGACCTTTCTTGGAATGGGCATCCAACATGGCCTCATGGACCAAAACCCACACCCAAGGACACTTGGTCAACATTGTATAATGTGCCTAACACTTGTCCATAGCTCCCATCCCAAAGGGGTTGCCTATTTCCAAAATGGGCTATGACAGATGCTCTTACGACACTTACTATCATCATAGAATCTGTCATAGCAGTTACAACTTACAGCTGTAAGAGAATTTATCATACACATACTATAAATAGCATATTCTCTTACATGTCATACTCCACCTTTAGGCACCCAAATATGCCTTATTCAAAGATGCTTCATAACACAGGTCATCACCTGTCTTACAACTTTCTATTTCTGACTTACATGTCATAGATTTGTCATAGGAATCCGTCATAACTATTTTGGTCAAACATTCCTTACACAACATGGAGGATGCTGACATATGGAAGAATATTCCTACCACTAAGTGGGACGCCTATCTCCTCATGTGAGGAAAAAATAACAAGTTGTCATATTCTATGTAGGATTGACACATCACCGTGCCACATCCCACAACATGACAATATGGAATTTCCAAATATTTACAATATAGGAAATTAAATAATAAATACAAACATTACAAATGTAGAGAATTATCAAGGTTGAGACACCTTAATTCCCAATAATCTCCCACTTGTCGAACACCTTGTAAGAGCCAATAGAAAAATAGGATTTAACTGCTATAGGCCAAGAGGCACATAGACTCTGAACACCATTTGAACTTCTCTGTGCTCACTGGTTTCGTCAATGCATTTGCAACATTCTTCAAAGTATCTACCTTCTCCAAATTTACCTTTCCATCCTCAACCATGTCTCTCATGAAGTGAACTAAACATCAATGTGCTTGGTTCTAGCATGGAAAGTTGGATTCTTTGCAAGGCAAATTGCACTCTGACTGTCACAACTGATCGTGATCTAACCTGCATCAACACCAATATCAGAACACAATCTCTTAACCCAAATGGCTTCCTTACAAGCATGAGTTTCTACCATGTACTCAGCTTCTGTTATGGACAAAGCAACAACAGGTTGTCGCTCACTCATCCAACTAATAGCACCACCAAATAGTGTAAAAACATAAGCACTATTGGATCTCCTACTGTCAATGTCACCTGCCCAATCTGAATCCACAAATCCACGAATATCAATAGAATGTAGAGGTCCTGAAACATTACCATGATAGAAAATGGAATACTCAGAAGTACCCCTCAAATATCTGAACACTCACTTAACTACATCCCAATGAACCTGTCCAGGAGTAGCCATAAATTGACTAAGGACTCCCATTGTTTGGGCAATGTCTGGTCTTGTGCAGACCATAGCATACATCAAACTGCCAACAACACTAGCATAAGGTACTCTGCTCATGTCCTCCACCTCACTAGAAGATTTTGGACAATCCTCAATAGACAACTTTGTCCCAAAAGAAATGGGAACACACAATGGTCTACAATCTGCCATGTTGAATATGTCCAACACGGTCTTCACATACTTACTCTGGCTTAACCAAAGTTTTCTGTTAATTTTGTCTCTTCTAATTTCCATTCCTAGTGTTGGTGCCTGCTGCTGGTTCAGGTTTCGAGCATTTGAATCCACATGCATTTCTCATTCAAACCCATAAAAAATTTCTAAGTTCCTCGGCCTTTGCAATTGCATGTATCTTTGTATATGGCCGCTTGTATATGTCTTTGTATGTACAAGTGCAGATGTACATTGGCAGACCTGAAAAATAAGTCAAATCAGCTTCAAAAAGTGGAAAAAATAGTTGTATGCATATCGGGCTTGTATGTGATATTCAAGTGCAATTCTGGAGGTAAAAAAGGTAGATGTACATGGTAGATTCCTAGAATATTCTGTAGTTGTATCAAAAAGATTGCATGTATATTGTGTTGTATATTTGATATACAATGGGTGATATACAATAGCAGGACTTCAAAAGGATTCAAATTGGGTTGAATAGTTGTCAGGCCCATAGGTGTACAAGGGGGATTGTATGTTTGATATACAATATGACATACAATGCAAAACATACAATCCTGGATTTCAAATATTATCAAATCGGGCCTAGCAAGAGTTGCATACAAGGGCAAAGTTAAAAAGTCAAAGGTATTCCCTTGTATCTTGCATTGTACGTATATCTAATATGCAACCACATGTACAAGGCGATGTACAAGCGGACACGGCCAAGGAGTTAATAGTATTCATGAGATGGGTGAGATCCGTGGTTGTATATTGGGGTTGTATGTACCCAATATACAATCAGACATACAATGAGATATACAAAGAATGGTGATACAAGGCGGACCCAATTGCAGTTTCAATTTGTTCCATAAAAATTTGGGGTCTGCCCTTGTATGCTCGGCGATTGTATGTATATACAATTGCATATACAACCACAGATGCAAAAGAAGATACAATGGATTGGTGATGAAGATGCAAGTGCTTAGCAATAGTGATCCAATGGTAGGCTGACATGTGTCCAATGCAGTTGTATGTATATACAACTACATATGCAAAGATTTAAAGGGTGAAAAAGGCAAAAAAGGGTGAAAAGGCAAAATGTATGTCCGCAATGTGAAAAGTCAAAGCGGATAATGCGCCTACATAGCACATTTTCATTGGTTGTGGACTTTTCAGCATGTTTGAAGCCATAGATCTTGGCAGGAAGGAGGAAATTGATGGCCTGTTTCAAATTTTCAAAATAGGAAGGGTTTTCCTATGCATTCGCAACTACATTCCAGGCGGGAAAAATTCTTGAACATGCAAACCATCGTATTTCCAGAAGTCGTGGGTAGGTTGGCCATTATGACAGAATTGTAGAGGTATGGGTCGATGGATTGACAAACCAACTACCATCTTAAAGGAGAAAGCCTCCAAGCGGCGGCGCACTTCCCGAATTCAACTACTCCCTTCTTCTTCTTCTGGCTGGAGCATTTAATGTTTTGGGTGCCATTCTGATGGTGCATTGTATTTGGCAGAATTTTGAATCAACATTGGACTTAATGCTGAGTACACGTTCTTGCTATATAAGTGAACTGTGTCACTCATTTTTAGGGTTGTTGAAGACTTGGGCAATTTTTGGAGGAAATAATAAAAACAGGGCTTTTCTGGGTTGTTCTTTCTCATTTTGTGAGTTTATGAGTTGCATTTGAATGCACGTTGCATATATGTTTAGTTTCATGTTATTCTTATATGAAAAATACTTCATGGCATGTGTTTAGCTATTTGTGTCCATTTGTTGTATGTATCCCTTCTTTTGAATTTGGTTGCTAAGGGTTACTTAGATTCTAGGATATAGATCTCTATATTGCATGCTTAACTTTTGACCTCCATTCAAGGAGTGGATTAAACTATTTTAGGTTAAGTATGAAGAAGATTGTATGGAAGTAGGGATGTTTTGTAAGTAGAGATAGCTAAATATTCATTCTTGGGTGATGTTTGTAAGGCAAGCATCAATCTAACTCCTTGAAACTTGAATCTCTATTGAGTTTGTGCAAGTCATTCACTTATATACGTCTAGTTGAATCCTTGCCCTGAGATAGGCACTGGTCTGCCCTTGTGTAGTAGTTATGATCCAAAACCCCCTATCTTGCATCTAGAAAAATAAATACAAATCATTTCATAATTCCAACCTATTAGTTTGTAGGATTAGAAGTAGGACCCTGCATGCTCTCATCCTTAACCAGTTAGATATGTCCAAGAACATTGCCAGCCTTGTGATTTATCATGCAAATCTTGGTCCAAACATGAGAGTACTCTGCCTTTATTGTAAAGCTAAATCTTTCTATTGGGAGTGAATCAAAGACAAATCTTTAGCTATAGGGATACCCCCTTGGTGCGGCAGAACTAGAAGTGTAGGAGAGGTAGCTCATGCAACCTCCTGTATTTGTTGGCCGAATCTTCCTGTGCATTAGAACTGGCAAACCCTTTTCTATTTCAGAGAGAAAGACCCAACAAAGTGGTGACTCTACTAGGGAGTTGAATTGAAAGTGTTATTTTTGCCCATCTGAGTCACCAACAAAGTGGCGACTCTACTGGGGACAAGAGTCGAATAATTTAAGGGATGGAAAATCTAGTTTCCAGTGATGTTGCAGAAATACCAAAGAATGACCATGTGGTGCTCTGTTGGCGTGATGAATCTAGAAAATAAAAGTGCCTTGTTGATATTCTATCCTCTCTGTGAGAGGTGGCGACTTTGTTGATTGAACCTATCAAAGCTGCAACATTTTTCCAGGTATTCATCTTTTGATTCAAAAATAATGAGTCTAGAGCAGCAATCTTGGTTGTGCTCTCTGAGAAGGCCATTTTTTATTGAAAGATATAAAGCCCTGAATTTCAAAGGAATATATGGTTACCCAAATGTTATCCCTAATAAGATTAGAGAATGTTTGCCGAAATATAGTAGATTAAATTCTGAGTCTGCAAACAAACATCTGCAAAATTTTTGTAATTTGATAGAAGATTATGAGGTAGAGGCTGAAGGTGTAGTAATGAGACTCTTTGTTTAGTCATTAGAGGATGATGTTAGGGTCTGGTTTTTAGACCTGCCTATGTGTTCAATCTCTTCATGGGTAGATTTAGAAATTGCATTCCTAGAGCAGTTTGGTGAAAGATTTGATTTGGCCTCATTGATCATACATTTCATAAATATCCAAAAGGAAGATGAGGAACTGGTTCCATCCTTTAATCTTAGATTTATTAAGTTGCTCAAGCAGATTCCCGAATATATGAGACCCGATGATGCATTATGCTTGGCAATTTATTTGGCTGCATTTGATGAAGAAATGAGTTATTTATTGAGAGATAAAGAACTAGCTACACTTCACCAGGCCTACAAATTTGCTATGGATTTTGAAAATAATCAGAAATATGGAATGCTAGTAGGTTTCATGATTGCAAGCCTTCAAAATAGTTTTCAAAGTGAAAATATTTCAACTTTCCCAGTGTGTTCATTGAGAGATGATTTTGCAAAGGGGAATGTATTTCAGAACAATGGGTGCAGTCATGATGTGATTCATAAACATGAAGATGTTGTAGAAAATGTGGGCACATGTTGTAACGTTGAAGACAGAGATTATTATCAGCCTCTAGAAGAGAAGCCTACAGATGCAAAATGTGTTTTAGATGATGAAATGAAAGATATACATGAAGTTGTGTCATGCAGTAATAGGCATATCCCAGTTATTCATGATTATTTGTATAAGGTGGATATGCAGAGATTCACTCTGAATATAGAAGATGCAGATTCAAGGGACGATAGTGAGTATGTTAGTGATTGTCAACATTCAAATGCTTATGGCATTGGTGAAGAGGAAAATTAGGGTCACTATTTAGATGTGAATGGACGAGTTGCAGTTGTTCATGCTGATACAAACGGGGATAGTGTTGGTTGCAGGGGTGACTATGAAGCTTTTAGCATAGGGTTGCACTCTGAGCTATTTATGCCTTCCATTGAGACATTCCAGGTGGACATTAATGATAAAATTGTTGAGAGCAATGATGATGAATATCTGAATGTTTATAAAGATGAATCTGATTATGACGTGTTGCTTGTGCCTAAGTATTGTTTGTTTGATACAGAGGAGCTCTTATTTTTTTAAGAAGGGCAAAATTCTGATGTGGATTCATTTGTTTCATATGAGTTTGTTATTTTTCCAAGAAACATTGACTCATATGATGATGACATTCTATAGCTTATGATAATGTATACTGATGAAGCTTGTTGTAGATTTGTTAAAGAAAGAGAAATGGGTAGCAGCACAACCAATTGCAAAGTAGGGTGCTGCAGACAGTTAAATGCTTTCAAGTTTCATTTGAAGAAGTCAAAAGAAAATTGGATATTTGACAAAGGAAAATTTTGGTTTTTCCTTTTTGGTGGCCCTGGGCCACTAAGTAATCTTCAAAAATGTAATTTGTGATGCAGGTTTGTGCGGCGCTTGACTCTGTACGCATTGGATAAGGCCCGGTCTGCATCCCAGAGTTCTAGAGTTCTCACTATGCCTGCAAGAGGCATGCATCCCTAGACAGAGCCAATGTTGGTTCCTGCTGCTGGTTCGGGTTTCAAGCATTTGAATCCACGGTGATTTCTCATTCAAACCCATAAAAAATTTCTAAGTTCCTCGGCCTTTGCAATTGCATGTATGTATCTTTGTATATGGCCACTTGTATATGTCTTTGTATGTACAAGTGTAGATGTACATTGGCGGACCTGAAAAATAAGTCAAATCAGCTTCAAAAAGTGGAAAAAATAGTTGTATGCATATCGGGCTTGTATGTGATATTCAGGTGCAATTTTGGAGGTAAAAAAGGTGGATGTACATGGTAGATTCCTGGAATATTTTGCAGTTGTATCAAAAAGATTGCATGTATATTGTGTTGTATATTTGATATACAACAGGTGATATACAACATCCAGACTTCAAAAAGATTCAAATTGGGTTGAATAGTTATCAGGCCCACAAGTGTACAAGGGGGATTGTATGTTCAATATACAATATGACATACAATGCAAAACATACAATCCCAGATTTCAAATATTATCAAATCGGGCCTGGCAGGAGTTGCATACAAGGGTAAAGTTGAAAAGTCAAAGGTATTCCCTTGTATCTTGCATTGTATATATCTTTGATATACAACTGCCTATACAAGGCGATGTACAAGTAGATGCGGCCAAGGAGTTAACAGTATTTGTGAGATGGGTGAGATCTGCAGTTGTATATTGGGTTGTATGTACCCAATATACAATCAGACATACAACGAGATATACAAAGAATGGTGATACAAGGCAGAACCGATTGCAGTTTCAATTTGTTCCATAAAAATTTGGGGTCTGCCCTTGTATGCTTGGTGATTGTATGTATATACAATTGCATATACAACCACAGATGCAAAAGAAGATATAATGGATTGGTGATGAAGATGCAAGTGTTTAGCGATAGTGATCCAATGGCAGGCTGACACGTGTCCAATGCAGTTGTATGTATATACAACTACATATGCAAAGATTTGAAGGGCAAAAAAGGCAAAAAAGGGTGAAAAGGCAAAATGTATGTCCGCGATGTGAAAAGTCAAAGGGGATAATGCACCTACGTGGCACATTTTCATTGGTTGTAGACTTTTCAGCATGATTTGAAGCCATAGATCTTAGCAGGAAGGAGGAAATCAACATCCTGTTTCAAATTTTCAAAATAGGAAGGGTTTTCCTATGCATTCACAGCTACATTCTAGGTGGGAAAAATTCTTGAACACGCAAACTGTCATATTTCCAGAAGTCGTGGGTAGGTTGGCCATTATGATAGAATAGTAGAGGTATGGGTCGATGTATTGACAGGCCAACTACCATCTTAAAGGAGAAAGTCTCCAAGTGGCGGCGCACTTCCTGAATTCAACTACTCCCTTCTTCTTTTGCCTGGAGCATTGAATGTTTTGGGCACCATTCTGATGGTGCATTGTCTCTGGCAGAATTTTGAATTAACATTGGACTTAATGCTGAGTACACGTTCTTGCTATATAAGTGAATTGTGTCACTCATTTTTAGGGTTGTTGAAGACTTGGGCAATTTTTGGAAGAAATAACGAAAACAGAGCTTTTCTAGGCTGTTCTATCTCATTTTGTGAGTTTATGAGTTGCATTTGAATGCACGTTGCATATATGTTCAGTTTCATGTTATTCTTATATGAAAAATGCTTCATGGCATGTGTTTAGCTATTTATCTCCATTTGTTGTATGCATCCCTTCTTTTGAATCTGGTTGCTAAGAGTTACTTAGATTCTAGGTTATAGATCTCTATATTGCATGCTTAACTTTTAGCCTCCATTCAAGGAGTAGATTAAACTGTTTTAGGTTAAGTATGAAGAAGATTGTATGGAAGCAGGGATGTTTGTAAGTAGAGATAGCTAAATATTCATTCTTGGGTGATGTTTGTAAGGCAAGCATCAATCTAACCCCTTGAAATTTGAATCTCTATTGAGTTTGTGTAAATCATTCACTTGTATACGTCTAGTTGACTCCTTGCCCTGAGATAGGCACTGTCTGCCCTTGTGTAGTAGTTATGATCCAAAACCCCCTGTCTTGCATCCAAAAAAATAAATACAAATCATTTCATAATTTCAACCTGTTAGTTTGTAGGATTAGAAGTAGGACCCTACATGCTCTCATCCTTAACCAATTAGATATGTCCAAGAACATTGTCAGCCCTGTGATTTATCATGCAAATCTTGGTCCAAACATGAGAGTACTCTGCCTTTATTGTAAAGCTAAATCTTTCTATTAGGAGTGAGTCAAAGATAAATGTTTAGCTATAGGGATACCCCCCTTGGTGCAACAGAACCAGAAGTGTAGGGGAGGCAGCTCATATAACCTCCTGTATTTGTTGGCTGAATCTTCTTGTGCATTGGAACTGGCAAACCCTTTTGTTGATTCGGAGAGAAAGACCCAACACCTAGAATGTACCTATTTGCCCCTAAATCTTTCATTTCAAATTGTGCTGACAACTGAGATTTAAAATTAGAAATCATATTCTTACCCTTCCCAATGAGCAACATATCATCAACATATAGTGCAACAATGAGAATACGATCACCATCAAATTTATAATACACACAGTGATCCAATTTTGATCTCACAAATCTAATTGACAACACAATGGCATCAAACTTCAAGTACCATCTCCTAGGGGATTGCTTCAAACCATACAAAGACTTTTTAAGTTTGCAAACCAAATTTTCTTTACCTTTCACCATGTAATGCTCTGGCTGTGACATGTAGATTTCTTCCTCCAAGTCACCATGAAGGAAAGTTGTCTTCACATCCATCTGTTCTACCTCCAAGTCATAAGCTACTGTGAGTGACAATAGGAATCGAATGGATGTCAGCTTTTCAATGGGAGAGAAGATCTCACCATAATCTATACCCTCCACTTGTGAATACCCCTTCGCAACCAATCTGGCCTTATACTTCTCAACACTACCATCTACACCAATTTTCTTCTTGAACACCCATTTGCATCCAACAGGTTTCCATCCAAGAGGCAAAGACACCAACTCCCAAGATTGATTCTTTTCCAAAGAATCCATTTCTTCCTCCATGGCCTCCTTCCAGGAACCTGCATCCTTCATATCCAAAGCCTCTGATACAGTTCTAGGTTCATCATTGTTAGTAAGCAAAGCATAAGCACAACTAGAAGCAAGCAATGTAAAACCAAACCTTTCAGGTTGCTTTCTTATCCATGTAGACCTCCTCAAGAGCTGAGGTTGAGGTTCATCTTCTTCATCTGAGCTTTCAGAGCTGCTAGAGCTCTCCTCATCATCAAGTCCAACATTGTCTTTTTGTTCAGTCTTCTCAAGTGTGAGAGGAAACTAAACAACATCCTCTTTCTTTTCTTTTTCTTCTGGCTGCAAAATAGTGGAAGAAGGTGTAAGCTCTCTGAAGATAACACTTCTTCTATACAACACTTTTTTAGCCATGGGGTCCTAAAGCTTGTATCCTTTCACACCAATAGCATAGCCGATGAAGATACACTTAATAGTTTTGTTCTCCAACTTTGATCGCTTCTCCCTACGCACATGTGCATATGCCTCACAACCAAAAATGTGAAGATGCCTTACTGAAGGCTTTCTACTAGACCACACCTCCATGGGTGTCTTTCCAACAAGAGTTGATGTAGGAGATTTGTTGACTAGATAGAAAGCAATGGCAACAGCTTCAGCCCAAAACTTTTGTTCTAGGCTAGCTCCCCTAAGCATACTCCTAGCCTTCTCCATTAGTGTTCTATTCATCCTTTTTGCAACTCCATTTTGTTGTGGGGTGTAAGGAGTTGTCTTATGCCTTTCAATCCCAAGTTCCTTGCAATACTTATCAAATTCTATAGAACAAAACTCACCACCATTGTCAGTTCTCAAACATTTAATCTTTTTACCAATCTGATTTCTAGCAAAGTCTTTAAACTCCTTAAACTTGTTATAGACTTCAGATTTGCTTCTGAGAAAATAAATCCATGTCCTACTATAATCATCTATAAAAGATACAAAGTATATAGATTTTGATAATAAAGGAACATTAATAGGACCAAACACATCAGAATGAATAAGGTCCAACACACCAGAAGACTTATGAGAACTTGAGTAAAACTGAACACGGTTTTGTTTTCCATAAATGCAATGTTTACAAAAGTCAAACTTAAGATTACAATCATCTAACCCCTCAACAAGGTTCTTATTTTTTAGGGTACGTAGACCCTTCTCACCAATGTGGCCAAATCTCTTATGCCATAACATTGTCTTTTTAGCAAGAAGTTTAACTTCCAATGCACGTTTACAACCATCAAGATTAGGAACAACAAATTTCTTCACTGCTCATTTAGATGGTGGGGATGAAGTGACTGCTACCCTCTTCCTTAAGTCAGAAGAACTATTCCATTGTGAAATGCATGCTTCCAGATGAAATAGAGTACCTCTCCAAGTACCCTTAGCAAGCACCATAGATCCTCTAGTCATCTTGCATCCTTCTTTCGAAAAGACAACCTGCACACCTGCATCATTCAAACTACTTATAGAAATCAGGTTCTGTGCTAAGCCTAGGATGTGTATAACCCCAGAGATCCCCTTCACTCAACCATTAGGGAATCGGATAGAGACTCTTCCATGACCAATGATCTTCAGATGAGAGTCGTCACCCAGATACACCTTTCCACCATCGAACTCCTCATACTTAGTGAACTAGTCTTGATGCGAGGTCATGTGGAATGATGCACCATAGTCGATTAGCCACACATCATCAGATGCATGGGTTGCCAGGGCTGCGATGAAATCATCACCATCATCTTGTGATTTGTCAGAATCTGAATCAGGAGCTTTCTTCTTTTTCTTCTTCTCCTCTTTGCATTCCTTTCAGAAATGCCCAGTCTTGCCACAATTCCAACAAAGAGCCTTAGACTTTCCAAGAGATTTGGATCTCCCATGGGATTTGGATCTACCCTTCTCAGCTTTCTTGTCCTTCTTCTTCCCTTTCTCCTTGGGTCTTCCACGAACTGCAAGGGCCTCTTTAGCTACCTCAGAAGACTTTCTCCGCATCTCTTCAGACAACAGCAAAGAAACCAGCTCTTCCATTTTGAATGTGGATATGGTGCTTCTGATTGCCATGACAAGATGATCCCATGAGTCCAGTAGAGAACAAAGCAGGGTCATACACCGATCCTCCTCCTCCATCTTTACACCAATAGATGTCAATTGTGCAACTAGCATGTTGAAAGCATTCATATGTTCAGCAATGGATCCTCTGTCCTCCATTCAAAGAGAATATAACTTCTTTCTCAGAAAAAGTTTATTAAATAGGGATTTGACTTGGTACACATCCCCCAACTTCTTCCAAAGGAGTTTTGCAGTAGTCTCCTCATGGACATTTAATAACACAGAATCAGCAAGACTAAGTCTTATGAGACCCTTAGCCTTTTGATCCTTGAGATCCCAGTCAACTTGTGACATTGCAGCTAGTTTAGTTCCATTCACACTATCCCAAAGGTCTCTGTCAACTAACATGTCTTCCATCTTGAGCTTCCACAGCTCGATATTACTACCATTGAACTTCTCTACTTCAAACCTTCCTAATGTGCCTACCATCTCCTTGCTGCAATAAGATATAGAATGCTCTGCATAGACTCCCACTCCCTAGGAAAACCCTTATAAGCCTTAAACTTTAATACTATGGTCTCTGTTTGTTCTACACTTTAATCTTTCATTGACGTGATATTGGTAGTCCCTGGTGACTTAAGTTATAACTTAAGTATGTTTACTCATCAAAGTCACTAGCCCCTTCCCTAAGTTGTTAGTTACTGGTACTTATAAACAACTTTATTCGCATGTGCTTCAAATGTCTTTTAGGTTGTGCATCATCGATGGTCCATGTTAATCACCTTTTCTTTCTGTTGGAGTTTCTTCCTTCGTGGAACCTCCTTTTGTGTCTCTGTGGGACTATGAGGCATCCTTGTCAGCTAATGTTCTATTTATGTCCCACGGTGTAAAATGTTTCACAGAAACTCAGCTCTCTGTTGGAGCTCCCAAATAGGCTCCACGAACTGGCGAAGCTAGCATGGCAGTCCCAATGACTCATCAAGATTTCATGGGGATTCCTTCCTTCGCTGAGGCTATCTAAAGACTTTAGCGGGATTACAAATGAGATGATCTAGACTAATGTGTCCACAATGTCCTCAGAATTTTTTAGCAACTCTATTTCACAAGGACTAAAGTCTTCTCCAAGGCTCCAAATGACTCAGTTCGAAGTGGCCAAGATTCCATCATGGAAAAAGGGCTCTAAGTCATAAAAGATTCTCTGACCATTGTTGAAGAAAATTCAAACTCCAGTGGAGACCATTGATTAAGCACAATCTATGGTGGAAATGTAAAGTTCAAAATGACTATCATTTTCTTACCGCCCTTACACGATAGACATTGATTTGCCTCCCAGGGTAAATCTGATGGTCTAAATTCAAATGATTTGATGGATTGGTGGTTCATGGTTGACAGTACTTAGAGTTGTGATCTAGAAACTGTACAACAAAATCAAGAGTGTACCAAGTCCTATTCTATCAACTGATAGGAAGCAGGCTAGGATCTTTGAGCGAAGTGTCCTCTTCTAGGGCATAGCTAGGTATGACACTTGGATGGGATTGAGTGTTTTTCAAATCCTTTGAAAACCTTTTTATGCTAGTGTTGTACACTATAATGAGTTTATAAGGAAACTAATATGATGGGAAGGAAGTGTTTGCAGCTATGTTATAAGGGGTGTACTATGTGGTTCTCTAAATTTTTCCATATTACTGGTCTAGTTATTGATGAATTGATGAGATAAGCTTTGTCTGCAGGGACTTTGGGTCAAAGAAAAATGTGATCAATATCAGTAACATGCCTCCTTTTCTACTTCTGGAAACAAGATAAAATCCCCAAAGATTTTCAATTAAAGGTCGGTTACAGTCATTGATGCAAGCAAATGGATTTGAATGATTGAAATATTGAAATAAGGTGTTGTCCAGGCATAGGCATCTCAATGATTTTACTATAAATGGAAATCCTGTACACACCATATCCACCATCCTTTTCTGAAAGTAAAATGCAGTATATTTCCCATTCTAGTATGTCTTATTTCTTGTCATTTACAACCACTTCTATAATCATGACCATTTCCATTTTTTTTATTTCTTTAGGAGTAGTTTAGGTTAGAATATGTTCTCAATACTGGTATGAATTGTTTACCAAAGGGTTAAGCCAATCTGATAGCAATCATTCATTTCCTTGGTATATTTTCATTGAGAACCATTTATTTTAGAACAACATCTTGCATAAGCTGAGAATATCTTTAGATGTTGTATAGGTACACCCGCCTTGGTCTTGTAGAACCAAAAGTGTAGAGGATTTCAACTCTTTGTTGAATCCTATTTGTTTGCCACTGACCTCGAATCCTCAACCATAAGAAATTGGCTAAATCTTTAGAGGATTTAGATAATCAATTGGAATAACCAACAGTTCTCTTGCACCTGCATTTTGCGTGCTTTCATTCTTGCAGGTCCCCATGTCGAAGCAAGGCAAATCAGGTATACTTATGACTCACATTGACAGTATGTTTCCTTGTTTCTATTTTAGTAGACATTATTTAATATCATAATATCAAACTAATAGTTATCATTTCAAGTACAATTGTAGGATAAAAACAACAAGTAAGGCCTAGTTGGTGAATGGTACCTACCTTTTATGTAGACTACCATCCCTGAGGGGGCAAATATGTAAGAACTAAAAAAATGCATGGGACTACATGGTAATCTAATGATGAGCTATAGTCCTAAACATGTACATGTAAGCATGAAAATATGACCTCTTAGTAGCATTCTTCTTGGAGACACATGTCTTTGTTTTTGTTTTCACTTTGTTTGTCCTATTCTAACCTCCAAGATAACCTTCTGAGCTCCTACACATTATCTTCCTAGTCACCTAACCCATCTTTGACAAACCACTCCTATCACTTGCCATCTTTTATGACATGACTAATCCACTTCATAAGGGGGAAATCAATCTTCCCTAGGAGTTTTCCCATCCATTCTTTCTTCCCCATCCATCCAACTCACTTTTTAATGGGCTACCAAACCTTTTAGGGCATGAGAGATCAATAGGATACCTTGAGAAAAAATGATGTGAAAGTATAATTTTGAGACACTTTCAAGAAAAACTAATGGCACCATTACATATTTCTTGAAATAGTATCCAAAAAGGAGTTTGTATGTGCCCGAATGAGCTATCGGAAGTTCCATATGACCTATTCAAAGTAGTGTTTTTGGGTCCCTCTGTTATTTCCAGATCCCTCGTGGGTAACCCTAGATCTCCCCTAGGGGCATACCGTGATCCCTAGGGGTGAATTGACTTACTAAAAGGGGAAACCTAGATCCCCATGAGTAACTTGACCTACTAAAAGGGGTGACCCTTGATCCCCCTAGGGAGACCCCTAATCCCTAGGGGTAACTTGCCTTGGTGAAAGAGGGGATCATATCATGCTTTAAAATACATAATTTCTTCCAATTCTAATGCAAATTTGCTCTAAATTGAGCCTTGATTGCATGAGTCACCTTCCCTAATTGATCATCAACTTATTTTAACTAATTCAAGGCTCCCAATCACTCCATTCTAACTCACAAATCAATTCTACTCTTCTCTCAATCAATCTCATGCTAACTCCATTTCTTCTTCTATGAAAGGCTATTAAAGCTTATTCACTCCCAATCAAACCTAGTTCACTCCTCAATCAATCATTTTAACTTTCCAATCAAGGGAGTTAACTCTTCAATCAATCCCACCTCTTGTGAGCTCTCCCAACCTATAAATACCCCTCACCTCTTCATTATTTCTCAAGTTGGAGAATGCCCTTCTCATCTTCACAAGATTTTTCAAGATTCTTCATAGGCCTTGACGTCTCTTTGTTCATTTCTTTAGTTTTTATTTTTGTAAAGCTTCAAATCTTTCCTTTAAGAGGCAAATTCATTGTTGCATCCATTTGAAAAGATTTTCTTTTGCTTTCCATTAACACTTTGATGCTCATTGCAGGACTTATGTAACTTTTGTTTTATGCTTAGGATAGTTTGCCAAGATTTCAAAAGCTTCAAGACTATTGTTATGCTCTCAATTTATCTCTTCGGCCCTAAGTCTTGCTTTCATAGCACTTTCATAACAGAGGAAGACCCAGTCCTACAAAGGAGAAAGAGGTTGCCAAATACAAGGATTTCTGAGGATAGTACAAAGCTCATGCACCAGATTCACAAGTTCTTTTGAAGCTTTCATAGTAATTAGCTAATCAAATTTCTCTTTAGGAATGTAATACTTTGTTTCTTTACTCTTGATAAGTTATGCATTGTTAGTATAGTTTCTTTTCCTTAAATTAGATTAGTTGTTATTTTCTTTTATTAAAATAGGATTCAAAAATCGATCTTGAAAACAACAAAAACATAGTTAGATTGATATTAAGAAAAGTCATTCTAGTTTTGCATTCATATTTCAATTCATAGTAATTAGATCATCTTATCAAATCAGAAAAGGGAAAAACATTGCTTTGCATTCATTTAGCTTGCATACATCAAAATCCAAAAAAACATTAGAAAAGAGAAAATCAAAACAAACTGAGTACATAAAACCCTTAATTTCATCATGAGGTTAACTTGAAAACTTATTCAAAAACTCCTTGATACCATCACAAGGTCAACCATCTAGTAAAGTCATAGAAAACCTTTGGTCACATCACAAAGTCAAGATTAAACAAAAAGTCAACCCTTTGTTAACTCTAGTCAACTCTCTCTCAACCAAGCATACGAATGTGCCCAAGAGTTAGAAGTGAGTGGGTAAGGGAAATCCTTGAAGAAATAGAGTTGATACATCCTAGACAACTGTAAAGCCTCACAAGTCATGTAAAAGCATTTAACCCAACTCAAAAGTAAATGAAGTAAATAATCTTCTTAAATACAACATCACAATAACCAAAAATCAAAAAGGTGTAAATAATCCACTTAATCATAATATCTCAAATAAAGGATAATCTTATAAATATGAATCTCAATGTCAATAAATCTTACATATTCATGTGCTTAATCTAGGTAACAAGCACTATAAAATAATATACATAAATCCTTTGCCAAACATGCCATAATACATCCAAAGTAGGTACAATAAACAAGTACATCAATTAAATAAATCAATACACTCTCCAGCTGCATGAACCTAGTGGTCCACCACCTACAAACTGAGAGACAAGAGCATGGCTCAGGTGCTTTTCCACCCAACCATGAAGTATTTACACTTACCTGGATCCCTTCCTGAAATGAAGGAAACCCATCCCTGCACAAAATGTCTAGCTACCTGGTAACAACTATAGGAGGGAACACCTGATGCAACCCTGATATCTGAATGTGCAATTCTAAGTAGTGAAAAGAAAATTGTCTCACAACAGGATGTGGCAGAGATATCAATAAATAAGTTTGCTAGACAATAAACATCTATTTCAATGTCATTTCGATTAGATCTAATCATTTATAAGTAATCTGGTTCAATTCCTGAAAAGAGGAAAAGCCATAGATTTGAATATCCACATTTGACATCCTAGTCCCAAAAGTAACCCAAACATTCCTAGGTGAAAATCTACTTCTCTCCCCAAGAAGCAAGAAAAATAACAATAAAAAGAATCAAAGTTCATCAATAATCAATAATAGTCCCTTTCCCAAACATTATTCAAGGAATTACACTTTTCCAATTAAATCATTCATCTTTACTTACACTATTGCACTCATAAGTACATCAAATAGATATATTATCTAATCCAAAGTTTGATCACAATCTTCATATGAAAATTCATTTTAAGTTATAATTTCATCTTGTTGTCATAACAGTGATAGGAAGTCTAAATCAATAAAAGCAGTCCATAGGTTTGTTTAATTGACATAAACCTCAAGTCCATATTTCAATCATATTTCCTAATAAATATTCATCCAAATTGCTTTCAGCAATCAATGATAGGAACTATTTTAGTCTAATTATCTAACCAAAGTTCACAATTCAATCACAAATAACTTACTATCAAAACTACGACAAGAAGTCCCAATAATAGCCCAACAATCTTCTTGTTGCAACTGTGACAGGAACTATTACAGAAAAGAAATAAAGTGAACAAAGAACATAATTAAATTAGTTTTTCAATCATGAATATAAATATAAATGGTTTTAGTATTAGCCTTGACAGGTGTTGACCCATTTTCCTCTGTCCAAAGCTAAACAGTCCACCTGGTATTTTCCTTGAAAATCCTTTGGAAAATGTTCCTATAAAGCTCAAAGGTGCCAAATTTTCCAAAAAACCTTGCCCAAAAACCTTACTATTGGAAAGAGCTTGAAAAAATAGGCAGGATTACATTTTACATCACCCTAAAATTTGGCCAAATAAAGAAGTTATTCATGGTCAAAGTTTCTGGTCAACATACAGTTCAAATGTTCATTGGCGGGCTTGCAAAATCTCTATCGGCCTTAGAAAATGTGGAAAAAAGTGAGTTGTATGCATTCTCTGGTTGCATATCGGGCTCAAAAGGGTACATGTACATTTGGGGAATCTTTCACAAATTCCCAGAATATTCCTGGTTTGTATATAGGGCCACAAGAAAAAATGCAAGGATATGCAAAGTGAGTATACATGGAAGATTCCCCAGAATATTCTGCCCTTGCATATCAAAGCACTTGTATATTGCTTTGTATGTTCGCACATGACTATATACAATGGAAAAATATATTGTAGGTATATTCCATTGAGATTCCCTGTTTGTATGTGAGAGGGTTTGTATATTGTGTTTGTATATTTGATATACAAAAGTACCGATATACATTTGCTAAAGTGCAAAGGTAGTAAAGATGCAAGAAGTGGGGCCCGCGCATATACAAGGAGGATTGTATGTTTCGACATACAAAGGATCACATGAACAGTGGAATGTATATCACGTATATACAAAGTTAAATGTACATTTTTCTATATACAAGCCAGATTTCAAAAATGTTTTTAGTCGGCTTCATAAAAGTTTCAGGTCTGTGGCTTGTATGTGTGTGGCAATTGTATATTGCGATATACAAGCTGGACTTCAGAGTTTATCAAATAGAGCTTGGAGGATGCATGTACAAGGGAGTTGCAAAGAAGTTTTTGAATGCTGATTTAGGTGGCAAATGCAAGTGATATATACAAAGACGCAAGGCGATATATATATGCGGTTGACTAAAACTTTGACCGCTATATCTCCTCCATCCTAGTGAATTTTGACATGCTGTAAGAGGCAAAGATGCACGTTTTTGTCCCCTCTTTCATTTGGCAGGGTTTTCAGGAGTTTTTTCCACTTTCCATTTTTCAGATCTAGTTTTGTGTGTTTTGGGCTATTGGTCGTTTCAGTGACTTTTGGGGCAAATGAAGATATTTTTTTTGGCATTCATTACTGCACCATGATGAGGCAGTTCGCATTAATGGTAAAAGATATCCCTCCACCGCCATGTTTCAAATATCTATGTGTTCAATGTTGAAGATAACCATGCAGTTGCTTGCATTTAAGACCCAAAATATCCCCTACCTGCCCAACGCCAGATATTTAACGCCATAACTGATGCAGCTGGACAATCATTCAATGTAGATATTTTCTGTGACAGTTCTTGGGGTAAAATTTTGTAACTGACTTAGGTTAGTTTTGGAATGCTATATATATGCATTCATATGAGGTAATAGGGTTGGAACTTTTTAGCATACAGGCTTTTCTATTTCCAAACAAAGTTTTCATGTACTGTAACCTTGCCTTTTCATTGGATATTTGCAAGTTATTTTACCTCCTTTTGATGATTTTCTTAGTTCTATGTGAATCTACATGAGTTTGTCTATGAATATTCTATTCCTCTCAATCCTATTTTTGTGCCTTACCTTTGCTAGAATCATCTAATCTGTGTATGTTTACTTGTTGTATCTGATTACATTGTGCATTTTCTTAGTTTTGTGGAAGTCTCTTTTAATCTATCTGGTGCATCACCCTTTTGCTTTCAAGTTTTTATTTTTTATCTTTCATTTGTAAGCTTTTTCTTCTCCCTTTTCCCCAAAATTTAGTAGTTTTAGGTGATAATCAGGCAAGGAAGCCGACCTTCTCCAGAGGTCTGATCTCATTTAGCAAAGTCTCACACTTAGAGATCATTCCCATGTTACCCTAGATTGCAGAGGTTTCACAACTATATGCATTAGGGCACAAATCTGGGTGATAACAACTTTGGCACACCCGGTGGGACTAGAGAGTCAAAGTAACAATCAAATTAACAATCATTATTGTTGGTTTTGATGTGCAACTAGTGATTACAGACCTTTAAGAGGTTAAAATTTACACATCTGGTGACTCAGACTGAGGAAAGACAAACAGATCAGTTTTGTTGATACATGTTTTATGAGAAAGATAGCAACCAGGAGTTCAAGCTCATTTGAATATTTGCAGCTCTCTCCACCTAGAAGGCAGGGTAGAGTTGTAATAAGGACTCCAGTTTCTAAGAGGATACAATTAACTCCACCAAATTTTAGACCAGTTGCTTCTATAGTTCCTATTGTAACTCAAGGAAATCTACCTCCAGTGGTTCAGATGGCAAGGAATCAGCCATTCGTGACTTTTGATGGGGGCAACCCTTTAAATCTAATGATACATGATGTTATACCCATGGTAGCTTTGAAGAATTTGCCCTATTTCACAAGGAAAAATCAGACTACTCCTATTGAGCACATTAGAGACATAGCATCTCTGTGTGGTGTACATCATGTCACTCAAGAAAATGTAGCCATCAGGTTGCTGCTGCCTCATTCAAAGGGAAGGCATTGCAGTGGTTCAGGAGTCTACCAGTATAGACTATTATAACCTGGGATGATCTAGGGGAGAAGTTAAACAAGCAATTTCAAGACAAATCCGATAATCTATCATTGGTTAAACAAATGACCACCATAAAGAGAGCTCCTCAGGAGCAAATGATGGATTTCAACTTTAGATTTCAAAAGACATGGGACAAAATCCCTGCCATGGTAAGACCTCCAGTTGAATATGCATTCTTGTATTTTTAAAAAGCCCTAAATAGTGATGTTTCAGTAATGATTCAATCACTAGGAGGTACTAGTTTACCAGATGCTTATGAATTAGCTATTAGGGCAGAGAATAATCTAATTCAGGCCAGAAAAATAGCACCAAGGCCACCAATGCCCATCTTCCTTGAAATTCAAGCTTCTATACCCTTACCAATTCCATATTTTGCCCCTCTACCTGCTGTGGCAGCATTACCAAATACTATCAACTATGAGGCTGCTACTTCTAGCTCATCACAAAAATTAAAGGATATTAAAAGTAGCTAATAGAAAATAGAGAATATCTTGTAGACCTTTGGAAATGAGCTAATCGGCATAAAGAAGCAGCAATCCCAGAGCAGGCAACCCTATCAGCCACAACTTCAAGGGCAAAATCAGCCTTACCAAGCCAATAGTCTGCCATATCAAGGTAATTATCAGGGTGCCAGGCAAAATGTCAATCAAAGGCCTTTTCAGCCTTATAATCCAGCACTTGTTAATGTAGTAAGGGACCTTATCCCTACTCAGAGCAACCTTACTACTGAGTATGAATGGTGCTATCCATGTAATTAGCCACACAGTCAAGCAACTTGCTCAAATGGAGTCATAAATCAGGCTTTAATGGTGCAAAATGTGACAGCCTCACAGCCAAGCACACCAAATGATGGAGCTATGCAACAATAGGAGCAACCTTAGAATGATGCTACTTTCATGAATTGGCAGCAAGGTGAATTTTGTGGCATGAATAGAGATAACACCTCAGTTGCAGCAAATACAAGGGCCAAGAAGAGGGGTTATGAGATTGACCAAGTAGCAAATAAAGGAAAAGCACCTGCTGATACTTCTATGCCCCAAATTCCCCATATTCTATAAAGAAATACTTTAGCAACAGCAAGGGAGATGCCTTGTTTGCAAGCAGAGGCTGTTGCTACAAAATCACAACAAAAGGTAAGTGTCACCCCACCTTTCAATATTATTGAAAATATGAAAAAGATGAATGTGACAATGTCTATGCGGGATTCATTAGCCATCCCAGGCCAAAAAGACATATTGCAGTCTGCCTTATCTAATTTAAAAGTGTCCAAAGATACAACTGTCGACCCAACTAGGGTTGTCTCCTTACCAATTCCTCTTAGGATAACAACAAACAACCAAACAAAAGTGCCAAACCTCTTCCATTTTATGTATCTTTGATAATTGGAGACAAAGTAGTACACAACTGTATGGTTGACAGTGGTACAAGCAGTTTTGTGATGCCTAAATAGATTATAGATCAATTTGGACTTAAGTACCAGCCTCTTGAGAAAGGTGTACTTCAATTAGATGGCACAACTATCAATACTGTGGGGGTAATAAAAGACCTAGGTCTCACTCTACACACTTGCCCAAATGTTTCCATCATCTAAGAGGTCTTCATCATTGATTTGCCTCCTTATTTTGCCATGTACTTATCAAGAGAATTCACAGCCAAACTAGGAGGATATTTATCCTCAGACTGGTCCCACATGTTTTTTAGGACCAGATACGGCACCAAAGTAACTTTAAAATATGAGTTGCTTTCAAATCATCACATAGAACCTTACAGACCAAGTGTTGTTAATGCAAATTGCATTATTTCTGATGATCTTGAACTTGTGGTTGTTCAAGAGCTACAAGTTGAAAGTATACCAGAAGTGCTATTGAGGGAATGGGCCTCAGAAAATGTTGTAGATGACCCTGAGGCTCACATACAAGAACTTGGTATGGGAACTTGTTGTGTGGTTACACAACACGCCCCATTTTGACTTGGCAAAACAGGGACCCAACTTTTCTTTTGGCTTGGTTTGTGTTGTCTGCTTTCTGGCGGTTTGGTAAAAATAAGTCAGGTGCATCATCATCATGAAGGTCAGGATGAGGTTAGTCATCATCATGAGGTCAGTTTGTCAAAGTTCATATTTTGTTTCTATGACCTCATAGTTAGAAAGAGCTTGAAATTCCATGCAGGTTTGCCTTTTACATCACCCAAAAATTCGTCCATATGAGGGAGTTATGCACAGTCAAAGTTTTGGTCAAACCTGATAATTGCTGTATGAAGAACATCATCATCATATTTGAAACGCCCCCGATAATATCCTGAGGTCGAAATATCCGAACGTCAACTTTAAGTCATAGTAGGTTGTCCCCGTCGAGCAGTCTTTTGTATCGCGAAAGGTCATCATCATGATATTGGTCTATCACCCGATAAAAATCATGCAGTCCCAATATCCGAACGTCAATCTTAAGTGATAGTGTGTTTTACCCGTCAAGTAATCTTGGAAACATCGTGAGCATCATGATATTCTAACATCACCCGATATTATAATATCATGCTGATATTATAATATCACCCTGCTTAAGAAACCCACCATCTGCATAATTTGCATGCGCACGTCAAAGTCCTGGTGATCATCATCATCATGATCTTTCAAGGCAGGATCACATTTCGTAATATCCTCCTGATCTCCTTTTGCGTGATCATGATGATCACCTTATCTTTCGAGGGGAGGGTGATATTCCATTCCCAAGTCATGTTGACAAGATCATCATGATCTTGTTCGTCTACCCGACATTTCGTAATATCCTCCTGCCGAGAAGTATAACCTTTTGCAAATATCCTGATGACGTCATCCCGACCTGATAAACGAAGAAGCAAATATCAAGATGACGTCACCATCACATTTCTCCTTCGGCAGGATATTTTCCAAGACATGATCCGGTTCGCGAATATGACGATGACGTCATGTTCTAAGATTAACAAAAGGCCCCGGATATCCTGATGACGTCATCTGGACCTTCAGCAGGATCATATTTCTAAATCACCTAGTGCGGATATGATGATGATGATGATCATCATCATCCTAATCTTTCAAGCGGGTTACCTTGGCCGAAAAGGGGTCATTTTACATTCATCACCCGATCATCCTCCTAAGGTGACCCGATATTACATTTATCCCCTGTTTTTAACGAAACATGATGGTGACGTCATCCTTTGCATTTTAATGAAACCTGAATATGACGATGATGTCACCATCATATTCCTTTCCTCAGCAGTAGGATCATATTCCAAATCCTCCTTTTGTCTTCAATATGATGATGACGATGATGTCTTTCTTTCCCCACTATGTAGAAACGAAACATCCTGATGTGCTTTTCATCAGAGCATTCGGAGGGGAGGAGCATCATATTTCATGATATCCTGCAGCTAGATAGAAGACATAGAGAAAGGTCATCATCATGATTTTTGACGTAGGTATAACTGTTGCCATCGGCCAAGTCTAAAATTGTCACCCTGATCATATGTGGTCGCACCGACGCGAATATGATGATGACCCAAAACATTCAAACAGAGCATGCAAAGCCAGATGTGAAGTAATTTGTTAAGAGCGGTTATTTCCTTGTATATTTTGAGATACCTGATCATATTTGAACCCGATACACATGGAAATGGGCGGGAAAACATGAAGCGATAGAAATTTAAAAGCCCGACTGCCTGATTTTGGTCAACGATGGTTGACCTGGTTGTTTTATGCTGTTTATGCATTTAGTGCATATTTTCCACAGGTAAAGCCTGATTGCCTGTAGCTGCACATTGGGAGGTATGTTTAATAAAATGTTTACTTCCTGTTGTTTATCCACATGATGATGAACTTAATGTTTGTCTGTTTATTTGCAGGAAGTCATGATGCTGCTGCTGAAGCTGAGCATTGAAGTCATGATGCTGTTAGAGCTGCTGCTGAAGCTGATAATTACAAAGTTGCACATGGAGGCAACATGAGCCAGACATGAGGAGGATGTTGTCAAATATGTTGTTCGCCAGCTGGAGACCGAATCAAGTTGAAGATGCTGGAATATTCTGTGCCAGCTGTACATTTGCTAACTGGCGAAGCATGTGCTTTTCATCTAGACCGTTGATTATTATGAGAAGATCCTGATCCTTGGATCATTGTAACCATTTTTTGGCAGTTGTTCTATATAAGAGCCAGAGCCTGTCAAAAATAGGCAGATATACATTAGAATACACAGACGCATTTGGCGCATTAAGGCTAATTACTGTAGAATCAATTAGGAGATCGGATTACTGAGACTAATGAGGATAGAATTGTTGAAATGTCAAGGTTCTTTCTTCAGATCACTGTAAATGTACCTGTTCTTGAGCATACTGAATGGATATGAAGTTCCAGATTACATCCTGATTGTAAATTTTACGTAATCTTTCTGTTGATTTCTGGATATGTACTGGTGAATGCTATTTTCAACTGGAAGCGCTTTCATTTCATTACATGTTGTTGTCAACTTTTCCTTTGAAGATTTGCACTAGATCATGCAGATTTGTGGAATGTCCTGGTGAAGTATGATTTTAGTTTCCTTCTTTTCATTGCATGTATGGGAGCTTGTATGTGAATCAGTGATCTAAGTTAGGTAGTTTTGGGAATCTCATTCTTTAACCTTTTTCTTCTTTTAATTTCATAAATTCATCACCATAACTGCAAATCATGATAAATAACAAGCAGAACAGAGAAATATGCTGAAATCCCGTAGATAACTGAAGATCATTAGCATATTTGAGTTAAATGCATGTATTATTGAAAATATCATGCAAAGAATCATAAATAATGATAGAAATCATGCAAATATCAGCCTGTAGGCACATTATTTGACTAAATTTACAGTGCAGAGGTAGAATTGTTGGAGATTTATGCAGAGCAAACATCCAGAGCAGGATATTTGAAGATAATGATGATGAACTTTGCAGAAACACGTAAGGCCCCTGAATGGAAAACAGCAACACACATCAACCACTGAGTAACGTCAATAGATTAAGACCTAATCAACGGAGACTTGGGATCATGAATTCTCTGAATTCATCGTATCTTTCAAGATGAGTAAAGGTTGTTGTGTAACTTTTATTCTATGTTTGTGAGTGATCAACATCATGACCAACATAAATTGGCGCTAGAAGGAGGGCCCGACCGGAAGATCACGCTCATCATCGGTATTTTCAGGTTTGATGACGTATAAGAGTAAGGTATCCTCACATCACTCGTGAATTTCAGCAAATTTCGTAAATATTTGCTGTGACAAGATTGTATATGCACGTGCTATGTAAAGATTTTGAGATCTCACATAAATATTGCAGGCTTTACAGTAGATCTCTCTGAATTCACTAATATCGGCTAAAGATGCGCAAATTTGTTCAAGCTTTGAGAATTTGAGCCTTAAACACTTAAGATCTTGTGCTACGGGCCAGGATTTCCTAATATCCTGTCATATTTACGGTATCTTCGCAAATATTTAGTAAATATCCAGTCTGATTTACCGTTTAACCGCAAATATCACCTCATCTGGTGGAATCCAGCCAATATTTGCAAAGTTTCAGCCAATTTGCCTCCAAATCGAGAAATCCTGGCTTACAGGATAAATACCAGGTCTAGACCTAGCGAAGTTTTTGAAGAATTGCCTGTTAGAGGTTTCAGGCCTAGGACTGTGGACATTCACCATACTCCAGGGTCTAGTGCGTCCAGAACTTCACCAGGACCTCCTCCTGTAACCCCTGTCGGTTTGCAAATACCTTCCGGTATATCTGTGACACCTCCTATTCAAACCCAGGGTATACCTTTAGTTCAACCTCAGCCAACTGCGCCACCAGTTCAGCCTCCTCAGGCTGCAATGTCGTTCTTTGCAGCGGAGTCACCCTTGACTTTTACTGCATATCATGAGTTACCAAAGAATCCGGACAAACTTTGCCCAAGGTATCATCCTTATCAAGATGCTGATGATCATATCAGGACATTTAAAGAAGCGTGCTGCAGAGCCAGAATAGAACATCAGGACGTGGTGTGCAGATTATTTCCTTTTTCCCTAGGGGAAGAGGCTTATAATTGGTTCATTAGTCTTGGTCAATCTTCTGTCGGTTCGTGGGCTGTCTTAAAGAAAGCCTTTCTTGACAGGTTCAAAGTCCCTATTGATCCATCCATGAATTACCACATGTTTGCCACAATCAAAAGATTTGAGAATGAGCCTATTGCCAATTTCAATGCTAGGTTCCAGAAAATGTTGTCCAAGCTAGTTGCCCCATATGTGGTGGCTGATGCTGCTGCTAGGAGTATCTATTATTCAGCCCTGGATCCATTAACTTCCATGTTCATCAGGAGAACACATCCTGAGATCACTACTTTGACAGGAGCTTTTCAAGAAGCTATCAAGGTAAATCAGCAGTTGATACCTGCTCCTACTCCAAATATAGCATTCCCTACTTTGCCTGGCATGCAATCACAATATCCAGCACAATATCCTGCAGCTTATCCTTCACAATATCCTGCACAATATCCAAATGGATCATTGATGCCCCTAGCAGTCATGCCTGCACCTTTGCAAGTACCTCCATTGAGTATTATGCCTCCTCCTAATGGAAATAGCCAATTGCCACAATATCCTGCACATGCTCAGACACCTCAGGGTACAGATCTATCCAACAATAACCATGGATCTTCCTTTTTCAAGCCTCAGACTGAAAATGTAGTGGCCAAAGCTCAAGAGGAGAAGGAGGAAATCAAAGAAATTTCTGCTCAACTTAGAAAACTCACCACAGAAGTAACACATTTGAGAAATCAAGGGTTTTATTCACAGTCAGGTCAGAATAGGAGTTATTCCAATGACAGACCAAACTACCCTGACAGAGGATATAACAACAATAACTTCAACAATAATGGTGGAAACAATAATAATCCTCCTAGACAGCCCAGAGTGTGGAACTCCAGGCCAAATAATGGTTCATTACCATCACCCCTAGACAATCAGCCTCCTGGTGAAGCCAAACAGACTACTAGAGTCAATCTTGCTGAGGCAGCCCTTACCAATTGGTGCAGGATTCATAATACAAATGCACATGCAGAATTAGATTGTCCACAATTTAGGATTGCTGCCAGCATCTTTCAGACTGAAGTGTCTAATACTTCTGGAAATCCACCTCAGGCAGAAGGAAATGAAATAGTTCCTTGTGGATATGACTCAGCTTTTGTGTTAGAAACGTACACAAATCAACCTCATCAGGATTATAATCAGACATGTGAAGAATCTGCCTTAACCTTTGAAACAAACTATGTCTTCCCCTTTGAGGATGAAAATGAACCTGCAAGAGAGCATGAGGAAGTACATGCATACCAGTAGCAATATCCTGGTAAGCACAATTATAACCTGAGGAGCAATGCCAACAGACCTGCTGGTCCATTGACATCATCTCTACCTCCAAACAACTTCAACACACCTCCTGATCCTAAGGCTAGCAATAACCCTGGGTTCCCTAAGGTGAATGCTCAGTACTTGTCTCCTCAAAACACAGTAGCAAAAGTCATAAATGCACCTCAGGAGTCTGACAAGTTAGTCAGCTATTTGGCTGATGAAATGAAGAAAATCAAGATCAGCCTGTCCCTATCTGAGTTACTGAAAACTCCTGCCATCAAAAGGGCATTCATGAAGTCACTAGATGATGCTGCTCCTAAAGGGGATAATCATCTTTCAAGTCAATCCAATGGCAAGGATCATGCTGCTAAAGATAACTTTATCAAGCCCAAAGTGTCAGCTACAGTCCAAGCTGTTGAAACCTCCCACATGACCTTGTATAGAGATAAAACTGAATCACCTCCGTTTCTCCTCACCATAAGAATGTTCGGCAAGAACTTGCACAACTGTTTAGTTGATTCAGGAGCCTCAACGAATGTTATGCCTTTGTCAATATGCAACTCATTAGGACTGCATCCTGCTAAATCCTTAAAGAAGGTCACTCAACTGGACAAAACAGAAGTAAGTGTCGTAGGAGAACTGACTCACATTCACATGCAGCTAGCATCTGATCCTCAGATCCAGTATTACATTGACATTCAGGTAGTGGACATACCTGATACATATGGGATGTTGCTTAGCCGAGACTGGTCTAAAACGCTTAACGGATATATGTCCACAGACTTCAGTCACATGTGGTTACCATGGAAGGGTATACCTAATCAGATTAGGATTGATGCCGAGCCTAGGATGAGACATATGATCACGGAATATAACAAAACAAATGAGATCATGTATGTAAATGTAGAACCTGGAGTTTATCACATTAGGCCACAAACTGTTGAAATAGAGGAGATCCTGATGCTGGATGTTCATCATCATCATCATGATGATTATCATGAGGACATGCCGAGTCTGGAGTTTGATAATAATCCAGATAATGTGAATGAAATAGATCGCTTCAGAGATTTTGAGATGCATTTATCTACTCAGGTAAAACGTTGCCAATTATTGAATATATCTGCTAATGATATTTTGATTGATGGATGGTGCAGTTTACATGGCGAAGCACACTCAGAAAAGACTTGTGAACCATGCTTAGACATGATGATACTGGAGCAAACGTATAGTGAAGCATCATCATCATATTCCGAGGTGAGTGCTACATCTGATGATGATGATGATATTAATTCTTATTTGTCTCCTGCAGGAACAGAAGAGTCGACATATCCTGATGAAGATCATATCCGGAAAACAGAAGAGGTCCTGGTGGCGGATTTGATAAATGATGCGAGAAAAGAAAAGATCACTCCTGGTAGTGATTGCTTCATGGAATCAGATTATGAGTTGTCTGATGAAGATAAAGGTAGTGACTTGACGAAGTTCGAAGAATTTCTGGTAGAAGAAATAGAAAAGATGACACAACAGCGTAAATCTCCTCAGGAGGTTTTAATTAGAGGTTGGTGTAGGCTGCATGAGGCACCTCACTCAGAAACAACTTGCTCACTATGCTTACATATTTTGAAGAAGCATGCAGCTATATGTGCTGAACATCATCCTCCTGCTGAGATGGAAGAGAAAACAGAAAAGCCATCAGGCTCATCAAGTAAAGGAAAGAAGAAACCTGAGGATGACATCCCCAAGTTAAAGTGGATATCAGGAGGGGCAGCATCCAGAGCTGCAAAGAAGAAAGGAAGTTCAAGTAAATATCCTGCTGAAGATAAGCCTTGGATCCTGAGGTTTGATGGATCCAAATCCAAGCAAGGTGCTGGGGTAGGAATTGACCTTATTGATCCATCAGGGAAGTCCTACTTAGCAGCTTACAGACTACAGTTCCCCTGCACCAATAATGTCGCAGAGTATGAAGCTCTGATTCATGGAATGTTGTTTTCCCATAAGAAGAAAGTGAAGATCTTGCATGTCTTTGGAGATTCAGAACTGATTGTGAGACAAGTAAGAGGAATTTACTCTTGTAATTACAGAAAGCTATCAAATTACAGGCATCGTGTGTGGGACCTGATTGAAGACTTTGATGCCTTTAATATCGTTCACGTACCAAGAGAACAGAACCAGAGGGCAGATGCACTTGCCCAGGCCGCCAGTACGTTGGAACCGCTGTCTATATCTGGTCTGAAGAGATTTTCAGTAGAATTGGTGTCAGTACCTTCAGTACCTGACAATGTGACTAATCTCCAGGTGTTTGATGATGATCAGCACATCCTGGACTTCATATCAAACAGAGACATATTTGAAGCTCAGATTATAGATGAGAATGATATGTAAGATCATGTCTGGGAAGAAGATGAGATATTAGAGTTGCCTAGCAACAGAATTCCCAAAGGTATGATTGAATTAGAAAGAGCCTTTGATCTAGATAATATGCTTAAACATAAAGATCTGCCTAAGGCAGATGGAGGTCAATATTCACAGGTGAATATTGGACAAGCTGATGACAAGAGAAATGTCTTATTGGGTAAGGTTTGTACACCTGAAGAGTTAGAAGGAATAACTCAGGCCCTTAAGGATTACATACATGTAATTGCATGGACTTATGATGAGCTAAAGACATATGACACTTCTGTCATAACTCATACTATACCTCTCAAGCCAGATGCAAAACCTTTCAGACAGAAGCAGAGGCCAGTCAATGCTCTGCTTGAACCAATCATCCTTGAAGAAGTCAAGAAATTGTTAAATGCCCAGATAATATTTCCTGTAAGGCACTCCACTTGGGTGGCAAATCTTGTGCCAGTCAGAAAGAAGAATGGAGACATCAGATTATGTGTAGATTTCAGGAACCTGAACAGAGCATCAGAAAAAGATAATTATCCTTTGCCCTCTTTGGATGAAGTTCTACAAATTGTGAATGGAGCCAAGATGATGTCCTTCTTGGATGGTTTTTCAGGATACAACCAAGTGATGGTTGATAAAATTGACAGGTTAAAAACTGCCTTCACCACAAAGTGGGGGATATTTGCATATAGACGTATGCCATTTGGACTCATAAATGCTGGAGCTACATTCCAGCGAGCAATGGACATAGCCTTCAGAGGCTTAATAGGAAAATGTATAGTCATCTACATGGATGACCTGACAGTATTCTCCAAGGAAAGAGGAGATCATGTTGCTGACCTCAGAAGTGTACTGAAGAAATGTGAAGAATATGGAATATCTTTGAATCCTAAGAAGTGCATATTTGGAGTCACAACAGGAAAATTACTAGGCCACCTGATCACAGAAGATGGAATTATCATTGATCCTGACAGGCTGGAATCTATTATGAAGTTACAACTTCCAGGAAGCAAAAAGGAACTTAAATCTTATTTTGGTAAGATAAATTTTGTGAGGAAGTTCATCACAGGCTTTGCTGAAATTGTCAGACCACTAAATGCCATGTTGAAAAAAGATGCACAGATTGAGTGGACACCAGAAGCCAAGGCTACCTTTGAAGATATAAAGAAGGCCATTTCAGATGCTCCTGTCCTCATTAGTCCAGATTATACAAGAGATTTCTACATCTACTCATTTGCCTCAGAACATACTTCTGCAGTAGTGTTAACTCAAAGAAATAAAGAGAAAGAAGAGAAACCAATTGCTTTCATGAGCTGTCCTTTCAGGGATGCTAAGTTGAGATATGTAGATGTTGAAAGACAGGCACTTGCATTAGTCAGAGCAGTAAAAAAGTTTAGACATTATATACTGAGAAGCAAAGTGATTGCTGTGGTACCAGATGCAGCAGTAAAGATGCTGCTGATGCAAAGTGAGCCTGGTGAAAAAAGGGCCAAATGGATTACTGTATTACAAGAATATGACATGGAGATCACACCAATGAAGCTAGTAAGAGGACAAGCTCTGAGCCAGATGATATCTGAAACTGATCCAAACATCATCAGTCAGCAGTATGTGATCAATGAGAAAGACAATGGGGAGTGGTATTCAGACATCAGGCACATCCTGATCATGGGAAGATGTCCTTCAAGAATGCAAGCCTCACAGAGAAGAGCCTTAAAGATAAGATCCCAGAAGTATATGATGAAGGGAGGAACCTTGTTCAAGAAGAATTATGAAGGAATATACCTGAGATGCTTAGAGAAACCAGAAGCAAATAAAGTTTTAACAGAGTTACATGACAAGTTTGGTACTGCACACGGATCAGCATTGGCCACAACACATGCAATCCTCAGAGCAGGATATTACTGGCCTACAATTTTTAAGGACACAGCTGATCATGTTAAATGTTGTCATGTTTGCCAGGTTGCTGCCAACAGAGAAAAATATGCTGCACAACCATTGCAGCCAGTGATGGAAGAGCGCCCATTTGCACAGTGGGGCATGGATTTCATAGGACCGATCAATCCTCCGTCTTCCTCAGGCCACAGGTATGTCCTAACGATTACTGATTATTGTACCAGATGGACTGAGGCTATCAGCAGCAAAACTTGTACTGCTGATGATGTCATTAAATTTCTGGAAAGCAACATTGTCACCAGGTATGGAATTCCTTATGCATTGGTAAGTGATAATGGTTCTGCCTTCATTTCCACTAAATTGTCAAGTTGGGCTTTTGATCATGGGATCATACTTAAGTTCTCATCCAATTACTATCCCCAGGGAAATGGATTAGCAGAATCCACCAATAAGAATTTACTGAGTATCATAAGAAAATTGATAGAGAAAAATCCCAGGGAATGGAACTCATTTCTGAAATATGCCTTATGGGTAGACAGAACTAGAATGAAAATTGCATTGGGAAACTCACCCTTCCAGCTAGTATATGGGGTAGATCCTATCCTCCCTGTAAACTTGAAAATTCCTACTCTGTAGTTTGCCCAAGACTATCTAGGCATAGATAATAAACAGGAAGTCAGGTTGCTTCAGTTGATGCATCTGGAAGAAAAACGAAGTCAAGCGATTGACCAATTTGCAAAACATCAGGCTATTGTCAAACGCTGGTTTGACAAGAGAGCCAGAATTAAAGCTTTCAGGATATCAGATTTAGTCCTAATGTGGGATAAAGCCCATGAAAAGAAAGGTGATCATGGTAAGTTTGATAGACTATGGATAGGTCCCTTTCAGATTTCTGAAATTTTAGGAGACAACACTTATAGGCTTAAGAACCTGACAGGTGAGGATGTCCCATTGCCAGTCAATGGACAATTCCTCAAACATTATTTCTAGGCCTGAATGCCTTCATGACAGTCTCATGTATCATATTGTATATTTGTATAGTTGTTTGTACAGTTTGTTTGTTGTTGTTGTTGTTTTGTTGGTTGGGACCTTGTTCTGGTAAGTCAGGATGATGCACTTCATCACCCTAAGAAAATAATTAAATTGTTGGGATTCAGATGATGAGATCACATTTAAATATAGGTTATGATTCATTCTAAGAAGTGTTCATGATCAGGTTTATGATGTCTTTTCATCAGGGTGCTTTTTCTTGTCCAAAGTGAATCAAACACAATGAAACACCTAACAGCCTTGGGTTTGTTGAAGATATGAGTATAGGTGTTAAGTGAAAAATCTAAAGGGACTCCCTTGCTACCAATACAATCTCCAACCTAAAGCTGCAAGTGACTACACCTTGTACAATTGAGCTGACATGATGATATCAAATATAAATTTTTAAAGGAAAATCAGAAACAAAATAAAATTAGGCCATCTAAGTAACTCTACCGGGGCTATGGACGCCTGCTGGCAGTGGGGCTCTACTTAGGGAGATTGTATAGATAACCTTACCGGGGCTATGGACGCCTGCTGGCAGCAAGGCTCTATCCAGGTTGGCTATGAGGGATGATCTCCAACTATGTAGTTTAACACCAGTTACTTATGTTTTCAACTTACTTTCAAGATGAGGATAATTAATCATATGCACACACCTGATCCTTTGTTAGCTTTATCACCATAATGAAATTTTATCATTCAAAGGATTATGATGCTGACACATAGACAGAATTAGAACACTATAGATAAATGTGATCACATCACTTGAATCATTGGAATTTGTTTATTTTCTTTGGTGGCAAGTTGTTGTGTGGTTACACAACACGCCCCACTTTGACTTGGCAAAACAGGGACCCAACTTTTCTTTTGGCTTGGTTTGTGTTGTCTACTTTCTGGCGGTTTGGTAAAAATAGGTCAGGTGCATCATCATCATGAAGGTCAGGATGAGGTTAGTCATCATCATGAGGTCAGTTTGTCAAAGTTCATATTTTGTTTCTATGACCTCATAGTTAGAAAGAGCTTGAAATTCCATGCAGGTTTGCCTTTTACATCACCCAAAAATTCATCCATATGAGGGAGTTATGCACAGTCAAAGTTTTGGTCAAACCTGATAATTGATGTATGAAGAACATCATCATCATATTTGAAACGCCCCCGATAATATCCTGAGGTCGAAATATCCGGACGTCAACTTTAAGTCATAGTAGGTTGTCCCCGTCGAGCGGTCTTTTGTATCGCGAAAGGTCATCATCATGATATTGGTCTATCACCTGATAAAAATCATGCAGTCCCAATATCCGGACGTCAATCTTAAGTGATAGTGTGTTTTACCCGTCAAGTAACCTTGGAAACATCGCGAGCATCATGATATTCTAACATCACCCGATATTATAATATCATGCTGATATTATAATATCACCCTACTTAAGAAACCCACCATCTGCATAATTTGCATGCGCACGTCAAAGTCCTGGTGATCATCATCATCATGATCTTTCAAGGCAGGATCACATTTCGTAATATCCTCCTGATCTCCTTTTACGTGATCATGATGATCACCTTATCTTTCGAGGGGAGGGTGATATTCCATTCCCAAGTCATGTTGACAAGATCATCATGATCTTGTTCGTCTACCCGACATTTCGTAATATCCTCCTGCCGAGAAGTATAACCTTTTGCAAATATCCTGATGACATCATCCCGACCTGATAAACGAAGAAGCAAATATCAGGATGACGTCACCATCACATTTCTCCTTTGGCAGGATATTTTCCAAGACATGATCTGGTTCGCGAATATGACGATGACGTCATGTTCTAAGATTAACAAAAGGCCCCGGATATCCTGATGACGTCGTCTGGACCTTCAACAGGATCATATTTCTAAATCACCTAGTGCGGATATGATGATGATGATGATCATCATCATCCTAATCTTTCGAGCGGGTTACCTTGGCTGAAAAGGGGTCATTTTACATTCATCACCCGATCATCCTCCTAAGGTGACCCGATATTACATTTATCCCCTGTTTTTAACGAAACATGACGGTGACGTCATCCTTTGCATTTTAATGAAACCTGAATATGACGATGACGTCACCATCATATTCCTTTCCTCAGCAGCAGGATCATATTCCAAATCCTCCTTTTGTCTTCAATATGATGATGACGATGATGTCTTTCTTTCCCCACTATGCAGAAACGAAACATCCTGATGTGCTTTTCATCAGAGCATTCGGAGGGGAGGAGCATCATATTTCATGATATCCTGCAGCTAGATAGAAGACATAGAGAAAGGTCATCATCATGATTTTTGACATAGGTATAACTGTTGCCATCGGCCAAGTCTAAAATTGTCACCCTGATCATATGTGGTCGCACCGACGCGAATATGATGATGACCCGAAACATTCAAACAGAGCATGCAAAGCCAGATGTGAAGTAATTTGTTAAGAGCGGTTATTTCCTTGTATATTTTGAGATACCTGATCATATTTGAACCCGATACACATGGAAATGGGCGGGAAAACATGAAGCGATAGAAATTTAAAAGCCCGACTGCCTGATTTTGGTCAACGATGGTTGACCTGGTTGTTTTATGATGTTTATGCATTTAGTGCATATTTTCCATAGGTAAAGCCTGATTGCCTATAGCTGCACATTGGGAGGTATGTTTAATAAAACGTTTACTTCCTGTTGTTTATCCACATGATGATGAACTTAATGTTTGTCTGTTTATTTGCAGGAAGTCATGATGCTGCTGCTGAAGCTGAGCATTGAAGTCATGATGCTGTTAGAGCTGCTGCTGAAGCTGATAATTACAAAGTTGCACATGGAGGCAACATGAGCCAGACATGAGGAGGATGTTGTCAAATATGCTGTTCGCCAGCTGGAGACCGAATCAAGTTGAAGATGCTGGAATATTTTGTGCCAGCTGTACATTTGCTAACTGGCGAAGCATGTGCTTTTCATCTGAACTATTGATTATTATGAGAAGATCCTGATCCTTGGATCATTGTAACCATTTTTTGGCAGTTGTTCTATATAAGAGCCAGAGCCTTTCAAAAATAGGCAGATATACATTAGAATACACAGACGCATTTGGCGCATTAAGGCTAATTACTGTAGAATCAATTAGGAGATCGGATTACTGAGACTAATGAGGATAGAATTGTTGAAATGTCAAGGTTCTTTCTTCAGATCACTGTAAATGTACCTGTTCTTGAGCATACTGAATGGATATGAAGTTCCAGATTACATCCTGATTGTAAATTTTACGTAATCTTTCTGTTGATTTCTGGATATGTACTGGTGAATGCTGTGTTCAACTGGAAGCGCTTTCATTTCATTACATGTTGTTGTCAACTTTTCCTTTGAAGATTTGCACTAGATCATGCGGATTTGTGGAATGTCCTGGTGAAGTATGATTTTAGTTTCCTTCTTTTCATTGCATGTATGGGAGCTTGTATGTGAATCAGTGATCTAAGTCAGGTAGTTTTGGGAATCTCATTCTTTAACCTTTTTCTTCTTTTAATTTCATAAATTCATCACCATAACTGCAAATCATGATAAATAACAAGCAGAACAGAGAAATATGCTGAAATCCCGTAGATAACTGAAGATCATTAGCATATTTGAGTTAAATGCATGTATTATTGAAAATATCATGCAAAGAATCATAAATAATGATAGAAATCATGCAAATATCAGCCTGTAGGCACATTATTTGACTAAATTTATAGTGCAGAGGTAGAATTGTTGGAGATTTATGCAGAGCAAACATCCAGAGTAGGATATTTGAAGATAATGATGATGAACTTTGCAGAAACACGTAAGGCCCTTGAATGGAAAACAGCAACACACATCAACCACTGAGTAACGTCAGTAGATTAAGACCTAATCAACGGAGACTTGGGATCATGAATTCTCTGAATTCATCGTATCTTTCAAGATGAGTAAAGGTTGTTGTGTAACTTTTATTCTATGTTTGTGAGTGATCAACATCATGACCAACAGAACTTACATTCTACATGAGCCTGAAACAACAATTCTGAATCTGGTAAATGATGTAGGACAACACACAGAACAGCAAAATGAAGTATGGAAAATGTATTTTGATGGCTCTAGGAGCAGAAATGGATTTGGTGGTGGTGCAATGCTTATATCACCACAAGGAGAAAGATATTATTCTTCTTTCTATTTTGCCTTCTCATGCACAAATAACACTGCTGAGTATGAAGGATTGATTCAAGGTCTGCAGTGGGCAAGAAAGAGGAAGATTGAATGTTTGTAGGTGTTTGGAGATAGTGAACTTATTGTAAATCAAGTAAGAGGGCTGCATGTCACCAAGAATGATGTTCTGAAATGCTACAAACATAGGGTCTGGAACATGATTGAAGAGTTTGATGCTTTCAATCTGATCTCCATTCCAAGAAATTAGAACTCCCATGCTGACAGGCTAGCTACAATTGGAGCTCGGTTTGATATCCCTAGTGATATCCAACAAGAAAAGGTGCAGCCTCATGTAAAAATAGTGGATAGGCCCTCTATCCCTGATAATAATATTCATTGGCAAGTTTTTGAAAGTGATGAGCAGATCCTACATTTCTTGTTGGAAGAAGATGAGTTTTCTGTGATGAATCAGGATAAGCTCAATCAATAATATGGCAATGATCAAATTGTTCAGCTGAGAACAAATAAGCTGCCCAAGGGATTTGTAACCTTGGAATCTATTTTTAGTACAGATGCTCAATTGAAGAAAAGCAAGACCAGTATGAAGGTTAAAGAAGAGCACTATGAAGAGCTACAAATTTTTAAAGGAAAGCTTCTTAAAATTGGTAAAATTTGCTTAGCTGAGGACATAAGAGCTTTTATTGCTCTTTGTCAAGAGTTTGAAGAGGTGTTTGCTTGGAATTATTTAGACCTGAAGGGATTTGATCCTCATATTGCCCAACATACCATAGAGTTGGAACCAGGTACAAAACCCATGAGGCAGAAGCAAAGACCTCTAAATCCAAAGTTAGAGCCCCTGATGATTAAAGAATTGACTAAGTTGATCGAGGGTAAGATCATTTTCCCAATCAAGTACACTTCTTGGGTCTCCAAGCTTGTTGCTGTGAGGAAGAAGAATGGAGAAATTAGGCTATGTGTTGACTTCAGGGACCTGAACAGAGCCTCTCTAAAAGACCACTACCCATTGCCCTTAATGGAGCAAATTCTATAGGTAGTGGCCAGTTCTAAAAGATTCTCCTTGCTGGATGGATTTTCTAGTTACAATCAGGTGTTAGTCAAGGAGGAGGATCAATTCAAGACTGCTTTCACCACCAAATGGGGTACCATGGCCTACATGAGAATGCCCTTTGGCCTTTCAAATGCGGGCTCTACTCTTCAAAGAACCATGGATATGGAGTTTAAGGGTTTGCTGTATAGATTGGTGCTGGTGTACTTAGACGACATAATAGTTTTTTCTAAGAATGTAGCCAAACATTTATCTCATCTAAGGCTAGTATTTGAAAGATGCAAGGAATTCAGGATATCTCTCAATCCTAGGAAGTGCATATTCATTGTACACGAAGGCAAGCTATTAGGGCATGTTGTGTCAAAGGAAGGCATTACTATTGATGCTGAAAGGGTAAGATCTATTCTGGAGCTGCCTTTACCCAGTCACAGGAAGGGGCTTCAAAGTTTTATTGGCAGAATAAATTTTCTGTGAAGATTTATCCCTAACATTGCAAATCTTTTGAAGCCTTTGACATCTATTGTGAAGAAGAGCATAGTTTTTAGTTGGACAAAAGAGGCCAAGTTCAGCTTTGAGTCCATCAAGCAGGCGTTGGCAACTACACCAACTCTGATAAACCCTAACTTGTCCAAAGATTTTATTCTGTATGGTTATGGCGGCCCAGATACAATCTTTGCAATTTTGGTACAGCAGCAGAGTGAGGGTTTTGAGCAACCAATCACTTTCTTTAGTCACGAGCTGGAGGATTACGAGCAGAGATATAGCTTCATTGAAAAACACGTCTTGGCAGTGATAAGGAGCCTAAAAACATTTCAGCATCTTATTTCTAATAACAAGATACATTTGATGGTAGCTCACTCTAGCATGAAGGAGTTCCTTTTAAGTAAAGATGTTAATGAGAAAAGGGCTAGTTGGATCACCAAGGTCATGGAATATGACGTAGAGATCAAAATAACCAAGCTTGTCAGAGGTAGAGGACTCAGTGAACAACTCGCTACCAATTCAGAGAATGAAGTAGAAAAGGAAGAAGAGGTACTTCTGACTATTGAAGAGAAGCATCAGAATGATATAGCAGCAGTAGGCACCAGTTGGGTTAATGATATAACTCAATTTTTGCAAACTGGTAAATGTCTAGTAGGTCTAGATAGAACCAAAAGAAGATATTATAGACTACAATCAGTTCCATATGTTTTAATAAGTGACATCCTTTTCAGAAAAGACTTTAATGGAGAATTATTAAGGTGCATTGATAAAGATCAAACTGACAAGGTGCTACATGAATTTCATGATGGAACAATAGGGGGTCATTTTTCCCCAAGGACTACTGCTTGGAAAGTAATGAGAGCTAGATATTATTGGCCCAGCATATTTAAGGATGCCCATGCATGGGCTAGAAAATGTATAAAATGTGTCATTTTTGCAGGAAAAGAAAGGATGCCAGCCTTACCTCTACGGCCTATTTAAGTAGAGCAGCCCTTCATAGGATGGGGTATTGACTTCATAGGTCCTATTAACCCACCATCAAGTGCAGGCCATAGGTGAATACTTATAGCTACAGATTATTTCACAAGGTGGACTAAAGCCATGGCCCTGAAGGAATCTAATGAAAATGTTGTCTTGAATTTTTATCATGATTTGATATCCAGATTTGGAGTGCCTGAGTCAATAATTTATGATAATGCTTTGGCCTTTGTTAGCCTAAAGATAACTGATTGGGCTGTTAAGAATCGGATTTATTTGAATACTTCATCAAATTATTACCCATAGGGTAATGGTTTGGCTAAGTCTACAAATAAAAATCTCATAAGAATTATTAAAAGATCAATGGAGGGCAACCAGAGGACCTGGCACACTAATTTGAAATATGCCTTATGGGTAGATAGAATAACTCCTAAGAGGTCCATTGGAGACTCTCCATATATGTTAGTCTATGGGAAGGAAGCAAGATTGTCTGTCTCTGTGTAGCTGCTAGCACTAGACATCATGAATCAGCTGGAAATGTTTGAAGAGGAAGACCCCATGGCTGTCATATATGCATAGCTTATGGAGCTTGAAGAAATTAGAGACAAGGCTATGAAGACTATGGAGTCTCATTAGCTTCAAACAAAAAGAAATTTTAGAATGGGTGATTTGGTGCTCAAATGGGATGAATTGAAAAGCAGACCAGGAAAGCACTCCAAGTTTGACAACATGTGGAGTGGCCCATTTCTCATTACTGAATGTAGGAAGCACAATGCATTTCAGTTATCAAATATGGAAGGACAAAATTTACCTATCCCAGTCAATGGGATGCACCTAAAGAGGTGTTTTGAGGTATGAGTGCTTGTAAATTAGTAGATTAGGTCCTTATGCTTTCAATAAGTGTTGTTGTACATTAGTTTAGATCCCTTTTGCTTTCCCTTATGTTGTTTAGCATAGCTAAAAGGGGTTACTTTCATCATTTTTTGTCTTGGCTTGGTCTTCCAAATGTTCTCCACTGTCGATATGCTGAGTTGCTAAAATCAAGATTCCTCATCAAGACATATTTTGTCTTTGTATGACTCCATACCCAATAGATGCAATAAGGCCACTGATCTAATGTTTAGCAGGCAAACACCTCATAGAAGTCACCAAATTGTTGACCCATTTTCCTCTGTCCAGAGCTAAATAGTCCACCTGGTATTTTCCTTGAAAATCCTTTGGAAAATGTTCCTATAAAGCTCAAAGGTGCCAAATTTTCTGAAAAACCTTGCCTAAAAACCTTACCATTGGAAAGAGATTGAAAAAATAGGTAGGTTTGCTTTTTACATCACCTTGAAATTTGGCCAAATAAAGAAGTTATTCATGGTCAAATTTTTTGGTCAACATACAGTTCAAATGTTCATTGGCAAGCTTGCAAAATCTCTATCGGCCTTAGAAAATGTGGAAAAAAGTGAGTTGTATGCATTTTATGGTTGCATATCGGGCTCAAAAGGGTACATGTACTTTTGGGGAATCTTTTGTAGATTCTCAGAATATTCCTAGTTTGTATATCGGGCCACAAGAAAAAATGCAAGGATATGCAAAGTGAGTATACATGGAAGATTCCCCATAATATTCTGCCCTTGCATATCAAAGGGCTTGTATATTGCTTTGTATGTTCGTACATACAAGCGACTATATACAATGGAAAAATACATTGCAGGTATATTCCATTGAGATTCCCTATTTGTATGTGAGAGGGTTTGTATATTGTGTTTGTATATTTGATATACAAAAGTGCCGATATACATTTGCTACAGTGCAAAGGCAGTAAAGATGCAAGAAGTGGGGCTCGCACATACACAAGGAGGATTGTATGTTTCGACATACAAAGGATCACATGAACAGTGGAATGTATATCACGTATATACAAAGTTAAATGTACATTTTGCTATATACAAGCTGAATTTAAAAAATGTTTTCAGTCGGCTTCATAAAAGTTTTAGGTCTGTGGCTTGTATGTGTATGGCAATTGTATATTGCGATATACAAGCTGGACTTTAGAGTTTATCAAATAGAGCTTGGAGGATGCATGTACAAGGGAGTTGTAGAGAAGTTTTTGAATGCCGATTTAGGTGGCAAATGCAAGCGATATATACACAAACGCAAGGTGATATATACAGGCGGTTGACCGAAACTTTGACCGCCTGTATCTCCTCCATCCTAGCGAATTTTGACATGATGTAAGAGGCAAAGATGCACGTTTTTGTCCCCTCTTTCATTTGGCAAGGTTTTCAAGAGTTTTTGCCACTTTCCATTTTTCAGATCTAGTTTTGTGTGTTTTGGGCGACTGGTCATTTCAGTGACTTTTGGGGCAGATGAAGATATTTTTTTTAGCATTCATTGCTGCACCATGATGAGGCAATTCACATTAATGGTAAAAGATATCCCTCCAGCGCCATGTTTCAAATATCTATGTGTTCACTGTTGAAGATAATCATGCAGCTGCTTGCATTCAAGACCCAAAATATCCCCTACCTGCCGAGTGCTAGATATTTAATGCCATAACTGATGCAGCTGGGCAATCATTCAATGTAGATATTTTCTGTGACAGTTCTTGGGGTGAAATTTTGTAACCGACTTAGGTTAGTTTTGGAATGCTATATATATGCATTCATATGAGGTAAATAGGGTTGGAACTTTTTAGCATATAGGCTTTTTTGTTTCCAAACATAGTTTTCATGTACTGTAACCTTGCCTTTTCATTAGATATTTGCAAGTTATTTTACCTCCTTTTGATGATTTTCTTAGTTCTGTGTGAATCTGCATGAGTTTGTCTGTGAATATTCTATTCCTCTCAATATTATTTTTGTGCCTTACCTTTGCTAGAATCATCTAATCTGTGTATGTTTACTTGCTGTATCTGATTACATTGTGCATTTTCTTAGTTTTGTGGAAGTCTCTTTTAATCTATCTAGTGCATCACCCTTTTTCTTTCAATTTTTTATGTTTTATCTTTCATTTGTAAGCTTTTCCTTCTCCCTTTTCACTGAAATTCAGTAGTTTTAGGTGATAATCAGGCAAGGAAGCTGGCCTTCTCTGGAGGTCTGATCTCATTTAGCAAAGTCCCACACTTAGAGATCATTCCCATATTACCCTAGATTTCAGAGGTTTCACAACTGTATGCATTAGGGCACAAATCTGGGTGATAACAATAGAATAATAATATAGTAATCTACTGTCTCTGTTTCTAGTTGTCACATTGATTTTAACAAATTTTAAACAAAGCTACAAGCTTAATTTGTTCAACTATAAGAAGATCATTAATGTTGATACAAGAACATAAGAAGTTTGAATTCATGAAGTTAGCTATATGTTCTAATTCCTTAATCCATACAAACAACAATGGAATGAATGCTACAGGAAGAATAGTTTTGGCTATTTTTAGAGGTTGAGTTTCATTATACAGAGGTCAATTTACTCATCTATTCTGATTTCAGCCAACATATAAAGAAATACAGTCATACATGGGTTTGATAGGGTTAAGCTAGCATTGATCTGGTATTTTAAGAGAGTTTCAATTAGTTTTTATAAATCTAGATATGAGAATAATCGACTGATTTCAGCAGTCAATACACCTAAACAAAGAATTGATCAGCAATCGTAGATTCAGTTTAACTATTATTTTTCATTGGTTATAACTAAATCAAAAAGGGCGATTTGATATCTAAAAACCAATGATCAACAAAGGTAAAGATCGGCCAGGAACAACCAAATGACCAAGAAGGAAAGATGGGTCAATGCCAAAGATAACAATAGGTAATGCAAACATATGGCGGCTGGGTTAAAATGCATAAGCCAGGTCAATCCTAAAACAATGTCATGGTCTTTCCTACAGGTTGCATTTAGGGATAAGTTTTCAAGAGAGAGATTTTAAACAATGAAATAACATGCTGGTCCATTATGTCACTAAGCGGCCAGAATGGAGGGATGGCCATCTAAAAACAAGGGTCAACCAAAATAATACAGTCGCCCACCCAACAAGACTGATAAAACCATCTTTTTTATAGTCACAGCCACACCATTTAAATGCAAACAAAAATAAAGAAGAAAACCTGGTAGTAATTGATTTGATGAAGAATTGTAGTTATTGTCACTACCTTTGTTTCTTTCTCCTATCACTCTAGTAAAACCAGTTCTCTCCTACAATTCATGGCTCTCCCTCTGCTAAGCGATCTACCTTTTTTATTAAATTTCTCTCACTCTTAATTTTGGCGGTCCAAGATTAGGTTTAGAAAACTTGAGAATAAGGAATTTAGAACTCAAGTTTATGATTCTTTTTGCATGAACATTCGACCAATAAAATTGAAGAAAAATGTTATTTAATCAGTAAAATAATAATATCTTTGCAGCTTACTATCGCATGAATCACAAGAAATATATATTTTAATTCTTATATTCAGTTTCTAAATATAATAGTACTATTTTTAATATAATTTAATTATTTTTAACAATACAAACTCTCTTACTTAATAAAGAATAATAAAATTATATATATATCATAATTTAATATAATTATTTAAATTGCATGGGACATATTGTCTTCCAAACATCTAGAAACAATATTTTATTATTTATTTAAATAACATACAATACATCATTTGAATATATTTCAAAAAGACATTTTAATTTAAGTAATCACATCATGCATTCGAAAACAATTAATAACCACACATTAATGCAATAAGAACCATTCAATAATGCATATGCAACTACATGATGTGTGTGATTGCATCAGGGTAATCCATCCATCATTTCTTGCCAAGTGGCTAGAACATCTCTACCTCAACCATGCTCTCATCTTTGATGAGTACCTGCATCCATTTGCACTCAACTCACCGTCAATAGGTTAGTGTCTCCAAAACATAGCTGAGGCAAATCATTGTAATCATCTCTATAATATTTAATATTTAAAACAATTTCCAATTTTCATCAATATAACTCATAATATTACCTCCACGTGTGCAAAATTACTTAAAGTAAAGTCAATCACAATAATTGTTCACTAGACTAGAATAATCATATTGTTCATAAAAATGAGACGTGACAATTACTTGATTATATCCTCCTTTCACTACATACATTTAAGGACATTAAACTGAGTTGAATCACAACTTTTGCAAGAGGACTCATCTATCAAGTTTGTTGTCACTTGGAATGACAAGGAAATTTGGAATTGTTTGATTAATTTGTTAAACCCTAGTCCAATTAAGCCTAAACCCTAATTTTATCAAATCGTAAGCAAATGGACGAAACATGACAAATCCTTCTATAGAAAAACACTAAATGCTGATTAGATATGTACTAAATTTTGGATTTCAGAAAGCAGAAAAGTTAGGGGCTAAAGAGTGGGCTCCCAAGCCCAAGGTGCCAATTTTATTGAGGGTTTCCTAATATCTTATCCTTCAGACTGCAACCATCATAGAGGTTTTTGAAACTATGAAATTGGAGGGCTAAAGAGTGAGCACCCAAGCCCAAGGGCCTACTTTTTCTTCAAATCTGGATTCTTGATGTTCTGTACTTGCTCCCTACAACTCCACTCTGTCATATCATGCACCTGTAACCTGCAATCACAAGAGAGGGGTTGGGGGTTGTGGTGTTTAGGATCTTACCTCAGTCAATCCCCAGAATGACATTCAAGCCTTCCAACACCATTGTTAGATAGAAAGTGCATGTCCCTGTAGGAAAGAGGCAAAAGTAATGATAAAAATGATAGATTGAATCACAAATAGATATCACCTTGGTGGTGTAGCTCTCATGAAGATGAATCTCTTTCATGCCATGAGAAGATGAAGCCAAATCTACAATAACGAATGCAATTCTTCTCTGCAACATAATGAATGCCTTAAATGCTCTCTGATCATCGATTTTTCTCAAAGTTAACAATCACCTTCTCTAGTTTAAAATGAAGTCCTAAACATGATTATATATGCATTCCCGCTTTAATTTTGTAATTCAAACTTTAAATGCCAACAACAGAAACCTTTTAACAATCACTAACTGACATTCAAATTTGGAGCCACAACAAAATAAGGCAAGATAAGGGCATGAGTTCCCTTGTCCAGACACCTATTTTAGGGTTGGATCAAGCTCACAGATGTCCCCTATGTCCCATTTATCATGGGTTTCAAGGCATTTTATTCCAGGATAAATTTCTATCATGCATGATTAAAATTAAGGAACCCAGGAGCTAAACTTAGGAGGTAAAAGTCCTAGGGGGACATTTTACAACTTAACATTTAGCCCCCACTTTAATGTATGTATGATCTTACAACCCATACATGCATTAAAGTACGGTCGAATCAAACACACTAGGCACATGAAGAAGATGCATACACCAAGATTGAGGAACTATTTCTAGCCCCCAGTCTCAGGTAAGCATCCTAAAACACATCGCAAACACACAAAACACAGAGAATACAATAACAAGCATGCAAGACATAGAGAAGGCAGTATTAAAGACATGCAAATAATGATGAAGATAGTTGATATATCATTTTCATTTTCATATATATAAATGCATGGAAATAAAAACACACAAAACCCAAAAATGTAGGAGAGACTCATTGCCACACCCTTTACACTACACTAAGGGTAGAAAACACACCATACAAAACCCAAGCGTAGGGGAGACTCATCACCACACCCTTTACACTATGTGAGGGGGAAAACATGCCATACAAAACCCAAGTGTAGGGGAGACTCATCGCCACACCCTTTACACTATGCGAGGGGGAAAACACATAGAAAACACACGGAAGACTCGAGCGCTATATAACATGCCATAGACATACTATACGTCTTAAACACAGCAAACAAGGTGATGATAGGAACTTCTTTCTAAGTCCCACCATCTCAAACACGCTATATGCACAACTGACAGTTGGGCTTATGCCACAAAAACTACCAAAAAATGCTTAAGGGAAGATTGCTCTAGGTGCCTCCCAATGAGGTCTTGTTGATGTATGTAAAGTACATAAGCAACAAAGTTAAAATTCACAAAGGAACCTTAGTTGTCTTGAAAGATATGAAGAATTAACAAGGAATTCTTAATCTCAAGTTTCTGTATGGTCAGGTCTTGACCGTGTTGGATGAGTCAGCAATTCATTGTGAAACTATAATATTCAAGGGGCCTTACGTAAACTAAAGTGATCTATGACCTACTGGACTTGTTCAATTTGTGCAAATAACTACAAATTACACTAAAGTTAGTGATCCTTTGTATATATTTACCACTTAAGCTCAAAGCTTTGAATAAATTTCAATAAAACAAAGTTTACCTTTCAAATTTATATGAAAATTGTCAGAAAACTTTACAATTGTTCAATCTCTATTCAAATATGTGACAATTTCCTTCAGAATTCTGCATGTTAGCTGATTATTTATGGTTTTGGGAAAAGTTATAAGAGATATGGTTAAAGAATTTAATTCTATAGGAACTAATTCTTTGTTGCTCATGTATACAAGATTATTCAATTGTAATGTTTCAAAGGAGTAAATTCCATTTATACTTATCTTGAGCAGTATCACAAACTTACATACAGAAATGTGATCATCAAAGGAAACATACTAAAGAATACCTGAATCTAATGTACTCTGGAATAGACGCAACAATCAGATGTTTGTATTCATTAATATATGAAAAGTCTTTCAAATTTACAATATAATTTTGACTTTGAATTCTTTGACAACATTAACAATCAATTAAAACTCACAAACACTTTATAGATACAGGAAGAAACTAGATGTTCCATATTATCTTTGCTATAGACACAGGCCCATTCCACTTCACACAAAAATCACTCAAAATCTATTACTTCTCTTGCCTAAATGTAACAACATATCTTTCTCAAACCTTGTGTAACTCAAATACCAATAGCAGGGCTCTTTATATAGACTTGAATTTCCCCCTTGCTACGGTTACAAAATTAATCCATGGTTCAAATTCAAACTCATAACAATCAATGGTGGGAATCAATTCCCAACCATTTCTAGAATATCTTCAAGAATATTCCTCTTGGTGCAAAGGATGCCAGTAGGAATCCTTTAAATATGGAATCTTTTCTTTTCCACTTATTGGCCTCACAAAAAGACAAAACCACAAACACCAAAGCAATTAAAACATCCCAAAAGAAGATCATCTGTAGCTACTAGTGCTCGCCCTTGCATCTTTTTCTTATTTCCTCAGGTACTATGTATATCTAGCTATTAAGGCTACTATAGAGGCATGAGTGCTTCTCTGACTTTCCTTCCATGTGTGTTGTTGCAACTAAACATTCTCCTTTAATACTCTAGCCTGATGCTCTATATCCTCTCTGCTTTTCTAGTACTTCCTTATCTTAGCTTGTAATTCCATGAGGGAATCTATCATTTCTACACTTAGATGAGCTGAAATGCTTTCTAACCATGGTGAATATATGCCTCTAAATTCCTATATTGCCCTACCTGTATCAATTACTAGAATATCTAAGAATTCATGTCCAATAATCCTCTAAATTATCTTCATATTCTTTTTTATGATGCCATCCACTTCTTCCTTCAGATCTTGAGTATTTTCTATACATCTCTCCAAAATATCAACTTCAAACTTTAATTCAAATTTGTATTTCACCATTTGATGGGCCATTTGTGGCATTATCACTCCTTCATTTATCAATTCCTCTACTTTCTCATTCATGACCTCAATTTGTTTCAACTCATTACTATTTTCCTTCCTTCTGGATTGGCAATGATGCAAAAGAATACTGCAATTGTTCCTCTCTGCTAGGGTAATGGTCCAATTGTTAAGTGCCTATTTTATTGTATTTTCCCCTTTTTGAATAAATGTATTGAACCATTCTTCAAAAATGCTTTCTTCAACCTTTTTATTTTCTATCTCAGTAACCTGGTTCCTTGAAAGAATAGCCAAATCAGTAGGTAAATCAGGTATGTTGACATTGGGATCAAACACCCCTTGTATAAACTGTTGCAATTAGATAATGTGTCCTTTCAAATGATCATGTTTATCTTTATCCTTTTTCATCATCTCCATGGTGACCTTGTTAATATCACTCAACTCAGCAATGTGTTGTTCTCTCATTACATTTCCCAAGTCTATATTAAGCAACTTATAATCTTCAATGCTCATTTCAGCTTTTGCCTTTTTCTTTTGTGGAATGGCAAGCTCTAATGTCCTAGATCTAGACGGATTTCTCTTGATAGTAGACATAGTTTGGGCTTTTCTTCTTTCTTTCTGTGACTTCCCTCCTAACAAACTCTTTATATCAATGGGGACTAATTGCACTTCTGTCTTTTCTCTCTTCACTTCTGAACCCATCCAAGCAGGCACCTCTTTGTTTGTCTCTACCCCTTTTTCATTTATTACCTCTTCTTGAGGCCTCTCTGCATCTATCTATTCTTGTTGTTGTTGCCATGGAGTATTTTGATTTAAAGGTGGACTTTGCTATGATGGAGGTGATATATTACCCTGATGTTGTATCGACACATCCTCTTCATTTCCTTTGTCTTCTTTTTCTTTCATATTTCCCTCATCTAAGATTTCTCCTTGGTTATCTTCTTCACTATGTTCAACATTAACATCAAGAACACTTGTAGCATTGACATTAAAAACATTTGTAGAATTAACACCATAAACTTCTACTAACACTGTTTCCCCTGCTTGTTCCTCATTTTGAACTTGTACCCTTTCTTCCTCACTTACCTTCTCTACCGGTGATGGCTGATTTACAGATACATCTACTCCTTCTGTAGATTTTTCTCCCTTTTCTTCCTTCTCTGATGCTGCCTCTGATTTTGCCACTTGTTATACAACAACTTTCACCTCTTCTATAATCTCAGGTGGTACTAGTGTACCAAAAGGGTCCACTCCCTCTAAGTTCTCATGTACATTTTCATCTTCTTTCCTTAGGCTTTGTGTCCTCTTCAACTGGGCATCTTGTTCTTCTATTGTAAAGGAAATCCTTGATGTTTTTTTCCTTCTTCTTCCCTTGTACCAACTTTAACTTGTAATTCATTCTCATCATCACTATCTTCATTAATATTCACAATATCACTTACTTTTTTAATTTCTCAGCCTGTTGACTCTTGCAGCATTTCATCAGGCAACTCCTGTTTGACTTTTATGTGGCCTAACCTTCTTTCTTCAGGTGTAAAAACCTTTAGATACACGCTTTTGTCTTACTCCCACCAGTGGGGCATCCACTATTAAAGTAGGCATTTGTGCCTTTCCCCTTGGGGTTTCTATGATCACAGGTTTAACTATAGGTTGTCCTGATGATGCCCCTTTCTTTTGCATTGGCTCCATAGTGACCTTTGGTGTTACTATCTTCTCCATATTAACTTCTTGAGATGATGCTCCTTCCTCCAAGAATGTCCCTGTAGGAATAGAAACTATGACACCTAGAGCATAAGGATCGATGAGTGTAGAATTGGGATCTTTGTCAAGGATAGTAGTTTCTACAAAGCTTCTCTTTTCATAAAAGCATACTAACTCATTTTTACTTTCTCTTTCTCTTTTCTTCCCTTTCTTCTGATAAGTAGCCACAACACCTCGGGCTTTAAGTTCTTCCATTCTATCAGTCAACCATGTTTTAGAAAATAGAATAACTGGTTTAGAGATTTCTTCTAAAGACATCTCTTTTGGTTCTTGCCAATTAGGTTCATTTATGGGTAATAATGCTACCCTCTTACTCTCATAACTTTGGTGTAACAATTTATCATCTTCTGTAATCTCTTGGGGCACATTAATTTATCCCATGGTCCTCATTTGCTCTATTATTAATCTCTGATGAGCTCTTTTCCTTACTTCTTGCTCATTTTTGCAATTTGACCAAAAATCCTCAATGTGGATTTGATGTTTATACTTTTATCAACATAATTATGTATTCTGTGAAAAGGATCAAACTGTCTAACCAAGTCAAACTCTTCAAATGCATAATAACTCATCTCCCTTTTTGATACTTTAGCGACGTCCTCATTATAGGATGAATAATTCCCAGTTATGAAGGGGAACTTGATATTTCCTCTATTAAATTTCCTTTTATACATTATGTATACATTAAGAATCTGCTTGGAGAATTCTAGCACAATAAAGCAATCTAAAGGATACCTTGGCAATTTAAATGGTTTTCCCTCAAATCCTTTAGTCTTGATATAAGTAAAAGTAATAAATTGTATAAACCAAGAACTAAAAAGACTTACGGCCTTTATTGCCTCTTCTGTTAATCTCCTATCTTTATCTCCTCTTAGAATCCTCACCAAATATGTATAAAAAACATCATTCACCCTTGCATAATTGTGCAGTACATTTTCTTCTTGTAAGTCTAGATAGTGATCATACACCAGCCTCTGGCCTGGGCTAATTCCCAAGGTATCTACTATTTTTATTCCAGTTAATGGGGGCATTTCAACTGCACATGCATAGATAACATAGGAAGACATATTAAACTTTCTATTCTTCCCAAATGCCATGACCTGTTTGTATATAGCTATACTAATGGCCTTAGCCCAGTGAATGGTCCCTTTCTTTTCTCTAATGTACTGTATGATGTGGAACATCCACAGATCAAACTTTGTTGCCTCCCTTAATCTAGCCATCCTACTTAGCATTGTAATCATTAAGTACACCTCCTCCTTAAAGTCAATCCGATACAAATTCTTTGGTACCTTTATAGAAGTTTTTGGTTTATTTTCCACTGTGTTCCATCCATAAAATATGGCAATTTTACAATCCCTTTCATTTTTAATGAAATATTCAGTATATTGATCGATGTTGATAGCCATCATCTATTCCTTAATCTCTAACCCAAAAGTGCAAGCTATACCCTCCATGGATAAATCTGCAACAGTCCTCCCATTATGCATTATCTTCTTGGTAGTCAAATTATAAATATCAAGTCATTCCAACATTAAATCTTTAGCCTCCATGGCCAAATGGAAATCTGGCTGCTTTATATAATCACTTCTCCCAAATCCTTTTCATATCATTAGTGGCATCCAGCACTGTAACTTTCTGTAGCACTTCCTCTGCATCATAATGACCAAGGGATATATCTGTACTCACTACTCCTATAGTAGATATCAGGGAAGTATATCCTCAGACCAGTGATAATTCTTCCCTAACTGTTCCTTTCTCAGTTTTCTCTTCTTTTTTACTTTTTCCCCTTCTTCACCCATAGTATCTACCTTCTTTTTCCTGGGCGCCATCATGTCCAAAGAAATCATACATTTTACCCTTCCTCTAGTGTATAGTTCTAGGGTTTTACCACAGTTTCACATTTTTACCGTTAACCATAGGATTACTTCTTGGTGTTTCTTGCTTAATGAAGATTTTTAGATTTAAAAATATCAAATTATCCTTTTGCATAATTAATCTACAGTAATGTCCTTAACAATTCATCTCATTTCTTAATGGAATTAATGTAATTAACCCTAATTAACTTAATTGTAATTTTAATGGTATACGATGTACATACTTGTATTTGTAACCATCAGTTGATACCAATTTACCATTTCAACCTTATTACCATTTGCCATTCCCATTCCCATTCAGCTCTTGACTCACATTCTTCTAGTTATGTGAAATTTCTCTACAAACTTTACTTGTGAAATCTGATTGTAAAATAACTCGGTCAAATTTTACCTTTTATACCATTCAAACTCTACATTTTAAGGTTAGGTGTGCATTAAATACAACAATTAATGCCTATCATACAAACTACACCCCTTTTCTCATTTCAATTTTGTAATTTTGAATTTTGTATACATTAGTCCCTATATACTTTCTTTGTATTTTGCCTTTTGCATACTGGGTTTGTATATCTTTGAAAACATACATATTTGGACCTGTGTGAGTTTATAAAACATTTTGTATTTTATTTTGTGCTCTTCTTTGTATTTGACCTTTGTATTCCACAATGCACATAAGATACATACAATAAGACATACAAATGCGGAATTGAAAAAAGTATCCATTTCTCCTTGATTTCATGTCCATTCTGACATTGTATTCTTACCTTTTTGCATATCATATTAACCCAATGAAATATACAACACAGACTCCCAATCATTTGTGAATCACTTTGTGTTTAATCCTTATCTCTGGCTTTGTATCTCTGTTATTTGTAAAACTCAAGGATTTTACATTCTGACCATATTGATGTGGACCCCGCCAAAATACAAACAACTCTCACTTTAACTGTTTCGGGTTTTGTATCCATCTTTTGTATCACCTTTTTGTATATTGCGATGTATAAGTGATACATGCATTTTAATAGACCAATACAGACTTAGCTGATATTTAACTAACTTTAACCTTTTTGTTAATTCTAGCCTTATATATTTGTATCCTTGCTTTTTTGTATATTGGGTTTTATATACAACATGACATACATACAAAATGCAGACCCCATCCTATTATACATTATCTTTTAAATCATCTTTGGGTCTGCCTTTGCACATATCCATATTTAACTCCTTTTTCTATTTCAAAACCCCCTATGATAATAACCTGTGGGTCCCACCGACTTTAAATCACTTCTAACTTTTGCTTGAAATCACCCATTGCATTTGTATTTTAAATGTAAACATTTATGCATACAAATGACTCCTAAAATTCATTTGGACTTTGACTATCATAAACCCAATTGCATATTCCTTTCGGGTTCGGTGTTGTATGCTCACCTTTTTGTATATTGAAGACATGATTTTAAACATATAATACAAGACCAAAATACAAGCACGGACGTCAATGTTGTATCCATTTAACCTCTGAACATAATCGGGTCTATCTCTGTATCTTAAAGTTTGTACATTTGAAATGAATATGCAAAGGATGGGATCAAAACATGATTACACTTTAATACAACACTATTTAAGCATCTCATATGCATATCAATTTTTACATGACATACAAACTTTACTTAACACTGTATTTCTTCAAAACCTTCATACTTCATGAAATACTAGGAATTTCCAAATGGTTCAAAAAACAATCCTAAATCATTTTTCACAAGGAATTCACTAGTGGCTTCTATTTTTTCTCTAGCACTAGGTATTTTGATTTTCTACATTTTTCTTTGTACCACATACCTCTTTTCCCTTTACCACCAAGCAAACCAGACCACAACCAAACAAAGCAAACAGGGTCCTCATTTTGCTAAAGGGTAAAATGGGGCATGTTATGAACATCACAACAACTAGAAACCAAATAAAACAACCAAATTCAGACCATCAAAGAAAACAAAATGAAGTAAATTCATAACTTCCAACTTCCTCATATGCAAAAATGTTAGTCATCATAAAATAAATGTATTCAATAATGTGTTTGAACTTCTTCAAAAGATTAAGTGTGTGCAATTGATTAATAATCTTCATCTTGAAGATGAATTGAAAACACTAGTGACTAGGGTTAATCTACATAGTTAAGTTCATCCCTCATAGCCAATCGGATAGAGCCTTGTTGCCAGCAGGTGTCTATAACCCCGACAAGGTTATCGTTGCAATTCTCCTAAGTAGAGCCCCACTGCCAACAGACATCTATAACCCTGATAGAGTTACTTAAATGGCTTAATCTAGATTTTCAGTATAATCCCTCTTCTTTTTTTTATTTTGCATGATATATAAATTCATGAGATATTATCATTGTAATTTCATGATGCAAGGTGTGGTCACTTGCTACTTTAAGCTAAGCATTGCAATGGTAGCAAGGGTGACCTCTAATTTTTCACTTAACACCTACACTAGCATGTTCAATAAACCCAAGGATATTAAGTGTGTCATTGTGAAAATCTCCTTGAATGTTTCCACTTACAGTTATTGAATAAAATCCTTTATAGATTAAACAACATCTCCCATTTTGAAAATTCAACAAGTTATGCATAAATTTCAAATGATTCACCTGAATATCCCAAATCTTATTGTTTTCAATGGTTTCTAATCTACTCTTACATACTTCTAAAAAAAAATGAACCCACAAAAGAAAACAAAGCAGCACAACAAAACAAAACACAAAACAACCAACAAACAAATCACCAAAAAGAAAACAAACAAAACAACACAAGACTATACAATACTTACAATATGATACATAATAGGACTGACACACCCTCTAAGATTGAAAATAATGTTTCAGATGTTGACCATTAATAGGCAATGGCACATCTTCACCAGTTAAGGTTTTAAGCATAAAAGTATTGTCTCTTATAATTTCTGAAACTTGTAGTGGACCTAACTACAATTTATCAAACTTACCATGGTTTCCTTTCTTCTCATGGGCCTTATCCCAACACAATACTAAATCTGATATTCTAAATGTCTTCACCTTTGCTCTCTTGTCAAACCATCTTTTAACTACAGTCTGATGTTTTGCAAACTTGTCTATGGCTTGATTCCTTTTCTCATCTAAATGCAACAATTGGATCAGCCTAGCTTCTCCATGATCATCAAACCCTAGATACTCATTGGTAAATTTCCATGTAGGAATTCTTAAATTTACTAGGAGTATGGGATTAGTCCCATACACTAAGTGATATGGTGCGTTTCCTAAGCCTGCTTTAACTTTCATCCTATCTACTCAAAGTGCATATTTTAACAATGTATTCCATTCTTTGGGGGTTTCTTGCAATTAGCTTTTTGATGATGTCTAGCAAGATTTTATTAGTAGATTCAGCTAACCCATTACCTTGAGCATAATAATTAGAAGAAAACTTAAGAACTATTCCATATTCACGCCCATTTAAAAAATTTCAAAGAAGAGAAAGCGGGGCCATTGTCACATACCAGAGAATAAGGAGCCCCAAACCTGGAGATGCTATTCTCTTCAAGGAATTTGATGACTACTTCAGTAGTGGCAAACTTATAGCATGTCACTTCTCTCCATCTAGTACAATAATCTATCACTGTCAGTATGAACTTGTGTCTAGCAAATGATGGAGGATTGATGAACCTGATAAAATCCAACCCCCATTGTGCAAATGGCCTAGATTCTATAACTAGCTGCAATGGATGAGCCTAATACCTCCCTTTGTCTACTATAATTTAACATATGTGACAACTTCCAATATGGTTTTCCATGTCCTTGAATATTGTGGGCCAATAATACCCTAATCTTAGAATTATATGAGCAATGGCTAGATGAGAACCATGAGCAGTTCCATATTTATCATGTAGTTCCAACAATACCTTATCTACTTCATCTCTGTTCAAGCATCTCGGGTATATACCTTTATGATCTCTCTTTAACATTAAGCCACCTTGTACCATATACTTTTGTACTTTTATTTTCAATTCTCTCCTTTGAGAAGATTTCATCTGATTGGGATACCTTCTAGATATGAGGAATGTATTCAAGTCATCATACCATCCTGGTGTATCTTTAGTGTTCAACACATACTGTTGTTTTACCAAATTAGGATCAATATCAGCTATTGTTTGTACTAACTTGTCCTCTAACTAATTTCATGGGAATGATCTCCATATCAAACTCCTGTAACACTATGATCCACTTTGCTCTTTTCTCCCTAGGCTCATTTTGCATTAATAACATTTTGACCGTTACATTAGGTACTATTGCTTTTACTTGGCTTCTCAAGATGTAATGCCTAAAATTTTTCACTACCCACACTAATGCAAAAGCCTACATTTCTATGTCTAAATACTTCAACTATGCATCCTTCAAAGGAGCACTCATGAAAGCAATGGGTTTCTCTTCCTTCTCTTCTCCTTTTTGTGTTAGAGCAGCTGCAACTAAATGTCCAGATGTGAACGAATAGATGTAAAATGGCTTAGTATAATTTAGACTAGCTAACATAGGGGCATCAAAAATGGCCTCTTTAATATCCTCAAATGCAGACTTAGCTACTGGTGTCCACTCTATCTTGACATCTTTTTTTAGCATTGCATTTAATGGATGTACGATTTCTGCAAATCCTGTAATAAACTTTCTAACAAAGTTAATTTTTACCAAAGAAAGATTTTAACTTCGTTTTACTGCTAGGTAATTGCAAATTTCTTAATTCCCTCTACTCTGTCTGGGTCAATGGATATCCCATTCTCAGAAATAATATGTCCTAACAACTTCCCCTCAGTTACACCAAATGAACATTTCTTTGGGTTAAGAGAGATTCCATACCTTTCACACCTTATTAGCACTCTCCTTAAATCTTCAGGATGTGTGGACACATCCTTAGAAAATACAGTCAGATCATTCATGTAAATAACAATACACTTACCTGACAATCCATGAAAAACAATCTCCATGGTGAAATGTGGCACCTGCATTTATTAAGCCAAATGGCATTCTCCTGTATGCATAGTTACCCCATTTTGCAAGTGAATGTTGTTTTTAGCCTATCCTCTTTCTCTACCAGAACCTGGTTATAACTTGAAAATTAGTCCAGAAATGACATCATCTTGGCTCCATTTACTGCCTGCATCACTTCATCTATTGGAGGTAGAGGGTAGTTATTTTTTTCAGAAGCCTTATTCAGGTTTCTAAAATCAATGCAAAGTCTAATATCCCCATTTTTCTTCCTTACAGGTACTAATTTAGCTACCCAAGTTGAATGTCTCACTGGAAAAATTATCCTAGCTGACAGTAGTTTCTTAACTTCCTCAACAATCAAAGGCTCTAAGATAGCGTTTACTGGCCTTTGTTTTTGTCTAAATGGCTTTATCCCTGGTCTTAATGGTATTACATGTGTTATAATAGAGGTGTCATAAGTTTTCAAATCTTCATAGGACCATGCTATCACATGCTTATATTCTTTTAAAACTTCTACAATTTCTTTTCTCAACTCATCAGAACAAGACTTTCTGATCAAAACATTTTGTGGATTCTATTCTATCCCTAAATTGAAGGGATCACACTTACCCCCTTCTATTTTGGGAAGATCTTTCTGTCTAACTATACCATCAAAATCAAAGATCTTTTCTAACTCTATCACCCCTTTAGGTAAGAAATTACTCTTTAGGTCTATTATGTCTTCTTCATCCCAAGATACATCAAGTCTCTCCTATTCATCAGTGATCTAAGTTTCAAACACTTCATGACAACTAAGAAAGTCTACAATCTATTGGTCTACCTCAAATACTTGAAAATGAGGGACATTATCAAGTATACTTGGTACATTTACCAATTACTGCAAATCATTTTAGGCTTGATAATGTCAAGGGTTCTAAAGTGCTAGCAGGAACTGCTAATGCATCTGGTCTTTGATTTAGCTCCCTAGGGATATGTTCAATGTTAAATGCATCAAAAGATTCAATAAAGTCCCATATCCTATGCATGTAACTCACCATTTTCCTATAGTCACATGCATACAATTTCCTGACCTGCTTAACCACTAACTCAGAATTAGAAAAGAACTTGATTACTTTTACCTTCTTCTTAATGACCATAACTAACCTATAGATCAGAGCTTCATACTCTTCTACGTTGTTAGTACAAGGAAATTGGAGCTGGTATGCTGTCAAAAAGGATTTAGCATTTGGATCAATAAGCTCAACTCCCACCCTTGCCCCTTGCTTGGTTTTAGATCCATCTCACTTTATTGTCCATATGTCACTCTTATTTCTTTGACCTTGATAGTTTGTTTTAACAGGAATCACTTATTCTTTGCATGTTCTGCAGAAGCATACCTATTTTCATGTCTCTATCTAAACTATAGGTATCCCTACATTTTTGGTTTGTTTGTGTAAGTTAGAACAATTGACACTCTTTACTCTTACCTCTATCTTTATACCTAGTGATGACTCATTGACATTTTCATGAAAACACAATTTAGGTCTGTCAGGAATAGACTCTCTCTTTTGTTGTCCAATCTTTTGTATGCATTTTCCATACTAATATTCTATTATATCCCTACACATACCACAGTTTTCTTCAGGGTGAGCAGTGTTATGAACTCTACACAAACCCTTATAGAACCTACATTGGATTGGAGACTCCTGTTGAATGCATTCTTCTATTTCCTGTCTTGTGATTTGACCAAAGCTACTTACAACATTATCTTCATCATCATAAGAATTACCATCTGACTCAATAAACACAACTATCTAATCACTAGTAGGTTTTGTTTTAAAATATAAAACTAAGATTTCCTCTATTCAAACTCCTTTGTTTGACACTCTATAGACACCTGGTTCAATAGAAGCATATAATATCTCATTCGATTGATTGTATTCTGTAATCATATGGTTCATTCTAGGTTCAACCTCTATTCTAATTTGGTTCTGGACACCTCTCCATAGCAACCACATGTGTGAAAAATTAGTAGCCATGTATCTGTTTAGGGTCTTGGACTAGTCTCAGCTTAGTAACATACCATAATTGGCTGGGATATCTACAACCTGGATGTCAATAAATTGGCTTACTCTAGGATCAGATGCTAACTGCATTTGAATTTGCATCAGCTCTCCTACCACATTGACCTCTATTTTGTCTAACACAGTAACAACTTTAGCATATTTTGTGGGAGTAAGTCCTAGATTTTTGCATATTCTTAGCGGCATAACATTAGCCAAGGCTCCTAAATCCACCATACAATTATGCACATTTTTTCCAAACATTCTTATGGTTAACAAAAAAGGAGGGGCTTCCTTCTTTTCTGCATACATGACAACATTAGTATTTGTTGGTTGTTCAACTTTCTTACCCCTATCTTTGGAATGTACATCCCTGTTATGAACATCTATGTCAACTAAACTTTCTTTGGGTGTTGATTCATCTAAGGACTTTATAAAGGCATTACATACCCCTGAACTTTTCAACAATTCGTATAGAGGTACATTAACCTTGATCTTTCTTATCTCCTTAGCTAAATATTTCATTAATTTTAGCATTTTATTAGACTCTATCTTCCCTATGTGAACTTTTGGTGCTACTATCCCACCAGTACCATGATTATTGGCTTTTGAGATCACTAGGTTGTTACTAGCATCCTGATCTGGCAGGGTATTGAAGTTATTAGGAGGAGTGGAGGTGGTGAAAGGACCTCCAGGTTTACTATTGCTTCTCAGGTTATAGGTGTGGTTCTTATTGTAATGTTGGAAAGCAAGCACATCCTCTGGTTCACTTAACACCTCGTTTTTAGCCTCAAAAGGAAATTGAAAGCCTTCTAAGACTAAGGTTGACTATGGATATAATTTCTCACAATAATAAGGCTCATTTTCTACTATCTAATTTTCTTCTTCCTTGGTTGTGAAGGTAAAACTGTTTAAGAACATAGCAGACTCAAATCCTGAAGGTACTATTTCATTTCCCTTAGGAATTAAGAACTCAGACATAGGGGCTTGTACTTCCACATTAAAAATGCTAGCAACTAGATGAAATTGAGGATAATCGAGTTTAGCATGCGCATTCGTGTTATGAATCCTACACCAATTTTTCAATGCTACATTGGCCATTTGGATTCTAGTAGGTTGTTTCAATTCTTGATTATCTAGATTCTCAAATGGAGAGGTCAGGGTACCATTATTTGGTCCTATATTCCATGTTCTAGAGGTTTTAGGCTGATTTGGATTTCTATTGTTATTGCCCCAAGCCTTATTATTTCCATTGTGTCCTCTATTTTGTGTTCCATGTCCCTAGTTGTGATTTTGACTTTGTTTATAACCTTGATTTTGATTATAACCTTGATTTTGATTTGAAGTCTGACCTTGACTATAGTTCTGATTTTGGTTATAATTTTGATTTTGATTTTGATTCTGGTTTTGAGTATTTCTTCCATAAAAGTTTTCATTCCTCAATTGAGTCATCTCTATGGTTAATCTTCTTAGATGTATAGTAATTTCCTTTATTTCCTCCCTGTCATCCTAAGTTTTGGCTGTAAATGTATCCTGAGGAGGTTGAAAGAATGACTGACCACTAGTTTGATTACTATTAACATTGTTACCTGTATAAGGAACTATAGCCTGAATGGGGACTGGGTTATACACTGGTGTATGAGTATGGATTGGACTCAATAATGGAGTATGATGCATTGGAACACCATTCCACACCTACGTTTGGTTTGGAATTCCAGGATTTATTACACTCATAAAAGGATGGTATGTTGTTTGTCTCATTTCTTAATTAACCTTGACTGCCTCCTTATATGCTTTTAACAAACTATCAATATTAGCCTGTCTCTTAACAAACATTGAGGTCAAAGGATCTAAAGAAACATAGTACATTGCTAAGATAGCCTCGGGGGTCACAGTATAAGGGTCAACTAGTTTAGAGCATGATCTTTGGAATCTATCATTAAAGTTGTCTATGAGCTCCCCTTCACCTCTTTTAATTGCTCCTAATTTGTGATATAGAGAAGAAGGTTCAACTAGTCCTCTAAACCTAGACAAAAATGCCTCTTCCATGAGTTCCCAGGTAGTGATATAACCACTTCATAAGTTAATGTACCAACAAGAAGCTTGCTCATTAAATGTGAATGGGAACAACCTACACACTACATCTTGATGCTCTAATCTTACTCGGAAACAAGCCTCTTTGAAGATTCTAATGTGATCCTCAAGATCTTGATGCAATTGATATTTAGGGTAGATCTTCTTAGGGTTCTTAGGAATTTCATGATAATTAGCAAATAGTATAGGAGAATTGACATTAAAGTATGCCATGACTGGACCTCTAGGTGGATTTGGACTTCTTAGAAGACTTGGATTTACAGACAGGCTGGGACTTCTTGGAGGACTAGGACATCTAGGGGGTCCTGAACCAAGATTTAATGATCTAAATGTAGAACTGTCATGACTCACTATATTCAATATACTAAAAGGTGATCTAGGTGGAGTCCTTGATGAATTTCCTGCCTGTAATACTTTGGGAATCTAAATTAAAGGACTCTTATTCTGTTGTCTGTTAGGTAATTGTGTGAAGATATCTCTTGAATTGGACTTAGACCTGGTCACTTGACCAATATTATGAGCCAGCTTTACACAAATCCTACCTTAACTCCAAACAAGCCATCCTTCTAGCTCCAAAACTATTGATGTATGTAAAATACATAAGCAACAAAGTTAAAATTCACAAATGAACCTTAGCTGTCTTGAAAGATATGAAGAATTAACAAGGAATTCTTAATCTCAAGTTTCTGTATGATCAGGTCTTGACCATGTTGGATGAGTCAGCAATTCGTTGTAAAACTATAATATTCAAGGGGCCTTCTGTAAACTAAAGTGATATGTGACCTACTGGACTTGTTCAATTTGTATAAATAACTACAAATTACACTAAAGTTAGTGACCCTTTGCATATATTTACCACTTAACCTCAAAGCTTTGCATAAATTTCAATAAAACAAACTTTGCCTTTCAAATTTATATGAAGATTGTCAGAAAACTTTACAATTCTTCAGTCTCTATTCAAATATGTGATAATTTCCTTTAGATTTCTCTGTGTTAGCTAATTATTTATGGTTTTGGGAAAAGTTATAAGAGATATGGTTAAAGAACTTAATTCTGTAGGAACTAATTCTCTGCTACTCATGTATACAAGATTAATCAATTGTAATGTTTTAAAGGAGTAAATTCCATGTATGCTTATCTTGAGCAGTATCACAAACTTACATACAGAAATGCAATCATCAAAGGAAACAGACTAAAGAATAAATGAATCTAATGCACTTTGGAATAGATGCAACAATCAGATGTTTGTATTCATTAATATATGAAAATTCTTTCAAATTTATAATATAATTTTGACTTTGAATTCTTTGACAACATTAACAATCAATTAAAACTCACAAACACTTTATAGATACAGGAAGAAATGGGATGTTCCATATTATCTTTGCTGTAGACACAGGAACATTCTACTTCACACAAAAATCATTCAAAATCTATTACTTCTCTTTCCTAAATGCAATAGTATGTCTTTCTCAAACCCTGTGTAACGCAAATACCAATAGCAGGGCTCTTTATATAGATTTGAATTGCTCCCTTGCTAGGGTTACAAAATTAATCCATGGTTCAAATTCAAACTCATAAGAATCAATGGTGGGAATCAATTCCCAACTGTTTCCAAAATATCTTCAAGAATATTCCTCTTGGCACAAAAGATGCCATTAGGAATCCTTTAAATATGGAATCTTTTATTTTCCACTTGCTGGCCTCACAAAAAGACAAAACCACAAACACCAAAGCAATTAAAACAACCCAAAAGAAAATCATCCGTAGCTACTAGTGCTCTCCCTTGCATCTTTTTCTTGTTTCCTCAGGTATTGTGTATATCTAGCTATTAAGGCTACTATAGAAGCATGAGTGCTTTACTGACTTTCCTTCCATGTGTGTTGTTACAACTCAATGTTCTCCTTTAATACTCTAGCCCGATGCTTTGTATCCTCTCTGCTTTTCTAGTACTTCCTTATCTTAACCTGTAATTCCATGAGGGAATCTATCATTTCTACACTTAGATGAGCTAAAGGGATTTCTAAACATGGTGAATATATGCCTCTGAATTACTGTATTGCCCTACCTATATCATTTACTGGAATCTCTACAAATTCATGTCCAATAATCCTCTGAATTATCTTCATATGTTTTTTTATCATGCCATCTGCTTCTTCCTTTAGATTTTGAGTATTTTCTATACATCTCTCCAAAATATCCACTTCAAACATTAATTGAAATTTGTATTTCACTATTTGATGGGCCATCTGGTGCATTATCACTCCTTCATTTATCAATTCATCTACTTTCTCATTCATGACCTCAATTTGTTTCAACTCATTACTATTTTCCTTCTAGATTGGTAATGATGCAAAAGAATATTGTAATTATTCCTCTCTGCTAGGGTAATGGCCTAATTGTTAATTGCCTATTTTATTGTATTTCCCCTTTTCTAAATAAATATATTGAACCATTCTTCAAAAATGCTTGCTTCAACCTTTTTATTTTCTAGCTCAGTAACCTGGTTCCTTGAAAGAATAACCAAATTAGCAGGTAAATCATGTATGTTGACATTAGGATCAAACACCCCTTGTATAAACTATTACAATTGGATAATGTGTCCTTTCAAATAATCATGTTTATCTTTATCCTTTTTCATCATCTCCATGGTGACCTTGTTCATATCACTCCACTCAGCAATGTGTTGTTCTCTTGTTACATGTCCCAAGTCTATATTAAGCAACTTATAATCTTCAATGCTCAATTCACCTTTTGCCTTTTCCTTTTGGGGAATGGCAAGCTCTAATGTCCTTGATCCAGATAGATTTCTCTTGATAGAAAACATAGTTTTGGCTTTTCTTCTTTCTTTCTATGACTCCCCTCCTAACAAACTCTTTATATCAATGGGGACTAATTGCACTTCTGTCTTTTCTCTCTTCACTTCTGAACCCATCCAAGCAGGTGCCTCTTTGTTTGTCTCTACTCCTTTTTCATTTATTACCTCTTCTTGAGGCCTCTCTGCATCTATCTATTCTTGTTGTTGTTGCTGTGGAGGATTTTGATTTAAAGGTGGACTTTGTTGTGATGGAGGTGATATATTACCTTGATGTTGCATCGACACATCCTCTTCATTTCCTTTGTCTTCTTCTCCTTCTTCCGTATTTCCCTCATCATCTGGCTCTATATTTCCCTCATTTGATCTTTCTCCTTGTTTATATTCTTCACTTTGTTCAACATTAACACCAATAACACTTGCAACATTAACATCAAAAACATTTGCAGCATTAACACTAGAAACTTCTACTGACACTATTTCCCCTGATTGTTCCTCATTTTAAACTTGTACCCTTTCTTCCTCACTTACCTTCTCTACCAGTGATGGCTGATTTACAGATAAATCTACTCCTTTTGTAGCTTTTTATTCCTTTTCTTCCTTCTCTACTGCTGCCTCTAATTCTACCACTTGTTGTGCAACAACTTTCACCTCTTCTATAATCTTAGGTGGCACAAGTGTACCAAAAGGGTCCACTGCCTCTAAGTTCTCCCATACATTTTCATCTTCTTTCCTTAGGCTTTGTGTCCTCTTCAATTAGACATCTTGTTCTTCTATTGTAAAGGAAATCCTTTATGTTTGTTTTCCTTCTTCTGCCCTTGTACCAGCTTTAACTTGTAATTCATCCTCATCATCACTATCTTCATTAATATTCACAATATCACTTACTTTTTTAACTTCTCAGCCTATTGACACTTATAGCATTTCATCAGTCAACTCTTGTTTGACTTTTATGTGGCCTAACCTTCTCTCTTCAGCTGTAAAATCTTCAAATACACGCTTTTTTCTTACTCCCACCTGTGGGGCATCCACTATTAAAGGGGTTTCTATGATCACAGGTTTAATTATAGATTGTCCTGATGATGCCCCTTTCTTTTGCATTGGCTCCATAGTGACCTTTGGTGTTACTGCCTTCTCCATATTAACTTCTTGACCTGATGCTCCTTCCTCCAAGAATGTCCCTGTAGGAATAGAAATTGTGACAACTAGAGCATAATAATCCATGAGTGTAGCATTGGGATCCTTATCAAGGATAGTAGTTTCTACAAACCTTCTTCTCTTTTCATAAAAGCATACTAACTCATCTTTACTTCCTCTTTCTCTTTTCTTCCCTTTCTTCTGATAAGTAACCACAACACCTCATGCTTTAAGTTCTTCCATTCTATCAGTCAACCATGTTTTACAAAGAAAGAATAATTGGTTTAGATATTTCTTCTAAAGACATCTTTGTTGGTTCTTCCCATTTAGGTTCATTTATGGGTAATAATGCTACCCTCTTACTCTCATAACTTTGGTGTAACAATTTATCATCTTCTGTAATCTCTTGGGGCACATTAATTTCTCCCATGGTCCTCATTTGCTCTATTGTTAATCTTTGATGAGCTCTTTTCCTTACTTCTTGTGCATTTTTGCTATCTGACCAAAAATCCTCAATGTGGATTTGATGTTTATACTTTTTATCAACATAATTATGTATTCTATGAAAAGGATCAAATTATGTTTATTCTTTAGCAACGTCCTCATTATAGCATGAATAATTCCCAATTATGAAGGGGAACTTGATATTTCCTTTGTTAAATTTCCTTTTATACATTCTATATACATTAAGAATCTACATGGAGAATTCTAACACAAACAAGTGATCTGAAGGATACCTTGGCAATTTAAATGGTTTTCCCTTAAATCCTTCAGTCCTGATATAAGTAAAAGTAGGCAATTTTATAAACCAAGAACTAAAAAGACTTATGGCCTTTATTGCATCTTCTGTTAATCTCATGTCTTTATCTCCTCTCAAAATCCTCACCAAATATGTATAAAAAACATCATTCACCCTTGCATAATTGTGCAGTGCATTTTCTTCTTGTAAGCTTGGATAGTGATCATACACCAACCTCTGGCTTGGGCCAGTTCCCAAGGTATCTACTATTTTTATTCCAGTTAATGGGGGCATTTCAACTACACATGCATAGATAACATAGGAAAACATATTAAACCTTCTGTTCTTCCAAAATGCCATGACCTGTTTGTATATAGCTATACTAATGGCCTAAGCCCAGTGAATGGTCCCTTCCTTTTCTCTAATGTACTATATGATGTGGAACATCCATGGCTCAAACTTTGTTGCCTCCCTTAATCTAGCCATCCTACTCAGCATTGTAATCATTAAGTACACCTCCTCCTTAAAGTCAATCCAATAGAAATTCTTTGGTAACCTTATAGAAGCTTTTGGTTTATTTTCCACTGTGTACCATCCATAAAATATGGCAGTTTTACAATACCTTTCATTTTTAATGAAATCTTTAGTATATTGATCCAAGTCGATATCCATCATCTGTTCCTTAATCTCTAGCCCAAAAGTGTGAGCTATACCCTCTATGGATAAATCTGCAACAGTCCTCCCGTTATGTATTATCTTCTTGGTAGTCAAATTATACCTATCAAGGCATTCCAACATTAAATCTTTAGCCTCCATGGCCAATGGAAATCCAGCCGCTTTATATAATCCCTTCTCCCAAATCCTTTTCTTATCATCAGTGGCATCCAGTGCTGTAACTTTCTGTAGCACTACCTCTTCATCATAATGACCAAGGGATGTATCTGTAGTCATTACTCCTATAGTAGATATTAGGGAAGTATATCCTGAGACTAGCGGTATTTCCTCCCTAACCATTTCCTTTCTGGGTTTTCTCTCCTTTTTCACTTTTTCCCCTTCTTCACCTGTAGTATCTACCTTCTTTTGCCTAGGCGCCATCCTGTCCAAAGAAATCATACATTTTACCCTTCTGTTAGTGTATAGTTCTAGGGTTTTACCACAGTTTCACATTTTTACCATTAACCCTAGGATTACTTCTTGTCATTTCTTTCTTAATGAAGATTTTCAGATTTAACAATATCAAATTATCCCTTTGCACAATTAATCTATAGTAATGTCCTTAACAATTCATCTCATTTCTTAATGGAATTACTGTAATTAACCCTAATTAACTTAATTGCAATTTCAATGGTATATGATGTACGTACCTATATTCACAACCATTAGTTGATACCAATTTATTGTTTCAACCTTATTACCATTTGCCATTCCCATTCCTGTTCAGCTCTTGACTCACGTTCTTCCAGTTATGTGAAATTTCTCTACAAACTTTACTTGTGAAATGTGATTGTGAAATAACACAGTCAAATTTTACCTTTTATCCCTTTCAAACTCTACATTTTAAGGTTAGCTATGCATTAAATACAACAATCAATGCCTATCATACAAACTACACCCCTTTTCTCATTTCGATTTTATAATTTTGAATTTTGTATGCATTAGTCCCTATATACTTTCTTTGTATTTCGCCTTTTGCATACTAGGTTTGTATATCTTTGAAAACATACATATTTGGACATGTGTCAGTTTATAAAATATTTTGTATTTTATTTCACGCTCTTCTTTGTATTTGACCTTTGTATTCAACAATGTATATAAGATACATACAATAAGAAATACAAATGCGGAATTGAAAAAAGTATCCATTTCTCCTTGATTTCATGTCCATTCTAACATTGTATTCTTACCTTTTTGCATATCAAATTAACCCCACGAAATATACAACTCGGACTCCCAATCATTTGTGAATCACTTTGTGTTTAATCCTTATGTTCGGCTTTGTATCTCTATTATTTGTAAAACTTAAGGATTTTATATTCTAACCATATTGATGTGGACCCGGCCAAAATACAAACAACTCTCACTTTAACTGTTTTGGGTTTTGTATCCATCTTTTGTATCACCTTTTTTTATATTGTGATGTATATGCGATACATGCATTTTAACATACAAATACAGACTTAGTGAATATTTAACTGACTTTAACCTTTTTGTTAATTCTAGCCTTGTATATTTGTATCCTTGTTTTTTTGTATATCGGGTTTTATATACAACATGACATACATACAAAATGCGGACCCCACCCTATTATACATCATCTTTTAAATCATCTTTGGGTTTGCCTTTGCACATATCCATATTTAACTCCTTTTTGTATTTCAAAACCCCCTATGATAATAGCCTGTGGGTCCCGCTGACTTTAAATCACTTCTAAGTTTTTATTGAAATCCCCCATTGCATTTATATTTTAAATGTAAACATTTATGCATACAAATGACTCCTAACATTCATTTGGACTTCGACTATCATAAACCCGATTGCATATTTCTTTTGGGTTTGGTCTTGTATGCTTGCCTTTTTGTATATTGTAGAAATTCTTTTAAACATACAATACAAGACCAAAACACAAGCACGAACATCAACATTGTATCCATTTAACCTCTGAACCTAATCGGGTCCGTCTTTGCATCTTAAAGTTTATACATTTGAAATGAATATGCAAAGGACATGATCAAAACCCTATTACACTTTAATAGAACACTATTTAAGCATCTCATATGCAAATAAATTTGTACATGACATACAAACTTTACTTCACTGTATTTCTTTGAAACCTTCATACTTCATGAAATACTAGGAATTCCAAATGGTTCAAAAAACAACCCTAAATCATTTTTCACAAGGAATTCACTAGTACTTTACCACCAAGCAAACCATACCACAACCAAACAAAGCAAACATGGTCCTCATTTTGCTAAAGGGTAAAATGGGGCATGTTGTGAATATCACAACAACTAGCAACCAAATTTAGACCATTAAAGAAAACAAAATAAAGTAAATTCATAACTTCCAACTTCCTCATGCAAAAATGTTAGTCATCATAAAAGAAATGTATTGAATAATGTGCCTGAACTTCTTCAAAAGATTAAGTGTGTTCTTTTTATTAATAATCTTCATCTTGAAGATGAATTGAAAACACTAATGACTGGGGTTAAGCTACATAGTTAAGTTCATCTCTCATAGCCAAAAGGATAGAGCCTTGCTGCGAGCATGTATCTATAGCCTTGACAAGGTTATCATTGCAATTCTCCTAATTAGAGCCCCACTGTCAGTAGGTGTCTATAGCCATAGTAGAGTTACTTAAGTGGCTTAATGTAGATTTTCAGTATAATCCCTCTTCTTTTGTTTTATTTTGCATGATATATAAATTCATGAGATATTATCATTGTAATTTCATGATGCAAGGTGTAGTCACTTACTACTTTAAGCTGAGAATTGCAATGGTGGCAAGGGTGACCTCTAATTTTTCACTTAACACCTACACTGACATGTTCAATAAACCCAAGTCTTTCAAGTGTGTCATTGTGAAAATCTCCTTGAATGTTTCCACTTATAGTTATTGAATAAAATCCTTTATAGATTAAACATCTCCCATTTTGAAAATTCAACAAGTTATGCATAAATTTCAAATGATTCACCTGAATAACCCAAATTTTGCTATTTTCAATGGTTTCTTATCTACTCTTGTATACTTCTAAAACAAAATGAACAACGCACAAAAGAAAACAAAGAAGCACAACAAAACAAAACACAAAACAACCAACAAACAAACCACCAAAAAGAAAACAAACAAAACAACACAAGACTATACAATACTTACAATATGATACATAATAGGACTGAAACACCCTCTAAGATTGAAAATAATGTTTCAGATGTTGAACATTAATAGGTAATGGCACATCTTTGCCAGTTAAGGTTTTAAGCCTAAAAGTATTGTATCCTATAATTTCTGAAACCTGTAGTGGACCTAACCACAATTTATCAAAATTACCATGGTTTCCTTTCTTTTCATTGGCCTTATCCCAACACAATACCAAATCTGATATTCTAAATGTCATCACCTTTTCTCTCTTGTCAAAACATCTTTTAACTATAGCCTGATGTTTTGCGAACTTGTCTATTGCTTGATCCATTTTCTCATCTAACTGCAACAATTGGCTCAGCCTAGCTTCTCTATGATCATCAAACCCTAGATACTCATTGGCAAATTTCCATGTAGGAATTCTTAAATTTACTGGGAGTATGGGATTAGTCCCATACACTAAGTGATATGGTGCATTTCCTAAGGCTACCTTAACTTTTCTCCTATCTACCCAAAGTGCATATTTTAACAATGTATTCCATTCTTTGGGGTTTTTTGCACTTAGCTTTTTGATGATGTCTAGCAAGATTTTATTAGTAAATTCAGCTAACCCATTACCCTAAGGATAATAATTAGAAGAAAACTTAAGAACTATTCCATATTCAAACGCCCGTTTAGAAAATTTCAAAGAAGAGAAAGCGGGGCCATTGTCACATACCAAAGAATAAGAAGCCCCAAACTTGGTGATGCTATTCTCTTCAAGGAATTTGATGACTACTTTAGTAGTGGCAAACTTACAACACATCGCTTCTATCCATCTAGTACAATAATCTGTCACCGTCAGTATGAACTTGTGTCCAACAGATGATGGAGGATTGAGGACCCTGATAAAATCCAACCCCCATTGTGCAAATGGCCTAGATTCTATAACTGGATGCAATGGATGAGCCTAATACCTCACTTTATCTGTTGTAATTTGACTTATGTGACAACTTCTGATATGGTTTTCTGTGTCCTTGAATATTGTGGGCCAATAATACCCTGATCTCAAAATTTTATGAGCAATGGCTAGATGAGAACCATGAGCAATTCCATATTTATCATGCAATTCCAACAATACCTTATCTGCTTCATCTCTATTCAAGCATCTTAGGTATATACCTTTATGATCTCTCTTGAACAATAAGCCACCTTGTACCATATACTTTTGTGCTTTTATTTTCAATGCTCTCCTTTGAGAAGATTTCATCTGATTGGGATACCTTCTAGATATGAGGAATGTATTCAAGTCATCATACCATCCTGGTGTATCTTTAGTGTTCAACACATACTGTTATTTTACCAAATTAGGATCGGTGTTAGCTATTGTTTGCACTAAAGCTTATCCTCTAACTAATTTCATAGGAATGATCCCCATATCAAACTCCTGCAACACTGTGATCCACTTTACTCTTTTCCCCTCGGGCTCATTTTGCATTAATAACATTTTGACCATTGCATCAGGTACTATTGCTTTTACCTGGCTTCTCAAGATGTAATGCCTAAACATTTTCACTGCCCGCACTAATGCAAAAGCCTACCTTTCTGACTTCAACTATGCATCCTTTAAAGGATCACTTATGAAAGAAATGGGTTTCTCTTCATTCTCTTCTCCTTTTTGTGTTAGAGTAGCTACAACTGAATGTTCAGATGCGAACGAATAGATGTAAAAATGCATAGTATAATTTAGACTAGCTAACATAGGGGCATCATAAATGGCCTCTTTAATAACCTCAAATGCAACCTTAGCTACTGGCGTCCACTCTTTCTTGGCATCTTTTTTCATCATTGCATTTAATGGCTGCACGGTTTTTGCAAATCCTATAATAAACTTTCTAACAAAGTTAATGTTACCAAAGAAAGATTTTAACTCCTTTTTATTGCTAGGTAATTGTAATTTCTTAATTCCCTCTACTCTGTCTAGGTCAATGGATATCCCATTCTCAGAAATAATATGTCCTAACACCTTCCCCTCGGTTACACCAAATGAACATTTATTTGGGTTAAGAGAGATTCCGTACCTTTCACACCTTTTTAGAACTCTCCTTAAATCTTTTGCATGTGTGGACATATCCTTAGAAAATATAGCCAGATCATCCATGTAAATAACTATACACTTACCTAACAATCCATGGAAAGCAATGTCCATGGCCCGTTGAAATGTGGCACCTACATTTATTAAGCCAAATGGCATTCTCCTGTATGCATAGTTACCCCATTTGCAAGTCAATGTTGTTTTTAGCCTATCCTCTTTGTCTACCAGAACCTAGTTATGCCCTAAAAAATTGTCCAAAAATGACATCATCTTGGCTCTATTTACTGCCTACAACACTTTATCTATTGGAGGCAGAGGTTAGTTATCTTTTTCAGAAGCCTTATTCAGGTTTCTAAAATCAACGCAAAGTCTAATATCCCCATTTTTATTCCTTACAGGTACTGAGTTAGCTACCTAGGTTGAATGCCTGACTGGAAAAATTATCCTAGCTGACAGCAGTTTCTTAACTTCCTCAAAAATCAAAGGCTCTAAGATGGCATTTACTGGCCTTTATTTTTGTCTAAATGGTTTTATCCCTGGTCTTAATGGTATTACATGTGTTATAATAGAGCTGTCATAAGTTTTCAAATCTTCATAGGTCCATGCTATCACATGCTTATATTCTTTTAAAACTTTTACAATTTCTTTTCTCAACTCATCAAAACAAGACTTTCTGATCAAAACATTTTGTGGATTCTGTTCTGTCCCTAAATTGAAGGGATCACAATTACCCCCTTCTATTTTGGGAAGATCTTTCTGTCTAACTATACCATCAAAATTAAAGATCTTTTCCAACTCTATCACCCCTTTAGGTAAAAAATTACTCTTTAGGTCTATTATGTCTTCTTCATCTAAGGATACATTAGGTCTCTCCTATTCATCAATGATCTGAATTTCAAACACTTCATGACAAGTGACAAAGTCTACAATCTGTTGGTCTCCCTTAAATACTTGAAGATGAGTGACATTATCAGGTATACTTGGTACATTTACCAATTCTACTACAAATCACTCCAGGCCCGATAATGTCAAGGGTTCTAAAGTGCTAGCAGCAACTGCTAATGCATCTAGTCTTTGATATAGCTCCCTAGGGATATGTTCAATGTTAAATGCATCAAAAGATTTAATCAAGTCCCATATCCTATGCATGTAAATCACCATTTTCCTATAGTTACATGCATATGATTTCTTGACCTGCTTAACCACTAACTCAGAATCAGAAAAGACCTTGATTAATTTTAGCTTCTTCTTAATGGCCATAACTAACTTGTAGATCAGAGCTTCATACTCTGCTACATTGTTAGTGCAAGGAAATTGGAGCCGATATGCTGTCAAAAAGGATTTACCATTTGGATCAATAAGCTCAACTCCCACCCCTACCCTTTGCTTGGATTTAGATCCATCGCACTTTAGTGTCCATATGTCACTCTTATTTCTTTGACCTTGACATTTTGTTTTAACATGAATCACTTTATTCTTTGCCTGTTCTATAGAAGCATGCCTATTTTCATGTGTCTCTATCTAAACTATAGGTATCCCTACTTTTTTAGTTTGTTTTTGCAAGTCATAACAATTGACACTCTTTACTCTTACCTTTGTCTTCATACCTGGTGATGACTCATCGACATTTTCATGAAAACATAATTCAGGTCTGTTAGGAATAGACTCTCTTTTGTTGTCCCATCTTTTTTATGCATTTTCCATACTGATATTCTATTATATCCCTACACATTCCACAATTTTCTTCAGGGTGAGAAGTGTTATGAACTCTACACAAACCCTTGTATAACCTACATTGGATTGGAGACTCCTATTGAATGCATTCTTCTATTTCCTATCTTATGATTCAACCAAAGCTACTTACAACATTATCTTCTTCATTAGAAGAATTATCATCCAACTCAATAAACACAACTGCCTCATCACTAGTAGGCTTTGTTTTAAAATCCAAAACTAAGATTTCCTCTATTTGAACTCTTTTGTTTGACACTCTATAGACACCTGGTTCAACAAAAGCATATAATATCTCATTCATTCAATTGTATTTTGTAATCATATGCTCTATTCTAGGTTCTGCATCTATTCTAATTTGGTTCGGGACACCTCTCCAAGGCAACCACATGTGTGAAAAATTAGTAGCCATGTATCCGTTTAGGGTCTTGGACCAATCTTGACTTAGTAACATACCATAATTGACTGGGATATCTATGATCTGGATGTCAATAAATTGGCTTACTCTAGGATCAGATGCTAACTGCATTTGAACATGCATCAACTCTCCTACCACATTGACCTCTGTTTTGTCTAACTAAGTAACAACTTTAGTAGATTTTGTGGGAGTAAGTCCTAGAGTTTTGCATATTCCTAGTGACATAACATTAGCCGAGGCTCCTGATTCCACCATACAATTATGCACATTTTTTCCAAACATTCTTATGGTTAACAAACAAGGAGGGGCTTCCTTCTTTTCTACATACATGACAACATTAGTATTTGCCGGTTGTTCAACTTTCTTACCCCTATCTTTGGACTGTACATTGCTACTATGAACATCTATGTCAACTAAACTTTCTTTTGGTGTTGACTCATCTAAGGACTTTATAAAGGCATTACGTACCCCTGGAATTTTCAACAATTTGTATAGAGGTACATTAACCTTGATCTTTCTTATCTCCTTAGACAAATAGTTCATTAATTTCACTATTTCATTAGACTCTGTATTCCTTATTTGAACTTTTGGTTCTACTGTCCCACCAGTACCATGATTATTGGCTTTTAAGATTGCTGGGTTGTTACTAGCATGTTGATCTGGTAGGGTATTGAAGTTATTAGGAGTGGAGGTGGTGAAAGGACCTCCAGGCTTACTATTGCTTGTTAGGTTATAGGTGTGGTTCTTATTGGATTGTTGGAAAGCCTACACTTCCTCTGGTTCACATAACACCTCATTTTCAGTCTCAAAAGGAAATTGAAAGGCTTCTAAGACTAAGGATCACTCTGGATATAAGTTCTCACAATAATAAGGCTCATTTTTTGCTATCTAATTTTCTTCCTCCCTGGTTGTGAAGGTAAAACTTTCTAAGACCATAGCAGACTCAAATCTTGAAGGTACTATTTCATTTCCCTTAGGAATTAAGAACTTAGATGTAGGGGCTTGTACTTCCACATTAAAAATGCTAGCAGCTAGATGAAATTGAGGACAATCGAGTTTAGCATGTGCATTCATGTTTAGAATGAAAGGCTTCTAAGACTAAGGATGACTCTGGATATAAGTTCTCACAATAATAAGATTGTTGGGTTGTTACTAGAATGCTGATCTGGCGGGGTATTGAAGTTATTAGGAGTGGAGGTGGTGAAAGGACCTCTAGGCTTACTATTGCTTCTCAGGTTATGGGTGTGGTTCTTATTGGATTGTTGGAAAGCCTACACTTCCTCTAGTTCATATAACACCTCATTTTTAGTCTCAAAAGGAAATTGAAAGGCTTCTAAGACTAAGGATGACTCTGGATATAAGTTCTCACAATAATAAGCCTCATTTTTTGCTATTTGATTTTCTTCATCCCTGGTTGTGAAGGTAAAACTTTCTAAGACCATAGCAGACTCAAATCCTAAAGGTACTATTTCATTTCCCTTAGGAATTAAGAACTCAAATGTAGGGGCTTGTACTTCCACATTAAAAATGCTAGCAGCTAGATGAAATTGAGGACAATCGAGTTTAGCATGTGCATTCATGTTTAGAATGAAAGGCTTCTAAGACTAAGGATGACTCTAGATATAAGTTCTCACAATAATAAGGCTCATTTTCTACTATCTAATTTTCTTCTTCCCTAGTTGTGAAGGTAAAACTTTCTAAGACCATAGCAGACTCAAATCCTAAAGGTACTATTTCATTTCCCTTAGGAATTAAGAAATCAAACGTAGGGGCTTGTACTTCCACATTAAAAATGCTAGAAGCTAGATGAAATTGAGGACAATCGAGTTTAGAATGCACATTTGTGTTATGAATCCTACACCAATTTTTCAATGCTACATTAGCCATTTCGATTCTAGTGGGCTGTTTCAATTCTTGATTATCTGGATTCTCAAATGGAGAGGCCAGTGTACCATTATTTGGTCATTTATTTCATGTTCTAGAGGTTTTAGGCTGATTTGGGTTTCTATTGTTATTGCCCCAAGCCTTATTATCTCCATTGTGTCCTCTATTTTGTGTTCCCTATCCCTGGTTGTGATTTTGACTTTGGTTATAACCTTGATTTTGATTTGAAGTCTGACCTTGACTATAGTTTTGATTTTGGTTATAATTTTGATTTTGGTTTTGAGTATTTCTGCCATAAAAGTTTTCATTCCTCAATTGAGTCATCTCTATGGTTAATCTCCTTAGATGTATAGTAATTTCCTTTATTTCCTCTGTACCATCCTACGTTTTGGCCATAAATGTATTCGGAGGAGGTTGAAAGAGTGACTAACCACTAGTTTGATTACTATTAACACTATTACCTATATCGAGAACTATAGCCTGAATGGGGACTGGGTTATACACTAGTGTATGCGTAGGGACTGAATTCAATAATGGAGTATGATGCATTAGAACACCATTTCATGGCTGTGTTTGGTTTGGAGTTCCAAGATTTTCCATATTCATAAAAGGAATGTATGTTGTTTGTCTCATTTCTTGATTAACCTTAACTACCTCCTTATATGCTTTTGACAAACTATCAATATTAGCCTATCTCTTAACAAACATTGAGGTCAAAGGATCTAAAGTAGCATAGTACATTGCTAAGATAGCCTCGGGGGTCACAGGATAAGGGTCAACTAGTTTAGAGTATGCTTTCTGGAACCTATCATTAAAGTTGTCTATGAGCTCCCCTTCACCTCTTTTAATTACTACTAATTTGTGATATAGAGAAGAAGGTTCAACTGGTCCTCTAAACCCAGACAAAAATGCCTCTTCCATGAGTTCCCAAGTAGTGATATAACCATTTGGTAAGTTAACATACCAAATAGAAGCCTACTCATTGAATGTGAATGGGAACAACCTACACACTACATCTTGATGCTCTAATCTTGCTCCGAAACAAGTCTCTTTGAAGATTTTGATGTGATCCTTAGGATCTTGATGCAATTGATATTTAGGGTAGATCTTCTCATGGTTCATAGGCATTTCATGATAATCAGCAAATAGTATAGGAGAATTGACATTAAATTATGCCATGACTGGACCTCTAGGTGAATTTGGACTTCTTGTAGGACTTGGATTTATAGGCGGGCTGGGACTTCTTGGAGGACTAGGACCTCTAGGGTGTCTTGAACCAAGATTTAATGATCTGAATGTAGAACTATCAAGACTCACGATATTCAGTATACTAAAAGGTGATCCAAGTGGAGCCATTGATGAATTTCCTGCTTGTAATACTCTGGGATTCCAAATTAAAGGACTCTTATTCTATCGTCTGTCAGGTAATTGTGTCAAGATTTTGCCTGAATTAGACCTAGACCTATTCACTCGACCAATATTATGAGCCATCTTTACACAAATCCTACCTTAATTCTGTTTAATGGAAAATTGGATTTGTTAATATTTTAGTGTTTTGATGTTTAAATCCTCCTCTCCACTTTACATTCAAGGATCTAGGGTCGAGTGGCAAGCACTATCATACCCTAGGTCACTGTGAGATGTAGGAAAACTTGGATTAGGGAAGTGAATTATCAATTTCTCTTCTCTTATGCTCAATTCACCATTAAAACCTTAATTATGCAAATACAACAATAAACTGAAGAATAATAGAAAATGCTCTTGCAGACGGAAGTAAAATAGTAAATCACATGATACTTATTTTTAGGGTTCCAAGGCGGAATAGTCAGGGACACTGGAGCGGGCGCCCTAGTCCAAGGTACCAGTTTCTTTGCAGGTCAAGACCTCCTTCCAACACTGATCAACACTATAACTCATGTTTCTAGAAATTTAGCTACAGAGGACACTAGAGTGAGCACCCAAGTCCTAGAAATGCTTCGATGTCTTGCTCCTCTTCGGATCCTGAATCCTTGATGTCTACCAATCCTTCCTGCAACTTCACTTTTCCTGAATGCCACACCTGTAACCTACAATCACAAGACTTTGGGAGGGGGTTGTGGTGTTTAGAGGCTTGCCTTAGTCAAGCCCCAGAGGACACTTAAGTCTTTGAACACTGTTGTCAGATAGAGAGTGTGTGCTCTTGCGAGGTAGAGGCAAAAACCAAAGGAATTGATGATAAAAACACCATATAATGTCACCTTGTAGTGAATATATCATGGGAGGAAGATACTCTTCATTCCATGATAAATGAATGCTCAAATCTACAAAATACAAACACATAAAACCACACAAGTCTGCTCTTGCAACACAATGAAAGCCTTGAATCACCTTGAGAACACAATAGCTTGCTAGTAATCATCTAGTCTACAAATGAATGCCTAAACATGCTTTTATATGCAACTACAAACACTCCTGCCAAGATTTTCATAATTCAAACTTACCGTGTTAGAAAAGGACCTAAATAATAGTCATAAACCAACACCCAGAAATTAGGGCTTCTCCAAAATAGGGCAGGACTAGGGTGCGAGCACCCAAGTCCTCCCCCTTATTTTGGGTACAACTTAAGGGTTCCTCCTAGGTCCCATTTGTCATGTTACCTAGGGCCCATTCCATTGGGATGCCAAATTATGAACTAAGATGTCCTAAATTCATGCAAAAGACCCAGGAGCTAAACCTTATGAGGGAAAAGCCGCCAAGGGGACATTTTCCAACATTACATTTAGCCCCCACTTTAATGTATGTACAAACGTGAGGTCCATACATGCATTAAAGGAAGGTCATAAACACATCAAACACATCAAGCACGGAGAAGACACGCCAATCACATAGAAAGCAGTAATAGGAATGTAAAACTTGGAGAAGATAGTTATAGACATGCAGAACACAGAGAATACAGTCAATGCATAGAAGACACATTAATGCATGGAAGATAGGCATGATTCTTTTCTTTTCTTTTTCTCATATATATATGAAATGCAGATGCAAGTACTGGAAAGTAAACAAACCTCCCATAATACATGATACACTCATCACATAGGTCTTTGTATATATGGGGCAACACACATGTAAGACATGCAAAACCTCCCAAAATATAGGATGCATATGGGGCAACAAACACACCAAACAAAGCAAGAACGCCAAACACACGCACACGGCAGACAAGCGATGGAGTGTACCTATCTCTAGGTCCAACACCATCTCAGGCACATTACAGGCACACACCAACAATTGGGCTTTGCCATAACAATCACCGAAGACACACTTAAGGGTTGAGTTAGTCACAGAACCTCTCCCCGCCTCTGCAGAGGACTTTTAAAAATGCAACCCCACCCACATCACAAAGATGCCTTACAGTGAAAAGGAAGCATGGCATACCACCCCACCTGCATCACGGAGATGCCTTACAATGAAAAGGAGGTATGAGCTCAAAAGTTTACAACCCCACCCACATCACGGAGACGCCTTACAATGAAAAGGAGGTATACACAATAGATAGATTGATTGATTGCCAACAAACTTAGGATGCATGAAGTACTCATTGTACGAGCCTACACTTGAGGACAAGCATATTGCTAACATCTAAAACAGATAGCTTACCTTATATATGCCCCCACCTTAAGGTGGTTGATATCAGTTATCGATATCAAGCACATTAAGGTGGAAAGAAAACATACAAGGGAACACCAACTTTCGCAAAGCCCATGCCCCCTGAAAGTGAGATGTACTTTATGATTGCCAAATGTTCCCACAAACACATCCCTGCAAGAAATGTGTTAGTGTCTACAACATCATGATAAACATCAACATCAATGCATATGATTAACCACACGAAGAGCCAAGGTTATACAATGAATTTGGAGTTTGAGGATAACCGTAGGGCTATATCACGAAGCTCTTCGAACCGAGTACCGCCAAGGCTAGATTTAAAGACAAACAAAGGTGCGCAGAGCAACAGTATTAGTAAGGTTTGTAAATGAGATAGAAACATCATCAAATTCACTACATAGAAAGCATGAGTGCTTCCACTAGCCAAGTGTTGAATAAAATATACAAACCCATCGTCATATTAGGAACTAAGTCCATTTTTGTATTGCTCTCAAAAGGGACACTAGGTCCGCATCAGTATAAATGTTTTTCATCATCCGCCTGCTAGGTGGAAACACTAGAGGAAGGGAAACAATAAATAAGAGAGGAGAAACAAGTGTCTTAGGGACAATCACATAGGAGGGTGCCCCCAGTGTCACCAACTACAATGCTATGTCTGTAAGACACAACACACAACAATGAAATTAGAGAGAGAGGTAATGTAGAAGAAGGTCACAATAGAGGCAGTCTCTTGGTATCCTGAACTTTACAAGAGAATCAAGGGTCATTTTAGGAGGCCTAAACAACACATAACACATCACAGGGGAAGCACATCATGAGAGAGAGAAAGGGTTAGAGATACTTACCTATAGGGTTCCATTCTTAAGAATGTACATATCTATGATATCTGTCATGTTGTTTTGATCTTGTTGAATTAACATTAAGTGTAGGATGATAGGAGGCTTTCTTTTCTTTAAAAGGATTATATTCAATGCCACTTGAGTAATGTGTTGAAGTGGATTCTATAGGTACTCGAATCCCTTGTTGATTTACACTACATCACTTACCTACATATTCATAATTGTTATAAAGGATCTTGAATCCTCAGCCATAAAGGGATGTCATTTCCTTAGAAGATGGTGAAGCCTCATAGTTCTCATAGTTTGTGGTATAAGTGAGGGTATTTTCTTTATTTTCAACCAAGGAGACTTTGTTTTTCTCAAATGTTTCAAAAGATTTCCTAGATGAGATCGATGTGACTTTTGATGTGTTGAGGTTATTAAGTTTATATTCCCCTACATCGCAAGGATTAAAATCTAATGAACCCCAATCAACACTAATAAGTGCATTCGATGGTTGAGAATCTTGCACAACATTAGTCATTGATGGATCACCTCACAAATTGTTTACGCTCATATGGTTGTAAACTAGTTTTTGCTTTTCAATATGTAAATAGTTATTTGGTTCAGGATCAATATGAATAGTATGAAGTTTACCTTTGAATATAAATTTGATTGAACGATGTAGGGTGGAAGGAACTACCCCCAATGCATGAATCCAAGGTCTACCAAGAATTATGTTGTAAGATAAAGAACTAGGCATGACATGAATCAGGGTAGGCACAATCGCGAGTCCCACTTGTATAGGTAAAGTTATAGTACCTATGGATTGTCATCCAACATTGTCAAAACCACAGATACTTAATGGTTCCAGCTTGGTGGCAGATGTATCAATTTTAATCTTATGTAATATGTCAATGCCACAAACATTAAGAGTTGATCCATTATCAATCATAACTCTCTTAACCAATGATTTGTTATTGTGACGAAGATAACGAGAGGATCATATTGGTTTTGAATTTCAATTGACGGTAATTCCTGTGGTTGAAAGAGAATATCTATTTTTGTCACATGCATACTATCCAATATGGCTGCTACATCATTAGGTGGCACAATCACCTTTTGTAAAGCTTTTTGGAGCATTCCATGGTATGTAGGCGATGTTTGTATTAAATCCCAATGAGAGATCTTAGTCAGAGTAGCACAAAGCTGTTCGACAAGAGCATACTCTTGACCACTTTTATGAGTAAGATGAGGTGGTGGAGGGAGCATAGGTTGAGAACATGGAAGGGAGATAGGCATATGCGGTGCTTTCTTACTCTACTTGTTATTACAGGTGTTGTATGTGTGAGCAATCACATTGTGGTGTGGTTGTTGTAGCACATTTTGAACACCTTGACTTGGTTGAGCAATTTGTTGTGAATATTTATAGATGTAATTGGGAGGTTGACCTTGAATAGTAATCACTAGTTTTAAGCAAGAGGATACAATAGGTGCCCCTCAAACAATCATCTTAAGAATAGTGCTACAAATTTTATTAATCAATATTGAATTAACTTTGTTTCCCTCTTGATTGCACCCAATATCCATCCCCAAAGGATTTAATGTGAGAGACCTTTTCTCATCCACTAATTCTACATCTTGGCCAGGGAGAGTAGTGGGATGAGAGGAAGGTACATCATCATCATCATCATATTCTATGGCGGAAAAAGGCTTTTCACCCTCATCTTTTTCATGAGTGTTACTAGAGATGAATTCAGTTAAATCCTCTAATATCAAAGGATATACTCATATGAGTAAAGTGAAGCTACTAAAATCATGTGTATAACAAAGTAATTGCAACTCATATGTAGAACATATAGAAGTGTCAATACCACTGATATAAGCTATGTATTCTAGAATATGAGGATTCTCATTAGTGAAATTAGAGAAATTTTTAAAATCTAAGATATACTCATGCAAATATTTCAGAGATGAATAACATGAAGATGCCATAATGAAATGCAAAATCAGATTTTAACAATTTTCCAAGAGTATGTAAAGGACAAGAGCAAACTATATGCAAAAATGATCTTAAAATGCTTTTTTTTTGTATTTTTTCGATGCAAATATATGAAAGAAAAGGTATTGTAAGGAATTGATTAGGGGAATAAAATAATATGTTTGATATCAGTCCAATACATAAATAAGATCCTTTACAACACATCTTTTATGAAAATCTAAGATGGTAACAAGTCAAAATACAGTGAAAATATGCTAAAATATGTGATTTTTTCACCAAATCCCACTGTAAAAGAACATGACAAAGGGTGTTGTGAGGAAAATAATGATGGAAAGACAAGTATATCAGTAATAATAGATACTTAGTGTCAAAATATCCAACACAACACATTTTTAGTGCCACTTAAGGTCAAACCCTAGTGAATATATAGCAAAAATAGGCTATTTTTCACATTTTTCAATTCCAAGATCTAGAAAAAGGGGTGTTGTAATTAATTTTAGGAGGTAAAAAAAATAAAATTAATGATATCATTCACCCCAATCCATAAAATTGATCACAACACACTTGGAGTGCAAACTAGGTCAAACCCTAGGGCAAAAATAGTAAAAAATGTGTAGTTTTTCACCAAAATTTCAATACAAGAGCTTGTTAAAAGGGTGTTGTGAATATTTTTAGGAGGGGAAGAAAATTATTACCCTAATAACATCTAATTAATTTAAAAATACCCTTCACAACACGCATATGGTGCAAGTTTAGAGAGTCGATAAGGCCAAACTTAGTGAAAATCGGTGTTTTTGAAGCCCTAGGTTTGAGATCTTGGCACAAAATGCTATATGAATGTTTTGAAGTTTGATTTATAATGGAAATGAAATACTCTTAGGTCTGAAAATGAATTCCAAGCCCTAAAATGCAAAATGACAATGCAAATCTAATGAAAATGCATGAAAATTGCTAGTTTTTGTTGAAATTTTCAATGCAAAAATGCAAATATTTTAAATCTAAATGCAAATTTACACTAAAATGCAAGACTATAGCCAAATGAAAATTTGAATGATCCTCTAAAATTAGTAGAAAAATCTGAAATAAGATTTTTCCTACTAACCCTAGATTTTGGAATTACTAGGTTTAATGAAAATTGTCAAAATTTCTACAAAAGCCTAGCAAATTAATGATGAAAACGCATTGAAAATTTCTATTTTTTTGTGTTTTGCTGTAGTTTATATCAGATCTGATGAAAAATCATGAATTAGGAAAATTTAGAAAGAATTGATGCAATTTAGTAAGCCAAACAATGCAATTTTTTTGAATTTTTCAAAATTTTCAATTTTTTTAAATTTTTCTCAATGCAATAAAATGAATGACTATATGAATGAATGAAATCAATCCAAATCTGAAGACACAAACTCAAAAAGTTGCAATTTAAGTCCAAAAACATGGGTTCACCAAAATGTTTAGTGGAAAATTGGATTTGGTAATGTTTTAGTGTTTTGATGTTTAAATCCTCCTCTCCACTTTACATTCAAGTATCTAGGGTCAAGTGGCAAGCACTATCATACCCTAGGTTGTTGTGAGATGTAGAGAAACTTGGATTAGGGAATTTAATTATCAATTTATCTTCTCTTATGCTTAATTGACCATTAAAAGCCTAATTATGCAAATATGACAATAAACTGATGAATAACAGAAAATGTTCTTGCAGACGGAAGTAAAATAGAAAATCATAGGATACCTATTTTTGGGGTTTCAAGGTAGAATAGTCAGGGACACTGCAGCGGGTACCCTAGTCTAAGGTGCCAGTTTCTTTGTGGGATCCGGTCCTCCGTTTGACACTGATCAACACTGTAACTCCTATTTCTAGAAATTTAGCTGCAGAGGACACTAGAGTGAGTGCCCAGGTCCTAGAAATGCTCTGGTGTCCTACTTCTCTTCGGATCTTGAATCCTTGATGTCTGCCAATCCTTCCTGCAACTTCACTTTTTCTAAATGCAACACCTGTAACCTACAATCACAAGACTTTGGGAGGGGGTTGTGGTGTTTAGAGGCTTGCCTCAGTCAAGCCCCAGAGGACACTTAAGTCTCCGAACACCATTGTCAAATAGAGAGTGATAAAAACACCATATCATGTCACCTTGTAGTGAAGATATCATGGGAGGAAGACACTCTTCATTCCATGATGAATGGATGCTCAAATCTATAAAACACAAACACATAAAACCACACAAGTCTGCTCTTGCAACATAATGAAAGCCTTGAATCACCTTGAGAACATAATAGCTTGCTAGTAATCATCTAGTCTACAAATGAATGCCTAAACATGCTTTTATATGCAATTACAAACACCCCCACCAAGATTTCATAATTCAAACTTACCGTGTCGGCAAAGGACCCAAATAATGGTCATAAATCGACACCTAGAAATTAGGGCTGCCCCAAAATAGGGCAAGACTAGGGCACATGCACTCAAGTCCTTCCCCTATTTTGGGTAGGGTACAACTCAAGGGGTCCTCCTAGGTCCCATTTTTCATGTTACCAAGGGCTCATTCCAACAGGATGCCAAATTATGAACTAAGATGTCCTAAATGCATGAAAAAGACCCAGGAGCTAAACCTTATGAGGGAAAAGCCCCCAAGGGGACATTTTCTAACATTACAAATACCAAACAGGCCCTTCTTCTAGCACCAAATCTATTGATGTATGTAAAGTACATAAGTAACAAAGTTAAAATTCACAAAGGAACCTTAGATGTCTTGAAAGATATGAAGAATTAACAAGGAATTCTTAATCTCAATTTTTTGTATGGTTAGGTCTTGATCGTGTTGGATGAGTTAACAATTCATTGTGAAACTGTAATATTCAAGGGGCCTTACATAAACTAAAGTGATATGTGACCTACTAGACTTGTTCAATTTGTGCAAATAACTACAAATTACACTAAAGTTAGTGATCCTTTGCATAAATTTCAATAAAACAAACTTTGCCTTTCAAATTTATATGAAATTTGTTAGAAAACTTTACAATTCTTCAATCTCTATTCAAATATGTGACAATTTCCTTCAGATTTCTACGTGTTAGCTAATTATTTATGATTTTGGGAAAAGTTATAAGAGATATGGTTAAAGAACTTAATTTTGTAGGAGCTAATTCTCTGTTACTCATGTATACAAGATTAATCAATTGCAATGTTTCAAAGGAGTAAATTCCATGTATGCTTATCTTGAGCAGTATCACAAACTTACATACAGAAATGCGATCATCAAAGGAAACATACTAAAAAATACATGAATCTAATGCACTCTAGAATAGACACAACAATCAGATGTTTGTATTCATTAATATATGAAAATTCTTTCAAATTTATAATATAATTTTGACTTTGAATTCTTTGACAACATTAACAATCAATTAAAACTCACAAACACTTTACAGATACAAAAAGAAACTGGATGTTCCATATTATCTTCACTGTAGACACAAGCACATTCCACTTCACACAAAAATTGCTTAAAGTCTATTACTTGTCTTGCCTAAATGTAACAATATGTCTTTCCCAAACATTGTGTAACTCAAATACCACTAGCAGGGCTCTTTATATAGACTTGAATTTTCCCCTTGCTATGGTTACAAAATTAATCCATGGTTCAAATTCAAACTCATAAGAATCAACAGTTGGAATCATGTCCCAACCGTTTCCAAAATATCTTCAAGAATATTCCTCTTGGCACAAAGGATGCCATTAGGAATCCTTTAAATATAGAATCTTTTCTTTTCCACTTGCTGGCCTCACAAAAAAATAAAACTACAAACACCAAAGCAATTAAAACATCCCAAAAGAAGATCATTCAAAGCTACTAGTGCTCTACCTTGCATCTTTTTCTATGCTTCTCTGACTTTCCTTCCATTTGTGTTGTTAAAACTCAACATTCTCCTTTAATACTATGGCCTGATGCTCTATATCCTTTCTACTTTTCTAGTACTTCCTTATCTTAGCCTGTAATTCTGTGAGGGAATCTATCATTTCTACACTTAGATGAGCTAATGGGCTTTCTATACATGGCGAATATATGCCTCTGAATTCTTGTATTGCCCTATGTGTATCAATTACTGGAATCTCTAAGAATTCATGTCCAATAATCCTCTAAATTATCTTCATATGATTTTTTATCATGCCATCCGCTTGTTCCTTTAGGTCTTGAGTATTTTTTATACATCTCTCCAAAATATCCACTTCAAACATTAATTCAAATTTATATTTCACTATTTGATGGGCCCTCTGTGGCATTATCACTCCTTCATTTATCAATTCCTCTACTTTGTCATTCATGACCTCAATTTGTTTCAACTCATTACTATTTTCCTTCCTTTTGGATTGGTAATGATGCAAAAGAATACTCCAATTATTCCTCTCTGCTAGGGTAATGGCCCAATTGTTAATTGCCTATTTTATTATATTTTCCCCTTTCTGAATAAATGTATTGAACCATTCTTCAAAAATTCTTGCTTCAACCTTTTTTATTTTCTAGCTCAATAACCTGGTTCCTTAAAAGAATAGCCAAATTAGTAGGTAAATCAGGTATGCTAACATTGGGATCAAACACCCCTTGTATAAACTATTGCAATTGGATAATGTGTCCTTTCACATAATCATGTTTATCTTTATCCTTTTTCATCATCTCCATGGCGACCTTGGTCATATCACTCCACTCAACAATGTGTTGTTCTCTCGTTACATGTCCCAAGTCTATATTAAGCAACTTATAATCTTCAATGCTCATTTCACCTTTTGCCTTTTCCTTTTGGGAAATGGCAAGCTCTAATGTCCTAGATCTAGATGGATTTCTCTTTATAGTAGACATAGTTTAGGCTTTTCTTCTTTCTGTCTGTGACTACTCTCCTAACAAACTCTTTATATCAATGGGGACTAATTGCACTTCTGTCTTTTCTCTCTTCACTTCCGAACCCATCTAAGTAGGTGCCTCTTTGTTTGTCTCTACCCCTTTTTCATTTATTACCTCTTCTTGAGGCCTGTCTGCATCTGTCTATTCTTGTTGTTGTTGCTGTGGAGGATTTTGATTTAAAGGTGGACTTTGTTGTGATGGAGGTGATATATTACCCTGATGTTGCATTGACACATCGTCTTCATTTCCTTTGTCTTCTTCTTCTTCTTTTGTATTTCCCTCATCTGAGCTTTCTCCTTGTTTATCTTCTTCACTTTGTTCAACATTAACATCAAGAACACTTGCAGCATTAACATCAAAAACATTTGCATTATTAACACCATAAACTTCTACTGACACTGTTTCCCCTACTTGTTCCTCATTTTGAACTTGTAACCTTTCTTCCTCACTTACCTTCTCTACTAGAGATGGCTAATTTACAGATACATCTACTCCTTCTATAGCTTTTTCTCCCTTTTCTTCCTTCTCTGTTGTTGCCTCTGATTCTACCACTTGATGTGCAACATCTTTCACCTCTTCTATAATCTCAGGTGGTACTAGTGTACCAAAAGGGTCCACTGCCTCTAAGTTCTCTTGTACATTTTCATCTTCTTTCCTTAGGCTTTGTGTCCTCTTCAACTAGGCATCTTGTTCTATTATAAAGGAAATCCTTGATGTTTCTTTTCCTTCTTCTATCCTTATACCAGATTTAACTTGTAATTCATCCTTATCATCACTATCTTCATTAATATTCACAATATCACTTACTTTTTTAACTTCTTGACCTGTTGACTCTTGTAGCATTTCATCAGTCAACTCCTATTTGACTTTTATTGTGCCTACACTTCTTTCTTCATGTGTAAAATCTTCAAATACATTCTTTTGTCTTACTCCCACCTGTGGGGTATCCTCTATTAAAGTAGGCATTTGTGCCTTTCCCCTTGGGGTTTCTATGGTCACGGGTTTAATTATAGGTTGTCCTGATGATGCCCCTTTCTTTTGCATTGGCTCCATAGTGACCTTTGGTGTTACTGTCTTCTTCATATTAACTTCTTGACCTGATGCTCTTTCCTCCAAGAATGTCCCTATAGGAATATCAATTGTTACACCTAGAGCATAAGGATCCATGAGTGTAGCATTGGGGTCCTTATCAAGGATAGTAGTTTCTACAAACCTTCTTCTCTTTTCATAAAAGCATACTAACTCATGTTTACTTTCTCTTTCTCTTTTCTTCCCTTTCTTCTGATAAGTAGCCACAACACCTCAGGCTTTAAGTTCTTCCATTCTATCAGTCAACCATGTTTTATAAAAATAGAATAACTAGTTTAGATATTTCTTCTAAAGACATCTCTACTGGTTCTTCCCAATTAGGTTCATTTATGGGTAACAATGCTACTCTCTTACTCTCATAACTTTGGTGTAACAATTTATCATCTTCTGTAATCTCTTAGGGCACATTAATTTCTCCCATGGTCCTCATTTTCTCTATTTTTAATCTTTGATGAGCTCTTTTCCTTACTTCTTGCTCATTTTTGCAATCTGACCAAAAATCATCAATGTGGATTTGATGTTTATACTTTTTATCAACATAATTTTGTATTCTGTGAAAAGGATCAAACTGTCTAACCAAATCAAACTCTTCAAATGCATAATACCTTAGCTCACTTTCTAATTCTTTAGCAACATCCTCATTATAGCATGAATAATTCCCAATTATGAAGGGGAACTTGATATTTCCTTTGTTAAATTTCTTTTTATACATTATGTATACATTAAGAATCTACCTGGAGAATTCTAACACAATCAAGCAATTTGAAGGATACCTTGGCAATTTAAATGGTTTGCCCTTAAATCCTTCAGTCTTGATATAAGTTAAGGTAGGGAATTGTATAAACCAAGAACTAAAAAGACTTATAGCCTTTATTGCCTCTTCTGTTAATCTCTTGTCTTTATCTCCTCTCAGAATCCTCACCAAATATATATAAAAAACATCACTCACCCTTGCATAATTGCATAGTTCATTTTCTTCCTGTAAGTCTAGATAGTTATCATACACCAGCCTCTGGCCTGGGCCAGTTCCCAAGGTATCTACTATTTTTATTCCAATTAATGGGGGAATTTCAACTGCACATGCATAGATAACATAGGAAGACATATTAAACCTTCTGTTCTTCCCAAATGAGATGACCTATTTGTAGATAGCTGTACTAATGGCCTTAGCCCAGTGAATGGTCCCTTCCTTTTCTCTAATGTACTGTATAATGTGGAACATCCATGGCTTAAACTTTGTTGGCTCCCTCAATCTAGCCATCCTACTCAACATTGTAATCATTAAGTACACCTCCTCCTTAAAGCCAATCTGATACAAATTCTTTGGTACCCTTATAGAAGCTTTTAGTTTATTTTCCACTGTGTACCATCCATAAAATATGGTAGTTTTACAATCCCTTTCATTTTTAATGAAATCTTCAATATATTGATCCATGTCGATATCCATCATCTATTCCTTAATTGTTGGGAATTAAGGTGTCTCAACCTTGGTAATTCCTTACGTTATTAATGTTTGTATTTATTATTTAATTGCCTATGTTGTAAATATTTGTAGATTCTATATTGTCGTATTGTGGGATGTGGCATGATGATGTCTCAATCCTACATGGAATATGACAACTTGTAATTTTGTCCTCACATGAGGAGATAGGCATCCCACTTTGTGGTAGGACCATTTTGCCATGTGTCTGCATCTTTCATGTTGTGTAAGGGAATGTTTGACCGAAATGGTTATGACAGATTTATGACATGTAAGAGTCAAAAATAGAAGCATGTAAGATAAGTGAAGACATGTGTCATGAAGTATCTTTGAATAAGGCATATTTGGGCACCCCAAGGTGGACTATGACATGTAAGAGAATATGCTATTTATAGCCTATGTATGACAGATTCTCTTATAGTTGTAAGTTGTAACCGCTATGACAGATTCTATGACAGTTGTAAGTGTCGTAAGAGTATCTGTCATAGCCCATTTTGGAAATAGATGACCTCTTTGGGATGGGAGTTGTGGATAAGTGTCAAGCACATTCTACAATGTTGACCAAGTATCCTTAGGCATGGGTTTTGGGCCATGAGGCCAAGTTGGATGCCCATCCCAAGATAGGTCCAATATTGCCTTGTATATTCTATATAAACAGGTGCTTGGAGAGGGAGTTGTATCACAAGTTTACAGGTACTGTTATGCTACCGGATTGACTCTAGACATGAGTGTCAAAGACCATTGAATCTTGCATTGCAAGTGTATAATAAACAACTTTCAGATTTGTTAATACATTGTGTAGGTTTCTAAGTCTGGGATTTTTCACTCGATAAGGGTTTTCCCCACCGTAAATCTTTGTCTCTCTTCTTCTGTCTTCTTTCTAGTTCATGTGTATTGCTGCAATATCTCATTTACATGATCTATGTTGCTGTAGGTGTAAGGAATAATTTGAATTTTTATAGCCCTCTCCTCATTAGATTAGTGTAGGAAGCAATTTCTGCACACCCAGCTTCCTTTCAGTTGGTATCAGAGCCTAGCCAATTTTGGTCTTAGATGTTGAGTAGGGGTTTTTTGAGCTGATCTTAAGTTGAGTGGAAGTTTGTATAGAGTATTCTGATTTCTATTGCAAAAATGAGATGGTAAGCACATCTAGAAGAATGGAAATGGAGAAATTCAATGACACTAATTTTGAGCTGTGGAGGCTTAAGATGGAAGACATGCTTGTTGACTAAGACCTTTCGGAAATTGTTATTGGAACTAAACCAGCTCCAATGCAACAAGATGATTGGGATCTCAAGGATCAAAAGGCTAAGGGTCTCATAAGACTTAGTCTTGTTGATTCTGTGTTGTTAAATGTCCATGAGGAGAAAATTGCAACCTTGGTTTGGAAGAAGTTGGGAGATGTGTATCAAGCCAAATCCCTGGTTAATAAACTTTTTCTGAGAAAGAAGCTATATTCTCTTTGAATGGAGGATGGAGGATCCATTACCAAACCTATGAATGCTTTTAACATGATGGTTGCACAGTTGACATCTATTGGTGTAAAGATGGAGGAGGAGGATCAGTGTATGACCTTGCTTTGTTCTTTGCCGAACTCGTGGGATCACCTTGTCATGGCTATTCAAAGCACCACATCCACATTCAAGATGGAAGATGTGGTATCTACACTGTTATCTAAAGAGATGCAGAGAAAGTCTTCTAAGGTAGCTAAAGAGGCTCTTGCAGTCTGTGGAAGACCCAAAGAGAAAGGGAAGAAGAAGGACAAGAAAGCTGAGAAGGGTAGATCCAAATCCCATGGGAGATCCAAATCTCCTGGAAAGTCCAAGGCTATCTATTAGAACTATGGTAAATCTGGGCATTTCTGAAAGGAATGCAAAGAAGAAAAGAAAAAGAAGAAGAAGACCCCAGATTTAGATTTTGACAAATCATAAGATGATGGTGATGCTTTCATCGCAGCTCTAGCAACCCATGCATCTAATGATGTGTGTTTGATTGACTCTGGTGCATCATTCCACATGACCTCGCATTGAGACTGGTTTACTAAGTATGAGGAGTTTGATGGTGGAAAGGTGTACTTGGGTGATGACTCTCATTTGAAGATTGTTGGTTGTGGAAGAGTCTCTAACTGATTCCTTGATGGTTGAGTGAAGGGGATCTATGTGGTTATGCATATCCTAGGCTTAGCAAGGAACCTACTTTCTATAAGTAGTTTGAATGATGCAGGTGTACAGGTTGACTTTTCGAAAGAAGGATGCTGCAAGATGACTAGAGGAGCTATTGTGCTTGTTAAGGGTACTAGGAGAGGTACTCTATTTCAGCTAGAGGCATGCATTTCACAATGCAATAGTTCTTTTGATTCAAGGAAGAGGGAAGAAATCATTTCATCCCCACCATCTGAATGAGCAGTTAAGAGATCTGTTGTTTCTAGTTCTGATGTTTGTAATCATGCCTTGGAAGTTAAACTTCCTATTGAAAAGACAATGTTATGGCATAAGAGATTTGGCCACATTGGTGAGAAGGGTCTGCGTACCCTCAAAAATAAAAACCTCGTTGAGGGGTTAGATGATTGTAATCTTGAGTTTGACTTTTGTGAACATTGCATTTATGGAAAGAAAAACTGTGTTTAGTTTTATTCGAGTTCTCACAATTCTTCTGGTGTGTTGGACCTTGTTCATTCTGATGTATTACTCCTTTCAATGCTCCTTCATTATCAAAATCTGTATATTTTGTATCTTTCATAGATGACTATAGTAGAAAGACATGGATTTATTTTCTCATAAGCAAATTTGAAGTCTATAGTAAGTTTAAGGAGTTTAAGGCCTTTGCTAAAAATTAGAATGGTAAAAAGATTAAGTGTTTGAGAACTAACAATGGTGGTGAGTTCTGTTCTATAGAATTCGATAAATATTGCAAGGAATTTGGGATTGAAAGACATAAGACAAATCCATACACCCTGCAACAAAATGGAGTTACAAAAAGGATGAACATGACACTGATGGAGAAGGCTAGGAGTATGCTTAGTGGAGCTGGCCTAGAACAAAAGTTTTGGCCTGAAGCTGTTACCACTGCTTGCTATCTTGTTAATAGATCTCCTACATCAACTCTTGTTGGAAAGACACCCATGGAGGTGTGGTCTAGTAAAAAACCTTCAATAAGGTATCTTCATGTTTTTGGTTGTGAGCCATATGCACATGTGCATAGGGAGAAGTGGTCAAAGTTGGAGAACAAGGCTATTAAGTGTATCTTTATTGGCTATGGTGTCAGTGTGAAAGGATACAAGCTTTGGGACCCTGTGGCTGAAAAAGTGTTGTATAGTAGAAGTGTCATCCTCAGAGAGCTTACACCTTCTTCCGCTATTTTACAGCCAGAAGAAAAAGAAAAGAAAGAGGATGTTGTTCAGTTTCCTCCTACCCCTGAGAAGATTGAACATAAAGACAATGTCAGACCTGATGATGAGGAGAGCTCTAGCAGCTCTGAAAGCTCAGATGAAGAAGATAAACCTCAACCTCAGCTCTTGAGGAGGTCTACACAGATAAGAAAGTGACCTAAAAGGTTTGGTTTTACATTGCTTGATTCTAGTTGTACTTTTGCTTTGCTTACTAATAGTGATGAACCTAGAACTATATCAGAGTCTATGGACATGAAAGATGCAGGTTCCTGGAAGGATGCCATGGAGGATGAAATTGTTTCTTTGGAAAAGAATCAAACTTGGGACTTGGTGCCTTTACCTCCTAGACGGAAACCCGTTGGATGCAAATGGGTGTTCAAGAAGAAATTTGGTGTAGATGGCAGTGTTGAGAAGTATAAGGCCAGATTGGTTGCGAAGGGGTATTCACAAGTGGAGGGTATAGATTATGGTGAGATCTCTCTCTTTGCAAAGATGCCATCCATTTGATTCTTGTTGTCTCTTGTAGTAGCTTATGAATTAGAGGTAGAACATATGGATGTGAAGACAACTTTCATTCATGGTGATTTGGAGGAAGAATTCTATATGTCATAGCCAGAGCATTACATGGTGAAAAGTAAAGAAAATTTGGTTTGCAAACTTAAGAAGTCTTTGTATGGTTTGAAGAAATCCCCTAGGAGATGGTACTTGAAGTTTGATGCCTTTGTGTTGTTAATTAGATTTGTGAGATCAAAATTAGATCACTGTGTGTATTATTAGTTTGATGGTGATCGTATTCTTATTGTTGCATTGTATGTTGATGATATGTTTCTCATTGGGAAGGGTAAGAATATGATTTCTAATTTTAAATCTTAGTTGTCAGCACAATTTGAAATGAAAGATTTAGGGGTAGCCAGGTACATTCTAGGAATGGAAATCAAAAGAGACAGAACCAATAAAAAACTTTGGTTAAGCTAGAGTAAGTATGTGAAGACCATGTTGGACAAGTTCAGCATGGTAGATTGTAGACCATTGTGTGTTCCTGTTTCTTTGGGGACAAAGTTATCTATTGAGGATTGTCCAAAATCTCCTAGTAAGGTGGAGGACATGAGAAAAGTACCTTATGCTAGTGCTATTGGTAGTTTGATGTATGCTATTGTCTACACAAGACTAGACATTGCCCAAGTAGTGGGAGTCCTTAGTTAATTTATGGCTAATCCTGGACAGGTTCATTGGGATGCAGTTAAGTGAGTGTTTAGATATTTGAGGGGTACTTCCGTGTATTCCATATGCTATCATGGAAATGCTATAGGACCTTTGCATTCTATTGATATTTGTGGATTTGTGGATTCAAATTGGCAGGTGAGGCAGTAGGAAATCCACCAGTGCTTATGTGTTTACACTATTTGGTGGTGCTATTAGTTGGATGAGTAAGTGACAACCTATTGTTGCTTTGTCCATGACAGAAGATGAGTATATGGTAGAAACTCATGCTTGTAAGGAAGCCATTTGGCTTAAGAGATTGTGTTCAGATATTGGTGTTGATGTAGGTCAGATCACGACTAGTTGTGATAGTCAGAGTGCAATTTGCCTTGCAAAGAATTCAACTTTCCATGCTAGAACAAAGCACATTGATGTTCAGTTTCACTTCATACGAGATGTGGTTGAGGATGGAAAGATAAATTTGGAGAAGGTAGATACTTTGAAGAATGTTACAGATGCATTGACGAAGCCAGTGGGCACAGAGAAGTTCAGATGGTGTTCGGAGTCTATGGACCTCTTGGCCTATAGCAGTTAAATCCTATTTTTCTATTGGCTCTTACAAGGTGTTTGACAAATGGGAGAATGTTGGGAATTAAGGTGTCTCAACCTTGGTAATTCCTTACATTATTAATGTTTGTATTTATTATTTAATTACCTATGTTGTAAATATTTGTAAATTCCATATTGTCATATTGTGGGATGTGGCACGGTGATGTGTCAATCCTACATGGAATATGACAACTTGTAATTTTGTCCTCACATGAGGAGATAGGCATCCCACTTTGTGGTAGGAACATTTTCCCATGTGTCATCATCTTTCATGTGGTATAAGGGAATGTTTGACCGAAACGGTTATGACGGATTCCTATGATGGATTTATGACATGTAAGAGTCAGAAATAGAAGCATGTAAGATAGGTGAAGACATGTGCCATGAAGCATCTTTGAATAAGGTATATTTGGGCACCCCAAGGTGGACTATGACATGTTGTAAGAGAATATGCTATTTATAGCCTGTGTATGATAGATTCTCTTACAGGTGTAAGTTGTAACCGCTATGATAGATTCTATGATGGTCATAAGTATCGTAAGAGCATCTGTCATAGCCCATTTTGGAAATAGGTGACCTCTTTGGGATGGGAGTTGTGGAAAAGTGTCAGGCACATTCTACAATGTTGACCAAGTGTCCTTAGGTGTGAGTTTTGGGCCATGAGGTGAAGTTGGACGCCCATCCCAAGATAGGTCCAATATTGCCTTGTATATTCTATATAAATAGGTGCTTGGAGAGGTAGTTGTATCATAGGTTTACATGTACTGTTATGCTGCTAGATTGACTCCAGACATGAATGTTGAAGACCATTGAAGCTTCCATTATAAGTGTATTGTAAACAAATTTCAGATTTGTTAATACATTGTGCAGGTTTCTGAGTGTGGGGTTTTTCACTCGATAAGGGTTTTCCCCACCATAAATCTTTGTCCCTCTTCTTCTGTCTTCTTTTTGGTTCATGTGTTTTACTATAATATCTCATTTACATGTTCTATGTTGCTGTAGTTGTAAGGAACAATTTGAATTTGCATAGCCCTCTCCTCATTATATTAGTGTAGGAAGCAATTTCTGCACACCTAGCTTCCTTTCATTAATCTCTAACACAAAAGTGTGAGCTATACCCTCCGTGGATAAATCTGCAATAGTCCTCCCATTATGCATTATATTCTTGGTAGTCAAATTATACCTATCAAGGCATTCCAGCATTAAATCTTTAGCCTCCATGGCCAATGGAAATCTAGCCGCTTTATATAATCCCTTTTCCCAAATCCTTGTCATATCGACAGTGGCATCCAGCATTGTAACTTTCTATAGCACTTCCTCTGCATCATAATGACCAAGGGATATATCTGTAGTTGTTACTCCTATAGTAGATATCAGGGAAGTATATCCTTGGACCTATGGTAATTCCTCCGTTACCATTTCCTTTCTCAGTTTTCTCTCATTTTTCACTTTTTCCCCTTCTTCACCTGTAGTATCTACCTTCTTTTGCCTGGGTGCCATCTTGTCCAAAGAAATCATACATTTTACCCTTCCGCTAGTGTATAGTTCTAGGGTTTTACCACAGTTTCATGTTTTTACCATTAACCCTAGGATTACTTCTTGTTGTTTCTTGCTTAATGAAGATTTTTAGTTTTAACGATATCAAATTATCCTTTTGCACAATTAATCTATAGTAATGTCCTTAGCAATTCATCTCATTTCTTAATGGAATTATTGTAATTAACCCTAATTAACTTAATTTCAATTTCAATGGTATATGATGTACATACCTATATTTGTAACCATTAGTTGATACTAATTTACCATTTCAACGATATTACCATTTGCCGTTCCCATTACCATTCAACTCTTGACTCACGTTCTTCCAGTTATGTGAAATTTCTCTGCAAACTCTACTTGTGAAATGTGATTGTGAAATAACTCAGTCAAATTTTACCTTTTATCCCTTTCAAACTCTACATTTTAAGGTTAGTTGTACATTAAATACAAAAATTAATGCTTATCATACAAACTACACCCCTTTTCTCATTTTAATTTTGTAATTTTGAATTTTGTATGCATTAGTCCCTATATACTTTCTTTGTATTTTGCCTTTTGCATACTGGGTTTTTATATCTTTGAAAACATACATATTCAGACATGTGTGAGTTTATAAAACATTTTGTATTTTATTTCATGCTCTTCTTTGTATTTGACCTTTGTATTCCACAATGTACATAAGATACATACATTAAGACATACAAATGTGGAATTGAAAAAAGTATCCATTTCTCCTTGATTTCATGTCCATTCTGACATTGTATTCTTACCTTTTTTCATATCATATTAACCCAACAAAATATACAACTCAGACTCCCAATCATTTGTGAATCACTTTGCATTTAATCCTTATGTCTAGCTTTGTATCTCTGTTATTTGTAAAACTCAAGGATTTTACATTCTAACCATATTGATGTGAACCCTGCCAAAATACAAGCAACTCTCACTTTAACTATTTCGGGTTTTGTATCCATATTTTGTATCACCTTTTTGTATATTACAATGTATATGCGATACATGCATTTTAACATACAAATACAGACTTTGTAGATATTTAACTGACTTTAACCTTTTTTTTAATTTCGGCCTTGTATATTTATATTCTTACTTTTTTGTATATCAGGTTTTATATACAACATGACATACATACAAAACACAGACCCCACCCTATTATACATCATCTTTTAAATCATCTTCGGGTCTACCTTTGTACATATCCATATTTAACTCCTTTTTGTATTTCAAAACCCCCTATGATAATAACCCGTGGGTTCCACCGACTTTAAATCACTTTTAACTTTTGCTTGAAATCCCCCCATTGCATTTGTTTTTTAAATGTAAACATTTATGCATACAATGACTCCTAGCATTCATTTGGACTTTGACTATCATAAACTTGATTGTATATTCCTTTCGGGTTCAGTCTTGTATGCTCGCTTTTTGTATATTGAAGACATGCTTTTAAACATACAATACAAGACCAAAATACAAGCGTGAACATCAATGCTGTATCCATTTAACCTCTAAACCTAATTAGTTCCGTCTCTGCATCTTAAAGTTTGTACATTTGAAATGAATATGCAAAGGATGGGATCAAAACCTGATTACATTTTAATACAACACTATTTTGGCATCTCATATGCAAATAAATTTGTACATGTCATACAAACTTTACTTAACATTGTATTTCTTCAAAACATTCATACTTCATGAAAGATTAGGAATTTCCAAATGGTTCAAAAAATAACCCTAAATCATTTTTCACAAGGAATTCACTAGTACCTTCTATTTTTTCTCTAGCACTAGGTGTTTTGATTTTTTACATTTTTCTTTGTACCATATACTCCTTTTCTCTTTACCACCAAGAAAACCAGACCACAACCAAACAAAGCAACCAGGGTCCTCATTTTGCTAAAGGGTAAAATGGGGCATGTTGTGAACATCACAACAGGACTTTTTATAAAAGGATGTGCACTAGCTCAAGAGATACACCATCATGTGTTGTGATGAGGGATTTTGATAAAAGGATATGGTAATCCCACCTCACGAAGAGGGATTTTTTATTGCAATATAGATAAAGATGTGAACTTGTGCTAGAGATACAACATCCCACCTTCCAAAGAGGGATTACAAACACACTTTATTAGTACCAAAATCATCAGACAATTTACCTTATATATGTCCCCACCTTAAGGTGGTTGATGTCATGTACTGATATCAAGAACATTAAGGTAGAGAGAAAACACACAAGGGAACAAGAGCTTTCGCAAAGCCCATGCCCCCAAAGGTGACATGTGCTCACGATTGTCTAATGTTACCACAAACACATTGATTATGCTAAGATAAACAACAAGATTAAGCTATGCATGAAAATAATCACATTAAAGGCCAAGGCTATACTACGAGTTTAGAACTGAGTATAACCATTGGGCTATACTACAAATATCTCAAAAATAATTGTAACAACAAGGTGAGATACAAGACAATCAGAGTGCACATAGTAGATGTATTGTTATGATCTATTAGAGAGATAAGATAACATCAAATATCACATGGAGTGATTGTACTACTCAAGCGTCAGATATATAAATCAACCCCATATTCATTTATGGACTAGGTCCATTTTTTCTTGCTTGCTGAAGGGACACATAGTCTATATCAGTTAGGTATTTATTTTTCATCATCTACCGACTAGTTAGAATCACTAGAAGAGGGTAAACAATAAAATGAGAGAGGAGAACCTAGTACCTTAGGAATAATCATGTATGAGGATGCCCTCAGGTCATCAACCGCAACACTATACCCCTAAGGCATGACTTGCAACAATAAAATAGAAAGAAAAGATAGAAGAATTCTAAGACAAATAGAAGAATGGTCACAACAGAGGTGGTCTCTCAGTATCCTTGACCTTACAAGAGTATCAAGGGTCATCCCAAGAGGCCTAAAAAACACATAACACATCATGGGGGAACACAACACAAGAGAGGAGGTCACATAAACAAGAAAACAATGATATGACAAAGGTGACCACCAGGGTTAGAAATACTTACGTAGTGCACAACCAAACTATTGTGAGGTTCACAACATGCCCCATTTTACTCCCTACCAAAATGAGGACCCTTGCTGTGGCCTTTGCTTTTTTCTTGTGTGTGTTGTTTTGCTTGGTGGTAAGGGTAAAAAGGGAGTGAAATAGTACAAACCGTGTTAAAAATCAAGAAAAATTGCATTAAGTACTAGGGCTAAATATGGGTGAATTCCTTGTTGAAAATGAACAGGGGTTGCTTTTTAAACCATCTTAAAATTCCTTGTATTTTGCAAGTTATGACTATTTTGGTAAAATGCATTGTTAAATGGGTTAGTTTGTATATAAAAAATCATTTGTATATACATCGGGTCACATATACATTCATCTTTGTATTTTAGGTCATTGTATATTACACATACAAAGTTGATTGTATATCAGGTCATGCATATACAAAGTCTTTTGTATATCGCTCATATACAAAGTCGCGGAAATGGGTCATCGGGTTTACATACTGTAGACACCTCAAAATGCCTTCTACCATCAAACTGACTCCTAATATCCCTAATCATGTCAATTTCCCTCCAAACCAATTAATTAAATTTTATTTAATTAATTATCCCTTCATTACTCTATTTTTCATCATTCCATCCCAACAATTGAATTAATTTCATTAATTGAATATTCCCAACCTTAGCCAATTGATTTAATAAATATGTAATATTTATTAAATTAAGTTCCCCCTTTTCACTAAATCCAATTAATTAGTTAAAACCATGTTAACTAATTAATCCAGCCTACTAATTAACCTATCCTTACCCTAGACAATTAAATAGCTATTATTTAATTGCCTACCCTAGCCTACCTCATCCTAGCCCTAGGATTAATTAAATAAAAACCTATATTTAATTAATCCTAACCTCTCATTTGGTTGGTCAAACCTAGTTTAACACCCTTCCCCACATCCTCCAAATAAAAAATTGAAAACAATTCCACCTAAGTCAATTTTTTATTTTAAAACATCCCACATCACATTTAATTCTCCTTACAACCCCTTACCTCACCCATGCTCATTAATTTCCTCTCTTCCCCAAATGAATTTTTAATTTACATTCCCCCATATGAATCTTTAATTCAAAAATAATCCTCCTCACCCATGCTCATTTAATAACTCCTTTTCCTAAAATAAATAAAAGATTAACTTTTATTCCTAGCCCTCTATTTATTCAAGATTGAATCTAGGCCCTCCACATCACTTTTATCCTTCACCATTGATCTTCCAAATCAATCTCCACCCTTGGATCAAAACCCCTCCAAAAAGTCTATAAATACAACATCTCTCAACCCAATTCAAGGATCCAAGTTTTATGCAAAGTTATTATGCCAAAATACTAATTGATCTAGTTTTTAGTGAGTTACATATTTAGTTAGCATTTCACATTTGAATCACTTGTCTAGGGATAATAATGTCTTAGGAGCTGTTTTGGGTGTAAATGCTTCTTACTCCCTTGATGAGATTGGATTTGCATGTGAGGTATAGCCTTTTGTGTTTTATGCATATTGGTTTGTGTTTTCTCCTCATTTTATTTATCTAATCTACATTGACACGCCCGGTGGGACCCATAAGGTCCAAGTCTAATCCGTTTTGTGAGTTTTTGGTGTGAGAAACATGCTTTTATAGGTCTGACACCATCCTACCTATGCAGCAATGCCATAACTAGCTCCTTTTAGCGCCATTCTTTGTTTTAGCGCTATTTTGCACAGCATATTTCCATTTACTAACTCACTCACATCTCTTTCTCTTATGATCTCCCTATTGTTTTTAGTGTTTAATTGCTCTCTGTTTTCACAGAGATCTTGAAAATACAAGGGAAGTTATGTCAAATTTTTTTAAAAAAGACTAAACATGCATTTTGGATTTGTTTTTGTCTTGTTTTTCATTTATTCAAACTAACAATGCTAATGGAACATCTTGTGTGTGCAACATAACGCTCTATTTTCATAAGGAGGTCTCCATTTTGTAGATCGGATGCATTCAGTCCCGTATCAATGCTATCCACTAAACTCTCTGGCAAATTGCGTAGTGGATTCGTAGACTTCTTTTAGCGCTATTCCCTCCTTTAGCGCTTTCTTTATATTGTATTAGTGCCTTCGTTGTAATTTTGTAGCGCCATCTTCTGTTATGGCGCTTTATGGGTTTTGTATTGGTGCTATCTGTTGAATTAGCACCATCGGTATAGGGTGTCAGGTTCTATCTATTTTCTGTCAATGTCGCCATCTTTCTGTCCCTAGTGGCACTATTTTACCTCTATTTTAGTGCTATTTGAAAAATTGACTTTGTTGTCTGTGCAGGTACTGACAAGTGTTTTTGCTTTGTACTATCATTTTGCAGATACTAACAAACTTTTGCAGGATGTGTTTATCTCTAGTTTAGCAAAAACATTTCAATTGGAGCTTAAAGATGAACCCTTTGCATGTTAGTTACACAACATTTTGATTTGGTGCTATAAAATTGAACAAACAACAAACAAATCTTTGTGTGTGTGTGTGCCCCAACATTTAAAATTTGGTGTTCTAAAATTTACAAATTTGTGTGCCAACAACTATCAAACACTTCGATTTTGGGCTTTGAAAAGAACCACAAATTACATCAACAAATTCATTAGGTTAAAAAGAACAACAATCTTGCATTCTTCACTCATTTAACCAAGAAAATTATTTTAAAATTGTGTGAAGTATTTTCGTGGTTTGTGTTAGTAGCGTGAGAAGTGTATGCTTTTCTCTCGCACCATTTGGTGACCTTGGGAATCAAAAGCTCCTCACAATACTTGCATTAATCACCCCCAACATAATCCAAAGAACTAAAATGAACCATGTTTAGTGTGATGCAATCATAGAGAATACGTATGCTCTCCCCTCGCATCTTTGTATGAACTTGGGGATCAAAAGTATTTTTGTGATTGTGTTGCTTTTATTAATCTTTAGAGGGCCTGCCACCCCGCATTGAAAGGTGGGAATGACCCAACCGGCATCAAGCTAAAGCCAAGCTCTTCCAAGCCGCTATATAAAATAAGGTGTTTGTCACGAAAGTCATAGACAACAGGTGTTGTTTTGTTATACCGACAGCCAACCTCCCCCAAAACCCTCCAAGGCATAACCCTTGGAGGCTGGGAGACTCCATAACGGAGAGTAGCGCTGCCACATGTATAACCACCTAAACAGATGCCCTTACTATGAACCATTGTTTAGCAAGCCAAAATCCTTCTATTTGTTGATGCAGAAGGGAAACCTTTGAAGTGGCCTTGATTCATGTGGTTCTTAGCTGAGGTAGCAAGGACAATCTAAAGGTTTGGTGAGGGACAAGCCTTATAAGAAACCTAGATCTTGGTATGCGTGAGAGGTGTGTGCAATTGTAAGGAGGAGCTGGTGCTACCAAGATCCTGGAGCTACCCACTTTGAATAGGCGCAGCTAGGGGATTCAACAAATACTGTCATATCCTCACCTTAGGTTGTGAAAAGTGCTTGTTTAACAAAATCACACATTATTTTACAAACAAAAATCTTGGTTATTGTGTGTTCATGTGCTTAATTGTGTGTTAATATGCTTAAATTGATTTCAAACACCTTCCAAGAGACAAACCAAATCATTTGATCAAAATCCAAATCAAAAACAAAATCCAAAATATATCTTTTTCAGGACCTCGACCAATACTGCCATGTTTTAGCGCCATATCTGTCTGATTGTAGCGCCATTTCACCCATGGATTGGCACTATTTTTAGATTGACTTGCTTGAAATAGAGACCCATTCATGTGTGATCTTCACCATCTGCTCTGCCATAATCCATATTTACATTCCAAACAACCATTTGCACCCCGTCCATTTTCTCCTCAAAATTTTCCAAAACATACCATCATTTCGACCTTAGAGAATCCACCATCATTATTGGACCCTTTGCTACATCATAATTAGCCCAAATCCATATCTATCCATCCCCCTTAAAATCTTTTTGCATATCTCCTTGGACCAAAATAAATCATTTCAAAAAATCCAAATCCAAATCAAAACACCCATCAACAAATCATCAACCAAAGCTTGTCATCCTTTTGAGCCAAAGTTAGATCTAGATCTCATCATTAACATCACATTTTCCTTGAAAAGTCATTAGTCTACCTTTCAAAAAAAACAAATCACCCCTCTTTGCATAAGGTCATTAGTCTACCCCAAACAAAGAAAAACATCCATTTGTGCCAACACAAAAATCTAGATCTTGCCTAAAGCTCAACTTGTTGACCATCAAGTCATTCCAAAAATATCATCCTAATCATCCTAATCAGTCAAAATCAACATCAAAATCAAAACCCCTTCCATCAAAATCATCCTCAAAACACACATCATCATCTATCTTTGGTCCAAAATTTGTACAAAAAAATCAAATATAGCCCATCTGTATCACCCTTAGGTTAAAACCCTTAGAAAGACATATTGATCTTCCACCACATCCTCTCTTCTACTCCATCTCCTTACCACATCCATCATTGAATCCAACATAATCAATCAGATTTTCTAAGGTCTCCATCCCCATCTCACTCTACTTCTAGAAATCAAAACCATACGCGTGCATGCCCATCACGAGATCACAACACAAAAAGAATCAAGAAATGGCAGAACATTGGCAATATGGCATGCCTAACACCAATAGCAGCAACATACCCATCTATCAAACATACAACCCACCTACATACTCTTACATCCCCCCATATGGTCCCAACGAAAATCCTTTTCATTACTTACAACAAATACAACCACCACCACCAACACAAAATGTCCCCACCATTTCCCAAGATGATCTAGATGTCTTGAGCTTCACACAAGATGCTGAGAACATGGACCTACTTGATAAAATCCTAAGGTCAGACCCAAGTAGATATCTTGATCATCTTCTCAAAATTGGTGCTCAACTCCCCCTCATCACGACATCATCACAACCATCCACCTCTACAATCGTTCCTACCCCATCAAATACCCAAGCATCTACATCACATACCTAACCCACCACCTCTCAAATGTCAACACCTACCATATCTACCACCTCCACAAGCTCAACCACTACCATATCTACAATCCCCACAAGTACTACCATCCCTACCACTTCCCAACCCGTCATCACCTCTACTACCACAACTACCATAAACCCTTTTGTTCCACAAATCACCTTGGGCATACACGGAAACATCACACATGCAAGTACCTCTATGAGTGTGCCTCCACCCAACCCCCAAACCATAGCATACCTATGATAATTATTCTCACAACCACCTCACAATACATCCAATGTCCACCCATTCAACATCAATCCATCCAATATCACGTATGCACATAACCCCATAACTTCATCAACACAACATCAAACCAATCCCCAAATACCACCACACATTCTCCAACAACTCCATGCATATCAACAACAACAAGCACAAATCAACCAAAACACCAACCCGCAATACCAAAACCTCAACCAAACAAATCTCCAACACCAAATCCCACCCCATCTCCAACATCTCACCAATCACCAAACCTACACACCCCAACCACCACAACCACAAGATCTCACAACTGTCGTATAGTCCTTGATCCAAAAGGTAGATGACATGCAAACTGGGGGCAAGCGCAAACACTATTCCTTTGAGGATATTTGCCCTTATCCATTTGATCGCACATTGTACATGCCTCCTTTCCCCAAGAACTTTGAAACGCCAAAATTTGACAAATACAAGGGAAAGGGAGACCCTAGGGACCACCTTAGGGAGTTCTACATCACTTGCTTAGAAGTCTCCAATAATGATACCTATCTAATGAGACTATTTCCAAGAAGCCTCGGCGGTCAAGCTGCTGAATGGTTCGCACATCTTCCACCAGGCATTAGGACTTACCCTGAGCTTGCAGAAAAATTTGTAAACTATTTCTCCTACAACTTCAAACACGAGATGTCTATGACAAACCTTTGCAACACCAAACAAAAGAACAAAGAAGCCTTCGCTTCTTTCTTGCAAAGATGGAGAAGCTTAGCAAGCAAACTCCCATGGCCAATTCTAGAAAAACAACTTGTCACCATGTTTGTGACCAACCTCAACCAGGAATTAGGGTTTCATTTACAAATCCTTCGTGCATCTACCTTTGAAGAGGTCATTGACAAAGGTACCACTATCGAACAGGCCCTCATTTCCAAGGGCTCCATCAAACTGTACGACCACAAATCCAACAACAACAACAATAACAACTACAAATCCAATAACAACACCCCCAATACAAACAACAACGCCAACACACAATCAAATGACAAGTCACGCTATTGGGGGAAGAACAAGAACACGTTGAATGATGGTGTCACAAATGTGAAAGTCGTCCAACATGTACAGAACCAAACACCTACACATACATATGCAACAAATGTAAATAACCAGATGGGTCAAACTAAACCGTGCAAACCTCGAAGGCAATTTACACCCTTAGGGGAACCCATCGAAGACATCCTTGATAGATGTCTCAAACAAAGTTTGATCATGCTCCCACCTGTTAGACCCAATCAAGAGAATGAACTCAAAGCTGCATGGTACAATGAAAATGACTATTGTGAATACCACTGCATTGTGGGTCATAAAACAACTGACTGTATGCAAATAAACATTGAATCCAAGACCTTATAGATCAAAATCTAGTCAGTCTTGATCAAACTACACAAGCCTCACCAAATGCTAATCTTGGAGCTTAAAAGGATCCGCTTCCTAACCATAATAAAGCCTCCTCATCCAACCAAGCATATAACGTCACCCCACCTCCCGCAAACTATGACTCTATCATAGGGTGCATAGAACCATCATCCCACCATGTTAACACAGTTACCATTTGAACACAAGCACCCAACTATGCTGTGACAACCTATCATGCCCATGTATCCATCCACATAGCCCCTCCCACTGAACAAACCCTTGCATCCTCATCTGATCCCCGACCTTGTCATCCAACCACACATCCATCACCTACCCACAAGTATAACATTTTAGAGCATCTAGGAAAGACACCCACACAAATCTCCATACTTGAGTTGCTCCACACATCACCCCTTCACAAGGATGTCCTTGACAAAGCACTCTTACAAACTCAAGTCCCCGCCAACTTGAATGTAACTCAATTCCAAGCCATGGTAGGACACATTGCCGCACCCCACCATCTCACCTTTTCAGAAAAGGACCTTCCCGCTTCTGAACACTTACATAACAATGCCCTACACATCGAAGTTCGTATCCACAAGCACACCATTAAAAGAGTCTTAATAGATGGTGGCTCCGGCCTCAACATATGCACTCTAAAACTACTAAAACACTTAGGGTACTCTGATGTGGTTGTAGACACTAGCGAGTGCATCACAATCAAAGGCTATGATGACACTGAATGGCTCTCTAAAGGCACTGTCAAGCTTCCCATTCAAGTGTGATAGAAAATACTAGAAACAAAATGTCAAGTTCTTGATCTTGACCTCCCCTACAACATTCTTCTCGGCAGACCATGGATTCATGCCATGCAACTGTCCCATCCACCTTCCATCAATGCCTCAAATTCCCTCACAATGGCATAGAAGTCACTGTCTATGCTGACCCCCGTCCCTTCCAATACTATAGTTTTTTGGAAGACCACAACCAAACCTTCTGCCCATACAATAAAGCCACCATTGAAGCCAATCCAACAACATCAAACTCATATGTCGACCCCACAAACATTGCCACCACTTCATCCCAAGCACCTCCACCACCCGAGGTCCAGATCAAGCTAAGTGATATGGGATGTGGGGATTACAACCTACACAGTACCTTTTGTGTGGGCACATTACCCAATCCTAAAACATTTGGCATCCCAAAAATAGAGGCAGCCAACACATTCATCATCAAGTGCAAACCCTCGCCCATCTTTGAGAAGAAACACCTTCTGGATCAGGATGTACTTGAAGATATATCATCTTGGCTATACAAGGATGAAGAGCCTGAACAAGAAACCCCCACCATCCCAACAAAAATCTACAGCAAAGGCTTTGAAATTGTCAAAGGCATGGGCTATAAAGGACAAGGTGGTATTGGCCTTCATGAACAGCAGATCATAGAACCACTGCAAGCAACAAAGAACCCCTATACTTAAGGGTTAGGGTACGGTCAACCACAACGCATCCTCACTACCAGTGAATGTATCTTAGCCAAGGTCGCTACGGTCTCCTTAGACGTTGACAATGTTAATGAAACGGGCCTTCAAGACTCCTTTAGTGACTTTGCCAACTTCTTTGACTCATCCATTTGTACCATCTACTCAGTCACCACTCTCGCTTCACCATCCAATGACTTACCACTAGTTTACCCCAACCTCATTGATTGGGACCAATAGGGACCTCCTGTCTTTGACATCGTACCTAACGATGAGGCCATCGCTGAAATGATGGGGGTAAGAGATCACTTCCCTTTGGGAGATCACAGAGTAGGATACATCATGGAGCTTGATATGAATGCCTATTTCAGCAAGACACCCCTGCTTCTACTCATAAAAACATAAAAATAAAAAATGGATCTGATGGTGAAAACTGTTATGTGGGAGTGTCAGATCCTAAAAAAGTAAAAACAAAAGACGTATCTCTTGGTGAAAACCTCCACGAGGCACTAGGAGATGGAAGCATGGGCCTTCCCGAGGTAGACAAGGTGTATCTAGACAGATCACCTGTCCTAGTTGAGCTAGCCTAAGAAATGAATCTTGGGACAGAAGAAGAACCAAAGATCACTTTTAGGATAGAATCTCTCAGTATACAAGAATAGGAAAACTTCTTGGCATTCTTCACATGACGAAATCACAATTTGGCATGGACCTACATAGACATGCCAAGGCTAGATCCTGCCTTGGTTGTTCATCATCTTACAGTACGCCCTGATGCGAAACCAGTAAAGTAGAAACTTAGAAAGATGAATCCTTAGGTGGCCCTCCTTGTCAAAGAAGAGCTAAAGAAACTACTAGATGTTGGGTTCATTTGCCCGATTGATTATCCTAAATGGGTTTCAAACCTAGTACCAGTAGCCAAACCAGATGGCCGAATCCGCTACTGCACCAACTTCAGAGACCTCAACAAAGCCTACCCAAAAGATAACTTCCCACTACCAAACATCGACATGATAGTGGATCTCATAGTAGGACATGAAATGTTATCCCTCATGGATAGTTTCTCAAGATATAACTAAATCAAAATCGCCGAAGAGAATCAGCATAAGACAGCCTTCATATGCCCATGGGGAACATACTGCTGGGTCGTAATGCCATTTGGCCTAAAAAATGCAGGAGCTACGTATCAAAGAGCTATGACTGTCATCTTCCATGACCTGTTTCACCACATCATGGAAGACTATGTGGATGATTTACTAGGGAAATCAAAGACTAGAGAAGAACACCTAGATGTGTTGGCCAAAATCTTCGACCGGTTAGAGCAATATAATGTTCACCTAAATCCAAAGAAGTGTGTCTTCGGAGTCACCTCCGAAAAACTCCTGGGATACATAGTCTCAAGAAGAGGAATCGAAGTTGATCCCGCAAAAGTCAATGCCATCACTGAAATGCCTGCTCCAAAAACATTGAAATAGATGAGAAGTCTACAAGGAAAACTCTGATCTATCCGATGATTCATTCCCCAACTTGCTGATAAGTGCCAACCATTCTAGCATCTACTCTGAAAAGATATAGCTTTTGCCTGGAACACTCAATGTCAGGATGCCTTTGATCAAATAAAAGAATACCTGGCTAATCCTCCTGTTCTAACTCCACCATGGCAAGGAGAACCCCTCTTGTTATATAGCCATCGGAGCTTTACTAGCACAGCACAATGAGCATGGAAAGGAAAGAGCCATCTACTACATCAGCCACACCTTGATCTCATATGAGCTCAACTACACACAAATCAAATGAGCATGTCTAGCCCTCGTCTTTACTTTACAAAAGTTAAGACACTATATGCTCAATCACAAGACCAAGCTCATTGCCAAGATTGACCCACTCAAGTATCTACTAAATAGAGCTGCTCTTACTAGAAGAATGGCAAAATGGGTCATGATTCTAACCAAATTTGACATTGAATACATGAAGAGAAAGACCATCAAAGGATAGGTTATAGCCAATCAGCTAGCTGAAGCACCTATTCTGGCAGAACATCCTACACTAGCAAAGTTTCATGACGAAGCTATCCTAACAATCACACCAGCCACAGACACATGGAAGATGTACTTTGATGGATCATACACATAGAGAGGCTTAGGGGCAGGTGTCCTATTTGTTACCCCTCAGGGCGACACCATCCCTAAGTCCTTCAAAATCACATTTCCATGTACCAATAACATGGCAGAATATGAGGCTCTCATCACAGGTCTCCGCATGGCAATAAAATGAAAAATGAGAAGTTGACTGTGTATGGAGATTCTCAACTGGTCATCTGGTAGGTAAATAATGAATACAAAACCAAAGATAATAAGTTCCTGCCCTACAAAAAGATGGTTGACGATTTCAAAGAGTACTTTGACCACATCCACTTTGAGCAAATCCCAAGGCTCAACAATAAAGCTGTAGACGCCATGGCTACCATCAGATCTCTGGTCGACATGAAGAAAGACAACAAGAAATGTGAGTTCCTGATAGAAGAACTCCCCATCCCAGCATATGATGTTCCTCAATCCAAACTAGTGTGCAAAGTCATCGGTCCCTTATCCCTGTGGTATCAGGAAACCTACCTATACCTTCATGATAATATCCTCCCCCTAACCTATCCACATCATAGAGAAAATCATTCATCCATCGAGCCTCCCGCTTCATCCTTGTAGGTGACACCCTGTACAAAAGGAGTTTTGACGACACGCTTCTACAATGATTAGACTCTAGGGAAGCTAAAGTAGCCTTGGAAGAGGTACACGCAAGTATCTGTGGGGCGCATTCAAGTGGACCCGCTCTTTCTAAAAAGATCCTTAGGACTGGATATTATTGGCCAACCATGGACCGAGATGCCTATCGGTTCATCAAAAAATGCCTCCCATGTCAACAGCATGGAGATCTCATCCACGCACTAGCACAGGAGCTGTAACCCATCACAACATCGTGACCTTTCTCACAGTGGGGACTCAACCTCATAGGGAAAATACATCCCACATCCTCAAATGGCCATAAGTTCATAATCACTGCTACCGAATACTTCACAAAGTGGGTGGAAGCAATTCGACTTACCTTCACCACTGGCACCCAAATCTCTAAAATCATCATCTGCCACTATGGTATCCCTCATTCCATTATCACCGACAATGGAAAACCATTCAAGAACCAAGAAGTTTGCACCTTGTGTGAAAAATTTGATATCAAACACCATTTCTCCACACCGTATTACCCTCAAGGAAACGGTCAAGCAGAGGCTTCTAATAAAACCATCCTCCACATTCTCAAGAAGACAGTCAATGAAGCTGGCTGTGAATGGCACCTCCAACTCAACTCTGCCCTATGGGCATACTGCACAAGCATCCGTGCTCCTCTAGGAGCCACTCCATTCTCACTAGTATTTAGATCTGAAGCCATTTTACCTATCGAGGTCAAGCTCCCATCCTTACGAGTATCCCTACAAAACATAATCTTTGATGAGGAATATAGAGTCGTAAGGTTGCATCAACTAGAACTACTGGATGAGAAACGCTTGAACACGTTGAACCACCTGTAGGCATATCAGAACTGCCTCCGAAGAAGCTACAACAAGAGGATCAGAACCCAAAAATTTGAAGTAGGTGACCTTGTCCTTATGGAAAATCAGAAGAACCTGCAAGAGTGTCCTAAGCAAGGAAAGTTTGAACCCAATTGGCTAGGACCTTATGTCATCACAGCTGACTATGGATCAGGAGCCTATCATCTTGCAACACCTAAGGGGCAGCCTCTAGATGAGCCGATGAACATCCTACATCTCAAGAAATTTTATGCATAACCCATTTGGTACCCCAAGTCAAAAAATAAAAAAATAGAAAAATAAGAAAAACCAAAAAATCAAAAAAATCAGCAAAAAACTTGAGTGCAATAAAAACATCCAATGGTGAAAATCACTTCCGTGATGCCTTGGATAAGTACCATGGTGAAAACCTATTTTAGCCACCATGCATAGTGGCCGGTTTCACCATCTAATAAGTCCTTATGCACATACACCACTCCATATCCCACGCATCCCATGGCTTGGAATTGAGAAACATCAAACCCTATCACCCAACCCACACTGTCCCATCCCAAGGCTAACTCATGGAACGGGGACCCTTGTAAGCTCCCCTTTGTACATACAAAATAAAAAAAAATCCAAAAATAGTAGAAAAGCACAGAAAATCCCAAACAATCACCCCATACATCGATCTCACTACAAATCACAATCATCAAAACATACATCAAATCCCCACCATCACAACCATCCCAACCTTTTCCCACATCATCAAGTCATACCAAAACTACATATTCATTTCTCCCGCATCTTGAAAGTACCTTGATCCCGTGGATACAGGGTATGTAGGTAGTCTGGAATACGAAGGATGTTTCCAGTACTCAGGTACATAAGATGCACCCTTCCAACCCATTTGGATGGTCCTCAATCACTGAGCTTACTAGACCCATTGTATGATACACATGCTACGTATACACTTGAAACATTGTTCCTAGCGCAAAAAATCATCAATCAACATACCAACTATAATCCTACATCTGGCTAGACTATTCTTTTGCCCATCTTCCAAAAATTATCCAATCAACACCAACTGATCTGCGTCCTAGGATATAACTTTCCTACATTGGACAAAAATCTATCATTCTATCATCATGTCTCTTGGCAAGAGCACACAAAGGTTATTTGTATCTTTTCGTTGGTCTTTTTGATTATTGATTTTTATCTTTTTGTCTCACTCTAGGTTACCTCCAAAGCTACCTTGATCTCATTATATCATGGTAAGTAGCGGATAGCACCTGGAGTAGACATAGTCATTGTTTCTATATGCTGTGCTTGTGGGTTGGTTTCATTACTCCAAGAATAGTATTCATATCTTGAAGCCTGGGTCGGTTCTAGCATGATGTACCCCATTTGCATATAGGCATTAAAACCTTATATGTACTATTCACACTCATCGCTATGAGTCCCCTTCCTAGGCTAGGTAAGATTATACTACATTGGGCATGCATGAAATCAACCTATTGTTTGTGGGTCTAGTCCATGCAATCGTAGGATATACATAATCACCTAGGTCATTTCATACCTTTGTGAACTGTATCCTACATTACTATAATAAACTAAGAAATGCTCTCAATTAATCTTATGCAACTATTGCTACTAGCTCAAAATCACCATCCTAATCACTCATTCAACATTACCATCTGGGCCTAGATTTTATAATCACCTACCCTATCCCCCCATCTAAAATTCCCTCACTAACCCCATTCCCCCACCATATCTCCACTCAACATATCTTGTACCAAACCAAATCCCCCCTCAATGACATGGTGTCTTATGACCTAAACCTCACCCAATCTCCTTTCCCACAGCCTCACCACTCAGGGTCAAACAACGAACATCACGTGTGCCAGGACTTGATCATCTCACCTATCACCTAGTTTGCATCTCACCTATCACCTAATTTGCATATCATATTAGATTCATTTAGCTTGCATAATCATTTAGATTCATTTTAATCCTTTAATTTGCATATCATATTAGATTCATTTAGCCTGCATAGTCATTTCGATTCATTTAAATCCTTTAATTTGCATATCATATTAGATTCATTTAGATTCATTTTAATCCTTTAATTTGCATATCATATTATATTCATTTAGCCTGCATAGTCATTAGATTCATTTTAAATCCTTTTGCATTGCATATCATTAGGTTCACTTTAGAATCATTTACAATTGCATAGTCATTAGGTTCATTTAAATCATTTAACTTGCATATCATATTAGAAATCATTTACATTTGCATAGTCATTAGGTTCATTTAAATCATTTAATTTGCATATCATATTAGATTCATTTACCCCACGTAGTCATTAGGTTCATTTTAAATCATCTTGCATATCATCAAGTTCATTTTAGAATCAGTCTAAATTGCATATCATATCATTAGGTTTATTATAGAATCATTTAGTTGCACATTATACATCATTGCAAATCACATCATACTCATTTATGTTTATCATCACATAGGTGCATATTAAAATTAAAATTAGTATCATCCCATTGCACTCCATACATATCATCTCATAAACATTAAGTTACATTACATCCCCACAATCATAATCATTAAAATTGCATTAAAAAAATCATCTAGTAAGCATACATAACATGTGTTTACTTTGATAAACATACATTGCATCACATTGTTGCATCCATAATAAATGTTTGTTAATCTGAACATTCATTTGCATTATACATCATATAGTCCATAAAATCATAAACACCATGCATATATCACAATAAATCCATCATAAATACATCCATAAAATCAAAAACATAATTGCATAAACATAACACATCCATAGCACATAAATCCATAGAGAATATTGCATTCATCACATAGGCATCATCATAATAGGGCATCATAAACCATCAAAAAGCATCATATCATATATAATCACTGCAAAAAAATGTACACCACTCATATCATAAAAAAATACCAAGTCTTGATACAATGCCTCTGAGGGCTAACATGATAAAGCTATCACAAAGAGGATCCTCTCTCTGAAAGAGTAGGAGACTCTGATCCTGGTCGTGGTTGTACTCCTGTCTCTGGCTATGCCTACACCTGAGCTTGTGGAACCTGCTGGGGCACGTACGAGGGAGGAGGCATCGTCTGCTAAACTAACTGCACTGATCTCGATCTATGAGACCTAGAGGCCCCTGATCTGTTGACCTGACTATAGCTCGGGGCATGCTGCGCTGCTGACACGACCGCGTAATATAGGGCCTGATAGTACTCCACCTATGCTCTGGCCTCTGTCAAATCCCCCTGTACCTAGGTCAACTGTCCTTGTAACTGATACGACTGTGTCTACACGTGGGACAACTGAGCATGCATCCCTATCAACACTAGGGCAAGTCCACCACCTGAAGCCTATAGACTACCCAATGCAATCTCTGCCTGCTGTCCCCTGACGAGTGCCACATCCCACTCCCTGGTCAACACCTCTACATCACCCTATGCCTGGGCTAACTGTGCCTGCAACGCAGCCACCTATCCCTCTACCCCATCTAATAAAGCTAATGCCCCTCGCAACTGCACTAACTCTGCATCATGGTCCTCTAGTGCCTCCTCTAGGCTAGCCACTTGTGCTTGTAGGGTCTCCATCTCCTCCTCATCCCGAGGCTACCGACGAGGTGTGAGCCTCCCTACCTCACCTTCTCCAACTATCCCTGAGGGGCCTGCCTACTGTCGTACTATCTGCTACCCTGTACCAACTGCTGCGCTACCTATGGTGGGGGTAGATCACCCCTCTCCACCCTCGGCTATCCCCCACGATGCTGAGGCCCTCTAGGCTATCGCCCCACTCCAATCTGCACCTGCTACCCCACCTACCCCTGTCCTGCTGCCACAGCTGCCAGCACATCTATCGGCTGACCATCCCTACCAATCAACTTCTCCTCTCCATCATCTCCAACCTCCATAAGGTCATCCTCAATGATCTCCTGCCCCTCCTCCATGTGGTCATCCCCATCTGGGTCATCTCCATCACCATCTGAATCATCCCCCCCTAAACTTGTTGCCTCCTCCGTTGGGTCCATCAACCGAGTAGGCCGATGCATCTGCCACCATATATCATATGCAGGCGTAGTACCTGCATCTCTAATAGTGCTCCCCCAATCCCACTGCACTAGTCATAGAGCCATAAAGTTAGCTAAGGCAACCTGTGTCTGTATGGCTGCAGGCCAGAAAGGTGCATCTTGAGGAGTCTGTGCAAATATGGCCATCTGCTGAGGAGTGTCCTATCCCAAAACAAACTGCCGCATGATCCATGAGGGTAGATACATCTCTATAGCATGGTCTCCTCGACCCATCAGGTACCGCTGCTGAAATGTAAATGGTAGATGAATATCATCATCTGGCCATGACTCTACACTAATATATGGTTGCCAAGTCACACTAATAACATCATCCAATATCCTCCTCCATTACCACACCTGTCTAGTATACGTGTACTCTACATCCCAATATAAAAACACAAAGGCCTCAAAAGGCCACCGATAATACCCACATGTTAGCCGGGTAATAGTGATGTGCTCCCAAATCCATACATGAAGCAGAGTAACTCCAGCTGACAATGCTCTATCATGCAGATAGGTGACTGTATGCATCTCATGATATAACTGCCCTAGCATCATTGGTCCCCAGGCATAGACAGTCTCATGCCTCACCATCCCTTCTATCATCACCCCCAGCCAACTGGAAAGCCCCTGCCTCACCTGTCAGGCATCACAACACCTCCAATCAAAGCACATAGGAATAAGGCAAAGGGATCTACACCCACAGCCACTGTCCCCTCATAGTCCATCTCTCTCCCATCCACTAAGAGAATAATGTGGTCCGCTCCAAACACTCTGATTAGGACACTCCATTCCCTCCTCATGTCATATCTAACATGTTAGCCTTGAATAGGTAGCTTGAGGATGCGATAAACATCCTCAAGTGTAATGGTGATCTCACCAGTCAGCAACAGAAAGCTGCAGGTCTCAGAGCGATACCGCTCCACAACCACTGTCATCAAAGCTCTATGAGCTCGTAGAACTGGCATCGACGCCACCGTTAGAAGCCCCAACCTCGCTAGTCAAGCCCGCGTAGCATCATCAAAACCATAGAATAATGCCATCACAGATGGAACCCGTCGCTCTCATGACTACAATATAAATCAGCGGGTATCCTGCATAGGCAACATTCTGGTTAGATGTCAACCTATCTTCTTCCAAATCACCCCCTTTTTCTTCTAATGTTGAAAGCCCAAATTATCTGGCGCTAAAACAACTCATATTTCACGCCATTTCATAAATAGCGCTAATGATTCTTCTAAAATGGTGCCATTGTAGAACATTGCACCACTGCTCAATAGACTTTGCGCCAATCCAAAATATCGCACTACTACACAACATCCATAGCACCATTTTTCCCAATGGCGTTGATCTACCTTTTAGTGCTAATCGAAAGAATAGCGCCAATTCTATCAAAAGCGTGATATTTCTATATAATGCTAAAACAACCCATTGCGCTAGAATTCCAAATAGCGCTACTCCTCTAAATAGCGCTATTCTAGAACATAGCACTACCATAAAGCCAGTATGGTGCTAAAATGCCAAACCCTAATCTTTTCTAACATTGCGCTAATCCGGATGATAGTGCTAAAAGCCCAACTAAATGGCGACAAACCACCCTAACCCTACCTGAGCAAATAGCGCCAATCCAGAGGATGGCACCAATCCGCCTTACTATTGGTGCTACATGATCCAATCCCAAATCCTAAACCCAAAAAAAATGCACATAAATAAAAAATTCACAAAGTCAGGGTTAGGTCCTACCTGGGTTCCAGCGTTCGGTGCTCGGCCAAACTCTCAGATTCGCTCTGAGATGTGTCAAAGTCACTGGAACTAAGGGCTGCAGTCAGCCATCTCTCCTTCGCTCCTTCTTCTCTAAAGTCAAAGTGTGCAAATGTGGCACTCTTAGGGCCCACTTTTCCTAATATAGTGGGCCATGTCATACTTCCATGCCCTCTTTTTTCATCCAGGGTGCAGATCTTAGCCTTTTTCCTCTGTTTTTCTTCCTGCCATCTTCTTTTTTCATCGCCTATCCAACTTTCACTTCCATCACATCCTTTCGAGAACTCACCTGGAAAATTTTTTATTTTCTCGCTAACCTCTCAAGGGGGCATCCCTTATCCATCTTATTTCTTCTTGGCAGTTGGGGCATATTTTTCTTCGACCTAATGCCACTTCCCTCCTAGGTCCAGACGCCACGTCAAAGAGGGGCAAATGTAGACACCTAAAAATGTCTTCTACCATAAAACTAACTCCCGACATCCCTAATCATGTCAATTTCCCTCCAAACCAATTAATTAAATTTTATTTAATTAATTATCCCTTCATTACCCTATTTTTCATCATTCTATGCCAACAATTGAATTAATTTCATTAATTCAATAGTCCCAACCTTAGCCAATTGATTTAATAAATATGCAATATTTATTAAATCAATTTCCCCCTTTTCACTAAATCTAATTAATTAGTTAAAATCATGTTAACTAATTAATCTAGCCTACTAATTGACCTATCCCTACCCTAGACAATTAAATAGCTATTATTTAATTGCCTGCCCTAGCCTACCTCATCCTAGCCCTAGGATTAATTAAATAAAAACCTATATTTAATTAATCCTAACCTCTCATTTGGTTGGTCAGACATAGTTTAACACCCTTCCCCACATCCTCTAAATAAAAAATTGAAAATAATTCCACCTAAGTCAATTTTTTATTTTAAAACATCCCACATCACATTTAATTCTCCCTACAACCCCTTACCTCACCCATGCTCATTAATTTCCTCTCTTCCCCAAATGAATTTTTAATTTACATTCCCCCATATGAATCTTTAATTCAAAAATAATCCTCCTCACCCATGCTCATTTAATAACTCCTTTTCCCAAAATAAATAAAAGATTCACTTTTATTCCTAGCCCTCTATTCATTCAAGATTGAATCTAGGCCCTCCACATCACTTTTATCCTCCACCATTGATCTTCCAAATAAATCTACACCATTGGATCAAAACCCCTCCAAAAAGTCTATAACATCTCTCAACCCATTCAAGGATCCAAGTTTTATGCAAAGTTGTTATGCCAAAATACTAATTGAGCTAGTTTTTAGTGAGTTGCATATTTAGTTAGCATTTCACATTTGGATCAGTTGTTTAGGGATAATCATGTCTTAGGAGCTATTTTGGGTGCAAATGCTTCTTACTCCCTTGATGAGATTGGATTTGCATGTGAGGTATAGCCTTTTGTGTTTTATGCATATTGGTTTGTGTTTTCTCCTCATTTTGTTTATCTAATCTACACATACAAATTCATTCGTATGCTTTTATACTTGTATGCATTTGCTAATGTTCTATTTGTACATGCAGGTTGGACCTGACGCAGTTGAAAGTTGAAATGAATGTTTGTTTAAGTCTGTCGGTTGTATATTTGGTGTTTGTATGTTTGAACATACAAGCAAAACATACATTGCAATAAACAATGACAATGTGCAAGTCACGGATCCGGCTCAATTGAAAATTGGAATGAATATTTTATTAAGCCCGACGCGTACATTTTTTGGTTTGTATGTTTGAAGGTGCTAAATATACATAGTGGATATACAACAGGTTATGTGCAAGCCGCGGACCTGAAAAGTTTATTAAGCAAGGTTAAGTCCTTATATGTTTACGGGCTTGTATATTAGTGAGATACAAAGGGCTTTATACATTGGACAGACCCAAGAAGTTATAAATTATGGTTAAGTTGTATGTTTTCGCAATGTATGTATCTTGCATACATTCACGATATACAACACTTTATACATGGCACGGATCTGAAAAGCATATTAAATGGGAAGTAATCATTGTATATTTCGCGGCTTGTATGTATGTTTTGAAACATACATTACTTAACACATATAAGTGCCGGAATTCAAAGAAAGTAAAATCCAATGTATACAATGTATCAAAAACTGAATGTATATTAAGAGATACATTGCATCATATACACCACCGATATACAAGCCAGAACTCAGGAGAAATTTAAATCCAGTTAGTACAATGCATCATGTCTGATTGTATATCAAAAGATGCATCATGTTCTATACATCATGGATTTGATAGGGGTCATAAACTGCAGTGAATGAAAGGAGTTGAAGTCTGACAGGGACATACAAAGGGGTTTGTATGTATCAGCTTGTATAAATTGGAATGTATATCTCCACATACAAGCGGTACATGTAAAGCGATAGATGCATTCTCAAAACCCGAGTAGAAGGTTAAAGTGAAAAGGGTCCTTGTATGTTTGGAATGCTTGTATATCGAGACATACAAGCCCGATATACAACCAAAACATACATTCGCAATAGACAAGGAATTAAGCAAAGAAAAGGTGGGAAGGTAAGGCAATAGGATTTTGAAACCGATTTATGGCCCGATGCATGTTTTTGGTCAACGATGGTTGACTCAGCCATTTTTGATGATTATATGTGCATTCAAATATGCAGTTGCTCACAGATGCTAAAAATTCATGACCCGATATCTATGTTTGCACATTTAGAGCTGGATTTAATTAAATGATTATCTTCCTGTTGGTTTAGTAAATGATACTTAATTCTTTCTTGTAAATTACAAATTGCTGGGGCCATTTCAAATAACTGGAAAATGCAGGATCACCGACACAGTGGCAGCGTGCAGGTAGATATTAAAGGCGAAGCTTTAATGGCCAATCTAACATTCTGACCGGGCGGCGGATCGGACCACATCAGATTGTGAGGGGATGAAAGGAGTCAAGGCCTTCAATGCGAAAGATAAAATGCAGATGGGGAAACATTATTAAACTAAGAACAACAGTTATTTTTTTAAACTATTAGGGTTTCCAATGGGCATCCTTACACCTAGTATGGGCATGTTGCTCAAATTTTTGGCAGGATTCATTCTCCACCGCTTGATGTTGCACTTGAAGGGTTGACCGTTGATCGACTAGGGTCTTTTGGGGTACTGTATTGGGGATAAAATCAGAGATATATATTGAGCCCCTTTACTGTGTACAGAGGAGGTCAATCATTCAAAATCTGACCTGTAGCAATTTTGTGTAAGAGATCGGATTACTAAGACTAATGAGGACTGAATTGTTGAAACATCAAGGTTCTTTCTTCAGGTCATTGTAAATGTACTTATTCTAAAGCATACTAAATGGAAATGAAGCTTCAGATTACATCCTGATTGTAAACTTTATGTAATCTTCAAGTTGATTTATGGATATGTACTGGTGAATGTTGTGTTCAATAGAAGCACTTTCATTTCATTGCATGTCAAATTTTTCTTTGAAGATTTGTACTGGATCATGCGGATTTGTGGAATGTCCTAGTGAAGTATGATTCTAGTTTTTCTTCTCTTCATTGCTATTTCAGAATATGTATGTCGATCAATGATCTTAGTCAAGTAATTTTGGGAATCTCACTCTTTAAACCCTACCTTTGTCTTTTTTTTTTTTTTACTTTCATTGAATCACTTCCATAACTGCAAATCATGATAAATAACAAGTAGAACAGAGAAATATGCTGACATCCCGTAGATAACTAAATATCATTAGCATATTTAAGCCAAATGCATGTAGTGTTGAAAATATCATGCAAAGACTTGCAAATAATGGTAGAAATCATGCAAATATCAATCTATATGCACATTATTTGTGTAAGTTCATAGTGTAAAGGTAGAAATTACTGATGAACGTAAGGCCCCTGAATGGAAAACAACAACACACATCAACCACTGAGTAACGTCAGTAGATTATGAACTAATCAACGGAGACTTGGGATCATGAATTCTTTGAATTCATCGTATCTTTGAAGATAAATAAGGGTTGTTGTGCAACTTTTGTTTAGTGTTTGGTTGTGACCAACATCACCATCAACAGAAAAATGGTGCTAGAAGGAGGGCCTAACAAGGAATCTGTGGATTTCTACAAACATTGCTTAAATATCCCTTCAGTTTCAAATTTCTGACCATAAACATAGCCTTGGCTAGGGAGTTCCAACTAATCTTTATAGTAAACCAACCAATTTTCCTTAAAATTTTGAGAAATCCTAGCTCCCAAGCCAAATACCAGGTTTAGATCTAGTGGACTCTTTGAAGAACTACCTATTAGGGGATTTAGACCTAGAACTGTGGACATTCATCACTCTCCTGATTCTATTGCATCAAAAGCTTCTCCAAAGCATGCTCCTATAACTCCTCTCAGGTTTCAAACACCTATAGGTTACCTGTCACACCTCAGGTCCAGCCTCAACCTGTCATACCCTAGGTTCAGCCTCCACCAGTTCCAATGTCATTCTTTGTTGCAGAATCACCTCTAACTTTCCTAGCATATCATGATTTGCCTAAGAATCTTGATAAAATTTGTCCTAAGTACCATCCATATCAGGATGCTGATGATCATATCAAAACATTCAAGGAAGCTTGTGATAGGGCTAGAATTCAGCATGAAGATGTGGTATGCAAATTATTCCCATTTTCCTTAGGAGAAGAGGCCTATAACTGGTATATCAGTCTTAGTCAAGGTTCAGTTAGTTCATGGGATGTCTTAGAAAAGGCCTTCAAGGATAGGTTCAGAACACCTATAGATACTTTAATGAATTATCACTTGTTTGCCACAATCAAGAGATTTGAAGAAGAACCTATTGCTAACTTCAATGTAAGATTCCAGAAGATGCTCTCAAAGGTAGTAGCACCTTACGCTATAGCAGATGAAGCTGCTAGGAGCATTTATAATTCAACTTTAGATCCCTTGACTGCCATGTTTATTAGGAGAGCACATCCTGGTATCACAACTTTAGAAGGAGCTTTTGAGGAAGCTATCAAAGTTAGTCAGCAACTAGTTCCTGCCCCCACACCAAATATTGCCTTCCCTACATTTCCTAGTTATCCTACGTATCCTGTTCACCAACAAACTAGTGGAGCCATGATACCTTTAGTTGTGATGCCAGCCCTGTTGTAGATACCTCCACTCAGTATCATGCCACCACCAAATGGAAATGGCTAGATGTTACAATATCCTAGACAAGCTCAAGTGCCTCAGGTTGTGGAACAATCCAAAAATAACAATGGATCTTCCTTTTTCAAGCCCCAGATAGAGAATGTAGTGGCCAAGGTTCATGAAGAGAATGAAGAAATGAAGGAGATATCAGCATACTTAAGAAAACTTACCACTAAGGTCACTCATTTGAGGAGTCAAAACTTCTATTCTCAACCTAATCAAAATAGAGGTTATGCCAATGATAGACCTAATTATCCTTATAGGGGGTACAACAATAATTACAATAACAATGGCAACAATAATCTTCCTAGACAACCTAGAGTGTGGAACACTAGGCCAAACAATGGTTCCTTGCCATCACCCCTAGACAACCAGCCTCCTAGTGAACCTAAATAGACCACTAGAGCAAACCTTGCAGAGGCAACACTTACAAATTGGTGTAGGATACATAACACCAATGCTCATGCAGAGCTAGATTGTCCTCAATTCAGGATTGATGCCAGTATTTTCCAAGCTGAAGTGTCCAATACTTCAGGAAATCCACCTTATGTAGAAGGAAATAAAATTGTCCCCTGTGAATATGATTCTGCCTTAGTGCTAGAAAGCTTCATGCATCATCCTTATCAATAGAAAATTTCATCTCATCAAGATTACACCTCAACATGTGAGGAATCAGCCATGGCTTTTGAATCCAACTGTGTTTTTCCATTTGACGATGAGAATGAGCCATCAATTGAGCATGAGGAAGTCAATGCTTATCAACAATAGCCTCAGGGTAGGCATAGTTACAACTTGAGGAATAACTCAAATAGATCTACTGATCCTTTGACCACATCCTTGCCTCCAAACAATATCAACACTCCACCTGATCCCAAGGCAAGTAATAACCCTGGATTTCCCAAAGTCAATGCTCAGTATTTAGCACCACAAAATACAGCACCAAAGGCTGGTAATCTACCTCCCAAATCTGACAAATTGGTTACATCTCTAGCAGATGAAATGAAAAAGGTTAAAATCAGCCTATCATTGTTAGAGCTACTTAAAGCCCCTACTATCAGGAAAACTTTCATGAAATCATTGGATGATCCTACTCAAAAAGAGGATAGTCATGCCTTAGGTCAGTTTGGAAATAAAGATCATGCTGCTAGGGATGTTAATGTTAAACATAAGGTGCCAGCCACTGTTTAGGCTTTAGAAACTTCCCACATGACCCTATACAAAGACAAGAGTGAGTCACCTCCTTTCCTCCTTACCATAAGGATGTTTGGTAAAAATTTGCACAACTACTTAGTAGACTCAGGAGCATCTACCAATGTAATGCCCCTATCCATATGCAATGCTTTAGGGTTACATCTAGCTAAATCATTAAAGAAAGTAACACAATTGGACAAAACAGAGGTGAGTGTGGTAGGAGAACTAACTCACATTCACATGTAGTTAGCATCAGATCCCAGAAATCAGCACTATATTGATATTCAGGTAGTTGATATACCTAATACATATGCAATGTTACTCAGCAGAGACTGGTCAAAAACCCTTAATGGATACATGTCAACTGATTTCAGTCATATGTGGTTGCCCTGGAGAGGGATACCAAATCAAATAAGAATAGATACCGAACCTCGCATGAAACACATGATCACTGAATATAACAAAACCAATGAAATCATGTATGTGGATGTGGAACCTACAGTTTACTCCATCAGACCCCAGACCGCCAGCATTGAAGAGATCCTGATGTTTGACTTTCATAATCATGATGATGACCCTCAAGATGATAAAATAACTTTGGAATCTGATTGTAACCATGGAAATAAAGTAGAGGTAGATAATTTCAAGGACTTTGAGATGCATTTGTTTAAAGAGGTGCAACAATGTCAGTTGTTAAAAATGCCTATTCATGATATTCTAATTAATGGATGGTGCAGGCTGCATGATGAAGCTCATTCTGAAAAGACTTGTGATGCCTGTTTAGACATGTTGGAGCTAGAACAAGCATATAGTGAAACATCTTCATCATCATCTGCGGTGAGTTTTGTAGATAGTGATAGCAAAACTAATTTTTGTTTATCTTCTGTAGGGAAAGGAGAATGCACATATCAAGATGAAAGTTCTATTCAGACAATAGAAGAGATACTGGTGTGCAACAAGGGTAATGCTAAAAACAAGAAGAAAATCACCCCAGGGAGTGATTGTTTAGTAGAATCAGATTATGAGTTATCTGATGAGGATAGGGGCAGTAATCTGTCCAAGTTTGAAGAGTTTCTATCAAAAGAAATTCAAAAGACGACATAACAACAAAGATCCCCACAGGATGTTTTGATGAGGGATGGTGTAGGTTACATGAAGCACCACATTCAGAAACTACTTGTTCATTGTGTCTGCATATTCTAAAAAGGCAGACGTTTCCTAGTTCAGAATATTTTCCTTCTGATGGTAAGAGAAAAAAAGAAATGTCAGCTTTACATGAGACAGATAAGGTGAAGTCTGAGAAAGCTGAGACACTAAAATTAAAATGGATATCAAATGGTGTAGCTGCCAGAGCTAAAAGGAAGAAAGAAGGCCCAGACAAACCTTTAATTGAAGATAAACCATGGATCCTTAGATTTGATGGATCCAAGTCAAAACAGGGAGCTGGAGTAGGGATAGATCTTATTGATCCATTTGGAAAATCCTACTTAGCGGCATACAGATTGCAGTTCCCATGTACAAACAATGTGACAGAGTATGAAGCTCTAATTCATGGAATATTGTTTGCATTAATAAAGAAAGTGAAAATTCTGCATGTCTATGGAGACTCAGAATTAGTTGTGAGACAGGTAAGATGTATATACTCTTGCAATTACAAAAGGCTATCCAATTACATGCATAGGGTATAGGACTTAATAGAAGATTTTGATGCATTCAATATCACCCATGTACCCAGGGAACAAAATCATAGGGTGGATGCCTTAGCCCAGGCTGCGAGTACCCTGGAACCTCTGTCCATATCTAGTTTAAAAAGATTCTTAGTTGAATTAGTATCAATGCCTTCTGTGCCAGATAATGTAACTAATCTTCAAGTATTTGATGATGATCAGCATATATTGGACTTTATTTCCAACAGAGATATTTTTGAGGCATAGATGAAGCAAATATAGAAGATCACATCTGGGTAGAGGAAGAAATCCTAGAGCTACCTAGTAACAAGATCCCTAAGGGAATGATAGAGCTAGAAGGAGCATTTGATCTAGACAATATGCTGAAGCAAAAGGATCTCTCAAAAGTGGATGGAGGATAGTACTCTCAGGTCAACATTGGAAAGGACAATGAGAAAAGAAACATTCTAATTGGGAAAATCTGTATAGAGGAAGAGTTGGAAGGAATAACCCAGGCTCTCAAAGATTATATCCATGTCATTGCCTAGACGTATGATGAACTGAAAACTTACGACACATCCGTCATCACTCATACAATACCTTTGAAGCTAGACGCCAAGCCTTTTCGGCAGAAACAAAGACCCGTCAACGCTTTGCTGGAACCCATCATTTTCAAAGAGGTCAAAAGACTGCTTAATACCAAGATCATGTTTTCTGTGAGACATTCCACATGGGTGGCAAACCTGGTCCCAATAAGGAAAAATAATGGTGACATCAAATTGTGCGTGGACTTCATAAACTTAAATCAAGCTTCTGAAAAGGATAATTATCCTTTGTCATCTCTAGATGAAGTTTTGCAAATTGTGAATGGTGCCAGGATGATGTCATTCTTGGACAGTTTCTCTAGTTATAACCACGTTATGGTGGACAAAATTGATACATTGAAAACTGCATTCACCACAAAGTGGGGGATTTTCACCTACAGGCGCATGCCATTTGGGTTAATAAATGTTGGGGCAATGTTTCAGTGAGCAATGGACATAGCCTTTAGAGGCTTGATTGGTAAATGCATAGTCATATACATGGATGACTTAATAGTTTTCTCTAAAGATAGAGAAAACCATGTAGAGGACCTGAGAAAGGTGCTGAAGAAGTGCGAGCAATACAGGATATCCCTGAACCCCAAGAAATGCATATTCAGGGTAACCACAAGAAAATTGTTGGGCCACCTAATAACAAAAATTGGGGTCATCATTGATCCTGATAGGGTGGAATCAATCATGAAAATATAGCTTCCTGGAAGCAAAAGGGAGCTCAAATTTTACTTTGGTAAGATTAATTTTGTTAGGAAATTTATCACTGGCTTTGTGAAAATTGTCAGACCCTTGAATGCCATGCTCAAGAAGGACACTAAAATTGAGTGGACACCTGAAGCTAGAGCAACTTTTGAAGATATTAAAAAGGCCATATCAAATGCTCCAGTTCTGATAAGTCTAGATTATACCAAGGATTTTTACATTTACTCCTTCGCTTCAGAGCATACTTCTATAGCAGTGTTGACACAGAGAAATGAAGAAAATGAGGAAAAGCCTATAGCCTTCATGAGCTGCCCTTTCAGAGATGCAGAGCTCAGATACATGGACATCAAAAGGTAGGCGCTTGCTCTGGTTCAAGCAGTCAAAAAATTCAGGCATTACATTATGAGAAGTAAAGTGATTGTTGTAGTACCTGATGTAGTAGTAAAAATGTTATTAATGCAAAGTGAACTAGGTAAGAAAAGAGCTAAATGGATCACTGGCCTCCAAGAGTATGATATGGACATTATGCCCATGAAGTTAGTTAGAGGATAGGCATTGAGCCAAATGATATCAGAGATTGATCCTAATATCATGAGCCAGCAATATGTTGTGAATGCAAAGAAAGATGGAGAATGGTACTCAGACATCAGACACATCTTGATTACTGGAAGATGTCCTTCAAGAATGCAGGCCTCATAGAGGAGAGCCTTGAAGATAAGGTCACAAAAATACATCATCAAAGGAGGAGTCCTTTTCAAGAAAAACTATGAAGGGATATACCTTAGATGCCTGGAAAGACAAGAAGCAGACAAGGTGTTAGCAGAGTTACATGATAAGTTTGGGACTGCACATGGATCACCTTTAGCTACCACTCATGCTATCCTCAGGGCAGGGTATTACTGGCCCACTATTTTTAAAGATACTGCTGAGCACATCAAATACTGTCATATGTGTTAGGTTGCCACAAACAGAGAAAGATATGCTGCTCAGCCTTTGCAGCCAGTGATGGAGATGCGCCCATTTTCTCAATGGGGAATGGACTTCATAGGACCTATCAATCCTCCATCATCTTCAGGCCACAGGTATGTTTTAACTATTACTGATTACTATACCAGGTGGACTGAAGCTCTCAGTAGTAAGACATGCAATGCTGAGGATGTCATCAAATTTTTGGAAAGCAATATAGTAACCAGGTATGGAGTTCCCTACACTTTGGTATGTGATAATGGACCTTCCTTTGCTTCAATTAAATTATCAAGTTGGGCTTTTGACTATGGGATCATCTTGAAATTCTCCTCAAACTACTATCCCCAAGGGAATGGATTAGCAGAATCCACAAACAAGAACCTGTTGAACATCATAAAGAAATTAACAGAAAAGAACCCAAGGGAATGGAATACCTTATTGAAATATGCCTTGTGGGTAGATAGAACCAGGGAATAAGGCTGCGTTAGGAAATTCTCCTTTTCATCTAGTATATGGGGTGGATCCTATCCTCCCTGTTAACCTAAGGATTCTTACATTGTACTTTGCACAAGAATACCTGGGCATAGATAATAAACAAGAGGTTAGGTTGCTTCAATTGATGAACCTAGAAGAAAAAAGAAGTGAAGCAATTGAACAATTTGCTAAACATCAGGCTATTGTCAAATGTTGGTTTGACAAAAGAGCTAGAGTTAAGGCTTTCAGGATCTCAGATTTGGTCCTGATGTGGGACAAAGCACATGAGAGGAAAGGAGATCATGGTAAGTTTGATAAACTCTGGATAAGTCCCTTTCAAATTTCTAAAATTTTAGGAGACAACACCTACAGGCTTAAGACCTTAACCAGTGGGGATGTTCCATTACCAGTTAATGGACAGTTTCTCAAACATTATTTCCAAGCCTGAAGTGGTGCCATGACAGCCATGTGTATCATAGTGTATATTGTTGTATAGTTGTTTGTACAGTCTATTTGTTTTGCTTGCTTTGTTGTTTCCTCAGCAGGGATCTTTATTTTGATTTAGAGTATGAAGGAGCAGACTAACAACCATTAAAAACAATGTGGAATTCAAAACATTCAGGTCAATTATCTAAAATTTATGCATAACTTGTTGTGACTGTCATGAATGTAGAAAGTTGTTTAACTTTGTGAAATTTTGTACTCAATAACTGTGGGTTGAGTATTCAAAGAGGTTTCTCACAATGACACACCTAAAATCCTTGGGTTTGTTGAACTTACCAGTGTAAATATTAGGTGAAAAATCCGAGGTCACCTTTGCTACCATTACAATTCTCAGCTTAATTTCAGCAAGTGACCACTCCTTACATCATGAAGTTACAAATGCAATATATTATGAAGTTCTATCAAATATAAAAAATAAATAAACAAAATAGATTATACTGAAAATCTAGATTAAGCCATCTAAGTAACTCTACCGAGGCTACAGACGCTCACTAGCAATGGGGCTCTATTTAGGAGAATTGTAACGATAACCTTGTTGGGGCTATGGATGCCTACTGGCAGCAAGGCTCTATCTAGTTGGCTATGAGGGAATGACATCAACTACATAGGCTAATATCAGTCATTGGTTTGTTCAACCAATCTTCAAAATGAGGATTATTAATTAGGTGCACCCACTTAAACTGAAAGAAAAATTCATGCACCTTATTGAATACTTTGAGTCTCAAGTTGGATAATGATTTGTAGAAAAGATAGTTGGAAGTTATGAATTTATTTCATTCAGTTTCCTTTAATGGTTTGAACTTAATTGTTTTGTTTGGTGGCTAGTTGTTGTGAGGTTCACAACATGCCCCATTTTACTCCCTAGCAAAATGAGGACCCCTACTGTAGGCTTTGCTTTTTGCTTGTGTGTGTTGTTTTGCTTGGTGGTAAGGGTAAAAAGGGAGTGAAATAGTACAAATCTTGTTGAAAATCAGGAAAAATTGCATTAAGTACCAGGGCTGAATATGGGTGAATTCCTTGTTGAAAATGAACATGGGTTGCTTTTTGAACCATCTTAAAATTCCTTGTATTTTGCAAGTTATGATTGTTTTGGTAAAATGCACTGTTAAATGGGTTAGTTTGTATATACAAAGTCATTTGTATATACATCGGGTCAGATATACATTCATCTTTGTATGTTAGGTCATTGTATCTTGCACATACAAAGTTGATTGTATATCAGGTCATGCATATACAAAGTCTTTTGTATATCGCTCATATACAAATTCACAGAAATGGGTCATCGGGTTTACATACAAACTCGTTTGTATGCTTTTATACTTGTATGCATTTGCTAATGTTCTTTTTGTACATGCAGGTTGGACCTGACACAGTTGAAAGTTGAAATGAATGTTTGTTTAAGTCCGCCGGTTGTATATTTAGTGTTTGTATGTTTGAACATACAAGCGAAACATACATTGCAATATACAATGACAATGTGCAAGTCGCAGACCCGGCTCAACTGAAAATCGGAATGAATATTTTATGAAGCCTGACGCGTGCATTTTTTGGTTTGTATGTTTGAAGGTGCTAAATATACATAGTGGATATACAACAGGTTATGTGCAAGACGCGGACCTGAAAAGTTTATTAAGCAAGGTTAAGTCCTTGTATGTTTACAGGCTTGTATATTAGTGAGATACAAAGGGCTTTATACATTGGGCGGACCCGAGAAGTTATAAATTATGGTTAAGTCGTTGCATGTTTTCACAATGTATGTATTTTGCATACATTCGTGATATACAACACTTTATACATGACACAGATCTGAAAAGGCTATTAAATAGGAAGTAATCATTGTATATTCCGCAGCTTGTATGTATGTTTCAAAACATACATTGCTTAACACATACAAGCACTGGAAATCAAAGAAAGTAAAATTTGATGTATACAATGTATCAAAAACTAAATTTATATTAAGAGATACATTGCATCATATACATCACCGATATACAAGCCAAAACTCGGGAGAAATTTAAATCCGATTAGTACAATGCATCACGTCCGATTGTATATCAAAAGATGCATTGTGTTCTATACATCACAGATTTGACAGGGGTCATAAACTGCAGTTAATGAAATGAGTTGAAGTTTGACATGGAGATACAAAGGGGTTTGTATGTATTGGTTTGTGTAAATTGGAATGTATATCTCCACATACAAGCGGTACATGCAAAGTGATAGATGCATTCTCAAAACTTGAGTAGAAGATTAAAGCGAAAAGGGTCCTTGTATGTTCGGAATGCTTGTATATCGAGACATACAAGCCCGATATACAAGAAAAACATACATTCGCAATATACAAGGAATTAAGCAAAGAAAAGGCAGGAAGGCAAGGCGATAGGATTTTGAAACTGATTTAAGGCCCGATGCATGTTTTTGGTCAACGATGGTTGATTCGACCATTTTTTACGATTGTATGTGCATTCAAATATGTGGTTGCTCACAGATGCTAAAAATTCATGGCCCGATATCTGTGTTTGCACATTAGAGCTGGATTTAATAAAATGATTATCTTCCTGTTGGTTTAGTAACTGATGATACTTAATTCTTGCTTGTTTATTGCAGATTACTAGGGCCATTTCAAATAGCTAGAAAATGCAGGGTCACTGACACAGTGGCGGCGTGCAGGTAGATATTAAAGGTGGAGCTTTAATGGCCAATCTAACATTCTAACCACGTGGCGGATCGGACCACATTAGATCACGAGGGGATGAAAGGAGTCAAGGCCTTCAATGCGAAAGACAAAATGCAGATGGGGAAACATTATTAAACTGAGAACAACAGTTATTTTTTTTGAACTGTTAGGGTTTCCAATGGGAATCCTTATGCCCAATATGGGCATGCTGCTTAGTTTTTTGGCGGGATTCATTCTCCACCGATTGATGCTGCACTTGAAGGGTGGACCGTTGATCAACTAGGGTCTTTTGGGGCACTATATTGGGGATAAAATTAGAGATATATATTGAGCCCCTTTACTGTGTACAGATGAGGCTAATCATTCAAAATTTGACCTATAGCAATTTCATGTAAGAGATCAGATTACTAAGACTAATGAGGATTGAACTATTGAAACATCAAGGTTCTTTCTTCACATCATTGTAAATGTACTTGTTCTAAAGTATATTGAATGGAGATGAAGCTTCAAATTACATCCTAATTGAAAACTTTACGTAATCTTCAAGTTGATTTCTGGATATGTACTGGTGAATGTTGTGTTCAATAGAAGTGCTTTCATTTCATTGCATGTTGTTGTCAAATTTTCCTTTTAAGATTTGCACTGGATCATGTGGATTTGTGGAATGTCCTGGTGAAGTATGATTCTAGTTTTTCTTCTCTTCATTGTTGTATCAGAATATGTATGTGGATCAATGATCTCAGTCAAATAATTTTGGGAATCTCTCTTTAAACCCTACCTTTGTCTTTTCTTTTTTTTAATTTCATTGAATCACTTCCATAATTGCAAATCATGATAAATAACAAGTAGAACATAGAAATACGCTGACATCCCATAGATAACTGAATATCATTAGCATATTTGAGCTAAATGCATGTAGTGTTGAAAATATCATGCAAAGACTTGCAAATAATGGTAGAAATCATGCAAATATCAATCTATATGCACATTATTTAAGTTCATAGTGTAAAGGCAGAAATTACTGATGAACGTAAGGCTCTTGAATGGAAAACAACAACACACATCAACCACTGAGTAACGTCAGTAGATTATGAACTAGTCAACAAAGACTTGGGATCATGAATTCTTTGAATTCATCATATCTTTGAAGATAAATAAGGGTTGTTGTGTAACTTTTGTTTAGTGTTTGGTTGTGACTAACATCACCATCAACATGAGCTAGTGGTTGTCATAGAGCAAATCATACTCTTCCCCATCTTGAATTTTAGAGCAAAGAGGTACATAAGATATGATTGCCCAATTTTTCTCATCATCTTTAAACTCTTCTTTGTTTGGTTCAATAGTGGGTGCTACCACAATAATGGGTTACACTTTTTGGGACATCCTAATTTTTGCTGAAATCACATATTTTTAGAAAATATAATGATTTAACCCTTGAAAGGTTCCATTTAAAGGATTTTAATTGAAGAGGGTTTGTTCAAAACCCCTTAGATTCAAACCCCTTTGGATAAAACCCTGCTAGTTTTAAACCATACCTATAATGGAGTCTCCTCTACACCTATCAGAATGCTGATAAAAAACCACTTTTGATTTACCTTTTGGGGGATCAAATGAATTTATTTAAAATTTATGTTTTGTAAGTATGTAGTCCTTATTATAAGCTTCCCAAAAAGTATAATTTTAAATATATTTTGTTTGATTATTATATTTATTTTTTATTTCTTTTGAATGTAGGTTTTTCACCGAACATCAAGTTCTCTGTTCTACACACATGGAAAATTAGGAAATTAGTGCAATTTTTTTTTGAAAAATATCTATGCCCTAGGTATTGATGTCCTTGTTTCAAAAAAAAAAAAAAATTGAATTTCGATACATACAGAAAAAGTTATGTTTTACGGAACACACCTATGTCTAAATTATAATTGATTTGACTTCAAAACTTAATTAAAAAATTGTTCAACAAAACATTATGAAACCAAATGCATGCCATATATATCAATGTTACCAATCTAAATTCAAAAGAATTAGAATTTTATCCTTTGTAGAAAAAAAGTTATGTGCTATAGAATACACATCACTTTAAAAAAATTTTGTTTATTATTAAAAACTAGTTATCAAAGGAGACGCAAAAAAATTACAATTTAACTCCAAATTTTAAAAAAATATATATTTAGAATTTACAAACAAAATCTCACAAATCACTAGTTCACATCATCTTCAAATTCCTAATGGTTTAGCGGATACAGGTGTCAGAAAATGAAGATTTAGTTCAAAATGTTGATTTCAATGTCAAGTTTGGCCAAAAAGTGTAACCCATTATTGTGGGATGACCTTAGTAGGTGGTGGAATGTTTTCTTATTGAGGTACATTTTGTTGGGTGAAAGCTTGTCTTCTCTTCCTCCTTTCTTTTTCATGTCTATTTCTTCATTGTTTATTGGTAATGTTTTCAAAAGGATTCTCATGGTTTTCTATAGTCTTTGACATTTCAGAGGAGGAAGCTAGTACAAATTTGATTATTTTTGATGAAGTACTTTGTTCTTTATGGGTTACCCTTGATCCTTGTAAGGATGATAGAGGAGGCACCTCAACATAGAGTCCTTTACCTTTTGCCTTAGGAATTTCTTCTAATGTGGGTTGTTCTTCAATTATCAATTATTGAATAGAAGGTCTGGCCACTCTAGCTAGTAACTTTTCTTTGTATCGTCTATAGTCCAAGAAAAGTCAATCTCTTCGAGGTTCAAGTTCTTCAGTATGTCATGGCCAAAAGTAATCAAGAGTAAAGTTCTTTTGAGTAACCATGGGTTGCCATGTATTATGACGAATAATGGGTACTTGTCCATGTAAAGGAAATTTTAGGCATTTGTGAATTGTTGAGGGGACAACTTTCATAGGATTGAGCCATGGATGTCCTAATTTTATATGGAAGAAGTTAGAGATAGGGATGACATAAAATAAGTATTCCACAGCTTTGTTAAATACATTAACCAATAGAGATATCTTCCCAAATGTAGGTATAAAAGCTCCCTTATGTGTCCTAATCTTCAAATCTGAGGGTTCATAAGAATCTTGTATCAAATCATGTGCATAGAGGAACTCTTTCGTGGCCACATTAGTCATGCAATTTGGATCTATAAGGGTTCCATCCATAGGGGCCTCCATTACCTTTACTGTGATATAAAGAGGCCTTTCAGTGTCTCCAATTGTTCTATCATGAGGTGTGAATACTATTTCAAGTTGAAAAGTCTTACTTTTCATTTAAGGTCTAGGAGGGAACCTAGCATTATTGTTTTGATGAGAGGCCATGTATGTGAGACTATTTCACCCTTTAAGAACTTGTTTGAGGGAAATGGGTATGAAAAGACACATAGGGTCCATAGAAAAGAAAGTGGGTAGAATGAAATAATGCAACACATCAAGGTAAAATGAGTGATTTGTAAGCTTGTTTAGAGAAAGTATATACAACCCTTGGCGTTGAAATACACAATGTGTAATTTAACAAATATATCAATGAAGAAAGAGTCTAAAATGATATCAAATGTTTAGATAAGTAATGAATGTATGTTTTCGAATGAATGCAAGAGTTGAAATAGATGATATTAATGCCAAATGCAAAGAAACAAAGCAAGACTATGCTTGTTTATGCAACTAAAATGCTCATTTTTTTCTTTTTCCAATGTAAATGTACTAAAGACGACAACGTAAATGCAAAAATGCACAATGCAACAACACTACAGTCAAAAATTAGATTTGAAAGAGTGTTCAAAGGAGTCGTAAAATCTGAAACAAGATTTTAACCACAAACCCTAGCTTTTGCAAAGACTAGGTTATATGAAAAAATACAAGTTTGAAGCAAAATCCTAGCAAATGAGATATGAAGATGCAAGGGAAAAGATCTTGAAATGATGGTATGCTGCAATTTATATCAGTTCTGATGTAAATTTCAGATATTCAAATGATTTAGATGAAATGCAATGAAGATAGTGCAAACTATGTCTAAATGCAAGCCTAAGATGCTTGATTTTTTCAATTTTTTCAATTTTTATGAAAGATTTTCAAATGTAAGATGATGAAAATGAGATGTATGAATGCAAATCTAATGTACAATAGTTAGCAAGATGCAATGTTTAGAAAAACACAGGTTAACCAAAATGTAATGTAGAAAAAGAGGGAAGATGGAATTTAGTTAATTACTTGATTAGATCCTCCTTTCACTACATACATTCAAGGACATTAAACCAAGTTGAATCACAACTTTTGTAAGAGGAATCAACTATCAGGTTTGTTGTCACTTGGAATGACAAGGAAATTTGGAATTATTTGATTAATTTGTTAAACCCTAGTTTGATTAAGCCTAAAACCCTAATTTTATCAAATCGTAAGAAAACAAATGAAACATGACAAATCCTTCTATAGAAAAACACTAAATGCATATTAGATATGCACCAAATTTCAGGTTTTGGAAAGTGGAAACGTTGGGGGCTAAGAGTGGGTGCCCAAGCCCAAGGTGCCAATTTTATTAAGGGTTTCCTAATATCTTATGCTTCAGATTGCAACCATCACATAGGTTTTTGAGGTTGTGAAACTAGAGGGCTAAAGAGCGGGCACCCAAGCCCAGGGGCGTTCTTTTTCCTCGGATCTAGATTCCTAATGTTTTGTACTTGCTCCTTGCAACGTCACTCTGTCAGATCCTGCACCTATAACCTACAATCACAAGAGAGGGGTTGGGGGTTGTGGCATTTAGGAGCTTGCCTTAGTCAAGCCTCAGAATGACATTCAAGCCTTCCAACACTGTTGTTAGATAGAGAGTGCATGTCCCTATAGGATAGAGGCAAAAGAAATGATAAAAATTATGGATTGAATCACAAATAGATATCACCTTGGTGGTGTATCTCTCGTGAAGATGAAGTTGTTTCATGCCATGAGAAGATGAAGCCAAATCTGCAATAAAAAACACAATTCTACTCTGCAACACAATGAATTCCTTGAATGCTCTATGATCATCAATTTTTCTCAAAGTTAACAATCACCATCTTGAGTTTAAAATGAAGTCCTAAATATGATTATATATGCATTCCTAGTTTAATTTTGTAATTCAAACTTAAGATGTCGACAACGAAAACCTTTTCATGGTCACTAACCGACATTCAAATTTGGGGCCCCGACAAAATAGGGCAGGACAAGGGTACAGGCACCCTTGTCTAAGCACCTATTTTAGGTCTGGATCAAGCTCATAAATGTCTCTTATGTCCCATTTATCATGAGTTTCAGGGCATTTTGTTTCGAGATTCATTTCTAACATGCATGATTTAAATTACGGGACCCGTGAGCTAAACTTAGGAGGCAAAAGTCCTAGGGGGATTTTCTGACATAAGAAAAACAAACACCTCAAAATGGTAGAAGAGCATGAACATGCTCTTAACATCATTCAAAACACACAATATGCCAAGTCACACTAGAACTTGACAAGAACGTACAATGTTTAAGAGTCATCGACAAACAATATCGACATCCATCTAAGCATTGGAACTTAAGGAATCCGAACAAGAGATTGACAATTAGTTACCCTTTGAGTCATAGGGTTATCTCTACCATCATGGTCTTAGAAGAACAAACATCAACATATAATAGGCCCCAAGATTGGCCAACCGCTTGTTAGTTTAGGTTTTTATTTTCCTAGTTAGATTATTTATTTTCCTATTCCTAGGTTTTTGCTACACTTCTAATTAAGTTTTCTTAGGATTAAATAATTGAGTATTAGTGTGAGTGGGTGCAAGGTGTTGACATATTCCATGGGAATTACACTTGCATATTTTAGGCTATTGTGGTGGACTCTTCCCATTGGTTGTATTTTCCACCTCTCCCCTCTCTCATATTCTATATATACTCACCTCCTAGCTAGTCTTGGGTACATTATATTTTGAAGATATTTGCTTTTGCATTTTGTTAATGCTATTTTTATTCACGAGCATTTACATTTCTCTCTTGGAGACTAACTCTATGTTGTTATTTTCATATTGTATCATTTACATTCACAATTTATTATATATTCATTTGCACTAGTTTTCTGCATTATTCATCATTTTAGATTCTAACATGGTATCAGAGCTTATTTGGTGCAAGAATAGATCTTAGTTTCCATATTTGAGATATTTAGGGGGGGCTAATAAGTTTTCATGCATATTTTTGGAAAACCCAATATGCTCTTCTTTTGCATCTTCGGATGATCTAGAGTCAGAAAGGTTTGATGAAAATATTTTAACCTCTACAGTTTTATACTTGTATCCTTTTAAATTTGGGTGTTTGCAACAATTTTGTAATCATGGGATCTTTTTCAGCATTTCCATAGCATCCATAAGGCTTGATAAAGTCATATTTGGCTTTTGTTTCACCAAAATTAGAGATCAGAAGTCTAGTTTGCAAAATGGGGGTTTCAGGCTCAGATCCGACAATCATTTTTTTTAGAGCATTTTTGGCCAAAAATGACCCTTCCATTGAGTCCAAAAGGTTGAATAGATGAATTTTGATATAAAAATTTTCCTAGTTTCAATTTTAGGAGATTCTAAGGTAATTTTTTGCCAAAGGGCCATTTCAACACTCCAACACGCAAAATGAGGCAAAAATTTTGTAAAATTTTCAAAAAAGAAAAAAATGTTAAGCACTAAATGCTTGAGAATTGTGTAAAGCACTTTAAGCACTCACCATTGTTAAGGTCTTTGGCCCCATTGAAAAGGGCTTTTCCCTATGGGTTTTGACACCCGCTAGCCCCTAGTGGGCTTTTAAACCCCTAGTAGGTTTCATAAACCACTACGCAGTTCCCTTTAGTCACGGGTGGCTATCTTCAAACTACCACATGATAAGCACCACCCAAATGAATAAACCCATTTCCTCCACCTGTCTACCACCCCTGTGGCCACCTTCGTTGGTGGTACTGCCCAACAGCCACCAGGGAGCCACCCCAGTAGGGGGATAGTTTTCTTTTTGGCCTACTTTGTATGCCTAATAGGGGTTTTTTTGTTTTTTGCATAACTTTTTCCCATAGAGGAATTTTTTTGGAAAAAAAATAGTCTACAAAAAGATGGTGAGACATTATTTCTAGTGGTGGAGGTTTTGATTAGAAATTTTGCCATTTGTTACCAGAAATTGTAGGTTGAATCTAGTAGTTGTTTTTTCTTTGATAGGCCATAACTTGCACCTCAAAATTCTATTTTTCTCAAATAAATAGGCATTAGAAATGTGTTGGAAAACACTATATAGCTACACAAGTCTTTTTCTCTATATTTTATTTTAGAATCATTTTTTTTTAATCAAAAGTCAATTTTTGGCCATCTGTGGGCCCTGAGACTATTGTAACTTGGGAAAAGCCTTGTAATTGCACTAAATTATAAAGTTCCAACATTGTAATTTTTGGGAGGGGGCAATTTATGATACTAGTGAAAAGGGGGGTGTATTGGTGTTTTTTTTGTTCTCTTCTTTTCAGAACTTCATTTCTACATTCTCTACATCATGGATCAAACAACAGTTCCCATCTTAACTCCTTACAATGACTTTGAGTGGACATCACAGATGACAATCTACTTAAGGAAAGATGGTTTGCATAAGATAACAACGGGGTTGGAAACTGAACCCACTCTAATTGCAGAAAAGCCTAAATGATTTAACAGATGTGATCAAGCCTATAGAACTTTGTACTTGTCTATTTCTCCTAATTTTCTCTTTCATATGGAATATTTGAATTCACCAAATGAAATCTGGACAAAGCTAGAAACACTATTTGGTACACAAGATTCTATGAGGGGTCATATGTTGGAAAATGAACTCATAAGTTTAAATCTAGGCAATTTTAATGCAATCCAGGATTTCTTCACAAAAATGAAATCAATAAGGTTGTAGTTAAAATAGTGTGGAATTGAAAAGAAAGATGAATAATTGATTATGAGTATTCTCTAAGCTAAGTTTTGAATATTCAATGTTTGTTTCTACATTCTATGCTACTAAGGGTGAACTTGGGGCTCAATAAACCATGTCATCTTTGGATGATTTTGTTGTCTCTCTCATACAAGAGCAAGATAAGATAATCCAGATGGGCATCCTAAAATCCTCCAAGTCACATGACATGGTTGCCAACCAAGGCACTAAAGAGCATAAAGGATAAAGTAGTAACAATAAGGATAAGAAACAAAAGAATAGAAAGGAGAAGAAGGATAAGAAAATAGCTACCCCAAAAGAAGCTATGAGACCTCATCTTCTAATGGTGATAAGCCTAATAAAGAGAAAGTCAAATGTTCCTATTGTAAATGACCCAATCATGATGAAAATAAATGTTTGAAGAAATGAAATGATAACTTGACATACATTCTTGAAAATATTAATATTATTGTTCCTAAATCTATAAAACAAAGTTCTAATGAGGGGTCTAACAAGGCGAAAGAAAAAAACAAGGGGAAAGGAAAGGACAAGGCCCTCGTTGCAGTTGCTTGTCAACAATCCACTTGGGTTATTGATTCAGGTGCTTCACACCACATGGCTTCATCTAAGGATAAACTTGTATCTTTGGAACCATGTATTATGCCTTCTATTTTAATGGGTGATAACACTTCTATTGATGTATGTGGGAGAGGGTCTGTTGATGTGGGGGTTGGCACATTCCATGATGTTCTTTGTGTGCCCTTGTTGGCAAGAGAAATAATAGGACACAATATAGAGATCTGAGCCTAGCTTACTCTTATGTATTATTTATACTCTAGCAGTGACAGTGATAGAATAACATATATTTGCAGTAGGAATTAACATAATGTGATAAGATTATATCGTATTAAATATATAATAAATATCATAAATGTTAAAATATTACACAATAGTTCTCATATATATATATATATATATATATATACATATATTCCCTCTTCTCATCATATCTATATCTCTTATCATATCTTCCATCTTCCTCTCTTACTATGCTTCTTCACATCATCATGCTTCATCATGATCTTCTCTCACACATTCATCTTCCTTATATAGGCTCTTAATACCCTTTCATAATGTCTTTCTCTTATGTCCTTTCATAAACACTCTTAGTTATCTTCTTTCCATGAATTCATCCTTTCCTTTATGATATTTAACATTATTATAGCTTTTTTAGGTGTGTTAGGGTGTGTTTAAGGCTATTTAAGGCCTATATGACCCATAAATGGGTCTAGGGATGACCCAAATGGCATGTGCAGTACCTCACAACCTTTTATATCCTACCAATATTCTCCCTAGGCCTAAAATATTGTCTTGTCCTCAAGATAACTTGGTGAAACCACTTGTATCCTTCATGATTTCCTTTCTTTCCATCGATCTTCCTTAGCATCAGCCCTCTAGCATGCTCTGTTTCTTCATCAGTAGCAGCCCCTCTGGCGCACTCTATTTCTTCCTTAGCAGTAGCCCCTCTGGCATGCTCTGTTTCTTCCTCAACAACAATCCCTCTAGTCTGCTCTATTTCTTCTTTCTATCTGATTGTTTGTTTACTTATTCTATGGAAATCCCTCTACTTTTAAAAGGCATAAAGGGTGACTCCTGGTCTAAGGTTCGTAGTTGTTCAAAGTGCCTCTTCATTCTAGGAGATAACTTTTTTTTTGTAAATGACATGTCATTCATTAACTTTATTAATTTACTTCATTCTCTTATACTCCTAGGATCCAAATTTCCAAGTATCACGCTTCCTTCTATATCTTGTATTCATAGTATACTTTACCTTACCACATCATCTAGGTATTCTTCATCTAAATTTAAGGATTTGTTTATGGATTTATTATTTGTGGAGGTTGATTCACTTCTTTACTCATCATTTTGGCCACACCCATAGTGGTGCACTCAGCAACAACCTCATTGGTAGACTCATCCATTCTCTCTTTTCCTCCTATGTTCTTCTCTCTGGAAGCATCCACCTTAGCGTGCTCAATAGCACCCTCATTGGCGCACTCATCCTCATTCTATTCTTTTTCTTCTACAACCCTTTTGGTACATTCCTCCTCTATTTCCTTTGACTTTTCAATTCTTTTGCGGTACCACTCCTATTGATCCTTAGTCTATTTTCTTCTTTTCTCTTCCATATTCATGTCCATTGCAAATTTCATGATTTCACTAATCTCTCTTAGTTTCTTGTTATCTCCCTTGGCCATGGGTGTTTTTGATATGGTCTTTCATTAATCCTTATGTATCCCATGGTTGACTTACTTTGAATGTTTAAATATTTTTAGGGATCTTTTGAGATCCCTTTCCCTTTCAATTTGTCATCCCTTAGGTGCCTGCCCCCCTCTCACAAGGGTAGGACCTAAGAGATTTCTACCACAACTCTTGAAAAAAAATTGTCTCTTTCTTCCTTCCTTATTCTCCACTGTCCTTATCAGGGTCCTACAATGGAACCAAATGTTGGCAAGAGAAATAATAGGACACAGTCTGGAGATCTGAACCTAGCTTATTGTTATGTAGTCTTTATACCCTAGAAGTGACAATGATAGAATAACATATATTTGTAGTAGGAAAGAACATAATATGGTAAGATTACATCATATTCAATATACAATAAATATCATAAATGTTAAAATATTACACAATATTTCTCATATCATATATATGTATATATTCCCTCTTCTCATCATATCTATATCTCTTATTATATCTTCCATCTTTCTCTCTTACTATGCTTCTTCACATCATCATTCTTCATCATGCTCTTCTCTCTCACATTCCTCTTCCTTATATAGGCTCTTAATACCCTTTCATAGTGTCTTTCTCTTATGTCGGTTCATAAACACTTAGTTATATTCTTTCCATGAATTCATCCTTTCCTTTATGATATTTGACCTTATTATAGCTTGTTTAGGTGTGTTAGGGTGTGTTTAAGGCTATTTAAGGCCTATATGACCCAAATGGCTTGTGTGGTACCTCACAACCTTCTATATCCTACCAACAACCCTCATTATCAACTAATCTCTAGATCATTCTATTGGATCACTCACACTAGTTTAGGCAAGCGAGTTGAGTTCTATCCTGATTCAATGGTGATTCGTGAGTTGCACAATAATTCTATAGTTGGAGTTGGGAGAGAAGATCATTAGTCATGACTATATCTATTTTCTCATTTTATTCTTGATTTTCCTTTATCTATTTTTCTCACTCATTCTAATGATGTGAGTAGACTATGGCACGAGTGGTTTGGCTTTCTTAACTTCTGCTACTTGCAACAGTCAACTAGTAGAGCATGTTCACAAGGTTGCCTCTAGTTTAGTTTTCAAGTGGTGTTTGTCAAGGCTACATCCTTGGTAAGCATCCTATGGAGAAATTTCACAAAGGAAAGGCATGAAGAGATTCATAGATACTGGAGTTAGTTCATACTTATTTGGCTAGACCATTTAAACATCCTTCATTCAAAAAGGCCAAATATGTTCTAACCTTCATCGATGAATTTTATCACTATACTTGGGTTTACTTTCTTAAATAGAAGTCTAAAGTATTTGATCATTTTCAAGACTTCAAAACTTTTGTAGAGAAACAATCTAGGAAATCCATCAAGGTTTTACACATTGACAATGGTGGTGAATATGTCAACCATTGTTTTTAGTAGTTTTGCACTTTAGAGGAGATTGATTTGCAGCATTCAGTTCCATACACTCCCCAGCAAAATGATGTTGCAGAATAGAAGAATAGGTCACTAAAGAAATAGAAAAACTAAATGATTCACTCTAGATATCTTGGACCACAATATTGGGAAAAGGCCATTAATGATGCTTGTTTTATCCAGAACTGTGTTCCTCACCGAGCCTTGAAGGGAGTCACTCTTTTGAAGCTTGGAGTGGTTGGAAACCATCAATTAAAGACTTTCAAGTTTTTGTTTCTCTTGCATGGGCCCACATTCTTGCAAAGACATGTAAGGCCTTGGATCCAAAGATAAGGCCTTGCATATTTGTATGCTATCCTAATGGTGTAAAGGATTATTAGTTTCTCCACCCTACTACACATGATCTATTCATCAATATCATTGTTCAGTTTGAGGGGACTCTGTAGGAGTACAATTAACACTAAGAGAGGGGGGTGAATTAGTGTTAATATGATAATTCAATTTTCTCACCTTTTACAAATAGTCAATGAACTTTATTATGAACTAAGATCAAATATGAACTTCACAATCATCAAATTGTTAAACACCAATTATTAATGTAGAGAAACAACACAAGAAGTTTAACTCAAAGATATACTGAGTGGAAAACCCTCCAGGGGTAGGAAAACCACTCAAACTACCTCACTGGCTTAAATGAAAAATGTCAAGTTTACAAATGTCTCACTGACATATATAGAGGTCTCACTGACCACAAGCCTCACTGGCATAGGAAGGTCTCACTGACCACAAGCCTCACTAGCATAGGAAGGTCTCACTGACTGCAAGCCTTATTGTCATAGGAAGGTCTCACTAACCACAAGCCTCCACTGGCAAACCCAATCACCAATAGAAATGATAAAAAAAAAATTAGAGGGTTACTCTATTTCCATTCAATTCATTATCCCATCTCTGCATAATACAGACTCCATTTGTAATTTCTCCATGTGTATGTCTTCAACCTGCATCTGATGCTTAATCAATTCACCTGATTTAGATAACACTGCACATTCAATTGCATATTGTCTTCATACTTGATTTTATTCAATCTGTGTCATACAAGTGGTCTTCATATTAGTTCACATTCATTATAATTGTATTATCAATTTTTCTTTTCATTGATCTACACAACAACCACACTATCCAAGCCCCTGTAATGTATCATATGTAACACAAAATAACTTGACCTTTCAAATCCCTCTCTTCTCTGTATATTTAATTCTTCAATCTAATTAACATCTCAAAATAGTCATATATGTATTTCTTCTTTACATCCCTGCAAGAGAACCTAAAAACAATTTCTTTCCATATTCCATTTATATTTTCTCTATATAACTTTTCATATCTCTTTGTGTACTTTAAAAACCTCTTCAATCTTTTCATCTTGAATATTCTTTTTGTCTTCTCCAATCTTTCCATAAAATAAACTTCTTCTTTTTTATTTTCTTCCATGAGAGGATAAATAGAAAGAGTCTCCACAAAATCTGAATAACATCAATCAAATCCAACTCATATCACTAATACTGTTATCCCTATTGTTGTAACACCAATCCATTCATATCTTTACTTGATCATGACTATACAAAATCATTCCATCAAACTTAACAAATATAACCTTTGTTATGCAACTTATTGAAGACCCATTGTACTCGTCTCCTTGAAAATACATTCTCAACATGAAGTGATTCTTCACATATGAAGCATGATCATTAAGATATGAACTTCATCTTAAACAACCTGCACTTTGAGTGTGAGTAAATAAACTGAAAACAACTTGTCACATGTGAGTGACCAAAACAAGTGTTCTTGTTCAACCTTGAAATATGAACATTTACCTTTAACAACATATTTGATCTCAACCTGATAAATACACCACATTTGAAAGTACACCAATATAAATATTTGCTCTTGCATTACTCTATGAAGATGATATCAATTGCTCTTGCATTACTGAAGCATGTGAACTTTGTCATACCAAGCCCAATATAGCATGAAGACATACATGAGGATCATCTTGTGAACTAATTATCCTGCAAACAATATCAAGGCATCCTGGTCAAATGCATCCTTGATAAACCTAACACATGATTCAATCAAATCAATATATCAACTAAATAACTAATGAGCAACAACACCATGAATGTGCACACAACTCTTGTGACATCTAAACACCATGAAGACCCTTGTCTATCACACAATCTACTCAACACCTTCAATACCTTTTTGACATCATTGACAAACATGCCATAAGACTCTTCAAGATCCACTCTCGTCACTTCTCCACCTCCTTCTACATTGATATTGGAGTCACTTGGGCTATATGATAAATCTTCTGATGAGTCAAATACACCTGCACAAATTCTTGATGTTGAGGAGTCTTCTACCTCCACTTCTAATGTTGAGAGTGATTTAAAGGATTCATCTCCTTCCTCTCCTAGTCATCATTCAAAGGATGATGATTCTCCTCCAAATTATTTGACTTCTGGAACACTTTGGGCTTGACAGACATTACAGTCAACAAGTGATTGGGTTGGGCATCCATTAGACACTAGGTGGACTCATTCATAGTTCTAAGGTGCTTCACATGTATTCTTTGCTACACCCTTTGGTCCACAGTCCTTTTGAGAGGCTTTTGGTATTACTAAGTGGCATACAACTATGCAGGAGGAGTATAGTTCCTTGATGAAGAACTACATGTGGGATCTTGTCCCTCTTCCTAAGGGAAGAAAACTTGTTTGATGCAAGTGTATCTATTAGACAAAATTTGTTGCAAATGGGTGGGTGGATAAGCACAAGGCTTGCTTAGTCACCAAAGGATTCTCCCAGGTGCCTGGGATTGACTACTCTTAGACTTTTATGTCAGTTGCTAGAATGAATTCCATATGACTTGTCATTTACATTGCTACAACATATCATTGGTGTTGAGTACTTATGACTCAGATTATAGGCATCGGCTTGTGCTACTCTTTTTCTCAGAGATCTCTTGTTCTTGGTTGATTGCCCTTTGTTATTGGCTTGACAGACTCTATCAGTGTTGCTTCAATGTTTTCTACTGATGGTCTAGAGTCTCACTGATCAGTTCAATGGTTTATTGGTTCATCAGTTCGATGACATTGGTTCAATGGTTCATTGGTTCAATGATTAGTGTTGGTTCAAGGGTTCAACCTGATCGGGCAGAGTGTAGCTATCAGCTTTGCTTTAGTTTGTTACTTTGACCGTTTGTGTCTCCCCGATGGTGGTTTGTTCCTGCGATGTGCTATCAGTGAAATGGGGGTCTTCAGCGTAACTTGTTTGTGTTCCAGCGATGGAGTATGTTTCATTGATGGTGTTCTATCCATCGGCTTGACTATCATTGTCAACCTTGTCTTAAGTTCTCTCTCTGATTGCCTTGTGTTACTCTGATGAACTGTTGAAGGTTAGCATTGGCAAGACCTCTTCGATCGGTGCAGTGTTGAGACAGTACTCCAACGGTCTTCTGCTCTGATGGAAAGGTGTTCGACCTAGCTTGAACTATCAGCTAAGCTCTAATATGTCACTCTGACTGTTATGTGTGTTATCAATGGAGTTTGGCATCAGCAAAAGGAACTTTGTCGGTGAAGAAGGATGAAGTCACATTGAAGGCCTTGGTCACTCCAATGGTTCATTGATAATTGACTGGCTGGGGTCGTCAGCGGAAAAAGTGCCGATGATAGACTTACTGTGTGTTCATGGATATATACTGTTGTGTGTGTCAATTGATGCATGTGGGACTATTTATTCCTCATGAATACAAATGGTTGCGAATGGTTAAAAATGAACTGTCAACCTTTTTGGAAGTTGTAACAGTCTGAGATAGTAACCGTTTGTTCTATTTCTGTAATGTGATATGTGACTAGAAGATAGGAATTAGAACTGAGTTTAGGTGAAGGGGATTTAGGCCAAGAGGGAGAAGAATAGAAAAAAAGAGGGAAGTATCTCTCTCTCAGTGATGTCTTGTACAGTATGCTATTTGTGACATGATAACAGTATGAAGGACTAACCCGAGTGCTGTGATTAGAACTGAGGAGAACTTTGTACAGGGTTATACTGTCAGCTATTCTTCCAGAGGAGCAAGATGTAAATCTTTGTGTTAAGGCCTTGAGCTTGTAAGTGTATTGTAACATGTTTTTTGTTGCTGATTAATACATTGGTTCGATGCTTTGGAGTGTGGGGTTTTTTACCCATAAGGGTTTTCCCCACATATATCTGTGTCTCTTGTTCTATCTTTCGTGTTAACGTTTCTGTTGTTGAAATTAGATCTTGTTGCTTGTATTTCCTCTAAGGGTCAATGTTGGAAATGTTCTATGTCTATTTCCACTTTGTGGCATAGTTGTGCATGTTTTTTGAAGCGAATGAAAATAATTTAAACCTGTCAAAGACACCACTGTTCTTAGAAATACGTTCTGAGATGCTATCATTTCCTTGCAAGTGGTATCAGAACCAAGTTCTGGGATCTACTTTGTTTCTCACATATGTACATTTGTGTGCTATATGTGTTTGCATGTAAGAGTTCCTGGTGTATAAGGTCTAGGTATTCCTTCTGTGATGATTTCTTAGTGTGACAGGCTTGAGGAAATCTGAAGGAATCATCTGATGTTTGATCCTTCTTTTGAGTGAAGTCTGGCAGTGCTTGAAGGATAGTGAAGATGAAGAGATTGGAGCTGGTCATGATGTGGCCTGAGGCTCTTAGTTGACAATGTATAATCCTATTGCATGGCGTGGATTATGCTTTGTTGTTGTGTCTCTGCATTAACTTTCATATTGGTTGTCTGTGTGATAGGCTTCCTTGTGATATGAAGAAGTTTGTGTTGATGCTTAGCCATGGAGAAGTGTGCTTATGCTGGATATTTGTTCCTGGTATTGGAAAGCATTGTTTCTGTTGCCCCAGTTGCATAAAGGCTATGGAGTTGATCATTGGAAGATCTGGGAGCTTCTGTAATAGCCTGATTCTCTCAGATGCATGTGCATGTTGGTGGTTGAGGAATTGGTCTACAAGTGGGCCTGAAGCTCTTGAACTATTGTTTCCTTAAATGGATATTTTGTACTTGCATGACTTAGATTCATGTTTATTGGATTTGAGGGGTTTTATAGTTTTTCCTTAAAATCTATGGTTATGCATATTCATGATGATCCATTATTCTAGTTTAACTGTTATGGAGTTTATGTTGTAGACTTTTGAGTCATCCAGATGTGAAGTGGATATGGATGTGCATGGGTGTTTCATATAACATAGTGATTTTGCAGGTTTTACATGGACAAAAAAAAACTTGTGGTTTTGTTGAAGCTATAGTTAAGCTATTTTCTAGACCCTATTTTTTTTGGGGTGTTGCTAGATGAGATAGTTGTAGTCTTGTGGGAGTGTTGGTACATGATAAGTCACTCAGCAATTCTGTGGTGATGCTTTTATGGATTCCTTGACTATGGTGCTCAAGTTGTGGACTGGTTTGGCAAATCAGATTGTAAGTAATCTGGTGTTTTTTTGTCATGTTGTCTACATGGTTATTTACCTCTTGAGATCTCAGTTTTGCAGTTTTCAGTGCGATAGTGAGTTTGTGTGATGCATTGATTGGATCTACAAGTTATGTAGTTTTGTGGGCTGGCCACCTATTAAGCTACAGTGAGATGACTCAGATGTGGACTATCTATATTCATAAAGATCATTCAGTGTTTATGCAGACTTGTTAGCTGGCCTTGTCTGTGGTCACTTGTGCATTGGTGTGATTGCATTGGGATAAAAGGGTGGATAGTGTAAAGTACCTGAATAGTCAGTAATCTATAGCATGTGTATCATAATGTCATGTATAGCTTGGATACATAGTTCATTGTAAGCTTTTGACAGTGATGTTGTATTTCCTTGGTTTGGAGATCTTGGTGCCATTTGTTTTTTATTATGTTAATATGTGGACCTGGAAGATTTTTAGATGAGAAGATGTTTAGTCATGTTGCTTGGAAAGCTCGGTTGCCACAGTTCAGTGGGAGCTTTAGCAATGACTATAGATTCATCACTTAGTGATGGATGATCTTCTTTAGTGTTGTAGATGTTACTAGGAGGAGCTCTTAGATCCTGTTGTTACAGAAGGGTTCTTTCACATTTGCAAGGGCACTACTTTAGGATGGGTAACATCTTGGAGCCATGAAGGACTCACTCAGTCTTTGGTTGAGGTGTTGATTGGTGCTTGATAGGTACTCATGCATACATGGAGAATAAGGTGAGACTATATATGCTGTGCTTAATCAAAGTTGGCAGCAGGAAGTTCAAGGAGTCTTTACCTTGGTTGAATGTGAGTTCAACAAAAGATCTAGAGGAGGTTGTTCTTGGAGAAAATCATTGGGACTTGGATATCTTAGAAGAATATTCTCATTCCCCACTCTTGGTCTACTCGGCAAGTTTCACTTGAGAGGTATTGCCCATTGTTTACTCTCAGGTGTGTTATGCTTTCTTTCATATATATGGATCTTGAGCTGCTATAGATGATTCTGGAGGATTCATAGTGAGAGATGGACAACATAGTTACCTCCTTGTGCATTTGACTTTATGATATCATTGATTGGTGAGAACAGTTAGGAGATAGTTTAAGGGCTGATTTCCTGAAATGGGAAATGGATTAGTTTGATCTTCTTTGGATTGGGAAGCTTACATCCATGTTGATTTCTTGGTTGATCTCTATGAGTGAACAACTTTGGGTGTTATTATGGTGTTCTCTTTGGGGTTTTAAGAAGGAGATCATACTTGACACAATTGGCACTTAGAGGTGTTTGTAGGAGGATTTTCTACAGGTTTATGATGTGTAGTGTTTCTCTTGGTCTCAGTTACTTTTCTAATGGTGTGTTTCACATTACATTGGTTTGAGGTTTTGTTCGGAGTTGAAGTGATTACTAGTTTGTGGTCATGTGCTTTCACTTATGTTCTTGGGTGATAGCATGAAGGTTCTGTTATCTCTTTCATTGTTGGGTGTGAAGAACTTGAGAAAATTTTGGACTGGTGGTGAGATGTATAGGTTATTGATTTACAAATTTTGCATATCATGGTGGATGTTCCTGCAATGCTACATGATGAGTACACTCTCTATGTAATGCCATTGGTAGACTTGGTATGTCTTATTAGTTTTCAGATTTAGCATTACTCATGTAGTGGGAGTTCTTGGTTGTGTTTGGTCATCTTTGACTGGTTGACACATGGATCTTGTACCTACAGTTTGGATGAATATATGTTGGCATGAGTTTGCTATGTTCTTCTGTACCTTTGAGGTATGTGTGATTGGATGAGTTAGCACTTACTGTGTGTGCTATTTTCTAGTCACGTGGGTTTTGTTTAGTTGGATGAGTGCAGTTAGTTTTCTGATTGTTGTTCTAGTTGATGTTCTATCTTATTTCTGGAGGATGGTTTCATGGCTGTGTTCTGGAAGCTTTGAAGTTAGTTATGTTGGAGCTTCTGTGTAGCTTGTGAGCACAGTGGAGTGGAGGCAGTATCATCTTTATTGATGGCTTCCTATAATTCCTTTGTCAAGTGGGAGAATGTTGAGTACTTGTGACTTAGATTACAGGCATCGGCTTGTGCTTCTCTTTGTCTCAGTGATCTCTTGTTCTTGGTTGATTGCCCTTTGTTATCAGCCTGAAGGCTCTATCGGCATTGTTTCGATGTTTTCTACCAATGGTCTGGAGTCTCACCAATCGGTTCAATGGTTCATTGGTTCATCGGTTCGACGACATTGGTTCAACAATTAGTGTTGGTTCAAGGGTTCAACTTGATTTGGCAGAGTGTAGCTATTGGCCATGCTTTAGTTTGTTACTCTGACCATTTGTGTCTCCCTAATGGTGGTTTGTTCCTGCGATGTGCTATCGGCAAAACGGGGGTCTTCGGCATAACTTGTTTATGTTCTAGGGATGGAGTATGTTTCACCAATGGTGTTCTATCCATCAGCTTGACTATTGTTGTCGGCCTTGTCTTAAGTTCTCTCTCTGATTGCCTTGTGTTAATCCAATGAACTTTTGAAGGTTGACATCGGCAAGACCTCTTTGATCGGTGCAGTGTTGAGATAGTACTCCAATGATCTTCTGCTCTGATGGAAAGGTATTCGGCCTAGTTTGAACTATCGACTAAGCTCTAATATGTCACTCCAACTATTATGTGTGTTACCAATGGAGTTTGGCATCGACAGAATGAACTTTGTCGGTGAAGAAGGATGAAGTCACACTGAAGGCCTTGGTCACTCCGATGGTTCATTGATGATTGACCGGCTGGGGTTGTCATCGGCAAAAGCACTGATGATAGACTTATCACATTTTTGTGGATATATATTGTTGTGTGTGTCAACTAATGCATGTGGGACTATTTAGTCCTCATGAATACAAATGGTTGCGAATGGTTAAAAATGAACTGTTGACCTTTTTGGAAGTTATAACAGTCTGAGATAGTAATTGTTTGTTCTATTTCTGTAATGTGAGATGTGACTAGAAGATAGGAGTTAGAACTAAGTTCAGGTGAAGGGGATTCAGGTTGAGAGGGAGAATAATGGAAAAAAAGAGGGAAGTATCTCTCTCTCGGTGATGTCCTGTTCTATATGCTATTTGTGGCATGATAACAGTATGAAGGACTAACCCGAGTGTTGTGATTAGTGTTGGTTTTTTCCCAGACTGGATGCTTGTTCCTAGATTTCCGTACAAGGTAGCCATCAGTGATCAACAGGATCTCTGGTCCAGGGGCCAACAGTGTAGGAGATAGACTCTATATTTTATCTCCTCTTCTTCTTCAGGCTCTGCAAGACCTAGGGGGGTATTCCCTACTCAACATCCATGAGATACGCATACAAGGATTGGGATGCTATCAGAAAGCAGATAAGTCCTCCTGTAAGTAGACCAAAACTGAAAGATAAGAGCAAAGGGGCTAGCTTTGGGCCTATTTGCAGTTGTAGACAGAGGACTGAGGATCCTAAAACTAATTCTAATGTCCTAATGGTTGTTTTAGATTTCAATTTTGATTTTAAGTTTGGATGCAAAGCTGGACATGGTTGTAATACAAACACAAAGCAAGATTGGTGCCTATCCAGGGCCTGGAGTTAGTAGACATACACCTGTGAATGATCAGCATGAACAGCTAAAACTAGATTTCAGGGGGATATATATGATACCTGCCTTACAGATATCTCCCAGCACAGAGTGTTAAGTTATCTCTACTTATGGCATCCCTACTATAGTATACCCTTCCCAATGTTCAATCTGAGAACAATTTAATCTACCCCTTGAGTAGAAGTTAAAAGATCAGACATTCAACATAGGAATTCTATGTTCTAGAGCCTCAAACATTCCTTAAACATCCAGACTCAGAAGAAAGATGCATGCAATACTAGAGACAGAATTAACAAAACACATGCTAACATAGCATTTCTCATATAAAATTAACCATGAAATCAGTGGATTCATGCAAAAACATACAACTAGAGATACATAAACTCACAGGTTTAGCTGTACAGAGCAACCAAAATGAACTGTATTGTGTTACAGAGCCAAAATGTTCAACTTTCAACAACCTCAAAAATGAGTAACACTTCCTGCTTATAACAGCCAGAAAGTGTACCACAGTAATTAATTACATGACAAAATATCAAAATCAGCTAGATACAGACCCTTCAAAGGAATGGCGCTCAAAATTTATTACAGCAATAGACAGAGGAACCTCGAGCCACGTGCCACTATTTGGAAGTCTTCATGTCAAAAATCTGGTACCTGACTGTGCAACAACTCGCCCATGCCCCAGCACAGTCGCCATTAAGGGTCTCAACCACCCGTTGTCGCTTAAAAAACTGTCGTTGCATACAAAAAAGATTTCCCGCCAAAACACATTCAACCGCGGGTTCAAAATATACAAGGGAATAATCCCACATTCATGGTGAAGAGATCACTCCAGCGTTTTAAAAGCATAACCGCATTCAAACAAAGTGTTGAGCGCTTTTGCCGCGCTCAACACACATGCCTTCACCCACAACCCATCGGCCAAACTTCTACCATCGGCAGATCAAAACAATGCTAGCCTGATATACCATCTCACTTCGATGGCGTTGCTATCGCCAAGACAATCCATCCTCCCCGTCACCCCGATGCCAGCTCCACACCCCTTGTCACTGAGACAAAGACCATCGGGGCAACCAAAAGCACTTCCGCCGATCATAATAGTCTCGCCGATGGTCCTTCACTTCCCACCTCCGTCGGTGAGACATACACCATCGACACCACAAAAAACCCTTAGGCCGACAATATTACTCACTCTGATAGACATCCTCCAAATTCCCATCGGCCTGACACTACCCCATACTCACCGATGGCAACTCCATCGGCCAGACCTGCACCATCGGCCAACAATCTGCCCATTCACCCGATAATCCTCCATTACATTGATGGCACCAACAAACTATACTCTGTCGGCGAGACCTCAAGCGTCGGCGAACCCGAAAACTCTCTCACCGATAGCATTACTCTTGCCGACGACCACCTTGATCATCCCTCATCAGCTAGACTACCAACTGTCCGCCCAACCAAAAACTCACCTGCCAACATCACTTGTTACACCGATACAGCTCCATTGGCCAGAGTACCCCTGTCGGCCCAACTCTCCACACTTCGTCCGATGCACCAAGTCACGCCAACAACACACACACCCACTTATCGGCCAAACATACGCTGTTGGCCCAACAGGAAACTCCCTCGCCAATAGCACAAAGTCACGGCGATATACAAAGAACACACCGTGCTACTGAAATGATCGCCAAGACACATGCAAACTCATGCCGATAACACTTGAGGTACCCCCATCGGCACGACCAACATTGTCGGCAGAACCACAATATCCTTCGCTGATAGACCAAGCTCTTGCCGATGAACAGGAACACTTAGGGTTTGAAGGAAGAAACCCTCCAACAAACAAGCTCAATCTCCAGGCCAAAAATGAGTGTTAGCACTGGCTCCGAATGGGGACGTGCAAGTGAAAACCTGCAGCGAGAACCAGATCTCCGGGCAGACCAGGCAAAAAACCAAAAAGCATGAACTGTACAAGGCATTTACACTATATACATGTTTTTACAAGTGTGCACAGTGACAAGTCATCTATGCAAAATAGAACTTAAGGAATTGGCCATGCACAGGCAATTCCAGAACTTCACCATCTAGGGCCTGGAGGAAATAAGAATCCTCCCCATGAGCACTACAAATCTGATATGGGCCCATCCATAAGGGTTTGAATTTACCATGTTTACCCTTGTCCTGATCTTTTGCATTACATACAAGCACCAGATCATTGACCTAAAATTTTCTTTTTTTAGCTCTCCTATCAAACTGATATTTTACATCTTGTTGTCTCTTGAGATTAATCTGGTGGGCTTTCCTTCTATTTTCATCCAGTGTAACCAGCTGATTCACTCTTTCTGTCATGGAATCTTCAATCTCCTCATCATTTTCCTGGATGAATCTGTAAACTGGTAGGAGATTGTTTATGGGCAATCTGGCTGATGCACCATATACTAGCTCAAAGGGTGACATTCCAATAGCCTTTTTTACTGTCACTCTATCAGCCCATATTGCTAACTTTAATTTTGAGTCCCAAGCTCTCTTGTTCTTGTCTAGTATCCTCTTGATAATTTTCATGATGCTTTTATTGCTTGATTCTGCTTGACCATTCCCTTGTGGGTGATATGGTGATGCATATGATAGATTTATCCCATACCTGTTGCAAAAATCAACAAATTCACCTGATCTGAAGCACATTGCATTATCAGTGACTATCTTGAATGGTACTCCAAACCTGATGATAATATTTTCTAGCATGAAATCTGTCACCACCTTACTTGTAGCTCTCTTAGTTGGAATGGCCTCAATCCATTTGGTAAAGTAATCAGTTGCCACCAAAATCCAACTGTGTCCCCCACTTGATTTTTCTGCAATTTCCCCTATGAAGTCAATTCCCCATTGCTGAAATGGAGCATCCACAGTTACAGTTCTGAGGGGTAAAGCACCACCATATTTCAGCTTTCCTGAAAATCTTTGGCAAGGGTCACACTTCCTCACTAATCTTTGTGCATCCGAAAAGAGAGTGGGCCACCAATATCCTGCTCTGAGAATTTTATGAGCTGTTGTTTGGGCAGTATAATGTCCACCACACAATCCTTTATGCATATCAATCAAAACATTGTTAGCCATATCCTCATCCACACATCTCAGCAGCACACCATCAGGGTTTTTCCAGTATAGCTCACCTTGAACAATAACATACCTGATTGCATGTAACTTTAAAGTCCTCTTTCGACTGTCACTGAAATGGGAAGGACAATTCAGATTTTGCAAGTAGTAGATAATATCCTTGTACCATTCAGATCTTGATACATTTACATTCTCATTTTGGACTACATTAACTTGGCATGCTTCCAAGTTTGACTGTGCCATTATCTTGGCTAATCCTTGCCCTCTTACCAACTTGGTAATTTGTATTTCTATGTTGAACTCCTGCAATTTGTTTATCCATCTACACCTTCTCCCAGTCACTTCCTGTTGAGTGAAAATGTCTTTGACTGCTGCATGGGGTACATATGCAATTATATATGATCCTACCAAGTATGGTCTGAAACCTTTGATGGCTCTAAGTAGTGCATATGCCTTTTTTTCCATAATATCATACTTCAACTCAGAAGCCTGCAAGGACATACTGAAGAAAGCTATGGGCTGTTCAAAACCATCTTCATTTTTCTGTAGCAAACATGCAGCAACAGTGTGAAAGGAAGCAAATGAAAACAATTGGAATGGCCTAGAAAAATCAGGAGATTTAAGAACAGGGGCCATCTTGATTGCCTCTTTGATACTCTGAAATGATTCTATTGCTTCACTTTCCCAGTGGACAGTTGCATCCTTCTTCATCATCTTGGAAATGTTCCTTGTGGTTTCTGTAAAGTTGGGAACAAATCTCCTAACAAAATTTATCTGTCCAAAGAAGGATTGAACTCCTTTTACAGTTTTTGGCATTTGAATTCTGTCAATAGCAGCCACTCTCTCTGGATCTATCCTAACTCCATCCTTGGAAACAATGTGCCCTAGGAGTTTTCCTTCAACCACCCCAAAAGCACACTTCTTTGGATTTAAAGAAATACCATACTCTAGTGCTCTTATGAAAATCTGCTCCAGATGCAAACAATGCTGCTCTTCTTTCTTTGAGTAAGCAGTCAAGTCATCCTGATATACAGCCAGGATTGAATCAATCAACCCTACAAAAGCAACAGCCATTGCTCTTTGAAATGTAGCACCTGCATTGGTTAGTCCGAAGGGCATTCTAACATACACATAAGTTCCCCATGGGGTGGTGAAGGCAGTCTTATACTGTTCTGATTCCTTTACCTTCACCTGATTATAACCTAAAAATCCATCCATCATGGATAAGAGTTCACAACCAGTCACTCTCTGCAACATAGCTTCCATATTAGGCAGTGGATAGTTATCCTTTAAAGAGGATACATTTAAGTTCCTAAAGTCAACACAAAGCCTAATATCACCATTCTTTTTTCTGACTGGGACAAGGTTAGACACCCAAGTTGAATGCCTGATTGGCACAATTATTCCAGCTTCCCTAAGCTTTTTGAGTTCTTCTTGCATCTTTGGAGCCAAGGTAGGATTAATAGGTCTTTGCCTCTGTCTGAATGGCTTAGCTCCTGGCTTCAATGGGATCTGATGCTGGAATAAATCTTCCCTATAGGCTTTTAGGTCCTCATATGACCAAGCAAAAACATGTTTGTACCTTTTCAGTAATGCAATCAGCATACTCCTAATGTGTGGTTTGAGCTGTTTACCAATATATACTTTCTTGGGGGTCTGAGATGTTCCCAAATTTATCTCTTCTAAATCCTCCTTGTTTGTGGGAGATGTCTTTGTGACCAATTGGTCTCTACTGTCAAAAGCTCTTTCCAAAGCTACCAACCCTCTAGGGATTTTATTAGTCTTCAACTGAATTATCTCCTTTCCCACAAGAGTTTCTTTTCCATCTATAGTCTCTACAAAAGCTTGGAAATCAATTTCTTGATTCTCATATTCATCTATGCAGTGCAAAAATTTTAACAAGTCCCTATCATCATTAAACACTTGCCAACTGCATATATTTTCTGATACTGCAGGCCTGATTTTAACTTCTACATTTGTAACATCTGACAGAGTAATGTCATTTGGCCTTATTGCAACATTAGCTAAGAAATCAGCCATAACATTCTTTGATCTCTCTACCCAGCCTATTGAAAATGCATCAAAAAGTTCAATGGTATCCCAAACAGCATGCTTGTATTGTTTCAATCTTTTGTTTTTTGAAGCATACCTATCTCTAATTTGGGATACAATCAGCTCAGAATCACCAAATACTCTTAGCATTTTGATTCCATGTTTGAGAGCAATATTTAGGCCTAAGAGTAAAGCCTCATATTCTGCAATGTTGTTTGTGCAAACAAACCTCAGCAAGAAAGAGAATTTGAGGAGCTTACCAGTTGGAGACAGGAAAACAACTCCAACTCTAGAGCCTTCTTTTGCACAAGCTCCATCAAAAAACATGGTCCACAAACCTTGCTGATCCAATTCTTCAATGCAGACATTTTTCTTTTTATCTTCTCTATCATCTGAGACAACCTTGAATTTATCACAGTCAGTGTTTACAAAGCATATCTGTTCCTCTGCTTCTTGGTCTTCCACTGTCTCTGATGATCTTTGTTCTCTGATTAGCTTAACATCCCTGCCATTCATTGGAATCATGGCATATGACAGGTCCAGCTGCATACTTCCACCAATTAGTGCTGCCCATCTTCTTGACAACAACATACCATACTGTGGCTTGATGTCAACCACTGTTATATTCATTTTATATCTCTTTTCAGGAAATGCTGCCAGTTTGAAATCTACATCCTTCATGATTCCAATAACCGGTACCTCTCTGGCATCCATAGCATAACATTTTCCACATGCCTTGTCAATTTTCAATCCAGCTTGTTGCATGATGGCCAAAGGCATGACATTTGTAGATGCTCTAGAGTCAAGCATACAATTTCTGATTATTTTTCCATTTATAACCAGGGAAACATAAAATGGTTCCACTTGTGAAGGACACTTTGTCATAGTCACTCCTAAATAAACCTCAGGAGCCTCATCTTCTTCATTACATATGACATGTTTCTCACCCTGGGTCTGAGCATTTTGTTTAGCTTGAAAAGGTACCCCTGAAATTAGGGATATTATCCTATTCTTAATTTCTTCCACTTTCATCAGTTCCATAAGTGGAACAGAGACTTTTACCTAGGAGAGGACTTGAGCTATATCAAATGGAGCATAATTTTGTATAACAGTTGTAGCTTGCTCCACAATCTTACTATTATCCTGCACTGATTTAGCTTTTACTTTCATAGTTCCCTGATCATCATTTTTGTCTTGGGAACCTTTGCTTTGATCTTCAGCTTGGGAAATTCTATTTTCTGGTCCTTGGGATTCATGACCTGTTCTATGTCTAAAATTCTGTTTATTATTAACCCACAGCCTCTTTTGTAATTCCATCCCCTTATTACCATGCACTGGCTGTCCTATAGTAACATCTTTTGGCTGATGTGGGCTGTTTACCTGATTTTTACCTCTGAGATTGTAGTTGCTCTTAACTTGAGCAACTGCTGCAGCTGTGAAGGCCCTAATTTCCTCATCAGAAGGTCGTTGTAAGTTACTCAGAAAATTGTGTGAGTTCTGAGCATAGGCATAGTTAACTTCATCATCTTCATCATATGGGAACTGTTGGCAGCCCTGAGTTCCATCATTTGTACTCTCATCAGCATCATAAAGAGTGTATCCATTGCTTATGGACATCATATTTACATCATCATCTTGCACATAATGTGGCTCATTGCATTCATTACAAGATGTAGTATTATCACACAAGGACTGAGCAATCATACACTGTGACTGTGAATGTGGCATCTGACAAATTATACACCATGGAGCATCATCAACAATATTTACAGCTTTCTTTAGAGGATCAGGAGTTTCTTTGACACGTTGAGCTCTTTGATTTGTGTTGTTACGTGGGAATATAGGTTTACCATCATGCCAATTGGTATTATAAGGCATATCATGCAATGATGGCCTCTTTTCCTGCCTTTGATAGACTTGCCTATCAGGACCTATCCCTTTTTCACTTCTAGCTAATCTATAGCTTAGGTCCTTAACAACATTTGCCAATTTGTCTATCTTATCTTCAGGGGCAGATGTATTACCTTGAGTGTTCTGAGGCTTGTTTGGATTCTGTAGAATTTTTATATCATCCCTTTTGTTAGTCTTGCTTGATGCTTTCCTATTGTTTTCAATATTCACTGCAATTCTGAAAGCATCCCTGAGAGTAGCAGGACCTTTATCTCTTAATCCATATGCAGTTTTTGCATCAAAGGCATTGATATACAATATTATGCACATTGGTTCATTTGGCCTCATGTGATGTGGCAATTTGTTTAACACTTTAGTAAATCTTGCATTAAAATCTGCAACCTGCTCATTTGACCCTTTAGTGATACTGGTGAACTCATTTACAAAAAAGCTAGGGTCAGTTTTGTCACCATATTGCTCCTTGAACATCCTTTTAAAATCATCCCATGATGAAATACTTTGGTCAGGCAGATTCTTGTACCATTCTCTTGCCTCATCTATTAAGGATTGCATGAATGACTTCATGAAAACATCCTCATGTTCAACCTCAAAGTTATCCATGACATTTTGAAAGGCTTTTAGATGATCTTCTCCTGACACAGTGTTGTTTCCTAAAAATTTAGGCACTTGCAGCCTCAGATGCTTGTCAATGGGGTTAGGATACCCAGGAATACCATCAAACACCAGCTGTCTGAATCTATCTAGCTGCATTGGCTGTCTGTTTAACTGATTAACATTAATATTTCTGTTTGCATTCTGGTTTCTTACATTGTTCAGTGGTATCCTAGCATCATTCACATTTTGTCTCTCATCATTATGCTGATGTTGCACTTCATTTCTCTGTTGATGTCTCTGCACATTTGCATTCTCAAGGGTAGGAATTGAATTATTCTGGGCAGTCCTCAAAGCTTGCACTTTCTTCCTCAAGTCATCTCTGATTGATATTGCCTGCTGATATTCAAACTCAGCCCTTAAGCTCCTAATTTCATCAGCTAGTTCTTCCTCACTGGGCCTAGAGGAGGATGGTTTTATCACATTCTGATCTTCGTCTTCATCATCCCTCAGAGACTTGGCCTCTTCAAACCTTTCACTAGGGTCTAGAAATGGGCATTCTTGGAACACCTCTGACCTCATTCTCATGTTACCACCCTGTTGGCTCTCATATGCACCCTGAATATCAGCTTCTGCATTTGAAAAGTAGGGCGCATGCTGTCCTGATGGCCTAGGGTTATCTTGTATATCATCATTTTTTCTGGGGGAACCCTCACGACTGACTGAGACAGTTCCCTTTCTTTTGTAGATCATTCTTCTTGTTACTGGTAACTCTTCAAATAAAGGATTTTGTTGGGATCTTCTCCCCTGCATATAAATTTTACTTTGACCGGTTGGGAGATTATTTCAGAGTCGCCACCTATTACTAGGAACTATTTTCTTTTTGTAAATCAGGGTTCTTTCACAATTCCCCAGCAGAGTCACCAATTTCTGTTGGTGACTCGGATGGGTCACAGATATATTACTGGAGATGATTAGATAGTACTTTTACTTCTCAATCCCCAGTAGAGTCGCCAATTTCTTGTTGGTTTTTTTCCCAGACTGGATGCTTGTTCCCAGATTTCCCTACAAGGTAGCCATCAGTGATCAACAGGATCTCTGGGCCAGGGGCCAACAGTGTAGGAGATAGACTCTATATTTTATCTCCTCTTCTTCTTCAGGCTCTGCAAGACCTAGGGGGGTATTCCCTACTCAACATCCATGAGATACGCATACAAGGATTGGGATGCTGTCAGAAAGTAGATAAGTCCTCCTATAAGTAGACCAAAACTGAAAGATAAGAGCAAAGGGGCTAGCTTTGGGCCTATTTGCAGTTGTAGACAGAGGACTGAGGATCCTAAAACTAATTCTAATGTCCTAATGGTTGTTTTAGATTTCAATTTTGATTTTAAGTTTGGATGCAAAGCTGGACATGGTTGTAACACAAACACAAAGCAAGATTGGTACCTATCCAGGGCCTAGAGTCAGTAGACATACACCTGTGAATGATCAGCATGAACAGCTAAAACTGGATTTTAGGGGGATATATATGATACCTGCCTTACAGATATCTCCCAGCACAGAGTGTTAAGTTATCTCTACTTATGGCATCCCTACTGTAGTATACCCTTCCCAATGTTCAATCTGAGAACAATTTAATCTACCCCTTGAGCAGAAGTTAAAAGATCAGACATTCAACATAGGAATTCTATGTTCTAGAGCCTCAAACATTCCTTAAACATCCAGACTCAGAAGAAAGATGCATGCAATACTGGAGACAGAATTAACAAAACACATGCTAACATAGCATTTCTCATATAAAATTAACCATGAAATCAGTGGATTCATGCAAAAACATACAACTGGAGATACATAAACTCACAGGTTTAGCTGTACAGAGCAACCAAAATGAACTGTATTGTGTTACAGAGCCAAAATGTTCAACTTTCAACAACCTCAAAAATGAGTAACACTTCCTGCTTATAAAAGCCAGAAAGTGTACCACAGTAATTAATTACATGACAAAATATCAAAATCAGCTAGATACAGACCCTTCAAAGGAATGGCACTCAAAATTTATTACAGCAACAGACAGAAGAACCTCGAGCCACGTACCACTATCTGGAAGTCTTCATGTCAAAAATTCAGTACCTGACTGTGCAACAACTCGCCCATGCCCCAGCACAGTCGCCATTAAGGGTCTCAACCACCCGTTGTCGCTTAAAAAACTGTCGCTGCATACAAAAAAGATTTCCCGCCAAAACACGTTCAACCGCGGGTTCAAAATATACAAGGGAATAATCCCACATTCATGGTGAAGAGATCACTCTAGCGTTTTAAAAGCATAACCGCATTCAAACAAAGTGTTGAGTGCTTTTTCCACGCTCGACACACATGCCTTCGCCCATAGCCCATCGGCCAAACTTCTACCATCGGCAGATCAAAACAATGCTAGCCCGATATACCATCTACTCCGATGGCATTGCTGTCGCCAAGACAATCCATCCTCCCCGTCACCCCGATGCCAGCTCCACACCCCTTGTCGCCGAGACAAAGACCATCGGGGCAACCAAAAGCACTTCCGCCGATCATAATAGTCTCGCTGATGGTCCTTCACTTCCCACCTCCATCGGTGAGACATACACCATCGGCACCACAAAAAACCCTTAGGCCAAAAATTTTACTCACTCTGATAGACATCCTCCAAATTCCCATCGGCCTGACACTACCCCATACTCGCCGATGGCAACTCCATCGGCCAGACCTGCACCATCGGCCAACAATCTGCCCATTCACCCGATAATCCTCCATTACACCGATGGCACCAACAAACTATACTCTGTCGGTGAGACCTCAAGCGTTGGCGAACCTGAAAACTCTCTCACCGATAGCATTACTCCTGCCGACGACCACCTTGATCATCCCTCATCGGCCAAACTACCAACTGTCGGCCCAACCAAAAACTCACCTGCCGACATCACTTGTTACGCTGATACAGCTCCATCAGCCAGAGTACCCCTGTCAGCCCAACTCTCCACACTTCGTCCGATGCACCAAGTCACGCCGACAACACACACATCCACTTATCGGCCAAACATACGCTGTCGGCCCAACAGGAAACTCCCTCACCGATAGCACAAAGTCACGGCGACATACAAAGAACACACCGTGCTACTAAAATGATCGCCAAGACACATGCAAACTCATGCCAATAACACTTGAGGTACCCCCATCGGCACGACCAACATTGTCGGCAGAACCACAATATCCTTCGCCGATAGACCAAGCTCTTGCCGATGAACAGGAACACTTAGGGTTTGAAGGAAGAAACCCTCCAACAAACAAGCTCAATCTCCAGGCCAAAAACGAGTGCCAACAATTAGAACTGAGGAGAACTTTGTGTAGGGTTATGCTGTCAGTTATTCTTCCAGAGGGCCTTAACAAGTGTATTGTAACATGTTTGTTGTTGCTGATTAATACATTAGTTTGATGCTTTGGAGTGTGGAGTTTTTTACCCGTAAGGGTTTTCCCCACGTATATCTGTGTCTCTTGTTCTATCTTTCGTGTTAACATTTTTGTTGTTGAAATTAGATCTTGTTGCTTGTATTTCCTCTAAGGGTCAATGTTGGAAATGTTCTATGTCTGTTTCTGCTTGTGCATGTTTTTTGAAGCAAATGAAAAGAATTTAAACCTGTCGAAGACACCACTGTTCTTAGAAATACGTTCTAAGATGCTCTCATTTCCTTGCAATTGGGAGGTGCATCAAATGGATGTCAAGAGTGCCTTTCTTTCTGGAGTCAACCTTGAGGCTTAATGTTCTTCACCTTTTGTTGATGGCACTTTGTACTAACAGCTTGTTGGGAGTCTCACGTATCTAACTCATACGAGACCTGACATTTCATATTCTCTTGTATGGTTTATTGATTCTTGTAGGAGCCCCATGAGCTACATTGGAAAGTAGCCAAGAGGATTATACACTACATTAAGGGTACACAAAGTTTTAGGATTCACTATGCAATGGGTATTGATATTGACTTGGTGAGCTAGACAAATTCATATTGGGTAGGCAATTCTTAGAATCACAAGTCTACTTTAGGATACATCGTCTCACTTGGTTCAGGTCCTATTTGTTGGTCAAGCAAGAAGCAATCTGCTATTTCTCTATCTTCTACTAAGGTTGAGTATTAGGGGGTTGTGAATGCCACCATAGAGGCCATTTGGATTTAGAATTTTCTCACTGAGTTTTGTATCCAGATCAGATGACTATTAGTCATATTTTGTGACAACTAGAGTGCTATCCAAATCTCATAGAATCCAATCCACCATTAGCAGACCAAACACATTGAGGTCCATATGCACTACATTTTGGATCTCATTCATGAACACATCATCAACCTTCACTATTGTCTGACTTTTGAGTAGGTTTCTAATATCTTCACCAAACCCATCACAGAGAGCAAGTATCTTCATCTACAAGCTTTGTTGGGGGTGCGGGAGTCTTCATCTTCAAGGGCCTATCTAGTCCTTCTACTCGGAGTCTTGACTCTCTCTACTTTGGGGGGTCTCTTCTCTCTATTTGGAGGGGGGGCTATTCTCTCTTTTTTGGGGGGACCTTCTTCTCTTTGGGGGGATTTTTATATACATGGGTACCTCATTAGGCTTCATTTTCCATGACCCATCTTTTCACCCACCTAAGTTGCACTTAAGGGGGGTGTTAGTGTAGATTTTTATTTTCCTATTCCTAGGTTTTTCCTACACTTCTAATTAAGCTTTCTTAGGATTAAATAAGTGAGTATTAGTGTGAGTGGGTGCAAGGTGTCAACATCTTCCATGGGAATTACACTTGCCTATTTTAGGCTATTGTGGTGGACTCTTCCCATCCATCATATTTTCCACCTCTCCCATCTCTCATATTCTATATATACTCACCTCCTTGCTAGTCTTGGGTACATTATATTTTCCAACTATTTAGTTTTGCATTCTTCTAATGCTATTTTTCTTCATGAGAATTTGCATTTCTCTCTTGGAGACTAACTCTGCATTGTTATTTTGATCTTGTATCATTTACATTCATAGTTTATTATCTATTCATTCACACTAGTTTTTTGGGTTATTCATCTTTTCAAATTCTAACATTGCTCCCTACAACATTTTGCTTCCATAAGAACAAAACCACCCCCAGGTTATGCCTCTATTTAACTAGCCTTTTCCATGAGAGTGAGAGTGACTTAGAGGTCGCCCATACAAAAGGAGAGGGTTCATGTGTTGTATCAAGGCTGACTCATTCATGTTTGTCCTTACAGCACGTTTTGAGGAGTATAGTCCTTGGGTAGGTCAATTCAATGATGATGAACAAAGATTATGGACAACAAGCAGTCATGTAATATCCTCTTAGGATGCTAATGTAATGTAACACTATCTTTCTATATTTTCTTCTACATATGCTCTTAGATTCCTCGGTAGATCCTAAACACGTGTTTGATTATTGGAGTGAAATAGGGCTAGTCTATAAATACACCACCCTAGTGTGTAATTGGAAATAATCCATGCTTTGGATAGCTCATAATGGCTAGTAAGAGAGGGAGATATGGATGCAATTTAAGAAGTTCAAATTTAAAAAAATTGGGTGTTGATTTATGAATTTAGCAGGTGAGTCCAAAATCTAGGATGTGTGGAGATGGAATAGTTCCAATATAGGGTTATTTGTCAACTTCCATTAGATGCAAAAATATGCCAACTTGCTCATTAATCAATAAATAAAAGATATCCTAGTAATCATGGGTTCAAACATATGGGAGAATTACATGGGTATGTGATTTTCACCATTATGATTTTTCTCTACTTTGACTTGCATGTGACCTACTATGAGGATGGATGTCAAATTAAATCAAGTAGTCAACATAGAAAATAAATATTTGAAACACTCATAAATGATATATGTTTGGACATTGATCATGTGTACTCTCCTTGCCATGAGTGCTCCATCTCATGAACCTAGTGGAAAATAGGAAAAGTTGACATGTCTACCTAAATGTGTCAAGGTGTTCAACTAATACACTTTACATTGATAAGACCAATGAAATTATATATATTTTGTTGTTGTTTTAAGATGAAAATAAAACTACTTTAGCCTTCTCTAGATCTTTCCTTGTTTAAACTAAGTTCAAACAAGAAAGGAGAGTTGGGAATGAAAACAATGAAACTGAGAATCAAAAATTTTAACTAAAAAGTTAAATGTAGAATAGTAAAATGTAATAGATGAGGAACCTAGAAACAAACCAAAGTTGATCACTAGTCAAGATGCCTGTTGGCAAGGTATAGGAAGGTCACTAGAACCTATTGCAACTCACTGCAAGTGGATTGTGGAGGATAGAGATGACATATAATATAGTAATTAGGTTGTTCTACAAGGGAAACATCCCTATTAGAGTATATATGTAATAGATAGTATGAAGAAGCTAATGTAGATGAAGATGTATAAGTGTAAATATAGAGCAGAGACTTAGGCCTACCTTTTGTATATATGGAGATATAAGGATTATAACTAATGAATTGAATATATGAATGTGAATAACTTATATATATCATCTAATCTTACCGCACTATGATATCTATTATCATTGTTATATATTATTCTAGCACTATCACATCTGGAGTATAACTAGACTTAGAGACTTGATTCAAGCTCAAATCTTCAGATCATGTCCTGTATTTTCTTGCCAACATTTGGTTCTATTTCCAAGACCCTAGACACAACAATGAAGAACAAATAAAGATAAATAAGTAAAAGAAAAGTTTGTTATAGAGAATTGGAAAGGTGACATGATTTTTTTCTAAAACCTATGGTAAATTCTCTTAGGACCTACCCTTGTGATAGTGGGTAGGAACCTAAGGGGATGACAAATGGGAAGGGTGAAGGATCTGAAAAGATCTATGAAAACATGTAACCATTCAAATTAATCTGACCATTGGATACATAAGGATTAATGAAATACCATACCTAAAACACCCATGGAAAAAGGGGATGACAAGAAAATAAGAGAAATTAATAAAGCAATACAAACAAAAATGGAAATGAACATAGAAGATAGAAGAATGACATAAACCCAGGTACGTCATGAAAGATACCACAGACAGATGGAAAAACTAGAAGAAATGGGGGAGAACACATAATAAGGGTTGCGAAAGAAAAAGAAGAAGATGAGTGTACCAATAAGGGTGTTGTTGAGTGCGCCACGGTGGGTGTAGCTGAACAACAAGATGTAAATTTGGTGATAGACAAAGAGTGCACCATAGGGGCTGCCGCAAAAATAATAAAGATTGATATAGATAAGAATCCATGACCAATAACAATACACATTGATAAAGCCAAATAAATGCTCAGAAGTCTAGAAGGAAACATTACTACTTATGACAATTCTAGGAGGACATGGGAAAAAGACTATATTAAAACCCAAGCCTATTGCAATTAGGTAAACCACCATATGTTCACCCTAAACTCACTAATGTCTAAATCAGGATCAATGAGTAATGGAAACTAGTAGTAAACCATATGAAAAATCTCCATCCTTTAAATTTTGATGAGGAGTACCTAGACTATTTGGTGAATTAGGGTATGATGAGAATGAGAGAAAGAAAAGCAGATGTAGTATTTGATGACATTGATTTCAAAAGTATAAGACAATTAGGAGAACCAATACTAATAACTAATGAAATGTTACTAACAAACAAAAAGGTATCCCCTACAATGAAACAACAATTTGAAAAGGTACAACCCCCGACCACAAGTCACCCCAAGTGCCATATAAATCAAGAAGAATTTCAGTGGAAAAACAAAAACAAAGAGATAGAAAAAAAAGGAAGAGGTTAAGAAATCAGAAAAACTTGTGAAGAAATATTAGGGAAAGAGTACTTTGACATTAAATTACAAAGAGATAAGGGTAGAGAAGACAAACCCTTACCATAAAGGCAAACTAAGAAACCACAAAATAAAAGAGAACAAACACAGATCACAAAAAGGGTAAAATAAAAAACAATAAAAGATGGAATCACCAATCAAACTACCAGTGTTTGGAAAGGATACCATAGAAGAAACAAAACATTTGTTATATTAGAATCCACATGGTAGAGGAAGAACATAACACATGACCAAAACAAACTATTTGATTTTGTCAGAATCATAAGGAATGAAGCATTAAATTGGTATATGAAGACATGTCCTAACCATGATAAACCATGGGATAACATCAAGAAAGCATTCCTAGGCAATTTTGAGTCACCAGAGATACCCATTGAAGGAGTTAGCAAAATGCAGGACATGGTCCAAAAAGAGGGATAATCTATTAAAGATTTTGAAAAAAGATTTAAGGAAATCTCCCGCAAACTAGAAGAACCGCTAACAGAGAAGCAAATGATAGAATGGTTTATTTTGGGACTAAGCATTGGCATCAGGACATCCCTAGATGGAAATATTTTCAACTCATACTCAAAAGTGATAACTATGGTATGCCACATAGAGGCACAAATCTGGTACAAAAATGACAAAACTAAGGAAAATATAGAGTTGGAGAAACATAAATTAGAGTTGGAACAACTAAAACCAAAGCAATAAATCCTAGTATGAAAGGAAGAAAGTCTGCAAAAGTAGAGACCAAATATATGGTACTCTTATTGTACAAAAGGACATCTATAGAATGAGTGCCTAATGATAAAAGGAGAAAGTCCAAGGATGCCACAATGAAGGTAGATCTTAAAACAATACCAAAAAAGAATATCATGGTCTATTGTAGTATCTGCAGTGATTGGGATGATCATGAGATATAAGATTCTCCATCACAATTATTTAGGCTGAGGGAAAATGATGATGACCATGAAATGTGGTGTATTGCCCACTGTAATAATAGAGAAGAGAACCATAACATGGCATACGTAAAGGGACTAGCCAAGAAACCCCTTTACATCCAAAACCATGGTTACAAGGTTCCTAATTAGGCTAATTAGAAAATGCTAATACATTTAAAACACAAACCCAAATTACATGAACAACTATGAGGAGAGAGGCTAGTACCATGGATATAGAGGATATAGAGGCCACAAAAGGAGTAGAAGGAGAACTAATGCAAGTTGTTATAAGTGTGGAAAATAAGGGCAGTTCACAAATGAATGCTAGGGGGATAAGAAGAAGAAATGCAAATTTTGTGGTAACTCAGACCATGACTTGTTTACTTGTGACAAAGCTTAGTAGTATTTTAGAAATGAACCTTTCTAATCCAAAAGCGACAAGCTAATGGGATTCAATTTAGAACAGGAAGCCCAAAAAATAAGGAAGATACCTAAAGATATATCACAAGTAGTCATAAGGTGCCTGTTGGTTTTTCTTCTGAATCAGCATTAGGGTTTGCCATTTCTAATGCACAGGCAGATTCAGCCAACTAAATACAGGAGGTTGCGTGAGCTGCCTCCCCTTCACTTCTGGTTCTGCCGCACCAAGGGGGGTATCCCTATAACTCAAGATGTAACCTTGACTAGCTCAAAGATAGAAAGATCTAACTTGACAACAACAGGCAGAATACTCTCATGTATGGACCAAGATCTTCATGATAGATCACAAGGCTGGCAACATTCTTGGACATGATGTCTGGTTGGGTATGAGAGCATGCAGGGGATTCCTAACCCTACTCCTACAACTAACAGGTGGAAGTATGAAATGTTTTAGTTTGAATTTTGGATGCAAAGCTGGACATGGTGTATAACCTCAACACAGAGCTAGATTGGTGCCTATCCAGGGCTTGGAGTCGGTAGACATACACCTGTGAATGATCAGCATGAATAGCTAAAACCGGATTTCAGGGGGATACACATGATATCTGCCTTACAGATATCTCCCAATAAAGAGTGTCAAGTTATCTCTACTTATGGCATCCCTACTGCAGTATACCCTTCCCAATGTTCAACCTGAAAATAGTTTAATCTACCCCTTGAGCAGAAGTTAAAAGATCAGACATTCAACATAGGAATTCTATGCTCTAGAATCTAAACATTACCCAAATATCCAGATTCAGAAGAAGAATACATGCAATACTGGAGACAGAATTAACACAACACATGCTAAGATAGCATTACTCATATAAGATTAACCATGAAATCAGTGGATTCATGCCAAATCGTACAACAAGAGATACATAAACTCACAAGTTAAACTGTACAGAGCAACCAGATCAGCTTGTTTTTAGTTACAGAGCCAAAAATCTTCAACTTTCAACAACCACAAATGAGTAACACTTCCTGCTTATAACAGCCAGGTAGTGTACCACAGCAATTAATTACATGGTTGACCAAGAATCCCGCCAGATACACAGTATCAGGAAAATGGCGCTCAAACACATCCAGATTGGCGCCCAAACATGAATGCAGCAGGTAGGGGAGGAGACAGGAAGATATCTCGAGCCCTGCGCCACTGTCCGCTGATGTACACCTTCAATCGGTACCAGATCCGCCCATACCTCTGCAACCTTCGCCATTAATGGCGCACCAACCCACGGCCTCGGGAAAATGTCAATTCTGCATCGCAACCATTTCCCGCCGAGATTCATCATCATGATATTTCGAATATGCAGGATATCAATTATCCCACATGCACCCCGCAGCAACCTCATTAACACTTTATATACTAGGTCATGAGCATATATCATGTCGGTGCTTTTGCTCCTGACGACACTAGTATAAGACCTCATCATCATCATCCTTTAGCAGCATGATATCCTGTCGCTTGAAATATCACCCTGACGTCAGCATCATATCGCAATATAACCTGCATGATAATCGCCTTCATCGGCACAACCTGATCCATCGGAGGAACATCCTCCTGCTGAGCCTATACCAAAAGTCTGGCCGATGAACATCCTGATGACGTCATCATCATATCCTGCTGACGTCATCATCATATCTGCCTACTGCGCACCTCCTCATATCCGGATGACGTCATCATCATATTTGCAAATATTGGGGGATCTCCTACAAGATGATCAGTGTTAGAAATATGACCCCCCGGACCTTGATGACGTCATCATCATATTGACATCAGGATGATATTCGGAAGATAACAGGATATTTGGAAATATCATCCTGATGCACAAATATTAGGTTGCACTGTAGCTCCACTATAAGATCGGGGCGATAGATCAATATGATGATGCTTGAAAAGATCACCCCCACTAGATAATGCACGAAGCCGGCAGGCGAATATCTCCTTGATATCAGCATCATCATGATGCTGGAACAAACATACATCCGGGTGATATTCAAAAATGAAAATATCACCCCCTCCTTCAGAAATATCATGATGCAGATAGGCAGAGAAATAGATATCACCCTGACATAAGAATGACGTCAGCATCATCAGGATGATAAAACAACGAACATGAAGTGATACAACATCATCAGGATGATATTGACTAAGATCATCCTGACGTTCAAAATATGATGACCCCAGTGAATATCGGGTCACACTTAGAACTCTTCAACAACGTCATCAGGATGATCATAACAAGATCACCCGATGATAAAGATATCACCCCGGCGAAATATCATGAAGGCAGAAAATAAGATGATCCCCGCAAGCAACACGGTGATAACTAGAAATATGATGATGATGACGACGAACCTTAAGAAAAAACAAGTCAGGTCGAACAACTTAGAGAATAACCCCTTCAGAATACTGGGGCAACATCATCATCATGTCTGGGCAAGGTGATAATTGGAAGATCACCGGATACTTGAAAAATCACCCCCGCAAGCAAATCAGGGCGCACTGTAGCTTATCAGCAGGATCAGGATGATATCCAAACATCACCCGATAGTGAAATATGATGATCCTGATGAGAAACCGGTCGACAGAGAACATGATGATGCAGACCATCATCGAAGACAAGATGATGATGATGACCTCCTCCTTCGGAAAAAATGATGCTGCAATTGAAAAATACTGAGGAGGTCCAATACTTAGAACATTTTTTGGATACTTAGGGAGAGTGCCTGCATGAAAATTGCTCAAAAACAGCTAGTCAGTTCAGGCACTAACACTGGCTCTGTCTGGGGACGTGCAGGTGCAAGACTGCAGCGAGAACCCCAGATCTCTGGGATGCAGACTAGTCCCTTATCCATTGGGCACAGAGTCAAATACTGCACCGACCTGCATCACCAAACACACTTGATGGCCCAAGGCCACCAAGAAAAGAAAAACATGTATCTCCCTTTGTCAAATATCTTGTTTTCATCTGCATGCACTGGGTCAAGCTTGGAGATACTACAAAGATCCACCCACAAACAAATCTTGTCATCTGCATATTCAACCCTCTGATTTGGCTTGTCATTGTCAAACCTGTGCAGATAACCTTCAACATCATGTGACATGTGGGTGCAGAATATATCAGGCAATGCATACTCAAATGGTATAGAACACAGGTTATCATCTGCATCATCATCATGCATTGCAACATGATCTCCTAGCTGGACTGAAAATAGGAAACACTCAAAGTCCACCACACAGCTAGGAAGATCAGGGCTCATTGTATTATATGCTGGCACATCAAAAGAAAAGCTTTCAAAATCACAATTGTGCACATCATGTACACAACAATCAGCAGCACCAGGCTGGAAAAGATCAGGCTCTGGCATCTCTCTCAAATCAGGTACATTTTCACAGTCACTTACCTGATGTATGTTGTTTCCTCTTTCATCAGGATGAGAAACAGAATCCAAGCCAAAAATAGTGTCTAGATCCTCACCATACTCAGACAGATCCTCATCACCATATGTGTCATAAATGGGTGACCCAGGTGCATCAGTTTCATCATAGTATGCCATTTGTTCATGGGCAGCAGAGCACACCTCTTCATCACCAATGGATTCACTCTGTGGAGGAGTATCAGCCTGTGTGTCATAAGCAAAACAGCCATCAAATGAAAAACAATCATGCTCTGAACTAGCACTTATTTCAATTTCTGACTGCTCTTCATGATCTCCATGTGTTTGAAAGGTAGGCAATGGGTCACACATAGGACTGCTTCTCTGTTTGCTTATACCTTCTCTGTCTTGAGTACAATACTCACAATTGTCTCCACAGGTCCATTCTAAAAATTGCTCATTGCTGTCCACAGCCTCGTTATTGTTTTCATGGTTAGCTGCCTCATCATTGCAATGGGAATCCTCATTAGTCCTTTCACTGGCATCCTCAACTGGTGAACAATCCAGTTGAGCAGTATTGTTAGCATTATGTTCAAATACAGCAGTCTCAACCTCTATGCCTTTATTTTCATTTTTATCTGCACATGATGCCATAGTCATTTGGTCATTTGCAGCTTCATAACCATTTCTCACACCAAGGCCTGGGGACAGGGGTTTCAGCAGGTACATATTTCTGATTTTTTCTATCTTTTCTATGAACTTGTATGCCATCTGCATACTTGTCACCTTGAAATCCCTCAGTATTGCACTAAAGCCCTCCTCAAAAGCTTCAAAGAATATGCCAACACAGGCTGAAATATCAGGTCTGAAGACTTCTGGGATCTGTGAAAGGGCTATTGCAAACCTATGACTGAAATCAACACATGGCTCTTCATCTTGTTTTCTGATTCTCATCAACTCTGCAACAAGATCAGCCGGTTCTTTTGCAAATTCCTCCTTGAAACAGTCAGCAAGCTCATCCCAATAGGCAAAGGATTTCTTTGGAAAGCTCAAATACCAGTCTTTTGCTTTTGCATCAAAGGACCTAACAAAAAACCTCATCCACATATCCTCATCTCTGAATGAATATTTTCCCATAAAACTTTGAAAATTTTGGATATGTGCATTCCCATCACATACATTGTGACCACTAAATCTAGGCATCTGACAGTATATCCTAGCAGGCATAGTTTCTACTTTATAATCCACCCATGACAAATCCAGTTGGTCATACAAAGGATCAAAAGGGCTGAGAAGAGGTTTAGCTTTCTGACTGGCAGACACAACAGGGTTACTGCTTTTTAACTGGGCCTGCTCAGCCTCTAAGAATATCAACCTATTTCTTATCTCTTCTATTCCTTTATCCAACATTTCACCACTGAGTATGGGATAATTCATACTTGGATTCATAAAAATCTTACTCTTAGACATTGTTTGTCTGTCTAAGACCTAAGGCTTCCCCTGGCATCTAACCTATGCAGTAAAACAGCAAATAAAGGGGAAGGAACAAGGTACCTTTTCTCATACAGATGCAGAAAAATGAACAACACATTTTTGTCACATCACATACATCCATCTTTCATGTGCATTTGGATCTTTTTTGCAGAGTCGCCACCTCTCCAGAGAGGACAAAATTTACAGCAGCTGAAAGCTATTTTTTCCAGGTTCATTCCACCAGCAGAGCGTCATTTTTCACATGAAAGATTCCCCAGTAGAGTCGTCAATTTGTTGGTTTTTCTTCTGAATCAGCATTAGGGTTTGCCATTTCTAATGCACAGGTAGATTCAGCCAACTAAATACAGGAGGTTGCGTGAGCTGCCTCCCCTTCACTTCTGGTTCTGCCGCACCAAGGGGGGTATCCCTATAACTCAAGATGTAACCTTGACTAGCTCAAAGATAGAAAGATCTAACTTGACAACAACAGGCAGAATACTCTCATGTATGGACCAAGATCTGCATGATAGATCACAAGGCTGGCAACATTCTTGGACATGATGTCTGGTTGGGTATGAGAGCATGCAGGGGATTCCTAATCCTACTCCTACAACTAACAGGTGGAAGTATGAAATGTTTTAGTTTGAATTTTGGATGCAAAGCTGGACATGGTGTATAACCTCAACACAGAGCTAGATTGGTGCCTATCCAGGGCTTGGAGTCAGTAGACATACACCTGTGAATGATCAGCATGAATAGCTAAAACCGGATTTCAGGGGGATACACATGATATCTGCCTTACAGATATCTCCCAATAAAGAGTGTCAAGTTATCTCTACTTATGGCATCCCTACTGCAGTATACCCTTCCCAATGTTCAACCTGAAAACAATTTAATCTACCCCTTGAGCAGAAGTTAAAAGATCAGACATTCAACATAGGAATTCTATGCTCTAGAATCTAAACATTACCCAAATATCCAGATTCAGAAGAAGAATACATGCAATACTGGAGACAGAATTAACACAACACATGCTAAGATAGCATTACTCATATAAGATTAACCATGAAATCAGTGGATTCATGCCAAATCGTACAACAAGAGATACATAAACTCACAAGTTAAACTGTACAGAGCAACCAGATCAGCTTGTTTTTAGTTACAGAGCCAAAAATCTTCAACTTTCAACAACCACAAATGAGTAACACTTCCTGCTTATAACAGCCAGGTAGTGTACCACAGCAATTAATTACATGGTTGACCAAGAATCCCGCCAGATACACAGTATCAGGAAAATGGCGCTCAAACACATCCAGATTGGCACCCAAACATGAATGCAGCAGGTAGGGGAGGAGACAGGAAGATATCTCGAGCCCTGCGCCACTGTCCGCTGATGTACACCTTCAATCGGGTACCAGATCCGCCCATACCTCTGCAACCTTCGCCATTAATGGCGCACCAACCCGCGGCCTCGGGAAAACGTCAATTCTGCATCGCAACCATTTCCTGCCGAGATTCATCATCATGATATTTCGAATATGCAGGATATCAATTATCCCACATGCACCCCGTAGCAACCTCATTAACACTTTATATACTAGGTCATGAGCATATATCATGTCGGTGCTTTTGCTCCTGACGACACTAGTATAAGACCTCATCATCATCATCCTTCAGCAACATGATATCCTGTCGCTTGAAATATCACCCTAACGTCAGCATCATATCGCAATATAACCTGCATGATAATCGCCTTCATCGGCACAACCTGATCCATCGGAGGAACATCCTCCTGCTGAGCCTATACCAAAAGTCTGGCCGATGAACATCCTGATGACGTCATCATCATATCCTACTGACGTCATCATCATATCTGCCTACTGCGCACCTCCTCATATCCGGATGATGTCATCATCATATTTGCAAATATCGGGGGATCTCCTACAAGATGATCAGTGTTAGAAATATGACCCCCCCGGACCTTGATGACGTCATCATCATATTGACATCAGGATGATATTCGGAAGATAACCAGATATTTGGAAATATCATCCTGATGCACAAATATCAGGTTGCACTGTAGCTCCACTATAAGATCAGGGCGATAGATCAATATGATGATGCTTGAAAAGATCACCCCCACTAGATAATGCACGAAGCCGGCAGGCGAATATCTCCTTGATATCAGCATCATCATGATGCTGGAACAAACATACATCCGGGTGATATTCAAAAATGAAAATATCACCCCCTCCTTCGGAAATATCATGATGCAGATAGGCAGAGAAATAGATATCACCCTGACATAAGAATGACGTCAGCATCATCAGGATGATAAAACAACGAACATGAAGTGATACAACATCATCAGGATGATATTGACTAAGATCATCCTGACGTTCAAAATATGATGACCCCAGTGAATATCGGGTCACACTTAGAACTCTTCAACAACGTCATCAGGATGATCATAACCTAGATCACCCGATGATAAAGATATCACCCCGGCGAAATATCATGAAGGCAGAAAATAAGATGATCCCCGCAAGCAACACGGTGATAACTAGAAATATGATGATGATGACGACGACCCTTAAGAAAAAACAAGTCAGGTCGAACAACTTAGAGAATAACCCCTTCAGAATACCGAGGCAACATCATCATCATGTCTGGGCAAGGTGATAATTGGAAGATCACCGGATACTTGAAAAATCACCCCCGCAAGCAAATCAGGGCGCACTGTAGCTTATCAGCAGGATCAGGATGATATCCAAACATCACCCGATAGTGAAATATGATGATCCTGATGAGAAACCGGTCGACAGAGAACATGATGATGCAGACCATCATTGAAGACAAGATGATGATGATGACCTCCTCCTTCGGAAAAAATGATGCTGCAGTTGAAAAATACTGAGGAGGTCCAATACTTAGAACATTTTTTGGATACTTAGGGAGAGTGCCTGCATGAAAATTGCTCAAAAACAGCCAGTCAGTTCAGGCACTAACAGTGCCATTAGAAAAATAAGTATGATTCAAATAGTACAAATAATAAAACATCAGATGAGTAATATTTTGATAATAAGCTAAGTTACAAACAAAAAAAACATAAAGAAAAAGAAAAAAAATTAAATCTTCTGTAGTCACAAGGCAAGGAACTAACACTTAAAAACTAAAAAACATTGACATTGAGACAAAAGAAGAAGAGGAAGAGGATATTTCTTTCCTAATAAAAACCATCAAGAAAAAATGTTGAACAATCAAAACAACTGATAGCTAGAGAACAACATGAACAACAAAAGTAGACACATTTCTTTTTAGAAGAAGAAGTAATGGCGCTCAAACAGGTATCACAACTAACAAAACATCATAACCTTATAGAGAAGTTGAAATGATTCTATAAGTATTAGAATAAAGAACAAGGCCAAAAGCCACAAATCAAAAAAATGGAAAAAACTAACCAACAATGGAAAACATGACCATTAATGATAAGTGCCCATATAAATCATCATAAGATTAAACAAGTTATGGTAGACCTAGGCACAAATGTTAATATGCTACCAAAAAGATTATGAGAACAATTAGGAAGACCAAGATTAGAAGAAACACCATATAATATTATCCTAGTAGATGGGTCAACAATGCATACATTAGGAACCCGGAGGAAGGTAGACGTTAACATAATGGGTGTCAAAAAATTGGTAGATTTTGAGATAGTCGTAATGATGGAACCATTTGATTCTTTTAATGCACTATTAGGTCCCCAATGGTTTGTTAGTGCATTAAAAGAATAATACATATCCCCGAGAAACATTGATGACTCTTATATAATAGTGCATTAAAAGAATCAAAAGAATCAAATGGTTCCATCATTGATGACTCTTATATAAAGGAAACAAAACCAAGAGAACTATACAGATGAGGATTCAGAACAACTATATTCCATAGCAAAACTACCCAAATATGACCTATTAGAAGAATCAAATTTTGAGGGCAAAATACAGATAGAAAGTGATAACTATAGCATAGATAGCGAGGATGTACTTGAATCTTGGCTACAAAACAAACAAGAACTTAAAACCTAGAGAGTGACAAGATTCTGCAAAGTATTTTTGGTTAAAATCATAGATGAATACTAGCTGCAAAATACTTCATGTGATGAAATAACATTGGAAAATATAGGCAATAGATCAGGACAACAACTAGATAACACATCCCAAACATTACAATGAGTTAACGTTATAAAAATAGGGATTTCCAATATAAATCTCCCCAAGTTTTCAAGAATAGGAGACCTGCACAATTACTTAATAGACATGCAAAATAATTTCACAAAGGAGCAATTAAGACTAGATGTGCTCCAACACACATTGATATGCAATGCTGCAAGCTAGTGGAATACACATAAAAATACAACCATCATTGGCCAGTTTTTAAAATCCTGATAAAAACTAGAGACATATCACAAGAAGGGGAATATGAAATTATAGCAAAATACCAACGACAAATTACACTGCAAAAGCACTTAAACATGTGCATAGTGGTCTGGAAAGCTAGAAATAAATATGATACAACATTATACATCTAATTGTTCTACTAGACATTATCACTAGTTGCACAAACTTGGTATATAAATCAAGAACATAGAACAAAAACAAAATAATGGAATGAATTACAAAAGGACTTTATACACACATTCTCATTCTATAGCCCTGACAAACATATCTGCACTGTGCTCCTCAAAATAAAAGAAATAATATTCAAACCAACTAAAGAAGTTAAGGAAGATCCATTACAATAAAGTCCTCCACCATCAAAAGTTAATGGTATTTGGAAAATTATAGAATGGGAAAAGGGAGATTGAAACAAAAATTGGACATTGAAGTACACCATGGGAAAAGGGAGATTGAAATAGTGATTGAACCTAAAGAAAAGTACTACAACCAGCCGGCAAAACTTATAGAAGAAAACATCACTAAATAAGGTGATCCAAAGTTGGCTAAAATAGGAGACTATTGGGATGAAAGAGTAGTGGCACAAGTTGCAAAAATATTGTCATAATTTGAGGACTTATTCCATAGAACATTTATAGGTTTAAAAGGTATAAAAGAAGAAGTAGGAATTATGAAAATACAATTCAAGGAGGGGGTGAAGCCACAAAGTAAAATGCCTTATAGATTAAATCCCAACATGAAGAAAAAGGTTAAGATAGAACTAGATAAAATGATTGTTGTAGGATTCATCAAACTAGTAGAATATGTGGAATGGAGAAGTCCTATGGTAGTGCAAAATAAGAAAACTAGTGAAGTTTGGATATGTGTGGACTATAGAGAAATAAACAAATCATGCATACATGATCCATTCCCAACCCTCTTTACTAAAGAAATACTAGAATCAATAGTCGGAAGGGAGATCTACTCATTCACTAATGGACTGGCTATCATCACTTGTTAAGATAAGAGAAGAGGACCAACCAAAAACTACTTTCACCTCAAAATTTAAATCATTCATGTATACAGTCATACCTTTTGGCCTAAAGAATGCACTAGTGGTATTCAGTAGAATAATGGTACATGCATTTAAGGACTTAATCCATGACTTCTTGGAGGTATACCTGGACAAATGGACATGTTATGGATTGGTGAAAGATCATGTACAAACATTAAGGATGATGCTCAACAGATGTAGAAGCCTCCAGATATCTTTAAACTTGAAGAAATGTATGTTTGTGGTACCTTTTGGTACCTTATTGAGGCATATAATCTACAAAGAAGGGATAATGATAGATCCCTTAAAAGTTCCATTAATAATGACACTTCACCAAAAATGACACTAGAGGTGAAGACATTCTTGGGATACATTGGATATCACCACAAATTCATCAGAGGATATGCGGCAATAGCAACACGATTAGAAGAAATTATAAAGAATAAATGTGGTAAAAATATTGAATGGAATGAACAGTGTCAAACTTCTTTTGACTCATTGAAACAAAAGATTGCTGAGGCACCTATACTAATACTTCCAGATTACAACATATCATTCCACATACATGTTGATGCATCAAGGATTACCATAGGAGTAGTGATAACACTACCTAAAGGAAATGAAGACCATCCAATAGCATTTTCTAGTAGGAAGCTATCAAAGGCAGAAAGAAAATACACAACTATGGAGAGAGAAGCTCTAGCCATGGTATATACAGGATAGAAATTCAGACACTACTTATTATCGACACCATTCACCTTCTATACTAATCATAAAATTTTGAAGTATCCATTGAACAAACCAATCACTTAAGGAAGAATATGTCATTGGTTACTCCTATTCTAGGAGTTTGACTTCAAGGTAATGGTGAAACCCAGTAAAAATAAACAAGGTCCAAATTATCTATCTAGAATAGAAATAGGGGAAGAATCAGACAACTAGGAGGAAGATCTTCCTGGCACAAACCTATTTAGAGTAATTGTGGTACCAGAAGAGTTGAATGACATAGCAAGTTTACTCGCTATAGGCAAATTTCTGCATGATATGTCACCATAAGAAAAAAACCCTAATGTGGAGAGCTTTACCACACACACTGATAGATGGAGAACTACATGTCATAGGTAAGGATGATATCATAAAGAGAGTTGTGTATGAGCATGAATTAGAGGCCATACTATGAGAAGCACATGAAGGAATATCAAGAGACCATAATTTAGGAGATACAATTGCAAAGAGAGTAAAATTAGCTGGATTATGGTGGCCTACACTACACAAGGATACTAAGACCTATGTCAAACAATGTGATATCTACCAGTGCATAGGATACTAGTGATGAAATGCCACTTAGAGCAATACTAGCTTAGATCCCATTTGAAAAATGGGCAATTGACTTTATTGAACCAATAGATCTCCTAGCCAAACATTCCAAAGCTAGATTCATCATTACAGGGGTAGGATACCTAACTAAGTGGATGAAAGATGAACCCACAAAGGAATGTACTACAAAGACCACCACTAAATTTCTATATGAGAATATAATCACTAGGTTTAGATGTCCCTTAAGTATAACCAGTGATGAAGGTAAAAATTTTGTCAATAAGATGATTGCAGAGTTATTACAGAGTTTTATGATAACGCATTGCAAGAGCTCACCATACCACTCACAAGAAAATTATGCAAGTGAAGCTATGAATAAGATTATTGGGACCTAGTGGAACTTCCCATAATTTTCTATTCATTGGTCTAAAGCCTTTACAAATGGCCAAGTTCATGCCTAGGAAGCTTAAAGCCTAAACCCTTAGACTTTTGAAAGGTTTACATTCTAATTTTCAAATAATTTGTGATCTAGGTAGTTGCCCTAGACTTAAGCTATGACATAATGTCCATAGCTTCATTTGCAACCAACCCTATGAGCCTAGTAACTGGCCTTCCCTATGCTTAAAATATTTCTTCAGACTAATAGGGTATCCTTAGAAGACAAGTTGATGGTCGTTGCACCATCACAAATTCTAGATTTGTTAGGATTGTCAAATCTGTGCTAATGTGCTGACCCTTGATTTCAAGATGGTGGGCCCAAGATCTTATTTTCCAAATCATATACTATGCGCTCGCTCCTTAGTGGATTGTGGCAGTGCTCTATGGAAGGTGTCATGGAATATTCCCTACATTGTTGTGATGGTGAGCCAGCTAGAGGGTGGGACCTAATTCAGTCTAGAAAGAATTGAAGTCAGCACTTGAAACACGAGCATGGGGAAAGTAGTGTGGGTCCCCATTGGGCTTGCACTATTGTGATAAGGTGACATGTGGCAAACACACAGTTTCTTTGACTAATCAAGTTACTCCCTGATTAGATGATGCTTTTTTCACCAGATGAGGACTTTACTTGTAAGCTATCTGGTTGTATACTGGCATGACAAAATTCTGGATCTTGATTTGACAAGAGACACATCTCCTCACTAGATCTTAGTCCTTAGTCAAATTTCAGCAACTAAGCCAGGCATGTGTCAGCTGTGTGAAAATATGTTTCTAGTTAGGAATTTGGTAGGCCATGACTGACTTGCATCTCCATTTCCTAGTTTGAAGGTTGTGATGTGATCTCCAAGTATTTCTAGATATGAATTCAAGCATGTGAAGCTTGCAGACACTTGAAATGGAATTATGGAGGTTGTTAGAGAAAGGAAATTACTTGGGAAAAAGGCCCCCTTCTATTTTTGATATAAGCAAAAGTGTGTTCATGACTATTTACATCAACTATTAGCAAGGGTATTGTGCAGAGCTTTTCTTGTTAGTGTAGGAATTTATTTTCCTTCACTTTTACTTAAGCTAGATTAGTTAAATAATATTTAATATGTATTTAATAGGTGCATAAATGAGGTGCAAGGTGTCACACTCTTCCATAGGAGTTACCCCACCATATTTTTGGGAGAATTTGGAGAGAATAATTACACCTCACTCCTCTATCTCTACTTATTTTATACTTATATCCTTGCATGTATTTTGAGGATGAGGAAATAATAATTTTTCTTTGCAATTTTTGTGCGCAAGCTCTTGCTGTATTTTTCTCTCTTGTAGAAGAGGTCTTGTAGGTGTATCTTGGGCTCCTGTGAGTCATTTGTGACTCTAACATGGTATTAGAGCACGAGACTTGCAAGTATCTTCTCGAATTAGAGAGGGTTTTGGCCATGAGTAGATAATTCGTGCATCTTGGAGAAAAACCAACCTCACGGTTGCGCTCAGAAGAACCAAAAACCCCTATTTTCATATAAGGCACTATATTTTGTTGACATAAAAATTTTGGGCATTTTTTGGTGTTTGATGTTTTGTGTGCAGAAAAAATCCATACGGCCACCTCGATTTCCATGCCAGGATTTTTGTACACTTACCTCAATTTTCATGTCAAAATTTTTTGAGCCAATTTTGATTTTTGAGCTGCCTCAATTTGTGTACATTCTTGATTTTCATTTTGCCTCCATTTGCATGCTTCCTTAGTTTACGTGCTTCCTCAATTTCTGATGAGTGCCAGGTAGCACCCATGAAATACACCTTTTTATCCCTCTTTTTCCTTCCTTCTTATTCCATTGTGTGATGACTGCACCAAAGTAGATTAACAAGATTGTTCTAATTATGTTTAATGAGAGATGAATTACTTAAAATCATGATTTCTGATTGAAGGACTAATGTGCATTGAATTCATGGAAATATACAGAAATTCTTTCTTTTTGAATCTATAGGTGTAGTTGTTTAGGTAAAGACAATTTTAGTCATCTCCAGAGGTGGTCCTAATAATCTCTGGAGCTCACATAAGGATACCGCACCAGTCTCCAATATTTTCCAATATGATTGGAGAGATTTTGAGATAAGGGGGTGAATCATCTTCAAAGTTGAACTGAAGTCATGAGCATATCTCTGGAGCTGCAGATAGAAGCACACACCTCTGGAGTCTCCTCAACACAAATGTAAATTTCCAGCACTACTACCAGTCAACACTTCCAGTGGTAATTGGGGTGCTCTAGATATTACTCAATCAACACTTAAGTAACTGGATGAAGACCTTAGTTAACTGCTGGAAGTTTTATCTTTCTTTTTGATTTTGCATGAGTTCTCAACAAACTGATTTAAGTACCTATATTTCAGGGCCTTGCTGCCTAGTTGTATTTGAAACTAAGACTCAAATTTAGTGAGACTACTGTTCCACTAAATCTATTTTAATTGTATGACTTTTTACTCTGTAGTTAAACAATTAGTAGAATAAGATATTGGTACTATCTCATAGATGAACTAGTAGTTAGGGTAAGTGATATTTCATCAGTGGATTAGATATAAACTTACAAAGGTAGCAGTAGAATACACAACAGATAAATTATTGTTATTGTAATCTCATTTTGATAGATATTTTTCTAATTACAAAAGCTGATGGAATTGGACTGAAAGTGAATTGTGATATTATTTTCTTGTGCTAATTCATTTCTTTGGTCTTCAACCCTAAGGGTGTGGAGTAAGGGCCCACTCCCACCACCAAGGCAGAAGGCTAGTATTGTTTGTTTTGTTATTCTATTTCAGATTTTGTTGTTTTCTATTCTATTTTAGATTCTGTTTAGAAAGATAGTTACTATTTTCTCATACATAAATGCATGTTTTAATTGTATGGAATGGTATAGATCTACATTAGTAATTCATTGTTTTAGCTCTGTTTCCAGCATTTCTAGAATTCATCTTCATAGCAGATAGATCAGTAGTATTAGTTTCTTTAATCAATAGAGATCATTAGAGTTAGTTAAGTAGACTGGCAACTATAGGATTCCTAATTGTAAATAGCCAAGGACACAGCCCTGGATTTGACACATGAAAATATAATTAAATGCCAAGGTACAACGACCCTTGTCATTTTTGTTCCACCTTTTCTTTTCCATTGGAAGCATTTGATTAGATAAATTGTTTATGAGGAGACCAAGTTAGTGTCCAAAATGATGGATAAATACCAACTGGAGTGGATAGGTGGTCGTTTCATACCTCCTCTCATCATTGAGCCACTACCTATCTAGGCTGAACAAATGGAAGATGATAAATTGCATGAATGGATGAAGCAGGTTGATTAGTTCAGAGGAAATGGTAATACATAACGCACCACTTGGTCTACTTATGCAAAGGACTACAACTTGACTAATAGAATATTCCACCTGAATAAGTCCAGATTGTGAAAAGCAGGAGTACCTACTAACTTTTAAGTACGGAGGGGTGATGAGTGCTAGGTAGAACCCATGAAATACACATTTTTACCCCTCTTTTTCCTTCCTTCTTATTCCATTGTCATGATGACTGCACCAAAGTAGATTAACTAGATTGTTCTAATTATGTTTAATGAGAGATGAATTACTTAAAATCATGATTTCTGATTAAGGACTAATGTGCATTGAATTCATGGAAATATGCAGAAATTCTCTCTTTTTGAATCTACAGGTGCATATGTTCAAGCAAAGACAATTTTGGTCATCTCCAGAGGTGGTCCTAATAATCTCCAGAGCTGACATAAGGATATCGTACCAGTCTCCAATATTTTCCAATATGATTGGAGAGATTTTGAGATAAGGGGGTGAATCATCTCCAGAGCTGAACTAAAGTCATGACCATATCTCTGGAGTCTCCTCAACACAAATGTAAATTTCCAGTACCGCTGCAAGTCAACACTTCCAGTGGTAATTGGGGTCCTCCAGATATTACTCAATCAGCACCTGAGTAATTGGATGAAGACCTTAGTTAACTACTAGAAGTTTTATCTTTCTTTTTGATTTTGCATGAGTTCTCAACAAACTAATTTAAGTACCTACATTTCAGGACCTCGCTACCCAGTTGTATTTGAAACTAAGACTCAGATTTAGTGAGACTACTGTTCCACTAAATCTATTTTAATTACATGACTTTTTACTTTGTAGTTAAATAGTTAGTAGAATAAGAGATTGGTACTATCTCATAGATGAACTAGTAGTTAGGGTAAGTGATATCTCATCACTGGATTAGATATAAACTTACAAAGGTAGTAGCAAAATACACAGTGGATAAATTATTGTTATTGTAATCTCATTTTGATATAGACATTTTTCTAAATACAAAAGTTGATGGAATTGGACTGAAAGTGAATTGTGATATTATCTTCTTGTGCTAATTCATTGCTTTGGTTTTCAGCCCTAAGGGTGTGGAGCAAGGGCCCACTCCCACCAATTTGTAGTATTGTTTGTTTTGTTATTCTGTTTCAAATTCTATTATTTGCTATTCTATTTAGAAATATAGTTACTAATTTCTCATAGATTTATGTATGTTTCAATTGTATGGAATGGTATAGATCTACATTAGCAATTCATTGTTTAGTTCTATTTCCAACATTTCTAGAATTCATCTTCATAGCAGATAGATTAGTAGTATTAGTTTCTTTAATTAGTAGAGATCATTAGAGTTAGTTAAGTAGACGCGCAACTATAGGATTCCTAATTTCAAATAGCCAAGGACACAGCCCTGGATTTGACACATGAAATTATGATTAAATGCTGAGGTACAACGACCCTTGTCAGTTTCCATGCATAGAAAGTACAAGGTACATCTATTTTTTTTTAAATTTTATAATTTGGGCACCATCCCCCAAGGAGTCAACCCCTGGTCATATGGGTGACTAGGGTTTTGTGCATTTCCTTTCACATAACCTAAAGAAGCAGTTTTACAAAAATGACCATATCTTGGGCATACGGTATCAAAATTTCATAAAAAATAGGCATTGGAAAGATGGTTCAGAGAACTATCTAGTGATGCTTGGTTTTATCCCAGATTTTTCTAATTGAAATCTTTTTTCTGGTTTAATTCAAGGCATCATTTTTGGCTTCCGAGCTCCATTCTCACACCCAGAATCTTTGTTTTTCAAAAATGAAAAGGCGTTGGAAAGGTATCAGTAAGATCTACATAGCCACCTATATATTTTTTTCATATTCATCCCCAGGTGTCTTTTAATTAGTTTGTTAATTTTATGGCTTATGTTGGATGTTCTAGACATGCTGCTTCTTGGAAAGGTTATGTTTGCTTTGATAGGCTTCTGTTATCAGCATAAATCTATTTGCATGTTTTGATCTCTAATAATATAAGGATATGGGATTCTACCATCAACATAAATCTAATTGTAGATATTGTGAAAGTAATCAACATGAGAAAGAGATGTGTCCTCATTTCTCACATTATCTTTTTGAATTGATTGCTTCTATCGCTTATCCTCCTGATGAGATTATTGCTCCACCATCACCTATTGCTACTTCAGGGTCTAGTGTTGCATCATCATTGGCTTCTAGTGATTCTCTGTAGTAGGTCAATATCAGTCTTCTTGATCCACCTCATTGGGATTCCTATCTTGTAGACATATGATCTCTGTTTGTGGAGTCTCACATTGCTGATTTGGAGGACACATTTGAGGGTTTATCTCTCCTTTTTTATGCCATTTTAGGTGGCTTTACATCACCACCTTCATCTTCTGTGTTTCTAGATGCAGTTCAGATCATATCCTCTCCTGGTTCTTCTTCTCTGATTGGGCAGATAGTTTCTATTTTGGAGAAGACATATTCTCCTAGTATGAGGTCACTTGGGATGCATTGAGAGGCACATATTTCAATATGGATTCCTTATTCATCCAAGATATGGAAATGGCTTCTAAATTCACTAGTGGATCTATTTCTTCAGAAAGTGAGAAATGTTGTTTACAAGCAGTGGATTGGATTTTGTCTTCAAGATCTTTTCATTGGTTCTGGAGCTTCTTCTTTGAGGGGATTCATACTCTCTTTTAGCTCTATCTTATGGGGGACACTCATGATTGTACTCTTATGATGGATTTATTCCTTGGGGGGTCTTAGTATCCTTCCATCACATGTTCTTGTACTTTCTTGTTTGTTTTTTCTCTCTTTTGGAGAGGATTTTTCTCCCATTGGGTTTTTCTCCTTTTCTCCACCTTATGAGAGATTATTATTGTTCATGGGTACCTAACATGGATTCATTTGCCTGGACCCATCTCTTCATCCACCTAAGCTATGCTTAAGGGGGGGTGTTAGTGTAGGAATTTATTTTCCTTCACTTTTACTTAAGCTAGCATAGGTAAATAATATTTAATATGTATTTAATAGGTGCATAAATGAGATGCAAGGTGTCACACTCTTCCACAAGAGTTACTCCACCCTATTTTTGGAAGAATCTAGAGTTATTTCCTAGTGGTAGAATAATTACACCTCTCCCCTTTATATCTACCTCTTTATACTCATATCCTTGCATGCATTTTAGGGATGAGGGAATAATAATTTTGCTTTGCAATTTTCATGTACAAGCTCTTGCTGTATTTTTCTCTCTTATAGAAGAGGTCCTGGAGGTGTATCTTTGGCTCCTATGAGTCATTTGTGACTCTAACATTTATATCTTGCTGCTAATGTTCTTTGTTTCCTGAAGAGGCAAGCTCTTGTTCTCTTGGTTGCAGGTTTGCTCCTTCCAAATTAAGGAAAGAGAAAGTATTAGCCAAGGGAAGGGAGGTATTGGAAAAAGTAAGAGATTTTAGCTTCAGTAGCCTTGCTGCTTTCACAGAACCATAGATGAAAAATGTTTTTCTAATTGGAAAGGGCAAAGGTTGGCTAGAAACTCAAATTGCATGCATATACTTACCGGGGGTGGACCAATCAAGTGAAATTTGACTAGCCTTGGCCAAAACTGGAACCCATATGTGCAGGAAGAGAGGCATCATTGTGTTCTCTCTCTTTCCCTCTTCTTGGTAGAACTCATCAAATATTCATTTACAAGAGGGGAGCCTATCATGTTTGGGTGCCCCTTGTTGAAAGTTAAAGATTTAGACTCTATTCATAGAGTCAAAGAAGTTCTTACCTAAGTAAGGGTGACATTTGCAATGTCACCTTCTTGGAGGTGGTCCTAGTTGCTCCTTGATTCAACTATTAGCAGTCTTCTAAATAGTCTCAAGGTACATGAAAATTGATAGCTAGAGATTGAAAGATGGGGAGTCATGTTTCCTTCCCAGTAGCCTATACTCTAAGTCTGAAAATGGGACATGATGGGGCACATTTGTTTCGAATTGCCTATGAAATTTAAAGTCTTCTAAAATATTCTTATACCCCATAATATTATTGTCAAAGGAGTAACTTTTCACATAAGAATTGGTCAAAGGAGCTAGTTTCAAGGTAAACCAATAAAAAAAAGGGATACAAACTCTCGAGTCACAAACATTAAATAAGAATTAAAAGATGTAATAAAATAGTGTGTTAGTTAGTCATAGTCCAACATTGTAATTTTTCCTTTATATAAGGGTTTGTAATAATGTAAATGATGTGAGAGACATTCTTGGAAAAGTAGGGTAGGAATTCTATTCTAGGCTTTGGATACAAGATGTCCACATCTTAGGGAGTAATTTCTGTAGTAGAGTAGGTGCATTGACAAGACTAAAGAACAAAATTAATGTCTGCAAATGAATAAACTCTTGTATGGAAATCTTTTCAATTCAGATTGAGTAATATAAATAACACTACATATGTGTGTTATCTGCAATTGTCTCCTTGAATGTATGCATCTCTTTTGTGAATGAAGGAATCAAGGATTTTGGATTTCACTTATGCACATTTTCTATTCTGAATGTCTCATTTACTACTTCTATTCAAGGAATGAATTAAATATGCTTTAAGTAAGACATCAGAAGTTTTGTATTGCATTAGGGATTACTGAAGTAGAGTTGCAGGAAATACTCATCCTTGGGTATATCATTGCAAGGTAGCGATACATGCTAACCCTCTAAATTTGAAGTTTAAATGTTAGAAAGGAAACATTTGCATCATGATGTTTTGACTCTGTTACCCTTGATAAGGAACTAATCTCAGAATTTATTTGCCCAAAGGTCTAGAAAAGAATACTGAATCAAAAGATGCATCATTTGAATTGTTTCATTTTATATTTTTTTTTAGTTTAGGTGTAGCATGTTCTCAGGTCTAGATAGTAAGGATAACCCAAGAATAGTATCCATTTGAGGGTAATCTTACACATCTTGGTATAAATATATGAGAAAATATCTACCTAGTTGTAAGTGGAAGAGACATTTGATGTTGTTATGATAAGGGACACCCCCGTAGGTTTGGCAGAGCCTAAAGTGTAGGGGAGATAGGTGAAAACAATATTCCACTATGTTGGCCAGGTCTCCATTGAACTTGATCATAAGAAATGCAAAACATTCAGAGTTTGATTTATGCAGATTTGGGAACCAATAGAATTTGTGACTCTGTTGGGGATAAAGCTTAGTTATCCAGTTGGAGAGAGTCAAAAAATAAAATAGCCTAACCATTGGGATTGGACATTGAATATTTAATGTGGAATGTATTACAATACTTGAAAGTAATTTTGGAAAGAAGGGATTAACCTAGAAGGCTTGATTGATGTTTTATCCTCTTTAGAGAGATGGTGACTCTGTTGATTGAATCTATTTGAAGTTGCAATATATTACTGGGTTCTTCATCTCTTTCATTTAATATGATTAGTTTAGAACAACATTATTGGTTATGTTATCAGAAGAAGTTCTTTGCTAAAAGATACAAAGCTTTGAATTTTAAAGGTATTCATGGATACCCAAATCCTATTCCTGGTAAAGTTAGAGAGTGTTTGCAAAAATATTATGGAAAGAATTATGAATCAACAAATATGCATTCACAAGAGTTTTATGATTTGATGGTTGATTTTGAGATAGAAAATGAGGATGTTGTTATGAAGCTTTTTGTTCAGTCATTGAAGGATGATGCTAATGATTAGTTTTCAAGATTACCATTATGTTATATTTCTTCATGGCTTGATTTTGAGATTGCATTCTTAGAACAATTTGGTGAAAGAACCAATGTAACTTCATTAATTTCTCAATTCATAAGCATTCAAAAGGATCAGAATGAGATGGTTCTAGCCTTTAATTTGAGATTTTAAAAAATGCTTAATTACATTTCTGAATATATGAGGCCAAATGATGTATTGTGCTTGGTTGTTTATCTTGGTGCATTTGATGAAGAAATGAGTTACTTGTTGAGAAGTAAGGAACCTACCACACTTTGTTATGCCTATGAAATTATAATAGATATTGAGAATAACTTGAAATATGCAATGCCAAAAGGACACATGTCTGTGAGTGTTGGTTACTATAAGACATCTTATGAAAATGAAAGCTCTAAGTCAAAAGGTTTGAATGTTATGTTTCAGAATAAAGGTGGTATTTGTTGGCAAGAGACATTGTGTGGCTTCATGAGTGTTATCATTGATGGCAACAAAGTCCATCCCACACATCCACAGGACATGGTGTATCTATACCGAAAGTCAGATTGAAGAGTATTTTGGTCCGGTGACCAAGAACAGAGCATGCAACAAGGTCCAACAATCAGGTCCAGATCTCTTAGAGGAAGTATCTCAGTAAAGCGCGGACTTGGGGAAGTCAAGAGGAGTACCATGACTAACACATTCTAGAGATTGAGCCTTCGGTGATGAAAGAGTGAGAAGATATGAACACCTAAGTGTTGGGTTCCTGTTTGGTAGAGTAGACTGAGGAAGAATTGATCGGCAGAGCATCAGACCTTTTTCTGGATAAGTTATCAATGGCGATCAAGTTTCTCGAGGGATAATTCATGGTTGGCCGACATGATTGATGACTTCTATAAGAATCTTTTTGATACGCATCACTTAATAAGCAAGGATTTAGCTGACAGACCAGAGTTTGGGAAAATGTTGAGTATTCTAGATGCCGACTAGAAAGATGATTGAAATCATTGATGTGGATATAATACTAGATTGATTTTGGTATGAAGGTGTGTGTGGTGTGTTGTGTTGTGTGAAGAAAAGTAGATAGCACTGTGGAAGCAGTAATACAGGTCCGGTATGTGATAGGATAGCAACACCAAAGAAGAGGAAGAATGAAGTGCAGTAGATCAGTGTATTGAGCCTAACTGGAACTAAACCTTAGCATATGTGGATGCTTCTCATCAGTTCAAGTACCTAGTTACTTTCTTTGTACCTTGTAGACAGTGATTCTCTTGTAGGCAGTGAGCCTCTTGTGAGTAATGTGCTCAGGCAGTGAGCCCTAATTAGCAAGTGTCATTTTGTACTTCTATTCTTTTAATAGAGAATACAATCTTGGGTTAGTCACCCTGTGGTTTTTCCCTTAACAGGGTTTTCCACGTCAAAATCATTGTGTTATGTGTATTGATTTTGTTTCTGCTTTCATGGTTATGGATGCTTATTTGTTTTGATGTTGCACTAGTTGTTAAAGAAGAACGGAAAGTTAAATTAATTTAGATAACTGATTCACCCCCCCTCTCAGTTATCAACAATTGGTATCAGAGCTAATTTCCTCCAAACAGAGCCTAACAGCTTGAGGAAGATCTGGGAATCTCAATGGATATGTATGGTATGAAGGAACTACTTTAGCAATTAGCAAGTCAGAATGAAGCCAATGATGCAAATGAAGATCTGAATGAGAAGAACAAATTATGTGAGAAGCTATCAAAAGTGGTCATTATGGTAAGACATGAAATGGAATCAGGGGTTATGAAATTCACCCAAGAAATTGAAGAAAAAAGAAAAACTAAAGATGATCTAAAATAATCTCTCAAAGAGAAATCAGAAGATTGCCACAAAATGGATAGAATAATCAGGCATTTGGAATCTGATCTAGAAGAAGCTAGAGATAATGAAGAACAACTTGAAAATCAGATTAACACTCTAAAAAGAGATCTTCAAACAACAAATGAGTACAAAGAGAAATTCAAGATAAGCTCTGCTCAGCTTGAAGTTCTTCTTGAAAGCCAAAAGAGAGTAGATGACAAGCAAGGCTTGGGGCATGAGAAAGGTGAAAGCTTCGAGTCTGGTCAGAAGAACTTTAGATCAGTAAATCCAAGGAACAGGCCTAGAAGACCTCCGGTAAGGCAACCTAATGCTCAAAGATATCCATCCTTCAATGGATACTACCACAATTGCAATAACTTTGGTCATAAAGCAAATCAATGCAGAAGAAGAATGAATCTGACTAATTCATCCTTCTTCGAACAGTGTTTTAATTGTAAGAGATATGGTCACAAATCTCATGAGTGTAGAAATATGCAAATGAACAATTCATTCAATGGTAGATGCTTTGCATGCAATAGAATGGGACATATGGCTAATCAGTGTAGATCAAGAGGATACCAGTCAAATATGCAAAGAAATGTTGTTTGCTACAATTGCAATAGATCTGGTCATATTGCTAAATTCTGCAAAAGTAAGAATCAGGACAAAAAGGGTCCGGTGCATCATAATCAAAACCAAGACAAAGGAAAAGGAAAAGTAGATGTAGATGAAATTCAAAGGGAGATGAATAAGATTTGGGTAAAGAGGAGTACAAAAAATGTTGGGGATGGATCTGCACCAGAATCTGGTGCTAATATTCCTTCCGAAAACTAAATAGATAAGCTCTAGCTTAGGGGGAGTCTCAAAAGAAAACAAGTTCCCCCAGCTAGTCAATTGGTGCCTGAAATTGGCACATGGAAAGTTACAGATTAAAGGGTTCTCAGAGAAACATCTAAGTGAGCCTTGATAAAGATATGGAAGATCCGCAAGAAGTTTAGAAGAGGTTAATCTTCCTAGATTGATCCGATTTAATAGTCATCCGATAAGAATAGGATTCTCACAGTTAGATCCTATATGACTCAAATTTGAGGTATCTTGATCTATGGATAAGTGGAATTATTTGGGAAAGATAGATAGATAACTAATAGTGCATACCAGTGATCCAGAAAGATCTCTCTCGGAACAAAGAAAACAAGGCAACCAGAATAACTTAGGTTGTGCATTTATTGCAAAATGGAATTAGGGTTTGCGCAGAAATAAAAGGGTTCTTTGGTTCATCATTTGCACATTTGCATTCAAAAAGAAGAGAGAAGGAGCTCTACAACAAGTTATCTCAATCCTCTCAAAGATCAAACTGCAAAAGTAGATTTATCCAAACAACTCGATCCGGCTAATATCATGAACCCTAGAAGCGTAAGAGGTATTTTCCGCTCTTGAAATCTCTCTCTGAATCTTTGAAAGATGGTTACTCTGAATGTTGTGAAGATTACTAATAGGCCACACCCTAAATTCAAGAAACATCCCTATAAATCCCTAGAATTTGATCCCCTAGGCACATTTTCAAGCATTCCGCATGGGGTTTTGCATGTAGAAGATGTTAGGGCATATATTCATGAAAACTTTGAGGAATTTAGAGAATCCAAGCTAATGGATATCTATCACAATCAGTTAATAGATGATGCTTTTGAACTCAAACCTCAGTACAAGGCTATCTGGGACAAGCATTTTGGACATTGTATCCATTTCCCCTATTTTGTAGAAGATGAATGGGTCTGGTATGTTTTGAGTAGGTTGCATGACAACTTCATGTGGTTGAATAGACCATTTAAGATCACAAAAGATGCTATTAGGGCGGTAACTAGTTTGCACTCATCTGGAGGGTTACCTATTCTTAAATCGGTCAAAAACCAAACTGTGAGTGAGGCTACCAGATCAAAATTTGACAAGAGAGAAATGACAATAGAAGATATCACTGATCTAGATATCAAGTTTGCCTCCATGATAATTGGTTACAAGATATATCACTCCAGCAGGGAAAATTCAGTACCCAGAACTGTAATTACACTGCTTATCAGATGCTAAGAGATAATGCTAACTATGATCTTTGTGAGCTTCTCTTCAATCAACTGTTGGAGAACTTGTAGAAAATTAAGAAGGATAAAAAGAATTCATTCAAGTATGGTGGCTTGATACTTTTCCTATTCTTCTATTATATGAATAAGCTACCCAGAACTAGTGGTTGGATATGGCAAAATAATAGACCAGTAGCCATACAAATCAAAGATTATTTGCATGGAATTAGTGATGCCAAGGCACAGAATACAACACTCTGGGGCTACTTCAAGAATCCCTCAATCATTAGTTGAAAAGTACAAGGATACAGTGTGCTTTATGGTGGACACTGATCAATGCCTGATGGAGGTAGTGGAACCTAGAATAGTGTGGATCATGCCAATGGGGTATGAAGTTGATGATAAAATCCTAGAGCTACACATCCAACACCTGCTGAGTCAACCTAAGGATCCTAAGGCAAAAAGGTTTACCTACCAAGAGCTGAATGTAAAAGTTCATGTTAAACTTAGACAGCTAGAGATCAAGAGAAAAGTAAGAAGGGAAGTAGAAGAATTTGCTAAGAGGCATGGAATATCAAAAGAGGTAGTTGATGCCAATAAAGAGAAGATGGAAAGGGCAGAGAAAGAGAAACAAGATGCAGAAAAGGAAAGTGATCCAGTGCAAGCCCCTTCCCGGACCAGATCCTCCAAGAGCTCTGCACCTGCCACCTCTAAGAACCAAAAGGCATCAAAACTAGAAGCCCAGACATCTGGAAAGGGAGAGAAAAGAACAAAGAAAAAGGCAACAAGATCCTATGCAAATCAGAAGGATGATGAAGAAACTGAAACCGATGAGAAAGTCAATAAAATGAAGAAGAAGAAGAAAACATCCAGTGAACCCTCTACCGGTCAAGACAAGGAAGAGAAGGCAAAAGAATTTGTTGAAAAGCCTACTCTTTGCATCGATGATATAATCAAATTAGTCACTGTGGATGGGAACTTGAAACCAATGACATAGTTTTATGATTATTATAGTGAAACTGATCAAAAGATCCTACAAGAAGCTATAGTCAGGTATTTAAACATCTACAACAAAGCATTCATTGAAATTATATCTCTGATTCCTAAAAGTCTAGAAAAGGAACTTGAAATAAGAAAGAACAATGCCATGGCAAAAGACCTAGAAATTTGGGAGCAGATTGCTATCCAACTTTATCCCTCCATCACTTCAAAGCAAATAAACATGGTCTTCAAAGATTTCAAGGATGAGTTCCGGAGCAAAGCTAGAATGAATCAGCTTATGCTTGGAGAAACTGGCAAAGTGGCAAAAGAAATAGAAGATATCCTCTGGAATGCTTTTAAAAGATTCAATCTTCCTGTTATAGAGGACTTAGGTGATGAACCCTCTACCATAGATGACAAAGGAGAATCTACTGAGATAGTTGCAGAAGAGACAAAGGAAGGTGAGGAGAAAACTGAGGATCTAGATTCCTCTATTCTGGAAGAGGAAGTCCTTAAAGAATCAAATATCTCTCATCTAGTTTCCCCTGCAGACTCTGAATCTAAAGGAGAAGAAAGAATAGAGGAGCAAACTAGTCAAGAAAAAGAAGTAAAGGAAAGGGAAAAAGACCAAACAGAGAAGACCCCAGGAGACAGTTCTGAGACTGTACAAGAGAAGAAGACTCTATCTCTAGCAAGAGACACTGTAGAAACTGTCAAAGATTTCTTGACCAAAGAGATGATGGAATTTAATGAACCAGAATTGCTTCAAGGACCATTCAACTTTGATTCCCTCTCCCCAGTTCAAACCATGAAGATAGCATCCTTTACTCAAGCAAAGGCAAAAGAAAAACTTCTGAAGTCTCACATGGAAGACTGTGAGCTCATAGAAACTGCATCCAGTGTATTGGAGAAGATCATGCCATCCTTTCAGAAGGATCTCTCAGCCTCCTCATCTGGTAATCTAAAATCTCTTGTAAATTTTGTTCATACACATTTTGATTCCTTAGAGAAGTCAGCAGAAGAAAAGGTCCGGAAGGAGTTTTTGGGAAAGAGATTCTCTGAAATACAAGGACTAATAACAAATGATAGAAGAAATTTGGATATTGGAATAAAGAGCCTAGAGAATGCTCTTAAAGATGGTGGTGATCTATACAAATTTTGTCTATCTGGGTCCACCGTAACAACAGACATCACCAAGAAAGTGAAAGAACAAGAGAGCAAACTATCAAGTTTATCTCAAGGTTTTGATCCTCTCACTTCTTCCATAATAAATCAAGAGTGTCAGACTATTGCAGTCATAAATGAAATAAAGAAGCTTGAGAAGGAGAAGAAAAATAGAATAAGCAGGTTAAGTGAACTTAGAGGGATAATTATCCCTAAATTAGAGGCCATGCATGAGGCCCTATCTGATACTTAGACCACAGCCTAGACTAGTGATCTGATAGATCTAAAGAGGGCAGAAGCTTTTGCATTCTTGTTGAGTGGTCACATCTCAATTTTGGACAGGATGAAGTAGAGTTAGGCAACAAAATTTGTCCATTTGAAGGCAACTTCTGCAGATATAATTCAGTATATGTAAGTAAAACATGTATATATGTTTATGTGGCCAAGTATAGATTGTTTTTAGGAAATTTTGGTGTGTGGATCAGTATATGTAAGTAAAACATGTATATATGTTTATGTGGCCATGTATAGATTGTTTTTAGGAAATTTTGGTGTGTGGACTCTACCCTTTGCCATTGATGTCAAAGGGGGAGTGAGGAGCAGTGAAAAATGTGGAATCTAGCTAAGGGGGAGCTCCAGTAAAGTGTACATTAGAATAGAGCATCAGCGAAGGGGGAGTGTAGTGTGACACTTAGTCATTTTTCACTAAGTGTTTCCATCAATGCCAAAGGGGGAGATTATTGGCAAGAGACACTATGTGGCTTCATGAGTGTTGTCATTTGGCAACAAAGTCCATCCCACACATCTGTAGGACATGGTGTATCTATACGAGAAGTCAGATTGAAGAGTGTTTTGGTCCAGTGACCAAGAACAGAGCATGCATCAAGGTCTGACAGTCAGGTCTGGATCTCTCAGAGGAAGTATATCAGTAAAGCGCAGACTTGGGGAAGTCAAGAGGAGTACCATGACTAACACATTCTAGAGATTGAGCCTCCAGTGATGAAAGAGTGAGAAGATATGAACACCTAAGTATTGGGTTCCTGTTTGGCAGAGTAGACTGAGGAAGAACAGACCGGCAGAGCATCAGACCTTTTTTTGGATAAGTTATCGATGGTGATCAAGTTTCTTGAGGGATCATTCATGGTTGGCCAACATGATTGATGACTTTTATAAGCATCTTTTTGATACGCATCACTTAATAAGCAAGGATTCAGCTGACATACCAGAGTTTGGGAAAATGTTGAGTATTCTGGATGCCGCCTAGAAAGATAATTGAAATCATTGATGTGGATATATATACTAGATTGATTTCGGTATGAAGGTGTGTGTGGTGTGTTGTGTTGTGCGAAGAAAAGCAGAGAGCACTTTGGAAGCAGTAATACAGGTTCGGTATGTGACAGGACAGCAACACCAAAGAAGAAGAAGAATGAAGTGTAGTAGATCATTGTATTGAGCCTAACCGGAACTGAACCTTAGCATATGTGGATGCTTCTCATTAGTTCAAGTACCTAGTTACTTTCTTTGTACCTTGTAGATAGTGAGTCTCTTGTAGGCAGTGAGCCTCTTGTGAGTAGTGTGCTCAGGCAGTGAGCCCTAATTGGCAAGTGCCATTTTGTACTTCTATTCTTTTAACAGAGAATACAATCTTGGGTTAGTCCCCCATGGTTTTTCCCTTAACAGGGTTCTCCACGTCAAAATCATTGTGATATGTGTATTGATTTTGTTTCTTCTTTCATGGTTATGGATGCTTATTTGTTTTGATGTTGCACTAGTTGTTAAAGAAGAACACAAAGTTAAATTAATTTAGATAACTGATTCACCCCCCCTCTTATTTATTAACATTATTGTACCCCAAAATGCTAATTACAACCTTCCTATTGTTGAGCATGGTGTCACTAATGAAATAACACTTTACGATGGGAGCAATATTTGTGATCAACATATAAGGGAAGCATGTGTAAATACTAATTGTAGGGACATACATGAAGTTTTCTTTTGTAGTAGAAATAATATCAAAGAACCGTATGAACACATGGAGGATGATGACCATTTATATAATGTAGAAATGGAAGTGTTTACTTTTAATGATGAATGCGCAGATGAAAGGATTTGCTTTGATGTGAGTGAGCAGATCTCAGACGTCCATATTGATACAACAAAGATAACAACCATTTCACATGAGGAGAATTAGGTTGAGGACTCTCCCAAGGTTGGCACTCATGATGAGGATTCAAGCCATAACAACTATGATGTATATAGCACCATGGAGGATGTTAAGAAGACACAAGATATGTGTGATGGATGGTTACAAAAATCTAGGGAGGCAAAGTTGTTGGCTGCCCAAGCAAGACAACACTTGCAACAAGTCAAAGAATGTGTTAACCAACTAGATCATGCAAGGCAACAAAGGGAGTTATAGCTTAGATCTTTGTTCCTTCCAAAGAAAGGATGTATGGAGATTGAGCATGCAAAAGAGTAGTCTCATAAGGTAAATGAACTAAAAGAATATGAAGCTTTGGTTAAACAAGATGATAGATACATGCCCATTTTACAAGATGGATCTTCTCAGTATAATTATCATGGTACCTATATAAATGAGTAGTTTTTAGGTGATTTTGATTGTGAGTATGCCACAATGAAGAAAGATCCGTATGAGTGTCAAAACTTAATGGAATAAATGGGAGTGTTGCCTGTGTTATGCATAAAAGATGATTTAAACTCACCAACTGTATATGAATCTTTTAATTTTTTTGATTCAGAGATGGTGTGTAATGGGTATAACTTGTTGGAGAGGTCATCATAGATTACCTATGAGTATTTTATCTTTGGTTTGGAAGTTAAATTTTATGATACCAGTTATCTAGTGGGTTATGAAGTAGTCTGTTTCTCAAATCAGTATGGTGGACGTTTGAAAATGCACAATAGTGATTTTGCCAACCAAAATTTTTATAAACATGGGATTAACCTACTTGATGTATGGTTTTTGTGTTTGTCATTTACTGATGCTATTCAATTAGTTCATGATTGCAAGATGCAGACTAATAAGGGAGACAATGGAAATGTGATGATATGCTCTCTTGGTAATAACAATGAATATAATGCTTTCACATTAAGCATAGGTCTTCTTGCTGAAAATAAGGTATTTGATAGAGGCAAGCAGTAATCTCTTGTTTCTGGTGGCCAAGGGCCACCATGTTGGAGTTAATGCTGAGTCACCTTTCAATCAATCTTCAACTCCTAATTGAGTAGTAATAGAGCAGCCCCAATGGATTTGGCATGTGGTCTACACCCCAGAGTTCTATGGTCCTTGTCATGCCTACAAGAGCCATTCGTCCCTAACTAGAGCCACTGGTGGAACCCCCCACAATTTTTTGTTCATTGGTCCAAAGCCCTTTCAAATGGTCAAGTTCATGCCCAGGAATCTTCAACCCTAAACCCTTAGACTTTTGAAGGGTTTACATTCTAATTTTGAAATGACTTGTGATAGGTAGTTACCCTAGACTTAAGCTATGACATAATGTCCTTAGCTTCATTCACAACTGACCCTATGAGCCCAGTGACTCGCCTTCCCTATGCATCAAATATTTCTTAAGACCAATAGGATATCCTTAGAAGATAGGTTTACGGTTGTCACACCATCGCAAACTCTAGATTTGTTAGAATTGTCAAAGCTACATTGATGTGCTAACTCTTGATTTCGAGATGGTGGGCCCAAGATCTTATTTGTCAAATCATCTACTACGTGCTCACTCCTTAGTGGATTGTGGTAGTATGCTATGTAAGGTGTCATGGAATATTCCCTATGCTATTGCAATGGTGAGCTAGCTAGAGGGTGGGACCCAATTCAATCTCAAAAGAATTAAAGTAAGCACCTAGCACACAAGTGCAGATGAAGTAGTGTGGGTCCCTATAGGCTTGCACTGCTGCGATAAGGTGACATGTGACAAAGATGCAGTTTCTTTGACTAATCAAGTTACTCCCTGATTAGATGATGATTTTTTCAACAACTGAGGACTTTGCTTGTAAGTAATCTAGATGTATACTAGCATGACAAGATTTTGGATCTTGATTTGACAAGAAGCACATCTCCTCACTAGATCTTAGTCCTTAGTCAAATTTTAGCAACTAAGTCAAACATGTGTCATCTGCGTGAAAATATGTTTGTAGTCAAGCATTTGGTAGGCCATGACTACCTTGCACCTCCATTTTCTTGCTTTAAAGGTTGCAATGTGATTTCCAAGTATTTCTAGATATGAATTCAAGTATGCAAATCTTGCACACCTAAAACTAAATTATGGGGGTTGTTGGTGTTTTATAGGAAAAAGGAGGAAAAGGGGGATGTTGAGTTTCAATGGTTTATGTGGAATCCTCCTTTCACATAAAACATTCCAAGGGCATATTAACCAAGTTGAACCTCCAATTTGTGCAAGAGGATTCAACTATCAGGTTGGGCTGTCACTTGGGAAGATGCGGAATCTTGGATGTGCAAACAATGTCTAAATTTAATGCTCAATTTCACTTATAACCCTAAATATGTAAAACAATAAGCAAATTATTGAATTACAACAAATCCTTTTAGACCAAGGTGAAGGACAAAGATACTTAACTCACTATTTTTTTGAATCTGGAAAGCAGAAAAGTTAGGGACACAAGGACTAGTGCCCAAGTCCAAGGTGCACTTTTTGTCATAGAATCTAGAACTTCTCTCGACACTGATTTGTATTGCAACTTCTGTTTCTACCTTAGGAAAATTAGAGGACATAGGGACTAGTACCCTAGTCCAAGAATGCTCACTAGAGTCCTCTACTTCTTAGATCCCAAACTAGATCCCAAATCTTTGATGTCTACCACTCCCTTTCTGCTACTTCACTCTATGAAACTCAGTACCAGTAACCTACAATCACAAAGGAGTGTGGGATGGGGTTGTGGTGTTTAGAGGATTTCCTTAGTCAAGCCCTGGAGAGACATTCAAGTCTTTCGAACACCATTGTTAGATGATAGTGCGTATCCTGGTGGGATAGAAGCAAAAATCCAAATGATAAATGATTGAAAATATAATAGATATCACCTTGAAGTGTAGATCTCATGGAAGGAAGATCCTCTTCATGTCATGAGGAGATGGATGTCAAATATGCAAACACAAACACAATAACAATGCTCTGCTCTACAACACAATGAATATTTTGAATGCTCTATAATCACAAGTATACATAAAATCTATCTAGTTTGCAAATGAAACCTGCTTATATATGCAACTTCAAAGATTCCCTCTAAGAATTTTGTAATTCAAACTTGAGATGTCGGCATAGGACCTAAATAATAGTCACTAAACTGACATTTAAAATTAGGGTAGACCCAAAATATGGTAGGACTAGGGCGCTAGTGCCCAAGTCCACCTTGCCATTTTTGTTTAGTGATCATCAAAATAGCACCCCCTAGGTCCTATTTGCCATAAGACTTCAGGGTTTTCTCATCGGGAGTCAAAAATAACACATAAGATGCTCTATATACAAATTAAGGACCTGGGAGCTAAAGCTTAAGAGGGAAAAGCCCCCAAGGGGACATTTTCTGATGTAACATTTAGTCCCCACTTTATTGTATGTATAAATACAAGGCCAATACATGCATGAAAGTATGGTCAACAAACATAGCAAACACACCAAGCACGATGAAGACATGCCAGGCACATTGAAGATAGTAACATGCATGCAAAACATGGAGAAGATAGTTACAGTCACGTAAAACATAGAGAAGACAACATTGAAGACATGAAAACATAGTGAATATAGTGAATGCAATGATTATTTTCTTTTTCTTTCTTTTTTCATATATGAAATGTAGAAGCAAGTACAAGGAAAGTAAACACACAACCCAAAATGTAGGAGGGACTCATCACCACTAGTCTTTAAGACTGCATATGGGGAAATAGACACACAATACAAATCTCAGAGTGTAGGAGGGACTCATCACCACTAGTCTTTTAGACTACACTTGAGAACAAACATGCCATACAAATCAAGCATGCCAAACAAATCCCAAAGCATAGGAGGGACTTATCGCCACCAGTCTTTAAGACTATGCTTGGGAACAAACATGCCATACACACACACACATAGAAGACATGGAGAAAACATGGTAGACAAGCGATGGAGTGTACCTATTTCTAGGTTCATCACCATCTTAGGCACATTACAGGCACACACCGATGATTGGGCTTTGCCACAACAATCACCAAAGAAATGCTTAAGGGTTAAGATAGTCTTAGATCCGCTCCCCGCGTCCACAAAGGACTTTTAGAAAATGACAGGATGTGTACTCTCTATGAGAAATACACCATCCCTACCTCTACAGAGGGCTTAAATGATTGCAATAGATTCAAGATTCACAAGCACACTTGCTAGCATCTACATCAGACAACTTACCTTATATATGCCCCCACCATAAGCTGGTTGATATCGTGTACCGATATCAACCACGTTAAGGTAGGAAGAAAACACACAAGGGAACACGAGCTCTCACAAAGCCATGCCCCCTGAAGGTGAAATGCACATTATGATCACCAAATGTTCCCACAAACACACAATTTCCTGCAAGAAAAGGTGTTAGCATCCATATAATCATGATAATCAACAATGAAAGGCTAGATCCAAGATAGACAAAGTGCATGGAGTAGCAGTATTATTATGTTTTGTAAGTGCAATAAGACAACATCAAGATCACATGGAGTGATTCTACTAGCCAAGTGTCAGATAATATATAATAACCCCATCGTCATGTAGGGACTAGGTCCATTTTTTTTATTACTCGCTAAAGGGACACTAGGTCCACATCAGTATAATACGTGTTTCATCATCCGCCTGCTAGGTAGAACCACTAGAAGAAGGGAAACAATAAATCTAGAGAGGAGAAACAAGTGCCTTAGGGATAGTCACACAAGAGGGTGCCCCCAAGTCACTAACCGTAATGCTATGTCCATAAGACACAACACACAACAATGAAAATAGACGAGAAGCAATATAGAGGAATGATGATACAAATAGAAGAAGGTCACAATAGAGGCAGTCTCCTAGTATCCTTGACCTTACAAGAGTATCAAGGGTCATCCTAGGAGGCTTAAACAACACATAACATGTTACGGGGGAACACAACACGAAGGTAAAGGGTTAGAAATACTTACCTATAGGGACATCCAAACTAAGGGTTGTCATCAAGCAAATCATCCTCTTCCCAATCTCAGATGCTAGAGGAAAGAGGTGTGTAAGGTACCATAGCCCAACTTTTGTTCTTATCTTCAAGTTGCTTAGTGTTAAGGTTTTCTATGTTTGATTCGATGTTAGGTTGAATGTTTTCTTGTTGAGTAGCAAGTCATTGGGAAAAAGATTGTCTTCTCCTCTTTTATTCTTTTGCTTGTCTATTCCATCTTGTTTTACCACTTATCTCTTCAAAGGAATTATCATGTTTTTCCATAGGGTTTTGTAGATTAGAGGAGGAAGCATCATGTTCAAATTTCATTGGCCTTGGTGAATGTTTTGTTGTCGATGAAAACCTCCCTATCCTTGTAAGGATGACGGTGGAGGGACCTCAACATATATACCATTTCTCTATGGACGAGGTGAGTTCTAAAACTTTTCCTTATCCACATCTATCATGCCAATTATCTCATCATATTCATAGTAGTCTTGTGTAATTCTTATGTCACTTTGTCGTTTTCTTTTTTCTCTAAGAGGATCTTCAAACATATGTTGTTCTTCCCTCATTGTTTGTAAAGGAGGCCTAGCCACTCTAGCTAGTTTTTTTGCTTTGTGTCATCTGTAATTTAGGAAGGATTGGTCTCTTCATGGCTCAGGTTTTGTTTTAGGTTGCAGCTAAAAGTAATCAAGGGTGAAATTCTTGCTCTTAGCCAGATGTTGGTATGTATTACGACGGACAGTATGGATCTCTCCATGCAAAGGGAATTTTAGGCATTTGTGAATAGTTGAATGAACGACATTCATAGCCTTAAGCCATGGATGTCCTAGTTTTACATAGAAAAGGTTGGATAATGGGATAACATTGAATAACTGATCCATGACTTTGTCATAAATTAAGACTAACAATTTTATCAATTCAAATATTTTCATCAAAGATCCATTATGTGTTTTAATTCTCAAATCTGATGAATCCTAATAGTTTTGTGCCAAATCATGTTTAAGAAGGAAATATTCCGTAACCAAATTAGTCATGCAATTAGGGTCTATGAGTGTTCTATCCATAGCCATTTCCATTAATTTCTTTGTAATATAAAGAGGCCCTTCAATATCTACCATTTCTTTGTCATGAGGTGTAAATGTCATTTCAAGTTCAGGAGCTCTTCTTTTCAACTGAGACCTAGGAGGAAGCCTAGTATTATTGTTTTATTTAGAAGCAATGTGGATGTGTTCAAATGAGTTCAAAATCATATTGTAAATATTTTCAAAAGTGATGCAAGAACAAATGCAAAAGTATGACCTAAAATGCTTGATTTTTCAACTTTTTCCAATGCAAATCACTAGGAAAAAAGATGTGAAAAATTTAAAGAGAGATAGTGAATAATATGCTTAATAACAGTCCAATGATGCAGCAATATCATTCACAACATGCTTTTGATGAAAACTTAGAGTGTTGACAAGTCAAAACCTAATGAAAATGTAGCTAAAATATGCAATTTTTCAACAATTCTCACGACAATTGAATAAGAGAAAGGGTATTGTGAGGAAAATTATGATGGATAGAAGATTATAACAGTAATATCAGTGACCTAATTCAATAAAATCCATCACAACATGCCTATAGTGCCAATCTAAGTCAAACTCTAGTGAAAATATAGCTAAAATATGCAAATTTCCACAAATTTTTAATGCAAGGGCCTAGTAGAAAGGGTGTTGTAAGGAATATGAGGAGGGGAAGAAGATAATAACCCTAATAATAGCCAATTAGTGCAGTAAAATCCCTTACAACATGCATGTGATGCAAATCTAGAGAGACAATAGGGCAATATCTAGTTAAAACGCAAGGTTTTCAAACCCTAGACATGAAATTTTGCAAAAAGACCATTATGATGCAACAATACAATTATAAATCAGTCTTAATGAGTGTTTTAAAAGGGTAGTAAAATATGAAACAAGATTTTGACTACAAACCCTAGCTAATGCAAAACTAGGTTTTTATGAAAAATGCAAAATTTCAAGCAATTTTTATCAATTTCAACACAAAAATGCAATGCAAATGACTACTAAATGATGAATTTCTTTGATTTAAATAAAATGTAATGAAAATAACAGAAATTTAATGAAATTAAATGCCAAATAATTCAAAGTATGCTAAAATGCAAGCCTAAGATGCCAATTTTTTCAAAATTTTCAATTTTTTTTTGTAAGTTTTTGAATGCAATAAGATGAATGAATGCAAATCTATCAAACAACACTCAACAATGTGCAAAAAAGTACAAAAACAAAGGTTCACCAAAATGTTTTATAGGAAAAAGGAGGAAAAGGGGGATGTTGAGTTTCAAGGGTTTATGCGGAATCCTCCTTTCACACAAAATATTCCAAGGGCATATTAACCGAGTTGAACCTCCAATTTGTGCAAGAGGATTCACCTATCAGGTTGGGCTTCCACTTGGGAAGATGCAAAATCTTGGATGTGTCAAACAATATCTGAATTTAATGTTCAATTTCACTTAAAACCCTAAATATGCAAAATAGTAAGCAAATTATCAAATTACGACAAATCCTTTTAGACCAAGGTGAAGGACAAAGATACTTAACTGACTATTTTTCAGAATCTAGAAAGTGAAAAAGTTGGGGACACAAGGACTAGTGGCCAAGTCCAAGGTGCACTTTTTGTCATAGAATTTGGACCTTCTCTCGACACTGATTTGCACTGCAACTTCTGTTTTTCCCTCAGGAAAACTAGAGGACACAAGGACTAGCACCCTAGTCCAGGAATGTTCACTAGAGTCCTATGCTTCTTAGATCTTGAATCTTTGATGTCTGCCACTCCCTTTCTTCTACTCCACTCCATGAAACTCGGTACCTATAACCTGTAATCACAAAAGAGTGTGCAAGGGGATTGTGGTGTTTAGAGGCTTGCCTCGGTCAAGCCCCAAAGAGATATTCAAGTCTTCTGAACACCGTTGTCAAATGAGAGTGCATATCCTGACAAGATAGAGGCAAAAAACCAAATGATAAATGATTGAAAACACAATAGATATCACCTTGAAGTGTAGATCTCATGGAAGGAAGATGTTCTTCATGCCATGAGGAGATGGATGTAAAATCTGCAAACATGAACATAATAACAATGCTCTACTCTGCAACACAATGAATATTTTGAATGCTCTATAATCACAAGTATACATAAAATCCATCTAGTTTGCAAATGAAACCTAATCATTCTTATATATGCAACTACAAAGATTCCAGCTAAGAAATTTGTAATTCAAACTTGAGATGTCGACATAGGACCTAAATAATGGTCACTAAACTGACATTTGAAATTAGGGCAGACCCAAAATAGGGTAGGACTAGGGCACTAGCACCCAAGTCCACCCTACTATTTTTGTTTAGTGATCATCAAAATAGCACCCCTAGGTCCTATTTTCCATAAGACTTCAGGGTTTTCTAATTGGGAGTAAAAAATAACACACAAGATGCTCTACATGCAAATTAAGGACTTGGGAGCTAAACCTTAAGAGCAAAAAGCCCCCAAGGAGATATTTCTAACTTAACAATTTGAGAAAGGAAATTACTCAAGAAAAGGGCCCCCTTCCATTTCTTCTATAAGTGTTTTCATGACTTTTTACATTAGCTATCAACATGGGTGTTGTGTAGAGTTTTCTATTTTGCTACTGATGTTCTCTATTTCCTGAGGAGGCAAGCTCTTGTTCTCTTGGTTGCAGGTCTACTCCTTCCGAATTGAGGAAACAATGAGTATTAGCCAAGGGATGGGAGGTATTAGAAAAAGTGAGAGATTTTAGCTTTAGTAGCCTTGCTGCTTTCACAAAACCATAGATGAACAATGTTTTTCTGATGAGAAAGGGCAAAGGTTGGCTAGAATCTCAAATTGTATGCAAATACTTGTCAGAGGTGGACCAACTAGGTGAAATTTCATTATCCTGGGCCAAACTTGGAACCCATATGCATAGGTAGAGATTCATCATTTTGTTCTGTCTCTTTCCCTCTTCTTGGTGGCACTCATCAAATATTCATTTACAAGAGAGGGAGGCTATCATGTTTGGGTGGCCCATTTGAAAGTGGAAGATCTGGACTCTATTCACAGAGTCAAAGAAGTTCTTACCTAAGTAAGGGTGACATTTACGGCATCACCTTCTTGGAGGTGGTCCTATTTGCTCCTTGCTTCAACTATTGGTGGTCTACTCAATAGTCTTAGGGTACATGACAATTGACAATTGGAGATTGAAATATGGGGAGTCATGTTACTTTCCCAATAGCTTATAATCTGAGTATGAAAATGGGACATGATGGGGCACATTTGTTTTGAATTGCCTAGGCAATTTTAAGTCTTCTAGAATATTCTTATACCTCAAAATATTATTGTCAAAGGAGCAACCTATCATGTAGGAATTGGTCAAAGGAGTCCATTTCAAGACAAACTAATTAGAAAAAGGGATACAAACTCTTAATTCACAAACACTAAACAAGAATTAAAAGATGTAATAAAATAGTGTGGCGGTTAGTCATAATCCGACATTGTCAATTTTCCTTTATATAAGGGTTTGTAACATTGTAAATGATGTGAGACATTCATGGAAAAGTAGGGTAGGAATTCTATTCTGGGCTTTGGATACAAGATATCCACATCTTGGGGAATAATTTATAGCAGAGTAGGTGCATTGTCAAGACTGTAGAACAAAATTAATGTTTGCAAATGAATAAACTTTTGTATGGGAATATTTTCAATTCAGATTGAGTAATATGAATAATAGTACATGTGTGTGCTTTCTGCAATTGTCTCCTTGAATGTATGCATCTCTTTTGTGAATGAAGGAATCAAGGATTTTGAATTTCACTTATGCACATTTGTTGTATTGAATGTCTCATTTACTACTTATGTTCAAGGAATGGATTAAATATGCTTTAAGTAAGACATGGGAAGTTGTGTATTGCATTAGGGATTATTAAAGTAGAGTTGCGGGAAATACTCATCCTAGGGTATATCATTGCAAGGCAGTGATACATGCTAACCCTCTAAATTTGAAGTTTTGATGTCAGAAATGAAACATTTGCATCATGATGTTTTGACTCAGTGACCCTTGATAAGGCATCGATATGGGAATTTATTTACCTAAAGGTCCAGAAAAGAATATTGAATCAAAAGATACATCATTTGAATTGTTTCATTTTATATTTTGTCTTAGTTTAGGTGTTGCATATTCTTAGGTCTAAACAATAAGGATAACCCAAGAATATTTTCAGTCTAAGGGTAATCTTACACATCTTCGTATAAATATATGAGAACATTATCTATCTGGTTGTAACTGAAAGATACATTTGATGTTGTTATGATAAGGGACACCTCCCTAGGTTTGGTATAGCCTGAAGTGTAGGGGAGATAGGTGAAAACAATATCCCACTCTATTGGCTAGGTCTCCATTGAACTTGACCATAAGAAATGGAAAACCTTTAGAGTTTGATTTGTGTAGATTTGGGAACCAACATGACCACACTAACCAAGATGTGTGATGGGAACAAAGAAGATTGGGAAATAAAAGTACCTGTGATACTATGGGCCTACCACACATCATACAAAAGGAGTATTAAGATCACACCATTTGAATTAGTGTATGGTGTTGGTACCTTCAAATTTGGCAAATTTAAAGTGCCTATTTAACTTCAAATTGGTGGCAGGAGCCAAGTGTGATTCCTATCACATGTACCTGAAACATCAACTTTGAAAATTAAAATTTTGTATCCTAGTCATCATCATGCAAATCTGTTTGGCAAAATGTTTTTTGTGACATATGTTAGTAAGGTCATCTAGTTTTGTGGTCCTTGGGTGAGTTTTGACATGTTTTTTAATGCATTTGCGACTGCCTTGACGGGCTAGAAAAGTGTCCCAAAAAAGTGTTGAATTTCATGGTTATGGCTACAAACCCATGTTTTGAATAATTAATTATGGCCTCCCACAAATTTTTGTGGTCTTCAGACATCCCATGTGCCAATGGTGTCATTGCGCCATTTTGGTTGGTGGGGAAATTAAATTTTTTTCAATGTTAATGTTTTGACTTTACCAATTTTTAAAATATTTTAATGTATTAGTTCTTAGTGTGAAGTTAGAAAAAATAAAATGCAAGCTTTAATATGCATTTTTAATTCTTTTCCGCCATTCTGTGGATGCAAAAAAAGGGAGCGAAAAATAGTGGAAGGAAAAAATAAAATATTTTAAATGTTTCTAATGTTTGGTAATGAAAAAATTAAAAGGATAAAGCTTTGTTTAAAGTTTTAATATACTTATAACTCAATTTCTACCATTGTGTAGATGGAAAATATTAAGTGCTCATTCTCTCTATGGAAGTGCAGAAAGCTTCCAAGAAACATTTAAATGTTTTATTATCTTTGGTGGAGGTAAAGATCTGAAGGAAAAGCTTTATTAACAGCTTTATTATATGCTTAAATTGCATTCCACCTTTCTGTGAACATAGAAACTAAGTTTTGAATGCACAAGACAACTGAGAGGCGGGTGAATCAGTTGTATCAAAAGATTCAAACCCTCTCAAACATAAACACGTTCACATCAATTCACTTAAACCCTTAATCTGTTATGAAGATTAAACAGGAAAAGCAAATAACAAAAACTTAAACTCATCAACATCATGCACAACAGAACACCAAATTTTTACATGGAAATCCATAAAAGGAAAAAACCATGGTGAGGATTAGCTCACAATATAATGTAGTATCAATACCGATGTCATGTCCCCATATTAAGGCATTGTTTAAAGTAAAGATTTAAACATCATGATGAAGAGTTGTCAAATATACTTAATAAACATATACAATATTATTAATAGATAATAATATTAAATAATATTATTTTATAAATATTATATATATATTAGTAATTTAATATTATTATAATATAATTGTTACCAGATTTTCACTATAGCTCCATCAGGTGGAGTTTGTTGAATTTAAACTAAAGAAATGAGGTACATTTTTATTTACTTTCCTTCATTACATTCAATTGTATAAACAAAAAAATCAGAAAAAGATTACAAGGTTATTGTAACAAATCATTGCATTTATACAAGTGCATGTAATAGAGAAAAGATTTATCCAAATCTTTCAAGTAATCTTTATTGAATGTAAGAATGTTCATTGTCTCACACAAGCTGTGAGATTGACTATTGCTTATTCAATACAAATTGAGAAAAAAATATACATGAATAAGGAGAAGAAATTAATGTGCATAGAAAGAAAGGTAACCAGTCATTGCCCGAATGATTGGTTCACTGTGTTGACTGAGGATGTTGTAGGTTGATGTAGCCCTAAGCCACTAGAGTTCTCCTAGCTCCTGATTCCTACAAGAGATTAAGCAATGGTATTAGAGAAATGCGCTAAGCAATGACAGATTACCAACATTGTATACACATTCACCCTATGCATGCATATATTGGTCTTAATGTGCATTAAACAAGTAATGCATACCTTGGATGTCTCAAAAAATCATTAAAGATCATCAAACAAAGAAAACATATACATTTATTTTCTAACAAGTTTGTTTCATGTACAGATACAGATGTAGTTGTTTCTCTGTTTTGATCAATCAGAGTACATTATGACTGGAGAAAATGTGGCTCCCACAAGGGTTGAGCCTAGCTCATAACAATGAGAGATGCATATATGTAACAATATATTTAAGATAAAACATGACTGCCATGGAGGCAGTCCATACAGTTTAGGACAGTCAAGTCATCAATGTATATGAGCATAAAGAAGATATAATTCATTGTTGTATAGAAGTTATAGTCACATGAATAGAATAGTAATACCAATGTCAAAGCATATTGAGAATTAATGTTTCTAGAACTAAATGACGTTTTTGGTTTAAAGATAGAAAATGCAACAACATAGATGTTACAGCTTATGGAAAAGATTCATACAAGATTAGAACAACAAAATGATCAAGGTATAGTCATATCCTTGCTGTATAGAAAAGAACAATCAACTCAAATATAATGGAGTATAGATCTTTATCTTCATCATCAGACATGATGCTACAACCATATTGAATAAATCAAAAGCATGTGGAACAACAAGAGGTGTAAATCATTGTTTGTTTACAGAGAGGAAGAAATGATTCTAGAGGTGGCTATCCTCATACAAGTAAAACTCATTTAGAAAATACATGAGGTGAATATGCCATGACAGATAGATCAAGTATATAATCAAGTCATAAATACATCACTGACAAACATACAAATAGTTTTCTACAGGAGAAGCATCATCTACAGAGCAAGTCAAACCAACAATGCAAAAACAGTGACAAAAGTCATAAGAAGACTGCCAAATAGTCATGAAGAATAGTCACAAAAGGATTTATGTCATTCATATCTAAGATCACTATTACAGTTCAGATCTCTAGGACCACTGTCTTCTAGGGTTTGAGAAACATAAGAAGCCAACAAAAGAGTCTATGCATGGGCTATGATGAGAACATCAATCGTATATCATCAAGAAACAATCATACTTTCTAGTAAGTAGCAGTCATCACAAGGGTAATAGAACAGTTAAGATAATAGTGAGCAGTATACCCATTCAAAATATAGTGAAAGGTTTGATGTACCAAACCATAGTACATTCAATAGAAGCTGCCAATGTATATATGATATGTCCAAACTTGATAGTGAGGTTTTGTGTTTACACACCCTAGGTTATTACAACACATAGAGGGCCATGGTTATTGCAAGACCTGTAGCATTTTCAAGTATAGCAAGAGCTAAATGAAAACCCCATGGACTACAAATGGTTAGAGTTTTGTTTTTGTTAAGAACCTTAACATAAGCTTCAAGATGCAGAGTCAAAGAAAATACAGTAGACAAAAACTGGAATGAAGGCATGGAATGCCATATATGCAATGCTAAAATGAATGGTAAAACCTTTCCATTATTTCTGTAGCAAACAAAACAACATAGAGAATGAAGAGCACAGTCATGGTCGCGGCCATTCTACAGCAGACAAGTTCATTTTACTAAGTTCCAGCTATAGGAAGCAAAGAAAAAGCAGAGTTTGACTTCAAAAAATGATATATTTTACTCACCTGGAGGAATTGAAAAAAAACATTCTGCATGCAATGAGTAGAATCTGAGCGAAATCATGCTCTTGAGATCCAACTACAAAGCAAAGTAGAAGGTCAACAGAGACTCATCATGGAGGCCTCATCATTCGAACAAAACTTGATAATGAGAAATGTGAGTCAAAGAATGCCTTTTGGTGTTTAGGGTTTCAAACCCTAAGAACCTGAGGGTTCTTTTTTTTGTGTTTTCTTTTAAGTTTTGCCTTTTTCTTATAATGAGCCCGTGGTCAACACTTGTTCATTAGGTGTTGGTAGGTTTATCTTAGGCCACGATGGGACATGTGTCCCTTAAAAAAAAATTGTATTGCTTTCCTTCCCATTTGCTAGAACAACATTTCGGTGCTTTTAGTTTTGTTTTATTTTTCCTTGCATAATATGCCAAATGTGAAACATTTAAACTTAAATGGTGACATTATAAACCATTTAATGTTTATTGTTATTTTTATGCATGCAAAGGAGAAATGTGAAACATGTAGTTGGTCTTAATTGACCTTGAGAGCACAATTACATGGAGAGAGGAGGTGATTGGCAAACACATGCCATTGTTATAGCTATTTGTTTGTTGCCTTGAGGGGGGAGATTGACTAATTCTTCGAGACAATTAGTAGTTGGTTTCTTTTGGAGAGGGTATCTAGGACTATTTAATTACTCTTAGAGTCTATTTTAGACTTGTTTTCATGAGCCATCATGTTTGGCTAAGTCCTAATGGACTTTTTCTTGCATTATGGGCACTTTTAGAGAGGATATAGGTGCTAGATTTTAGGCTTTTTGGGCGCATCTGACCCCAATTAGTTTGAGATTCCTTCTATTGTGGAACCACTTGGATAGTGGTGGATATAGTCACTCTTGTGACTCTTTTGTATGGAGTTCTTACATGTAGATTTTAGAGACTTGTGATTTTCATCCTTGGTTAGATTTTGACAGTTTGTAACTCATTCATTTTTGGAGATGGAATACAGTGGATACCTTGGTTATTTCTGGTGATGAAAACTCTTGCTTTTCTTTTGTTAGTGTAGTCTTGTGTGTTGAATGATTGATGAAGTTATTTATGAAATTGTCTTAGTTTCCTTGTAACTTTGTCTCATATATTGTACCTTTGTTGCAAGTAGTAAGCTAATGTAGGTTACTAATTGTGTTGGTATATGCATTTAACTTGTTAATTGTGGAGTTCTTTTCCTTTCACAAGTTATTATATCCTTAAACCTTTTAGTGAAATATTTATGCAAAAGCATTCATAATAAATTGTGCAAAATTAGTTTCTATCAGTTCGAGCTAAGTGTAAACAAGTCTAAATTTCATTGTCTTTGTCAGTTTGGTGTATCACCCTTTTTGCTTTAAGTTTTTAGTTTAGTTTTCTGAGTTTCGTCCTTCCATTTTCTCTGCAAAAAATCATTAGTTTAGGTGATAACTAGCTAGGAAGTTGGCCTTCTCTAGAGGTTGACCTCTATTTTTGAAAGATAACCATAGCTTAGAGGTTTTCCCATGTTTTAGTAGATTGTTAAACTTTATATTTAATAGGGTGTAAATTTCACTAATAATAATTTTTGGCATATTCGGTGGGACTGTTCGAATCTGAACAGTACTTATATTTTATGAGATTGTTGGTTATGATATGCTACCAATATTTTTTGGCCTTTGGGAGGTGTTTTTTGCATATCTGGTGACTCTTACTGTGGAACAAACAAGTAGATTAGTGATGTCATATTTTAATGAAAAGAATACAAACTCAAAGTTTAAGTTCTTTTGTTTACTTGCAGTTGTCTCCACCTATAAGATAAAGCAAAACTATGAGAAGAACTCCAGTTTCAAAGAGAGTTTAGTCAACCCCACCAGGTTTTAGACTAGCAGTACCTATATCTTCTATACTAGTTCAAGCAAATCCACCTCCAGTTGTTCCAATGGCAAGGAATCAACCATTTGTGGCATTTGATGGGGATAGCCCATTAAACTTAACACAACATGATAATATACCTAGGGAAGCCTTGAAGAGTCTACCTTATTTCCTAGGGGAAGATCAAACTACCCCAATTGAGCACATTAGAGATGTGTCTTCTCTATGTGGTGTTCATCATGTAACCCAAGAAAATGTAGCCATTAGGCTGCTAGCTGCCTCACTGAAAGGAAAAGCACTCCAGTGGTTTGGGAGTCAATACAAACCATTGGAACTTGGGATGAATTAGGTGACAAACTAAACAAACAATTTCAAGATAAGTCTGATAACTTATCACTGGTTGAACAGATGACTACAATAAAAAGAGCTCCTCAAGAGCAAATGATGGACTTCAACTTCTGATTTCAAAAGACATGGGACATAATTCCTGTCATGGTAAGGCCTTCATCAGAATATGCATTTCTGTACTATTTGAAAGCTCAAAATAGTGATATTTCAATAATGATACAATCAATGGGAGGTACAAGTTTACCTAATGCTTATGAAATAGCAATTAGAGTAGAAAATAACTTGATTCAGGCTAGGAAAATAGCTCCCAAATTGCCAGTGCCTATTTTCCTTGAAATTCAGCCTTCAATGCCTTTGCCAATCATGAGGCTGATGCTTCCAGCTCATCACAAGACTTAAGAGAGATAAAAAAATAGCCAACAAAAGATTGAGAATATTTTGCAGACTTTTGGAAATGAGCTAGTGAATATAAAAAAGCAGTAGTCACTGAATAGACATCCATATCAGCAAGCAAACCAAGGGCAAAATCAGCCTTATCAAGGTCAAAACCAGCCATACCAAGCTCATAGGCCACCTTACCAATGCAATTATCAAGGTACAAGCTAGAATGTGAACCAAAGGCCTTTTCATCCTTATAATCATGCACCTATTAATGCAGTTAGAGACCTTGTCCCTATTTAAAACAACCTTGTAGCTGAGTATGAATGGTGTTTTCCTTGCAATCAGCCACACAATCAAGCACCTATTCAAATGAAGTTATAAATCAGGCCCTAATGGTACAAAATGTTGTAGATTCTCAAACAAACACACCTAATGATGGGGCTGTACAATAGCAAGAATAGCTTCAAAATGATACTGCCTTTTTGAACTGGTAGGGAGATGAGTTTTGTGGTATAAACAGAGATGATACTTTAGTTGCAGCAAATACAAGAGCTAAGAAGAGGGGTTATGAGATAGAACAAGCAAAAAATAAAGGAAAAGGACCTGCTGATCCTTTTACATCCTAAATCCCTCATATTTTGGAAAGGAATACTCAAGGAGCTGCCAAAGAACAACCTCATATTCAAGTTGAACCTGCTGCTGCAAGGTCACATCAAAAGGTAAATGTTACTTCACATTTTAATATCATTGAAAACATGAAGAAAATGAATGTGACATTATCTATGTGGGATTCCTTAGCCATCCTGGGTTAAGAGGATATGTTACAATCTGCCTTGTCTGATTTAAGAGTGTCAAATGCTATAACAGTTGACCCAACTAGGGTTGTTCTTACAAATTCATCCCAGGACAGTAGTAAACAACCAAGTAAGGGTGCTAAACCACTTCCATTTTATGTATCACTAATAATAGGAGACAAATTAGTACATAACTACATGGTGGATAGTGGTGCAAGTAGTTTTGTAATGCCAAAACAAATTGTAGACCAGTTAGGACTGAAATACTAGCCCCTTGAGAAAGGTGTACTCCAGCTAGATGGTACATCTGTCAACACTGTAGGTGTGATAAAAGACTTAGGTCTCACATTGCATTCCTATCCAAATGTTTCAATCTCACAGGAGGTGTATATCATTGATTTACCCCCTTATTTTGCCATGTGTTTGTCAAGAGAGTTCATTGCCAAGATAGAAGGATATTTGTCATCAAATTGGTCCCACATGTTCTTTAGGACCTGATATGGTACAAAAGTGACTATAAAATCTGAGTTATTGGCCAATAATCATATCGAGCCTTATGTGCCAATTGCTATAAATGTAAACTGCATTATTTCTAATGATAGTGAGCTGGCTGCTGCTCAAGAGTTACAAGCTAAAAGTGTACCAGAGGTACTTTTAAATGAGTGGGCAGTAGAAAATGTGGTAGACAACCTAAGTGAACACATTTAGGAAATAAATATGGGTGTTTATATGCTGCGTGAGCCTAAAACAACAACACCAAACCTTGTAAAAAGTACAGAACAATAGATAGGACAACAAGATGAGGTATGGAAAATGTACTTTGATGGCTCTAGGAGTAGGAATGGGTCTGGTGGAGGTGCAATGCTTGTGTCCCCACAAGGTGAGAAATACTATTCTGCTTTCCATTTTGCTTTCTCATGTACTAGTAATACTTCTGAATATGAAGGATTAATTCAAGGTTTGCAGTGGGCAAGGAAAAGGAAGATTGGCTACTTGCAAGTATATGGTGATAGTGAGCTTATTGTAAATCACATGAGAGGGCTGCATGTTACAAAAAATGATGTTTTGAAATCTTATAAACATAGGGTGTGGGACGTGATTAAGGAGTTTGATGCCTTTAATCTAGTCTCTATTCCAAGAAATTAGAATAATCATGCAGATAGGTTAGCTACAATTGGCACTCAATTTGATATTCCCAGTGATATTCAGAGGGAAAAGGTATAGCCACATGTGAAGATTGTTGCTAGGCCTTCTATCTCTAACAATAACAATCATTGGTAAGTGTTTGAAATCTATGACTAGGTGTTAGGTTTTCTGTCAGAGGAGGATGAGTTTTCTATAGGGAATTAAGGCAAGCTTAAACAACAATATGGTGATGATCAAGTCATTCAACTGAAAACTAACAAGCTACCCAAGGGATTAGTAACCTTGGAATCCATTTTTGACACTGATGATCAGCTAAAAAAGAACAAGACTAGCATGCAAGTCAAAGAAGAACATTATGATGAGCTAGAAATTTTCAAAGGTAAGCTCCTTAAAATTGGTAAGATCTGTTCTCCTAAAGATAGGAAAGCATTTGTTGCTCTTTGCCAAGAATTTGAAGTTGTATTTGCTTAGGATTATTTAGATTTAAAGGGATTTGATCCTTAAATTTCCCAACATACTATAGAATTAGAGCCAAATGCTAAACCTATAAGGTAGAAACAAATACCCTTGAATTGGAAGCTTGAGCCTCTGATGATTAAGGAATTAACCAAGCTGATTGAGGGAAATATTATTTTCTCGATCAAGCATACATCCTGGGTCTCTAATCTTGTTCCTGTAAGGAAGAAGAATGGAGAAATTAGGCTCTGTGTTGACTTTAGAGACCTTAATAGAGCTTCCTTGAAAGACCACTACCCACTGCCCTCAATGGAGTAGATCCTGCAAGTAGTGGCTGGTTCAGAAAGATTTTCCTTACTTGATAGATATTCAAGTTATAATCAAGTTTTAGTCAAGGAGGAGGATCAATTTAAAACTACTTTTACCACAAAATGGGGCACCATGTCTTATAAAAGAATGCCTTTTGGTTTGTCAAATGCTGTGTTCTACTTTTCAGAGAGCCATGGATATGGCTTTTAAAGGCTTACTTTACAAATTGGTACTTGTATACCTTGATGACATCACAGTTTTCTCTAAGGATGCACCTGAGCATTTATCCCATCTGAAACAAGTGTTTGAGAGATGTAGAGAATTTGGTATATCTCTTAATCCCAAAAAATGCATTTTTGTTGTTCATGAAGGCAAGCTTCTAGGACACATTGTGTCAAAATAGGTAGTTACCATTGATACAAAAAGAGTAAGAGCTATTCTGGAGTTGCCTTTACCCAGCCACAAGAAAGGGCTACAAAGTTTTATAGGCAAAATTAATTTTTTGTGAAGATTTATACCCGATATTGCAAATTTGTTGAAGCCACTGACTTTCATGTTAAAGAAAAATGTAGCTTTTAGTTGGACAAAAGGGGCCAAACTTAGTTTTGAGTCCATAAAAGAAGCCTTATCAGCTGCACCAACTCTGGTAAATCCTAATTTCTCAAAAGATTTCATTTTGTATGCTTATGGCAGCATAGATATGATTTCTACAATTCTGGTACAGCAGCAAAAAGAAGGCTTTGAGCAACCAATTGCTTTCTTTAGTCAAGGATTGGAGGAGTATGAGCAGAGGTATAGTTTTATTGAAAAGCATGTCCTTGTAGTTGTTAAGAGTTTAAAGAAGATTAGGCATCTTATTTCTAACAACAAAGTACATTTGATCGTTTCTCACCCTAGTGTGAAAGAGTTTCTATTAAGTAAGGATGTCAATGAGAAAAGGGTTGGTTGGATTACCAAAGTCATGGAATATGACATAGATATCAAGATAACCAAGCTTATTAGGGGTAGAGGACTCAGTGAATAGCTTGCTACTAGGTCTAAAAATGAGACAGAAAAGGAGGAAGAAGTGCTTCTAATCATTGAAGATGTACCTCAGAATGATACAACAACAATTGGAACAAGTTGGGTTAGAGACATGACTCATTTTCTACAAACTGGTGAGTGCTCGATAGGTTTAGATAGAGATAAAAGGAGATATTTCAGACTGCAGTTTATTCCTTAAGTTTTAATCAATGATATTCTTTTTAGAAAAGATTTTAATGGTGAGCTATTAAGATGCATTAATAATGATCAAATTGACAAAGTGCTCTATGAGTTCCATGATGGAACAGCAGGGGGTCATTTTGGCCCTAGAACAACTACCTAGAAGATAATGAGAGCTAGCTATTATTGGCCTAGCTTATTCAAAGATGCCCATGCATGGGCCAGAAAATGTGTAAAATGTGCCATTTTTGCAGGCAAAGAGAGGCTACCAACTTTACCTTTGCAGCCAACACAAGTGGAATAGCCCTTCATGAGATGGGGCATTTATTTTATAGGTCCCATTAACCCACCATCAAGTGCAGGTCACAAGTGGGTACTCACAGCAATAGACTATTTCACGAGGTGGACTAAAGCAGTGGCTTTGAAAGAAGCTAATGAGAATGTTGTTTTAAACTTTTATTATGATTTAGTATCTAGATTTGGAGTACCTGAATCAATCATTTCAGACAATGCTTTAGCCTTTGTTGGATTGAGGGTAACTGATTGGGATGTGAAGAATGGCATTTATCTAAATACCTCATCAAATTATTACCCACATGGTAATGGTTAGGCAAAATCCACAAATAAGAATCTCATAAGGATTATCAAAAGAACAATGAAGGATAATCAGAGGACCTGGCACACCAAAATAAAATCTGCCCTATGGGTAGATAGAATAACTCCCAAAAGGTCTATTGGAAACTCTCCATATATGTTAGTTTATGGAAGAGAGGCAAGGCTGCCTTTATCTATTGAGCTGGCAGCTCTTGATATCATGAATCAGCTCAAAATGTTTGAAGAAGAAGATCCAATGGCTGTTAGATATGCTCAACTTATAGAGCTTGAAGAAATAAGAGATAAGGCTATGAAAGCTATGGAGTATCATTAGCTTCAAACAAAAAGAATCTTTGATAAGAAAGCTACTCCCAGAATTTTTAAGGACGGTGATATGATACACAAATGGGATGAGTTGAAAAGTAGGCCAGAAAAACACTCCAAGTTTGACAGCATGTGGAGTGGCCCGTTTATCATTACTGGATGTAAAGAACATAATGCATTTCATTTATCAAACATGGATGGAGAAAACATGCCTATCCTAGTCAATGGGATACAATTGAAAAGGTGTTTTGAGGTATGAATTGCCTTGTGAATAGTAGGTTAGGTTTCTTTCTTTAAATAAGTGCTGTTGCACAAGAGTTTAGATGCCTTTTTTTTGTTTTCCCTAAGTGCTATCTAGCATAGCTAAATAAGTTGCTTTCTACATTTTGCTTTTTAGTTAGTTTTCCAGGTGTCTTTCACTACTGTCATGTTGAGTTACAGAAGTCAAAATTATTTGTCAAAAGTGTTTTTGAAGTCTCTGAGTGGTCCCCTATGCCCAATGGATAAGGTATAGGTAGTTGGTCTGATGTTTACTTGGAAAACATAAAGTAGATATAGCTAAAATGTTAGCAGATTTTCACTATAGCTCAATCAAGTGGAGTTTGTTGAATTTAAACTAAAGAAATGAGGTACATTTTTATTTACTTTCCTTCATTACATTCAATTGTATAAACAAAAAAATTAGAAAAATATTACAAGGTTATTGTAATAGATCATTGCATTTATACAAGTGCATGTAATAGAGAAAAGATTTACACAAATCTTTCAAGTAATCTTTATTGAATGTAAGAATGTTCATTGTCTCACACAAGCTGTGAGATTGACTATTGCTTATTTAATACAAATTGAGAAAAACATATACATGAATAAGTAAGGAGAAGAAATGAATGTGCATAGAAAGAAAGGTAACCAATCATTACCTGAATGACTGGTTCGCTGTGTTGACTGAGGATGTTGTAGGTTGATGTAGCCCAAGCCACTGGAGTTCTCCTAGCTCTTGATTCCTACAAGAGATTAAGCAATGGTATTAGAGCAATGCTCTAAGCAATGACTGATTACCAACATTGTATACACATTCACCCTATGCATGCATACATTGGTCTTAATGTGCATTAAACAAGTAATGCATACCTTGGATGTCTCAGAAAATCATTAAAGATCATCAAAAACGGAAAACATATGCATTTATTTTCTAACAAGTTTGTTTCATGTGCAAATACAGATGTAGTTGTTTCTCTGTTTTGATCAATTATAGTACATTATGAGTGGAGAAAATGTGGCTCCCACAAGGGTTGAGCCCATCTCATAACAATGAGAGATGCAGATATGTAACAATATATTCAAGATAAAACATGACTGCCATGGAGGTAGCCCATACATTTTAGGATAGTCAAGTCATCAATGTATATGAGCATAAAGAAGATATCATTCATTGCTACATAAAAGTTACAGTCACATGAATAGAATAGTAATAACAATGTCAAAGCATATTGAGAATTAATGTTTACAGAACTAAATGACATTTTTGGTTTCAAGATAGAAAATGCAGCAACATAGATGTTACAAGTTATGGAAAAGATTCATACAAGATCAGAATAGCCAAATGATCAAGGTATAGTCATATGCTTGCTGCATAGAAGAGAACAGTCAATTCAAATATAATGGAGTATAGATCTTTATCTTCATCATCAGACATGATGCTATAGCCATATCGAATTAATCAAAAGCATGTGGAACAACAAGAGATGTAAATCATTGTTTGTTTATAGAGAGGAAGAAATGATTCTGGAGGTGGCTATCCTCATACAAGTAAAACTCATTCAGAAAATACATGAGGTAAATATGCCATGACAGATAGATCAAGTATATAATCTAGTCATAAATACATCACTACCAAACATACAGATAGTTTGTTACAAGAGAAACATCATCTACCAAGCAAGTCAAAACAACAATGCAGAAACAGTGATAAAATTCATAAGAAGACTACCAAACAGTCATGAAGAATAGTCACAAAAGGATTTATCTCAGTCATCTCTAAGATCACTGTTACAATTTAGATCTCTAGGCCCATTGTCTTCTAGGGTTTAAGAAACATAAGAGGCCAACAAAAGAGTCTATGCATGGGCTATGATGAGAACATCAGTCGTATATCATCAAGAAACAATCATACTTTCTAGTAAGCAGCAGTCATCACAAGGGTAATAGAATAGTTAAGATAACAGTGAGTAGTATACCCATTCAAAATATAGCAAAAGGTTTGATGCACCAAACCATAGTGCATTCAATACAAGCCGCTAGTGTATATATGATATGTTGAAACTTGATAGTGACGGTTTCTGTTTACACACCCTAGGTTATTACAACACATAGAGGACCATGATTATTGCAATACCTATAGCATTTTCAAGTATAGCAAGAGCTGAATGAAAACCCCATGGACTACAAATGGTTAGGCTTTTATTTTTGTTAAGAACCTTAACATAAGCTTCAAGATGTAGAGTCAAAGAAAATACAGTAGACAGAGACTAGAATGAAGGCATGGAATGACATATATGCAATGCTAAAATGAATGGTAAAACCTTTCCATTATTTATGTAGTAAACAAAACAACATAGAGAATGAAGAGTACAGTCATGGACGTGGCCATTCTATAGCAGACAAGTTCATTTTACTAAGTTCTAGGTATAGGAAGCAGAGAAAAAGCAGAGTTTGACTTCAAAAAATGATATATTTTACTCACCTAAAGGAATTGAAAAAAAACATTCTACATGCAATGAGTAGAATCTGAGTGAAATCATGCTCTTGAGATCCAACTACAGTGCAAAGTAGAAGGTCAACAGAGACTCATCATGGTGGCCTCATCATTTGAATAAAACTTGATAATGAGAAATGTGAGTCAAAGAATGTCTTTTGGTGTTTAGGGTTTCAAACCCTAAGAACCCGAGGGTTCTTTTTTTGTGTGTTTTCTTTTAAGTTTTGCCTTTTTCTTAATATAAGCCCATGGTCAACACTTGTTCATTAGGTGTTGGTAGGTGTATCTTAGGCCATGATGGGACATGTGTCCCTTAAAAAAAAACTTTTGTATTGCCTTCCTTCCCATTTGTTAGAACAACACTTCGGTGCTTTTAGTTTAGTTTTATTTTTTTCCTTGCATAATATGCCAAATAACATTTAAACTTAAATGGTGACATTATAAACCATTTAATGTTTATTGCTATTTTTATGCATGCAAAGGAGAAATGTGAAACATGTCGTTGGTCTTAATTGACCTTGAGAGCACAATTACATGGAGAGAGGAGGTGATTGGCAAACACATGCCATTGTTATAGCTATTTGTTTGTTGCCTTGAGGGGGGAGATTGACTAATTCTTGGAGACAATTAGTAGTTGGTTTCTTTTGGAGAGGGTATCTAGGGCTGTGTTATTACTCTTAGAGTCCTTTTTAGACTTGTTTTCATGACCCATCATGTTTGGCTAAGTCCTAATGGACTTTTTCTTGCGTTATGGGCACTTTTAGAGAGGATATAGGCCCTAGATTTTAGGCTTTTTGGGTGCATCCGACCCCAATTAGTTTGAGATTCCTTCTATTGTGGAACCACTTGGACAGTGGTGGATATAGTCACTCTTGTGACTCTTTTGTATGGAGTTCTTACATGTAGATTTTAGAGACTTGTGATTTTCATCCTTGGTCAGATTTTGACAGTTTGTAACTCATTCATTTTTGGAGATGGAATACAGTGGATACCTTGGTTATTTATGGTGATAAAAACTCTTGCCTTTCTTTTGTTAGTGCAGTCTTGTGTGTTTTGAATGATTGATCAAGTTATTTGTGAAATTGTCTTAGTTTCCTTGTAACTTTGTCTCATATATTGTACCTTTGCTACAAGTAGTAAGCTAATGCAGGTTACTAATTGCGTTGGTATATGCATTTAACTTGTTAATTGTGAAGTTCTTTTCAATTCACAAGTTATTGTATCCTTAAACCTTTTAGTGAAATATTTATGCAAAAGCATCCATAATAGATTGTACAAAATTAGTTTCTATCATTTTGAGCTAAGTGTAAACAAGTCTGAATTTCATCGTCTTTGTTAGTTCGTTCGGTGTATCACCCTTTTTACTTTAAGTTTTTAGTTTATTTTTTTAAGTTTCCTCCTTCAATTTTCTCTACAAAAAATCATTAGTTTAGGTGATAAATAGCTAGGAAGTCAGCCTTCTCTAGAGGTTGACCTCTATTTTTGAAAGATACCCACAACTTTAGAGGTCTTCCCATGTTTCAGTAGATTGTTAAACTTTACGTTTAATGGGGTGCGAATTTCACTGATAAGAATAATATTAGAAAAGTAAATATAATTATAAATGGATTCACATAATATAAAGGTCTTATTAAAGATACTTAAAAAAGGAGCGATGTGATGTTCCGCTCCAAAATAAGACTGATTATGAGAGAGACGTTGAAAGGAGAATTTTAAATGTTAAAATTAAAGATTTAACATTAAGAATAAGTTTGTTAATTTTAAAATGTCTTATATTTAAAGAGTACAAAGCACAGTGATAAAATACCATCTATAGATAAACAAATATGACAAAATCTCCAATGATATGTAAATAATACAAAAGGGCAAATAAAAGAAACAAGTATTAATTTAAATAATAAATTGACAAATACTAACTCCCTAAATGGCGAATGAATACTTTGTATATATTTAAAGTGGAAGCACTTCATGTGAAGCGATGCAAATATATGCCCCTTAATAGAGGTATGATTTGTTCCAAAAGATACGTAGAAGACTATGAATAAGGTTAGAAACTTAGGATTAAAAGAGTGGGATGAGATTTAAGGATAGGAAATGTTTTTGAAGTTTAACGAAATCACATCTGATTTATGAGAAACAAAAGATAGGAATATTTCTGCATATATTTCTAGGAAGGAATCAGACAAGAATAACATCAACTTAGACCAACTATGATCAAATCAACTAACATTCTCTCTGCCCTTAAACTAGAGATAAATCAGATAAATTTTAAGCAATAAGGAATATTTATTAAATATTATAATAACAACTCTATGATACAGATTTGTAAAAGGAATACATCTGAAGTATAATAGCAGCAAGAAGGGAAAGAGGAAGAATTCAGAAATTTAGTAAAGACCATAGGTAAGTATATTTTAAATATTTATTTTATGATTATTAAATCTAGGCTTTGTAAGTATGTGATTTATATTCAATGTATCCTTGGTGCATTATAAACTATTCAATGTTTAATCCCATGACATGATGAGCATAAGGAATGCAATTCTCATAATAAAGTATTAGATGTTACATGAGATAAGATATAACATTTGTGAAACTTATTGAGCCATGAAATTAATGCATTAACTTCATATGAGAAGGAGTGATTATGTGGATGGACAATTAGCCAACCATGGGTATTTAGTGGTCCTTGTCTCAGCTAGTACAAAATGTACCCCTCGAGCAAGTGGATAGTGGCCTTTGTCACAGCTGGTACAAAATGTACCCCTTATGCCAAAGGATTATTATATAGTGGCCTTTGTCATAGCTGGTACAAAAGGTACCCCTCGTGCCAAAGGATTATTTATGTAGTGGCCTTAGTTATAGCTAATGCAAAAGGCACCCCTCGTACCAAGGATTATCATAGAGGCCTTGGCTTAGCTGGTGGGTATCCACCCCTCGAGTTAAAGGATATAATAGTGGACCCATGATGGTAATTGGCCAAAGAGCATCCTATTCCCCATCTCATATGGAATTAATGATTAATGCATGGATCATATGATTAAAATGAGAAATGTATGTTCTTAGTGATCATATGATTATTGATGAAAAATGTGAAATGTATATTTGATGTTGATCATAAGTTTATGAGATTATAAGGGCAATGTCATTATGTAATTTGAATATTTATTGTGTATATTGCATAAGTTGGAAATGAAAGATAGATTAGTGTACTAATGTTCACTTTTTGCAAGTCAAAATTGTGTACAAGATTGTGAAAATTTTTGGCATGTGACAATAGGACATTACAACCGAATTACAAAGAGGCTCACTTCCAGTGGATTCACTGTCCAAGTGAACTCACTACTCATTGAAGAATAAATAAGAAAAGAAGAGAAGGCTCACTACCATGAATTGATATGATAGCATCTACCACATGCTTGAGTTCAATTCCATTGAAGCACAACAAACATCACCTTCGCAGCCTCTTTGAAAATTGTAGATAACCTCTACTCATTGCATTAGGTCTTCTACCACATGAAAGCCCTTGCTACCTCTAATTCAAATTCACAACTCAAACATCACCATCCTTGTGCATGCCCCCTTATACACATGAATCCTTCACACTTATTTATATCAACATCAACCTTGTAACATTCACCAAGGTTGGCAACACATTCTACAACCCTTGAAACAATCTCCAAGGTCAGCAAACATATAGAATTCAAATCAGGTCTAGACCTAAACATTCTCATGGATAAATGGAATGAAGGTAGACCACTTCATAGCTTAGCTCAGACCTAAACACATCTTTACACACTTCAACACGCTTCCACAATCCACAAAGCACATCTGCAATTGGTGTTAACACCCAAGCTGGCTAAACTTGTGTAAACACCAAGAACACTTTGGCACAAGCTTTCAAGAACACAACCATGGCTTGTAGATCAAGCACAAACCTTTAACATGATATGGAAACATCCACAAACAACACGAAATCACCTGGGAGTCAACAAATTCATCTACAACAAATCTCTCTTGAAGACAGTTCATAGACTGCTCACAACTAACACTGCCAGGCTCTACTACTCAAGAAAACTACATTCTGAAGCACAAAACCACAAGCCCTTTGGATAGAACATAGCTATGGACCTTATAAACACTCATCTAGAATTGTAAGACCAAAAACCAAACTACAGAGGAATGCGGAGAAAAATAGTTTCTCCCAGTCATACTACAAACACTACCAGGCACAGTCTTCGAATTGGTGAACATAAACTCTTAGACCACAGGGTTTCGGAGCACTAAATTCTAGATTTAACATCTTCAACCATTTCTTTAAAACATATCCAAACCTCACACTCTGGTCTTCAACACATAAGAAATGCAGACAATATCCTGTAAGCCAAAATACTTCTTCACAACACTGTCTGCAGTATTTATCAAAATTTCTCAAAAGCACTTGGAAACCTAGCAAGAAGAACAATATACTAACATCATCAACACTTATTCAATCCATTCAGACCCCCTTAAGACAATAACTTAATTAACCAACAACAACAGCATTAGAAGATATAGTTGACACCAATGACAACACAAACAGGTTGACATCAATGACAACACTGATTAGCACATACTTGCAACATTAAGCACCCAATTTCAAGAGTGGAATGACAGAATGGTTGTAGAGTAGTGTAGAGGGTGTGTTGTGTCACGTTTTCAGGTTTGTGGCATTGATTTGAGGCCTTTTATAGGTTGTAGATGAGCATTTACACTTCCAGAACAATGCTTGGGGCATTCTTAACAACTAGAGTGCATTTTCATAGATGTTTGGTGTGTTTTAAATCACCCAACAGTGGAAAAATGTGACAACAATTATAAAAACATGGCTCCATTATTTCTAATGCCTCCAACAATTTTTTAAGTGCCTTAGTATATGTAGAAATGATTTGGCAAAAGTAAAAATGCCCCTGTATATGCAAAAATGCCTTGCATATTTCATTTGAAATTCTGGGTTAAATTATATAGTTAAACATATTTTCACTTGCTAGTGAAATGGGGAAACTACCTCGGGGTAGAAATTTTACCTCCCAAGTGAAATTGCAATTGAATAAGTTAATTTTACCAGCAGGGTAAAATTGTGCATGGGATATGCAAATTAAAAACAAATGAGGAGGGAAATTAAAAGATCCTAAGGCATATTCCTCATGCCATTATGTTGTAGAATCAAGGGGCTGAAATGTGCTAGATATCACACCTTAGTTGAATCTAGGGTTTTCATATTCTTCTCTCTTTCTTATATTGTAATTTCTACATCATTTGTAAGGGTTCGGGGAGGATTGGAAAATCTTTGTAAAGAGTAAATCAAGTTAAGTCCATTATAGGATGCAGTCCATATGTGTGTAAATCATTTTTATGATAGTAGTCTTGTATCCTATTTTGTGCATATATGAAAATCATACTACTGTGTAACTGTCTCCATCTTTGAAGTGTAATGCTCTTTTAATGAAGTAATCAAAGATTATGGATTTATTCTTGCACATTTGTTGTATTGATTTTTTCTCATGGATTGCTTTCTATTCAAAGAATAGTGTAAATGCTTGCTTGAGAGATACAAGAATATTATGTTTTCAAAGGGATTACTAAGTATGGTTGCATAGTAGGCTTGAGGAGGTCTTATTATCATTAGGTGATAATACTTTAAATGACCATCAGGATATGTTTAAATGCTATGATATAAAATGTATACATTATGACTCTGTAGCCCATGATTGGCACCGATCAATCCTTGCAGTTTCCACTTCCAAAATTCTAGTTTAAAATGTTATATCCAAAGCCATATCCATAAATTATTCCTAAATTATTTCTTCCCTACCCTTATGCATAAAATCTTGTATTTTAAATCTTGTTAAACCTCATGTGAAACTTGTAGCTCATGCAATTCTTTAGAGGACTTGTGCATATTGTATTTTCTAGGTTAATGGTGTTGTAAGAAGCTACCAATGAGTGCATTCACAAGGATTATAAACTAGTTTATCATATTTTGGCACCATTTTAACCTAATTTCCTTAAATAGACATCTACCTTTTTGTTAATCCTTTTTCTAAATCTTTTAGAGATCTTTGGGAACACCCTCCTGAGATTGGCAAGGCTCAAAGTGTAGTGGAGGTTTATTTACCTTCCTATTCTTTGGCTTTTCTTCACCCTCAATTTGACCATAGGTCTCTTCCCTTTGTCAGGATTTGTTTGATCCTTGTGTCTTGATAGTGTGGTGAATGCCTTGGAATTGAGGGACTGCAAGAAAAAGAACCAACAAATTGGTGACTCTACTGGGGACTTGTTATTAATTGTCAAGAATTAGTCTAGTCATTTATCATGGGTGTTTAGAGTTTGCACATGTATAGTGCAGTATCATTCCCTTTACAGGGTGGTGGCTCTGATATTCTCCTTAATGGTGGATCATAGAAGAATCTCTCAGACCTAGAAGGAGTTTTGTTGCAGCATATTTGAAGAAGTTTTGTGTGGCTCTGCTATTGGAGAAAACCCAGAATGAAAATAAGCTTTAAAGAGCTTTGTGATGTTTGAAGTTCAGTCCTCTATGAAAAGAGGTGGTGACTCTGTGAGAAAGAACCTAATAAAAGTATGAAGAATATTTCAGCACTCTTAAGTTTCCAGTCAGGAATAAAATTTGCACTAGCTGTAATAAACTTCTAGGTATTTTACATGTTGGTGTCTCTATGAAGGATAGTTTTATGTTGAAAGTTGTTTATGAAAAGCCTTGAGAATAATATGGTTCCTTATTAAGTGAAGATTAAGCACTAAGAGAAAGGGAAAAAAGTAGTGATAGGCTTGCATACTTCAATATTACCAGATTTGCAACCTGTATTATGAAATGAAGTATGCATATTTGAGAAGAAACTCATTTAGAAGATCTTAGGCAAGTTGAGGTAGAAATTTTGCTCTATAAAAGGATTAAGATCATGTTGTAAAAGGAAGTTGAGTTTGTCATGTGTAACTGCAAGGTTATTATGACAAGCCTTGTAAAGGCATAGAAAAATTGTGTCATCAACTTATACATCCCTGTATGAATACAAATGTAACAATGCACAGTGTGCAGCCCCACCTATGTTATCAAAGAGGTTTCATTATTGAAATATATAAAGCTATAAATTTCAACAATATTTATGGTTTTACAAATCATATACCACATGAAATTTGAGCTAAAATATTAAAGTTCAGTGGTAGTAAGTCTGAATCAGCAAGTAAGCATCTATAGGATTTCATTGATGTGATAGGGGACTATGAGATAAATTTAGAGGATGTTGTCATGAAGATGTTTACTCAGTCCTTAAAGGATGAACCAATAGATTGGTTCTCTTATTTACTAGCATGCTTAATTAATTCTTGGGATGAGCTCAAAGCATTTTTCACGGAGTAGTTTGGTGAGAGGGTCAATACAAGTTCAGTGATCAGCAAGTTTATGAGCATTCAAAAAGAAGAGGCTGAGATAGTTCCAACATTTAACCTAAGATTTCAAAAAACATTGAGGGATATTCTTGAGGCTATGAGGTCAAATGATTCAATGAGTTTGGTTGTTTACCTAGGATCTTTTGATAGGAAGATGAGTTACCAGTTGAGAAACAAAGATCCTATAACTTTCCATTAGGATTATGAGAGCACCATGGACATTGAAAACAACTGGGAGTATGGAATGCCCAAGGGTTATTTGTCTACAAGTGTTTGTTGTCCTAAATCACCCAATGTTGATGTAAGATGTAAATCAGAAATTAAAAATTACTATCAAAGAAATTACATCCCTATTGTCCTAGCTCATACATCAGTGTTGCAAGGTGTGCACCCTTAGTCTTCTTGTGCTATGTAGTGTAACACTTGGGTTCATGACAATGCATAACCACCTCCTGTGGATTCATTAACTCTAGTTGTTGTATTAGATATTAACAGGTTGATCTTTTGGCTCAAAGACAACCATCTTTCCAACAATTGGTATCAGAGCCTGGGTCATGGGTTTGAACCCCTCGCTTGTGTTAATGGGTGTTTTAGCATGCAGCAACACAGGTGTGATTGCTAGTTTCACACCTCTCTTGGAAAGTATCCTATGCTAGGTAAGACTACTCCAAGGATAATATAGCTAGGTCTTAGCCTGCTTGGAATAACTTCAATGGAATGTCTAGTTGTCCCAACAAGGGGTCTTACACAAAATGCAGGGGTTATGGAAGATGGAAACAATGTATATGTAGAAACCCTAGTAGTTCAGACTGTGAAGTCTAAAATTTCAGCAGATGATCAATGTGATGCTGCTCAAATCCTAAATCTACCAAACTTTATGTAAATAAAATGCAAAAGGAAAAGGAGAGGGAGAAGGGATAAGAGATCTTATAGACAATTGCAGAAATGATCAATAACTAGATAGATAGATTCCCAACAATAAACAAATCTCTGCTTAATTAGACAGCCCACAATGCCACAGAGAATGTGCAATCTTCTAAGGAGATGTAATGATTTTCAAATTGTAGAAGGTTCATCAAACACCCAATCCTTGGCACAGCTCAATGAAACCATACAATCGAACTTATCTCATAAACTATGCCTAGACTAACCATGGACAATGACATACAATTAGCAAACCATTAATGGTATGGACAGGAAATCCATCAAATATCTGAATAATTAATCAAAAGTGCAACTAGATATCAACTAATTTCAAATTGACATGAACCATGAAGACCAAAATAAGACAACACATAATCACAAATTCCCAGCAACCTGTAAAACTTGCTTTGTATTGACTATATTTTGGCAAAGTCTTAGCAATTCAGTATCTAATCTTACTTGCAAATGAGAGAAAAGGATGGCCTTTTTATAGGTAAGGCACCATACCAAGTTTTTCAATGGATGGTGGAGATTAACTTGACACCAACGGTCCAGATTACATGGCATTTAATGAGATACATCAGTTTGTTACATTTTTGAATTTGCCTTTGTCTTGTAGGAAAAAGACAAAATACAGCTTGCAAATACATTGAATCTGGACAAAATGAATACCCATTTGGTTGTATATGATGAAAAACCAATTTTCAAGGCCTAGTAAAGCCAAAATAGAGTCACATGACACTTGAAAACTTGAGCTAATGTGGATTCATGAGATCCCAAGTGCTGAGTGGACCAAGGGGAGTATGTGGCACATTCTTGGATGAAGACATATCCAATTAGATGCTTGTTGGATCATCATTGCATGACTGGACTGCTAGGACAGCTATATGTATGTCTTGGACATTGGACTAGAACTGCAAGAACAACAATGAAAGAAGAATGATCTTCAACATCTTCTAGCTCCTAAGGCCTATCCCCATCATCTTGGACATCATACCGATCTCTTTTTATAGGTGTAGCAACAATTTGGTTGATAGAATGTCACTTCTGCATTTCTGGGTTAGCGGGATACTGTTGTATGTTCATCCTTCCAAGACAGCTCCAACAAGGTCACATGTCCTCCAAGACTTGTAATTCACAATGCAAAGCATCAAAACAATCATTTTCCATCAATTTGGATTAAGATATGTCCATTTACAGCCATGGATTCATTAAAAAATAACATATTGTCAATGTTACTTTCTGGTGCAGGAGCACCCGTACATGATCAGGATATAGGTCCGCATGATGACATACATGATCAGGATATAGGATAATTATCAGCATGATGACAGGATAGCCTATTTTTAGTATGTTTGACTTTATCATGTAATAAGGTCCATTGGACCGATGCTATGTATTAGTTCAGCATAGGAGTATGTGTAGGCAGTTAGAGATCGGGATAAGGTTATCTGAGCTGTCCTCTCTCCCAGCCGCTTGGAAGCTCCCAGCCGCTGGGAAGTGAGTTGGTAGTACTCGAAGGACTTTGCTATTTATACCTTCGATCTGTTAGGGTTTAGCATATTGATAGATATTGAGATTGAGATTGATAGATGTATTGATGTTGTGTTGAGTTGAGGTTCAGGAGAGCAGTTCAGACATTGTGAAGCTGTATTCAGAACATTTGAATTTCAATTGAATAAGATCTCATCATTGCATTATCTGATTGTATCAGTTGTATCAGTTTTGATTTCCTTTCCATTTTGCAAGTTGATGGGTTCCTTCAACCCTTCCACCGGTTGATCCTGCGAATCGGTGGAATGGTCCTGTATTATAGCTTAGTTTGCATTTGTGTTTTCTGTTTATGCATTGCATTGTTCAAGAGATCAGTTAGAAGCATGCTGTGAATCAGCCTAGCATCCTCATGTGCTAGGTATAGGAAGATAAGGTGTTAGATTTTGGTTTGAAGGTGATCTGGCCCGGTTGTCATATTGTCTTTGTGTAATTGTGCGGTTCTGAGTGTTTACATGCAACGGACGGATACACAGGAGTCTGCATGTGCGTTTCCAGCCGGAGCAAGCCGCATCGTCATCTGTGAATGCATCGCCATCAGGATCGGGTCATGAAACTGTTGAAGTTTGCAAGTTGCAAGTGCATCAGGATGTTTTGAGTTGGATATATACTCAGTGTATATATCGCAGTCAGGATCATCTCTCGGAGAAGCTCATCATCCGCGTATCGCTAGCTGATGCGGGTGTGAAAGTTTAGTTTTTTTGACTAAGTGTTGAAGAGTTCATCAGGATATTGTGTGACGTCATCGTCATCAGGATATGACGTCATCGTCATCAGGATATTGAGATATCACTCTATGCGAGTTTATCCTGTTGTCGCTAAGTGGTTAGGTATCGGCGTAGGCAGGAAGTTGTATTAACATCATCAGGAGGTTTTGAGGGAACCGGACAAATCATATCATGATGCTGTTGCTTGTGTCGTCGGCTATTGGAGCATCGAAGGCAAGGTGTTGAAGTGGTCGTCATCAGGATATTTGGAGCAACCGGATATTTGGATATCCTACTGACGAAGAGAGTGTTGAAGATCATGATGATGCCGATAGTGTTTGGCGCCCGATGAACAGTGCAACAGGAGGATGTTTGCGCCCGTTGTGTATCATGATGATGTTGATAGACGACAGGTGGAGGAGGTGAACAGTAGTCGGCAGGAGGATAATTGTGATCGTCCGAAATATGATGATGCTGTTGTTGTTTTTAGGAAATATGATGATGATGCTGAGCCGATAGGGATTTTTATCATGCTGTTTGTATATTTGGCTCCTCCTTCCTGTTAGGTAGCCTCCGTTGCGTTTCACTCTGCATCATAGTGGTATCAGAGCAAAGGTTAGGATCTTCTGGAAAATGTTAGACGAAGAAGGAACATCTGAGGTTCCAGCAAGGATGACCAACGCTGAGTTGGCAGTTCTGGTGAAGAAACAGATTTCGGAAAGCAAGGCCGTGAAGGCTCAGAATCAGGAGTTGAAAGATGAGTTAGCAAAGTTGAGGAGCAGAGTAGGTTCTGGTAAAGAAGATGATAGGGAAGAAGAAGAGATCCCTAATTGGAGCGAGGAGGTCGTTCCTGCAGACCAGAGACCACTGTTGAACACCCTCAAGGCCATGGAGAGGAGAACCATGGATGTGAAACTGGATTTGCCAGTGTTTACAGGTAAGATGGACCCTGATTCAGTAATGGAGTGGATAGACTGTTTGAATAATTTCTTTGTAACAGAGGAGATACCAGAACAACAGAGAGTGAAGATAGCACAGTCAAAGATGAAAGAAGCTGCCTTGACATGGTGGAATTTTGTTCAAGATGACAGAGTACAGGAAGGAAAACGTAGAGTTGCCACATGGAAGAAGATGATGGAATTGGTGAAGGAAGCTTATATTCCATTGGATTACAGTATCCAGTTACACAAGAGGAAGCAAAACTTGAAGCAGAAGGAGCTAGATGTCAGCTCATATACAGAAGAATTTATGAAACTCTGTATGAAGACAAAGGTGAAAGAAAGTGAAGAAGAGAAGGTAGCCAGATACCTTAATGGATTGAGGTTTAATATTCAGGAAGATCTGAGTCTGCATAATCCAGATACAGTGCAGAAAAGCTTTCAGTTGGCATTGAAAGTGGAAGAAAAGCTGAAAAGAAAACAAGAGCAAAACAACAGAGGAAGAGGAAGACAACAAAGAGGTGGAAGAGGTCCTTTTAGAGGTAGAGGACATGGACAGGGATATCAAGGAGAATCCAGTCATGACAATAGTAAGGGCAACAATAGTCAGAATCAGAGAGAGAATTACAGTCAGCAAGGAAACTTCAGGGGTAGAAGACCTTTCAGAGGAAGATCCCAGGGCAAAGGATCCATCAGATGTTACAACTGTAACAAAGAAGGCCATATAGCCAGCAGATGTCCAGACAAGGCCACAAGTTCAGCAGGAGAAAGGAGGACAAATCTGGTCAAGGAACCTGATAATCAAAGTAGGACAAGCTCTAATGATTTTCAGAGTGTGAATGCTCCTGATAACTATGGATACCCAGAAAGTGGAGAGTCTCTAATGATGAGAAGAACAGTGACTACCATGAAGGTACCTGACAAAGAAGCCCCTCAGAGAAAGTCTCTTTTCAGAACCATTTGCAAAGCAGGAGGTAAGGCATGTAAGGTTTTGATTGATTCTGGTTCTACTGAGAACTTTGTGTCTGAAGAAATGGTGATAAAGCTGAAGCTTAGGAGATTGCCTCACCCATCCCCATATAAAGTCTCATGGCTTACTCAAGGTCAGCAGACAACTGTAGAAGAGCAGGCTTGGGTAGAATTTCAGATTGGTGGATATAAGGATAAGTTGTTGTTTGATATTACCAAGATGGATGCTTGCAACCTTTTATTTGGGAGACCATGGCAGTATGATTTGAAGGCACAGCATGATGGTGTTAGAAACACCTATAGAATCACTAAAGATGGTAAGGTGATAGAGTTATTCCCATTGAAGGAGAAAGAGGAGAAGTCTAAAGGAAAAGAGGTGAAGGTCATGCTGATGGAAGGCAAACAGTTCATGAAAGAAGTAGCAGCAGAAGGTGCAGTTGCATATGCCCTAATCCCATGTATGAGTGTGAATAAGGAGCAGCAGCAAAAAGTCAAGAAGGAGAAGAAGCCAAGGTTGATAGACCCAGCTATCCAAGAGCTATTGGATAAGTACAAAGGTGTCATCTCAGAGGGAATACCAAGATCCCTACCACCTGTCAGAGATATCAGTCATTGCATAGACTTAATTCCAGGGTCAACACTTCCAAACAAAGCAGCCTATAAGCTTACCCCAGAACAGAATGCAGAAGTAGCCAGACAGATTGAAGAATTGATGGATTCAGGTCTGATTGGGAAGAGTTTGAGTCCATGTGCAGTACCAGCTGTACTAGCACCAAAGAAGGAAGGCACTTGGAGGCTTTGCACAGATTCCAGAGCCATCAACAAGATCACAATCAGGTATAGGTTTCCAATCCCCAGAATTGAGGATTTACTTGATTGTTTGGGAAGTGCTAAGTACTTTACCAAAATAGATTTGAAGAGTGGATACCATCAAATCAGGATTAGACCAGGTGATGAGTGGAAGACAGCATTCAAAACAAATGAAGGGTTATATGAATGGAAGGTTATGCCTTTTGGTTTATCTAATGCCCCTAGTACTTTCATGAGGCTGATGAATGAGGTTCTGAAGGAATTCATTGGTAAGTTTGTCATAGTATATCTAGATGACATTCTAATTTTCAGTAACACCAAAGAAGAACATCTCAGACATATAGATCTAGTTCTTAAGAGGTTACATGAAGAGCAGCTGATGATAAACTTAGACAAGTGCTTGTTCATGAAAAAGGAGATCACATATATAGGTTTTGTCATTTCACAAGGAAAGCTACAGATGGATAAGGAGAAGGTGAGTGCCATATTGAATTGGCCAACTCCACAGACTATGAATGATGTCAGAAGTTTCCATGGGTTAGCAACCTTCTACAGAAAGTTTATCAGAGGGTTCAGTCATATTTGTGCACCCATGCTGGATACCATCAAAGGAGGACAGAAGTGCAGGTTTGTTTGGACTCAAGGAGCAGATGATGCTTTTGAAACATTGAAGAAGAAGGTGGCACAGCAGCCAGTCCTTGCACTTCCAGATTTTAACAAAATCTTTCAAGTAGAGTGTGATGCCAGTCACATGGCCATTGGAGCAGTACTCAGCCAAGAAGGTAGACCAATCGCATTTTTCAGTGAGAAGCTCAATGATGCTAAGAAAAGATATTCATCATATGATCTGGAAATGTATGCTTTAGTTCAGTCCCTTAAGAAATGGAGGCATTACCTGATGCCAAAGGAGTTCATAGTATTCACAGATAACCAGGCTCTGAGTTTCATCAACAGCCAGGAGAAGCTGAACCACAGACATATGAAATGGGTAGAGACCTTACAGGCTTTCACTTTTACCTTGAAGCATAAGAAAGGGGTCAAAAACAAAGTTGCAGATGCTTTGAGCAGGAGAGTTCTCACAGTCAATCGGATTCAGTTATAGAGTGTTGGCATTGACTCACTCAAGACCATGTATGAGTCTGATGAAGATTTTGGAGAAATATATCAGGTCTGTACTTCTTTTGGGGAGAAATACCATGCTGAGTTCTCTGAATTTCTGATCCAGGATGGATTGTTGTTCAAGGGTGGACAGTTGTGTATCCCAAGGTGTTCTATGAGATTAAATATAATCAAGGAGAAACATTGTGGAGCTATGGCAGGTCATTTTGGTCTAGACAAGACCCTTGATCTGGTCAGAAGGCATTACTTTTGGCCTAAGCTGCAGTCAGATGTCAGAAAATTTGTGGAGACATGTGTGATTTGTCAGAAAGCTAAAGGCAGGTCAACTAATGCAAGGTTATATCAGCCCTTACCCATTCCTTCCAGACCATGGGAAAGCATCAGTATGGATTTTGTCTTGGGTTTACCAAGGACAAGGAGAGGATTTGACAGTGTTTTTGTTGTAGTGGATAGATTCAGTAAAATGGCACATTTCTTACCATGCAAAACCACTGCTGATGCTTCCTACATTGCAGATTTATTCTTTAGGGAGATTGTCAGAATTCATGGATTGCCTTTGAGCATAGTTTCAGACAGGGATGTGAAGTTTATTGGTCACTTCTGGAGAACCCTTTGGAGGAAACTGGGAACCAATTTGTCTTTTTCCTCTGCATATCATCCTCAAACGGATGGACAGACTGAAGTCGTGAACCGTTCCTTGGGGAATCTGCTTAGATGCTTGACAAAACAGCATGGAGAGAAGTGGGACAATATTCTGTCTCAAGCTGAGTTTTCATATAATGATACTATCAATAGGAGCACAGGGAAATCGCCTTTTCAGGTAGTTTATGGAATGCATCCCAGGGGAATTTTGGAGTTGCGAGATCTACCTACAGCAGATCCTGTTAGTGCTGAAGGAGAAGCTTTTGCTGAAGCCATCAAAGAGGTTCATGATCAGGTCAAGACCCAACTCCAGCAAACAACCTTGAAATATAAGGAATATACTGATAAGAAGAAGAAGGATGTTCAATTTGCTGTTGGAGATTTGGTTTGGGTTCACTTGAAGAAAGACAGGCTTCCTAAGGGAAAGTATACTAAGCTCATGCAAAAGAAAGTTGGACCATGTCAGATTTTGCTCAAGCATGGACAGAATGCTTATGAGCTCCAACTCCCACCTGATCTTGGTTTATCTCCTATCTTCAATGTATGTGATTTAACTCCATACAAGGCTAATCCAGATGCAGATCAGGATATCCTACAGGATACAGTTGCTGAAGACATTCCTCAACATGATCCTCCACAGTTACAGACGGTTCTGGACACCAGAGTGGTCAAACAGACCAGGAACAAAAAGTACTTGGAGTACCTCGTCTCTTGGAAGGGACAGCCGAACTCTGAAGCAGTATGGATGACTGCAGAGCAGATACAGAAACATGGTGCCGACCTTGATACTCTCATCTCAAGTGGACTTGAGATTTCTTCTTCTGGGGAGTATGGTGCAGGAGCACCCGTACATGATCAGGATATAGGTCCGCATGATGACATACATGATCAGGATATAGGATAATTATCAGCATGATGACAGGATAGCCTATTTTTAGTATGTTTGACTTTATCATGTAATAAGGTCCATTGGACCGATGCTATGTATTAGTTCAGCATAGGAGTATGTGTAGGCAGTTAGAGATCGGGATAAGGTTATCTGAGCTGTCCTCTCTCCCAGCCGCTTGGAAGCTCCCAGCCGCTGGGAAGTGAGTTGGTAGTACTCGAAGGACTTTGCTATTTATACCTTCGATCTGTTAGGGTTTAGCATATTGATAGATATTGAGATTGAGATTGATAGATGTATTGATGTTGTGTTGAGTTGAGGTTCAGGAGAGCAGTTCAGACATTGTGAAGCTGTATTCAGAACATTTGAATTTCAATTGAATAAGATCTCATCATTGCATTATCTGATTGTATCAGTTGTATCGGTTTTGATTTCCTTTCCATTTTGCAAGTTGATGGGTTCCTTCAACCCTTCCACCGGTTGATCCTGCGAATCGGTGGAATGGTCCTGTATTATAGCTTAGTTTGCATTTGTGTTTTCTGTTTATGCATTGCATTGTTCAAGAGATCAGTTAGAAGCATGCTGTGAATCAGCCTAGCATCCTCATGTGCTAGGTATAGGAAGATAAGGTGTTAGATTTTGGTTTGAAGGTGATCGGGCCCGGTCGTCATATTGTCTTTGTGTAATTGTGCGGTTCTGAGTGTTTACATGCAGCGAACGGATACACAGGAGTCTGCATGTGCGTTTCCAGCCGGAGCAAGCCGCATCGTCATCTGCGAATGCATCGCCATCAGGATCGGGTCATGAAACTGTTGAAGTTTGCAAGTTGCAAGTGCATCAGGATGTTTTGAGTTGGATATATACTCAGTGTATATATCGCAGTCAGGATCATCTCTCGGAGAAGCTCATCATCCGCGTATCGCTAGCTGATGCGGGTGTGAAAGTTTAGTTTTTTTGACTAAGTGTTGAAGAGTTCATCAAGATATTGTGTGACGTCATCGTCATCAGGATATGACGTCATCGTCATCAGGATATTGAGATATCACTCTATGCGAGTTTATCCTGTTGTCGCTAAGTGGTTAGGTATCAGCGTAGGCAGGAAGTTGTATTAACATCATCAGGAGGTTTTGAGGGAACCGGACAAATCATATCATGATGCTGTTGCTTGTGTCGTCGGCTATTGGAGCATCGAAGGCAAGGTGTTGAAGTGGTCGTCATCAGGATATTTGGAGCAACCAGATATTTGGATATCCTGCTGACGAAGAGAGTGTTGAAGATCATGATGATGCCGATAGTGTTTGGTGCCCGATGAACAGTGCAACAGGAGGATGTTTGCGCCCGTTGTGTATCATGATGATGTTGATAGACGACAGGCGGAGGAGGTGAACAGTAGTCGGCAGGAGGATAATTGTGATCGTCCGAAATATGATGATGCTGTTGTTGTTTTTAGGAAATATGATGATGATGCTGAGCCGATAGGGATTTTTATCATGCTGTTTGTATATTTGGCTCCTCCTTCCTGTTAGGTAGCCTCCGTTGCGTTTCACTCTGCATCACTTTCTTATAACCAACCTCCTAAATCTAGTGATTTTTGCATGATTTTCTGCATTTTTTACCATTTTTAAGCACCCATTTCACCAATATGATGAATAGGGAAGTTTTTTTGGTCATTAGAATCCATTTGCAGACTTTTATTTCATGTTTTTCTAGCCTCTTCTACAAAAAGTGGGATTTTGGGGGGTCATGGACTTTTCATGTGCAGTGGCATTAATTGTCATAAAATGTACCAAAAATCCACACAAACTTGATAAAATGTTCATCATGATGTGACAACTAGTTGTACAATTCAAATCCATCAAGAAAATCCCATTTACACCTTGAAAAACTCAATTTTTGGGCCAAAATACCAAAAAGCATGAGTTTTGGGTGTCACGGACTAAAAGTCAATGGAGGTCAAATTTAGCATAGGTCTGTGAGGTGCAATTCTAGTACAAAATAGTTTTGGCACTGATTTGGGGTCCAACTGACTTTAGTGTGGATTTTAGGTCTGACTGACTAAAGTCAGTGAAGGCAGTTTTCAGCACAGGTCCATGAGGTCTATTTTTAGCTCTAACTTCATTAGCGGTGATTTTCAATGCAACCGACTTGCACAAGTTTTAGCATCGACCGACCTGCGTGACTTAAGTCAGTGAAAGGTCATTTCAGTGCAAGTTGGTAGAAGGCAATTTTAGCACTTTTCTTTGAAATTGTCTCAGCGAGGATTTTTGGTCTGACTGACTTAGTAGTAGTTCAGAGAGAGGTCAGTTGGAGGTGAATTTAGTGCAAAAGTCAGTCGAAGGCATTTTTAGCAATTTTTGCAGTAGGACGTGTTTTTAGCACCAAATTTTGAATTGGCCAGGGTGAAAGTATATTTAAAAATATATTTAAGTATAAGTTCTAGATCCATAGGATTTCATATGCAAATTCTAGAATTTTGAAGTTCCACCAGATTTCAGACTTAGCCATTTTTTAGGATTTTTAGGATTTCAGACTTAGCCAAATCAGGGCTTCAGGATCATGCGACAGGATGAAATCTTATGGACCCCTTAGTGAAATCTAATGGAATTAGACATGATTTTGCAACTATAAGATCTGGAAACTAAGATTTTCAACATGACACATCTTGCAAAAGCAATCTCAAGGGCAATATCCAGTACAAGACCACTCAAGCCACTTCCAAATCAATCGTGAAAGACATCATTTGACTCCACACATGTGAAATACCCAAATCTGTAACAAATCATGCATTCTAAGCATAAATTCACTTTCTCATCATCATAAGCAAGAGAGGTCGAGACTCCAACCCAAAGCAAAAGAGGGGGTCTCTATTTGGCAAAATGGGGTGTGTGTGCAAGGCACAATAGCTTGCACTAGGGGGATTGTTGTAAGGTGTGTGCCCTTGGTCTCCTTGTGTTGTGCAATGCAATGTTTGGGTTCGTGAGAAGGCTTAACCGTGGATTCATTAACTCTAGTGGTTGTATCTAGTATTAACAAGTCGATCTTTTGGTGCAACAACAATCATCTTTCCTACAATCAGTCCATAATGATGATCACATGGAGCCCCAAACAAATTATCAACAAGTTGTATGCATTAGTGATCCTGTGGTCTATGTTCAAGCTCTCTTTGACATAAAGAGACATGAGGGAGAATCAAGATATTCTTTATTCTCCAAAATCTTGGACACCTATATGGAGATCCTTGTTGGTTTCAAGCCTCAAGAGTCTATATGCATTGATTTGTTTTGTGAGATGTATGGGTCAGGTTTGAGTTTATTACCTCAAAGGTTGAAGTGAAGTAATTTTTCTCAGGTTCCTAATTGGATAGACATTGTAGAGAATGCTAAGATTTATGATGATAAGAATGGCAAACTTCATAGTGTTGATCACATTAGGCCTATTGATGGGTATAAATCAAACAATGATGTAGTATATGTGATTGAAAAGAACATGTTTCAAGGTGAAGTTACATCTCATGCTAGTATGGAAGATGTTTATGAGCAACCAAATAATGTGGTGTATATACCTGAAAGTTGTATTCATGGAAGTTTAAATGCACTCCATACTAAAATAATGCAAATGCATCAAATAATATCTTGTCATGACACAACTGGTGAAGAGGTAAAGGCATTTTCAGATATTTGGCATACTACACCACGTAATAGAACTACTAGTTTCTCCAGTGATGAGATCATGGAAGAAGTTCAGTTGCAGCCTTGTGATATAAATGATTCTGATGATATGTTCAATGGTATGAGTGACAATGAGATAATATATTCATCATTGAGTGTGCAAGAACCATGTAATTCTAATCACAACCCTACCAAGGTTGAGAGCTTCGTCAATAATGATCATGATATCATTAGGCCTGTTCATATAAATTCAACTCATGAAGTTAATCATCTTGATTATTACTCTATTGGTCATAGTGGTTTATATGAAGTAAAATTGGATAGTTTTATTCCAGTTGAAGATAACTTTTTCATGCAAGATGTTGATAACATGAGTTCACTCTCAGATGATTAGGTCATACATTATGATGAGTATGTGAATGATAAAATATTACCATTGTTGGTTAATAGTGTTATGGAACTTGATGAGCCTTCTGACCATGCCGTCTTAGATTATGTTGATATGGAAGAAATTTCAAACATGTGTGTGGAAAAATTAGAGGATGAAATGAAAAATGATATTGATTATCATTTCTTCTGGGTTGATTGTGATTGTGTTCCTAAAATAGACATGGACAATGATCAATTTGAAGATGTCAATGCAGATGAAAAATTAGAGTTTCATGTTGATATGATGGAGACCAGAGCTAAATGTGAAGTTCATTGTAGAAGTGGTCAAGTTCTGAAGAGTTCATATGTTGATCTTCATGATGGGATATTTTTAGACTTGTCTGAGCTTCTTATGAAGTTGTGTACATGGATGTGAGTGATGATTTTAAATTTGAATCAGATTATGCCACTAAACCAGAAATGTGTGCATGTGCACAATTATGGGATGATGATGATGCAGATAAGTTGCACTTACAAGATACTAGAGCAAGTGGTGATATGGCTGAGTCAATATGCTTAGATGAGTGTGCTCACCAGTAAAATGTATTGCAGTTGCATGAGACACATGTTTATGAATGCTTCTCTTTTCTTACACTTGAAAGTTGTTTGCATAGTTCACAATAGTGTTCCTATGATAACTTTGTGTTTGATGTGCAACCACATGATGTTTTTGAATATATTGATGCTGGGAGAGTTTTAGATCCTCAGGTTGAGCAAAGAGAAGACAAGGTTACTCATAAAGTTTGTTGTAATTATAACCATGCTGTGATATATTTAGATGATGAAATAAAAATAGATGAACAATTTGAATTTTTTGTTCCTTCTTTTGAAGCATTTCATGTTGAGTTGTATGATGGTTTACAAGATGAATCAAGTTATATTCTCATTCTTGAGATGGAGAAAATGTTTGACACGTGTGATAATGAGACAAGCTAGCAGCTTGAGGTTTAGAGATTCAGTGAAAATGTAAACATGGTTGGAGATGCATGTTCTTGTGAGGATCATGACATGACTAGTGATGAAAATGTTGTTAAGACAACTTAGTCTCCTTTACATAGCATTGAAACACCAAGTGATGTAGATGAGTTACATTACCAAAATATAGGTGAATACATATGTCATATGGATCAAATAAAAAATGAGCCTCAGTATGAGCATTTTATGTTTGGTACACCTGATGAATGCTTGCAAAGTATGAAACATATTTTAGATCATGGTTTAGTTGGTATTTCCTATATTTATGATATTTGCCTAGATAGATTTTCAGACTCGAGATCAAATCATGATTTCAACAAACTAGAGAAAGTGTATATAAATGTGTTCATCTAACATATGACACAAAATTTTTAGGTTTGATTTGATAGTAAAGGATGAGGTTAATGTTTGTAATGCCATTTATCCAATGGATTATGAGCATTTTTAGTTCTTAGTCCAGTTTGATAAAATTTTATTGGTACAAGCTGTATACACCTAAAATTGGCTCGAGTCGAATTAAGTAAATATTTTAATATTTATCTTAATTCTTAATTTCTTCTGTCAATTAAATAAATATTATAAATTTATTTAATTGGCTCATTATCCCATAATTAAATAAAGTCAGTTTATTTAATTAAAATCCCTAAATTCTTCTTATATCTCACATCAATTAAAAATCCCCTAAAAATCCACTTCATCAAATCCACCTCATCACTTCCACCTCACCATGTTGGACATATAATTAAATATTCCTAATATTTAATTAGCTAATTTCCTCCATTTTCCAAAATAAATCATTAAATCAATTATCCTTCACAATTGAATTTTTAATTCAAATGTTCCTCATTATCCTCCACTCTTCCCAACAATTGAATTTTTAATTCAAATGTTTCCCACTCTTCCCAACAATTGAATATTTAGTTCAATTGTCATAATCCACTATTTTCAAATAAAAGATTTTTAATTCACCCATTATGAATTAAAGATTCACTTTTATTCCTAGCCATTGATCTCATCTGTAGATCCTCACCCTCCATTCTATTTTCATAAATTCTATAAATAGAACCCTCTTCTAAGCCATTAGGGGGGATTCATTATTGCATCAAATCTATACTCAAAATTCTCTCATTCCACTTTCCAAGTATACTCCATTATTGTGTATTGAAGCTCATCTTCAATCACACTAGGTATCAATAGCCATTCTTCCTTTGGCATCTTTAAACAAGCAAGCAAGCTAAAAAGAGCTTTTGAGGGCTTCAATCAAGATCAAAGAAAGATAGGCAACAATGGAAAATGATAGGTAAATGGGTTTTGTAAGTATTTCTACTTCTTTGTTTTGATTCCTCTTTTACTTTCAACTTCTATTGTGTTTGGGTCTTTATTGTGTTTTATTCATTTGAATCTAACTAACTCATTCTCTCCCACATATTTTGGCACCCACCGTGGGGCCCTTGCCCCTCTACTAATCAAAAAAATGAGTGTTTCAGTTGCTGGTTTTGTGCAGGTTTTCTTTTTGTAGGTCCGTGCAGGAGAAAAGGTGAAGAACAGGTTTCTGGTGACAGTTTTGCACATACACACTCCCTAGTTGCGCATTTATCTTTCGCAGCTGCGCATACGATTACTTTGCACATTTAACCTGTACAGTTGCACATTCACCATCCACAGTTGCGCATACATCCATTTTGCGTATTCACGCTACAAAGTTGCACACTCATACTCTGCAGTTGTACATCCAATCCTAACTGCAGAAACCAGACCTAATTTGCGCATATACTCTGTACTATTGCGCACACGTTGTATTTGCGCATTCCCTCTGTTATGTTGTGCATTTATCCCTTGTTTTTGTGCATATACTAATCTTGCGCATGTACCTCGTAGGGTTGCGCATTTGTCCCATTTCTTTGTGCATTCATTCAACAAACGCATACACTCCTTGTTTCTATGCATTCAAGCTATAGTGTTGCACATCTATTTCCTATTTTTCTATTGTATGGTTTCTGATTTTTGGACATGTTGAGCTAACATCAATTTTGTAGGAGTAAAGGTTGGATTAGCCCATCTAGATATTTTGCTTAGACCATCTAGCCTAACTAGGGGAGAAGTAATCAAATGCATTTCATGACAAAACCACACATAGTCCCTAATTAGGAAGGAAGTAATTGGACCAAACTGCTATCTTGCATTATGGATTTACTTTATAGTTTAATCACTGCTATCTCCTACAAACAGGAAAAGAACAATGCTACGATTAATCACCTTTCAAAGTTAACAAAGGGGAAAGAACATTGCTATGATTAATCACTTTCAAAGTTAACAACTGGGAAATGAACATTGCTATGATTAATCACTTTTCAAGTTAATATTGTGTGAGTGCACAAATTAGCTTAGCCCATTTAGTTTTTCTACTTTTAACTAGGTTGGATTCACAAGTGTTTTATGTGATTGCGAATGACAACATGCTTATGCTCTCCCCTTAATTAGGTGATCAAAGTGCCAGACTTGTTATTCTTTTTGTCAAACCTTTAGGGGGGCCTGCCCTTGGATGCACACTTGTCCAAGTGGGAATGACCCTAAGTGGTAACAAGCTAAAGCCAAGCCCTACCAAGCCACTTAAAATAAATTGTGCTTGGGGTGAAAACCTCAAGCAACGAGTGTTGCTGTGTTACACCGACGGCCAACCTCCCCCAAAACCCTCAAAGGCGCAACCCTTTGAGGCTGGGAGACTCCATAATGAAGAGTAGTGCTGCCACATGTGTAACCACTCAAACAATTGCCCTATCTAAGAACCAAGTGTATAGCAAACCAAAAACCCCTATTTGTTGATGCAAAGGGTGGAGCCCTTGAAGCGACCTCGATTCTTGTGGCTTTAAGTAGAGGTAGTAGGGACAATCCTAAGGTTTGGTGTGGGTACGAGCCTAAGGAAACCCAGATCTAGTATGTGTGAGAAGTGAGTGTCGTGGAGGGGAGCCGGTGCTACTAGATCCTGAAGCTACATGCTTTTAGTTTGCACAGCTAGAGGATTCAACAAATATTGTCTCATCTTACCTAAGTTATACTTGTGTTTTGAGTCATAATAGTCCCAAAATTACAAAAAAAATAAAAAGATAAACATCATGAAAAAGATTTATGTGTGTGCTATACTTTTTTGCCATAATTAAATATCAACCTTAGCCAAAAAAACCAAAAACACTGAGAAAAATCCTAAAAAAGATTCAAAAAAGTCAAAACTTATGAGAAAATACAAACAGAAGCCAGTTTTGCGCATATATACCAACATGTTGCGCATTTGAACCGACTTGTGGTGCATTTGTCCATGTTGTGCATTCATATCAACTTATTGCACATCCTGTATTTGCGCATTTACAATAAAGAGCAAAAAAATCACATCTTCCAAAAAAGCCAAAATTGTCAGTACTTTGCAAAAAACTAGTTCAACCTATTCTAGTTTTCAAATCTGATTAAAGACCCTGCAAAATCACCATTGTCGCCCTTTTTCGCACCATAGTTGCTTATTCATCCAAAATTTCGCCACTTTCTCCCAAGTTGCCAAACAAGGTTATAATCAAATTCTTCTCGATCAAAATCAAATCTTAAACAAGACCTAGTGAGCCTCCAAGTATCAAGGATTACTTATCCTTCTCTATCGGAACTCCACTAGTGGATGGACGAAAGCTAGTCAACATCAAGTAACGGATTCCTAACATCCTAGGTTTTGACTATCGCATTCATATATCCACCTTGTTTGATGACACCTAGATCTAAGTGGAACCTTGCTAAAACCTTGTTCCATCCTAGCACCTTGCTTAAAATCTTCCAAGTCTTACTCCATCCCATCTCTTTACCACCTTGCATGGTCTTGACAAGATTACAAAAATAAAAGCAGTTAGAAATGGCAAAGAAAAATATTTTTGACGGTCATAACAATGACGAAGAACCTTCCATGGACGAGATCCTCCAAATGCAGCATGACCCAAAATGTCAACGAATACTTGAAGGGGTGCTTGCCCAAGATCCATCAAAATACTTTTTATATCTAGCAAGCATAGGAGCCAAATTCCCTAAGGATTATGACGTGGAAGCTCTCAAAGAAATTGACGAAGAGGGAATCCCTGAAGGAAGTAGACAAGGTGAAATACCCGCAGAAAAGAGCAAAACAACAATTGACTCTTTGGATGCTCTCACCCTGATGGACCAGAAATTCGAAGCCTTCAAACAAGAAGTTTTAGACATGAAAGCAGGAACATCGACCAAAAACTACACCCTAGAGGATATTTCACCGTATCCTTTTGATAGGTCCTTAATCATGATTCCCTTCCCCTCAAGATTTGAGGTGCCTAAATTCGATAAGTATCGAGGGAAGGGTGATCCAAGAGATCATATCAGAGAGTTCAATGCTGTTTGTCTAGAGGTCACACATAACGACACTTACCTTATGCGACTATTCCCATGGAGCTTGGGAGGACAAGCCATGGATTGGTTCTCTAGACTGCCACTTGGTATTAAGACATTCAATGAACTTGTCAACCACTTCTCATACAATATTGAAAACGACATCTCAATATTGGATCTCTGTAACACCAAACAGAAAGGAGGAGAATCTTTTGCTGCCTTCTTACAGAGATGGAGACAATTGGCAAGCAAGTGCCCACACCAAATACCAGAGAAACAGATGTTAGAGATGTTTGTCCACAATCTGCAAACAGACTTAAGTTACCAAATCCAAATCCAATGTCCTACATCTTTTATCAAGGTCATCGAAATGGGCCTCATCATAGAGAAAAGCTAGAGATGCTATGATGGGGGCATGATTATTTTCTTTGTCTGCTGCTTGTGGATTAAACTTTAGTAATGTGATGACTTTTGTCTAACGACATGATCAACAAAAGATCATCGAGGACTCTGAGGTCTAAACATGAAAAGGGGCAATCCTTGTCTATTGAAATGCAAGAAGTACTCAGGTCATCTAGATTCAACTTTGACTAGATGCTTGTATTAACTTGCTAAATCAAAATCCAGGTAAGTAATACTCAGGTCATCTCGGTCTAATTATACCAAGATGCTTGTATTTTCTTACAACATTCCAAAAAAGTGAAAAATACCAAAAAAATGCCCGATGATGAAAGCAAAAAGACTTGCGAAGATGACAAATCCGTATCCACATCCATCTCCTATCCAGCAACTCCATATCATCCGCACAATAATTCAAACCCTGTAGTATATCACAAACAAAAGTCAATATTTCTCCATGTCTTCTTCTATTCTCTATACCATCTCTATGTCGATTGAGTACATCTGGACATCTGGACATATCAAACACCTAGCATATAAGTTGCATATCACATCACATGAGATAGTCATTTCGCATGATTACATCATTTGCATACATAATAAAATGCATGAGATCAAATTTCCATACATTTTAGATCATACATATACATTATTTATCCATACCTCATATCACAAGAAAATCAAAAACATAGGTCACATACATATCGAACTGCATAACCATATCCATACACATTAGCATTTACATAACTCAAAAGCATTTTCCATCTAGTATGCATCACATATAAATCATCATAAATAGCGTGCATTCATAGCATATAAACATCCACGCATCACACATATAGCCCATACATATAGGAAACAACAACATCATCGCATGAACATATGTCCACATGTACAATATATCAAAATCTCTGTCCAATCCCAGAGCCATATCATAAATGTATACAACATATAAATGGTGATACATGTCTCAAAACATAATCAGTACATATATCGGCTATCTCAGCCATCTATCAAAAATGTGCTACAATGCGATCAAAACCTGGTACAAGTATCTGGGTCTGTCTAACCCTACTATCATGGAACACTGCTCCCAGCACTAGGCTCTCCTTGATCCACCCCTGATGGCGGTGGGCCCCTCACTGAACCCATGGACCGAGACCCACCTGCTCGCTGTGCTACCTCTGACTGGCTCTGAAAGGTCACGGCTCTCTGACTCGCTGGCATGGCACCGTGATATAAACCCCGATAATACTGAGTCTGTGCCTGAGCTCTAGTCAGATCACCCTACAACTGTGCTACCTGGGCCTGAGTCTACTGTACCTATGCTACCAAAAAGCTGGAGGTCGCATCGGTACCCATAGCCATCAAGGCTGCATCCCACTCTGCTCTCATAGCCCACATACTAGCTAAGGTTGCATCTCTCTCCCTGCTCAACTCAGATATCTGAGTCGCATCTGCCTCTAGCTGTGACTCAGCCGCTCTCAGATGAGCCCTCAACTACCTAATCTGGGTCTGTAATGACACCAGAACCTGCTGCTGCACATCAGGCTGTGGAGCCTACGCAGCCTGTACCACCTACTGTGCTAGCACCTACTGAGGTGGTGGCATCTATCCCGAAGCTGCCACTGATACCTGTGCCTGAGCCTGTGCCTATCCTGTAACTGCCTACTGCCCTATCTGGCCCTCTCCTAACCTCTGCCGCTGTCTCAGTCGGCCTCCTCCTCCTCCGTCCCCACCTCCTCCTCCTCCGTCACCACCTCCTCCTCCTCCATCTCCTCCCCATCTCCTCCTATGTCCTCCCCTCCCTCTGCCACCTCCACCCCCGTCATCTGAATCACCCTCATCTATATGAGGCACTACCTCTCCAGGACCTGAATATCGAGGAAACAGATGTGCTGCAAACCACTCCTCATAGTTTGGAGTCATGCCAGCATTCACTATGTCTCTCTGCATCGGCTAGGCTGCATACAGAATCTGTCAAAAATCAGCCAATGCCTCCTTAAAACAAACCACAGGACCCCACCTATACCACTCAGCGTAGGTCCTGGCAAAACGGGCCTCTCCCTGCGGTCTCCCCTACACCTGGCCAAACTGTCGCTATACGCGGCTGACAATCTATCGCTCCAAAATAAACTGAGTCTGACCAATCAGCCACCTTGTCTAAAAACAATACCGGAGCTTAGCTGCCTCGTCATCCCATACCTCACAGTCAATGTATGGACTCCAGACAACTACATCCATGCCATCAAAGGCATGTCTCCAGTACTCAAGCCTCCCCAGCCTATGCTGGGAAATCACACCTGCATACCCATAGTTGTAGGGCTCACCCCTCTACCTCTGAAAAACACAGATCAGATGTGTGATGGCAATGTCCTCCCACAACCAAAATTGTAAGAGCGATGTGCCTGTTGCTAAGCCAGAGCCTTTGTGATATACTGCCTAATGTAGGTCTCTATATAAGTGCGCAAGCATGCACACACCCCATGCATACCAGGTCCCATCGGTAATCATACTCTCCAGCACCCATCCCCAGCCAATGGGGAAGCCATGTGCTGACCTATCGAGGCATACTATGCCTCCAATCAGTCCAGCCACTATGCCTGGGAAGTAGTCATAGTAGTCATACATGTCCTACCATGAGATCTCCTCCCCTACCAACTCGGGATCATCAAACACCCGCCTGCACTCCTCTAGCCCAGCGCCATGTTGTGACTCGTACTCAACCAGCTCTCCCTAGATAGGGAGGTGTAGAATCTGATAAACATCCTCTAAAGTGATGGCCATCTCCCCTGTTAGAAAATGGAAGGTCCCATCCTCACTGTGGAATCGCTCCGCGGCTGCTGTCACCATCACCCGGTTCATGCGAACCTTGGGCATGAAGAGCATGTGATATAATCCCATCGCAGCTAGAGCCTCTCAATCCATATCAGTCAACATGTACTGCTGCAACAACGGCATCAAGAATAACTCTCGTGATGTCAACACATCTCGAATATCCTCCTACAACCAAGAAACACATACTATCAACAAAAACTCCAAATCCATATCGACAACCTACTCCAAGCACTCAAGCTATCTTATCAATGACTCAACATATGAAATTAATCAAACAGCATATCATCTCTTGACTAGATTCTGAGCAATCTCAGAGATCGCTCATCAATTGATGCATCGATCAGGATGCCAATTGGGTTAATTTCATTAAGTCAACTGATTTGCCTAAAAGTGCAAATGTGCAAATCCATGGGGCAAATGCACAATTTCCCCATGAATGCGCAACTCCATGACACGTATGTGCCATTCTGGTACATGTGCAACCTATTGGATCAAAAGCGCAAATTCCCTACATATGCGCAAGGATATAACTCATATGCGCAATACTCAGTATATGCGCAAACTGACAGTGTATATGCGCAACTTTAGAATGAATGCGCAACTTATTAGAACAAATGTGCAAGACACACAAATGTGCACATTCAGGAGAAAAAAGTGCAAAACAAGCGAATGGGCAAATCTGCAGCAGAAATCTGCAATCCCGCAACAAATGCGCAATTTAGGAGCACATATGTGCAAAACTAGGGTTTTTGCGCATTCAGTTTAGTTAGTTTTTGTGACCATTAATACACCCAAAAATCAACTTTCGACAAGTTTTGCAGAACTACATACCGGGGGTCCTGCCACTACTGGCCGATCAAACCGTCAAATCCGCTCAAACAGATGCTGTTCGTGCGGAATATCCATCTCTCTGGCTGCCATGCTCTCCTAAGCTCTCTAGAAGACAAATCACCTATGGCCAAGTGTACAAATGAATAGTTTGTGTGGACCCAACTCCTATATATAGCAAGTGGCCCATATTGGACTGTATGACTCTTTGATTGCTTCCCAGGACTGTTTGTCCAAACCATAACCTATTTTTCTCCATCCTAACCCATTTCTTCGCCTTCTTCTTCGTGAGATTGTCCATCTCATGCCCCACCGTCCTTCTCCCATCCAATCTCCCAAGGGGGCATCCTGTCGTTAAACTTGTACCAGGGGCAAACTGGGGCATGTATCACTGTCAAAAATTCTTATTCTTTGAAACAACGTGATAAAACACATTGCTTCAAAGAGGGGCAAAATGTATACACCTAAAATTGGCTCGAGTCGAATTAAGTAAATATTTTAATATTTATCTTAATTCCTAATTTCTTCTATCAATTAAATAAATATTATAAATTTATTTAATTGGCTCATTATCCCATAATTAAAATCCCTAAATTCTTATATCTCACATCAATTAAAAATCCACCTCATCACTTCCACCTCACCATGTTGCACATATAATTAAATATTCCTAATATTTAATTAGCTAATTTCCTCCATTTTCCAAAATAAATCATTAAATCAATTATCCTTCACAATTGAATTTTTAATTCAAATGTTCCCCATTATCCTCCACTCTTCCCAACAATTAAATTTTTAATTCAAATGTTCCCCACTCTTCCCAACAATTGAATATTTAATTCAATTGTCATAATCCACTATTTTCAAATAAAAGATTTTTAATTCACCCATTATGAATTAAAGATTCACTTTATTCCTAGCCATTGATCTCATCTGTAGATCCTCACCCTCCATTCTATTTTTAGAAATTCTATAAATAGAACCCTCTTCTAAGCCATTAGGGGGGATTCATTATTGCATCAAATCTATACTCAAAATTCTCTCATTCCACTTTCCAAGTATACTCCATTATTGTGTATTGAAGCTCATCTTCAATCACACTAGGTATCAATAGCCATTCTTCCTTTGGCATCTTCAAACAAGCAAGCAAGCTAAAAAGAGCTTCTGAGGGCTTCAATCAAGATCAAAGAAAGATAGGCAACAATGGAAAATGATAGGTAAATGGGTTTTGTAAGTATTTCTACTTCTTTGTTTTGATTCCTCTTTTACTTTCAACTTCTATTTTGTTTGGGTTTTTATTGTGTTTTATTCATTTGAATCTAACTAACTCATTCTCTCCCACACACAAGGTAATGATTTTATGGATACAAATTGTAGACACCCAAAAACGTCCATCTCTTGCAACATTACATCATTTAGACATCTTGTAGCATGTTTTGCCCTAGGTACCCATGTTGCCACCTAATTAGTTAAATAAATCTTATTTATTTAACTAATTTCATTTATTCCCTTTCTATTCATAACCCCTTCTTCATCCTAGCACTTCCTCTAATAAATTAAATAAATCTACCATTTATTTAATTTATCCCATCCCTTTACATTATTAAATAAATAAATTTTATTTATTTATTTAATCCCCTTTCCTCTTGAATTAAATAAAATAAATCTTTTATTTTATTTTAATTTATCACTTAATAAATAAATTATTTTATTTATTTTATCTTCACATTCCTCATGATTTAGCTAATATTAAATTATTTAAATTATTATCTCACCTTCCATTTCCATCTCTCAAGATGACTCAAATCATCTCTCAAGTTAACTTCATTCACCTTCCATTTCTCCTATCTTGTTGCACGATCAACTTTCTAATTCCACTATCACTCACAAAATGGAAGTTCTATCCCTACATCTTCTCACCTTTTCCTATAAATTGAACCCTTCTCTAGTATTTTTGGGATCCAATCTCTAGCATGCAACATCATTCTGTCAAAATTCCTCTAGCCCTTGCATCTATCTTCTTCTCATCAATCTCCATCCTATTGTTATGCTGTGAACGTGAGCAATCAACATCCAATCATTCAAGAAATCAACATCGACCAATCTTGCATGCATCAATCCTTCAAGATATCTGAGGTATTCGAAGGGTTTGGATTGAGGTATTACATGTCTTTGTTTTATCTTTTGATCTATCCAAATTTTTCGTGTACATTTCTGGCACACTCGGTGGGACCTACTTCTCCTGATGAAATCTTACATTTTTGCAAGTTTTTGTGATAAAAAATTATGTTTTTCTAACCCTTGTTTGTCTAGTTTTGCAAAGGATTTGTTATAGGTGATCTCTAAGGCTGAAACTAACCTCACCATTGCATTTGGGAGGATATTTCCATAAATTTCAACTATAAATTTGCCTAGGTTTTGTGAAGAAAAGTGCATTTTGTAAGTAGAAACTCGCATTTGGTAAAAAGATCGCCTTTGGTTAGCAAAAAATTGCCTTTGGATGTATCATACACCTTTGGTCTATATCTAGTCACCTTTGGTTGTATTAGGGTTTTTATTGTTTTCTACAGGATGGAAATAGCCGAGCACCTTTGCATGACAGTCGATTGCCTTTGATCAGCAGCAGATCGACTTTGCACAATTTGAAATCGCCTCTGACGGATAGGTAATCACCTTTGGTAAATTTTTGTTGCCTTTGCATTTTTGGAAGTCGCATCTAGTTTTCATCATATGCATTTGGTCTACCTTTTGCAAATTTATATTTTTTGGAAGCTAATATATATCTATGCAACTTGTCAATCTGTTTGCCAAAGAATGGAGAATTTAAAAAACTACTAATTCATCTTTTGCAAGTTTGATTAGTCAAAGACTTAGCATATTTTCCACTAAATTAGGAATATTTGGAATTGGTTCTTAAAATAAACCATGCATGCTCTGTCTGTTTTCCTTTTCTGTTTGCTTGTTGTGCATGTTTGTAACTCAATTTAACAAGAGTATCCTCTCCCCCTGCCTATCCAATGGATTTGGGGTGTAAGAGAAATTGTTGTTATCTCTAGAGGGCCTGCCTCCCATTGTGAGAGGGAACAACCCAAGCAGTAACAAGCTAAAACCAAGCTCATTCAAGCCACTATATAAAAAATGTGTTTGCGACGAACGTCATAAGCAACATGTACAGATGTTTCATACTAATGAATGTCTCCCTTAGTACCCTTGTGGTGCATGAAAATCTATAGAATGTAACCTCTGCATGCTGGGAGGCCTTCTAATCAGAGCGAATCACCACACATATGACCACTTGAATGAAAGCCCTTACTAAACAAATTTATTTAGTAGCCAAAATCCTTTTATTTGTTGGCATAGGAGGTTGGACCTCTGAAGCCGTCCCACATTCTTGCAGTTCAAAGTAGAGATAGCAAATTCCCTTTGGTAATTTGAAGTTTGGTATGTCCAAGAAGTGTGTTCCATGTAAGGGGGAGCTAGTGCTACCAAAATTCTAAGCTATTTTCTTTGAATAAGTGCGGTTGGAGCAATCCAACTGGGAATCCAACAGATATTGTCTTTGCCAGCCTAGGTTTTACAAATTTATCATTGTGTTTAGTGTGCATGCATGTACATATGAAATCTTGTGTTTGATATTGCCCAAGTCAAACTTCCAATAAATAATTGCCACATCATCCAATCCTAATTGTCCTACCAAATCATCATTCTAAGATATTTAATCACTTCATCCTAATCATTATCCTAACCACTCCACCTCTTTATCTTCATCATAGTCCAACCAATTTCATCCTAATCACTTCATCCTAGCCATTACCTAATCATTCCAAATAATTATACATTATCCTCTTTCTAATCCAATCAACATCATTCTACACCATGTCAATATTAGAAGACCTAGCACAAAAACTCATTCATCTTCTTCATCAAACTCAAACAAGCAAATCATTTCTAAATCAACAAACCCTTTAAGACATCCAAGAGATAATTCAAAAACTACAATCAAACCAATCCCCACATATGCAACACCTCTTAGCACAAATCCAACACCTCTTGGCCACTTGTAAAATCCAACAAGCACATCCTCAACCAATGCTAAATAAATCCTATGTGCCACCTATCTCATCATATCAACCTTATCCATCCACATGTCACATCAATTCTTCATCAACCTATCATGCTTCTTCAATTTCAACCCTCATCCATATCAATCCACCTATCAACAACCATTATCTTATGTGATTCCTCATCCAACACAACATCAACACCTTCAATCGCAACAACATCAACAACCTCAACCTATCCAACAATTCCAACATCAACATGTTCAACAACAAATCATACAACCAATCACATCACAACGCCATCCAAACCTCCAACCCATTCTATCCCAATCATATGTGGCACCTTCGCCATCATACCAACCTAACCCATCTACCTATTATGTAAATGCCACATCAACCCAAGACCATCCAATTCCTTCTTCCAACATGCCACCTCACCATCAAACCCATCCACATGACAAACAAATGTCCTCACAAGAGGTACATGCAAGTCCAAGTGGCCCTTTGTACATAAATCAAGCGAGCCCAAGTCCACTTTTGCAGCAAGACCTAATAGACTTAAGTCCACCTATGCTACAAGACCTAATAACCTTTGACTCAAGTCTAAGTGGCCCTTTGTACATAAATCAAGTATCCTTAAGTTCACCTTTGTAGTAAGACATAATATCCTTTGATGAGGGAGATACCAACCTAGCCAATACATCCTATGAGTCACCTCCACCATCCAATCACATGCCAACACATGAGCCTACTAGTCCTATCTCGACACCTTCATGTAATCCTAATTCTAATCCAAGTCCTTGATAAAAGTAGTAAATCACAAAACACACAACAACCAAAATTGAATATAGAAAATAGAACTTTCTTTTATTGATTTGGGCAACTCATTACATTATAGAAGCTCAATTACAATCAAAGGATGAATCCTCTACTGGCTGCAACACATTACATCTTTCCCAACCTCAAGACTCTAGAATCTTCAACCTTCTGTAACCCCAAATCAGTTAGGGTTTCTATTTTCCCACCTATTCTTGACTCTATAATAGCCCTCATAACTCTACTACTGCCTAGGGTTCCCAAAATAGTCATAAATAGCACTTTTTGGTGGCCTCCAGCTACATTTTGAAATTTGCAACTCCCTCCAAAAGTAGGTCAACTTCCAGGAAGCATAACTTTTGATCCGAGTGTCTGATTGATGAACCATTTTAAGCACCAGAAATCTTGCGATGTGAACTATCATGTGGAAAATCTCTAAATGGATTTCTGTCAACTTTTTGGGACATTATGGGATGTTTTAGTGCCTCATATCTCGTTTCAAAAATTTTCAGGGGCTTTTTAGAAAACAAAAACTTTAATATCTTTCAACTCACAAATGATCTTTGTCTGATTCCTTCACCAAAGGTCTTATATTTCTGTTATGTAACTTTCTGTAAGTTTTTGCTTCAATTTGTACCCAAATGCAAACTTTCCTAAAATGGTAGGTACACTTTCCAAAATAGGCAGGTTGCTATTTTTAGCAGTTTTGGAAAAACTGAAAGTCCTACATCATTATTCTGGATATTATGGAACCAGAAACACTAATTATGGAAAGAAATGAAAAAAATACAATGATTTTGAATTAACTTCTTTTTGGGTGATGCAAGATTGCCCTTACACCACTAGATGCTCCTGCATCAGACACCCAGGGTAATTTGAGAAGTGACTCTGTCACGTCTCAGATATTTGTGTGAGGAAAACCCAAACAGTCAACCTCTGCCTTAGACAACCAAGAAGAATCTTCAACAAACCTTCCTTTCCATTTTACCAGATATTCTTCATATTGCTTGTTTCGAGTACTTCTTCCCACACAGCTATCCAAGATCTCTTCTATCTCCTCCATTGAAGTAGATGCCGGAATACTCCACTGCACTTTTGTTGGTCCATCCTCTATTCCACCTTCATGATATTTTGATAAATCAGCAATGTTGAAAATAGGGGAAATATTGATCCCACTTGACATCTCTACCTCATATGCATTTCCTGAATCATGCTTCTTCAGGATTCTACATGGTCCAAATTTCTTCATTTTTAACTTATTATATGTTCCAATTGGGAACCTTTCTTTTCACAAGTGAAACATGACTTCATCTCCTACCTGGAACTCCTTATACCTCCTCTTCTAATCTGCCTTAGCCTTATACTAAATATTCATCTTATTAATGTGCTTTCTCACCTCTTCATGCAAATTCTTTAGATGTTCTGCAAAGTCTTTGACTTCAGCACTTGTCTTTTCTCCTTTGTCTAGCTTCCTTAACTCAGAAGCATTTCTTAGGATATTGCCATATACAATCTAGAATGGTGATTTACCAATACTCCTAATGAGAGAATTGTTGTAAGCAAATTTTGTTTGTGGTAAAATCAAATCCCATCACTTGGGCTTATCTCCTACTAAGTATCATAGCAGGTTACCCAAACTCCTATTCACCACTTCTATCCATCCATCAGTCTGTGGATGGTGTGCAGAACTAAACTTTAAATATGTCTTCAACTTCTTCCATAATGTTCTCCAGAAATAACCAACAAACTTGGTATCTCGATCTGAAACTATGCTCTTTGGTGGACCGTGTAATCTCACCACCTCCCTGAAAAATAACTCTGCAATATGAACTGCATCATTACTCTTCTTGCAAGGAATAAAATGTTCCATCTTCTCAAATTTGTCCACCACCACAAAAATGGAATCATGTCCTCTCTGTGTCCTTGGTAAACCAAGAACAAAATCCATATTGATATCATCCCATGGCTTCTCTGGTACAGGTAGTAGTTGATATAGACCTGTATTCTGACTTGTTCCTTTCGCCATCTGACATACTCTACAACTCTGCACAAATTTCCTCACATCCTGCTACAACTGTGGCCAATAATAATTTTCACCAACAATAGCAATGGTCTTATCTCGACCAAAGTGTCTAGCTAATCCCTCACTATGCTTCTCCTTTATCAAGTTCTCTCTCATGGAACTCCTCGGAATGCACAACTGGCTTCCTCTAAACAACATGCCATCTTGGATTATGAAATCCAACCATTTTTACCTATCCAGAGTAACAGGTTCCAAACAAGCTTTCCAAGCCTCTGCAAAATCTAGATCTTTAGGATACAAACTTTTGAGCTCATCAAATCCAACAATCTCTATCTTCATTTTTGTCAACAAATTTTGCCTTCTACTTAAGGCATCTGCAACTCTATTAGACTTCCCACTCTTGTGATTTAAAACAAAAGTATAGCTCTGCAAAAACTCAACCCATTTTAAGTGCCTTTGATTTAACTTTCCTTGACTATTAAGATACTGCAAAGCCCGATGATCAGTATATAAAACAAACTCCTTTGGAAACAAATAATGTCTCCATTTCTTTAAAGCTTGAACTATTGCATAAAACTCCTAATCATAAACATAATACTTTTTCTTGGCATCATTAATCTTCTCACTAAAATAGGCAATGGGCTTACCTTCTTAGCTCAAAACAGCTCCTATACCACTACCACTAGCATCACAATCTACCTAAAATACCTTATTGAAATCTGGAAGTGCCAAAACAGGTTGTTCTACGACTTTCTGCTTCAATGTGTCAAAGCTCTTGTCTTCTCCTTTAGTCCATCTAAACTCTTTTCTATCCCCTCTCATTGTCTCAGTTAGGGGTGCACAAATGCTACTAAAATTTCTAATAAACTTTATGTAAAAACTTGCCAAACCGTGAAAAGATGTTACCTCCATTGCACTCCTTGGCGTAGGCCATTCAATGATAGCCCTTACTTTTTCTGGGTCCATCTTAAGACCTTCCTTTGAGACAACAAATCCCAGGTATACCAACTCCTTTGCAAAACTACATTTCTTTAGAATAATCAGCAAATTTTCCTCCCTCAGCTTCTCTAGAACTCTTATGATATGCATTAGATGCTCATCCCAAGTCTTACTAAAAATTAAAATATCATCCAAATAAACAATAACAAAACTTCCCAAAAATTCTTTCAGTACCTCATTCATGAGTCACATGAATGTGCTTGGTGCATTGGTTAGCCCAAATGGCATGACTAACCACTCATACAAACCTTCATTTGTCTTGAAGGCTATCTTCCATTCATCTCCTTCTCTAATACGGATCTAGTGATACCCAGTACTCCACTCAAACAATCCATGATGTCAACCATTCTTGGCAATGGAAATCTATACTTGATCATTATCTTATTGATGGCTTGAGAGTCTGTACACATCCTCCATTCTCCATCCTTCTTTGGTGCTAGTACTATAGGTACCACACATGGACTTAGGCTCTCCCTTATCCATCCCTTCCTCAACAACTCCTAAACTTGTCTGTTTAGCTTTTCATTCTCTGCAGGGGTCATTCTGTGGGCTGCCTTATTTGGAAAACTAGCTCCTGGTATCAAATCCATTTGATGACTTATCTTCCTTACTAGTGTTAAACCTTCTAGTATATTATTAGAGACAATATCTTGAAATTCTTCCAACATCTCAGAGACTTCAGCTGGTACATCTTCACATTTCTCTTGACTAATCTTAGGAATCAATGCATAGTAATGATGCTCATGCTTCATACCCTCCAAAAATTTTCTACCATCTACCAAGCAAATTCTAGCAGTGCTACATACCTTTTCTTCCACCTCCTTCAAGGGCTTCAACTTGTGACGAACTCCATCCTTTGTTAGGGAATATGTGTTTGCATGGCCATCATGGACAATGCTCCTATTGTATTGCCACGGCCTCCCCAACAACATATGACATGCATTCATCCATGTGATATTACACATCACCTCATCATGGTAGTCCCCAATCTTGAACTTCACTAAACACTGCTCATTGACCAAAGCTCAGTGGTCCTTCTGCAACCATGCAATCTGATATGGATGTGGATGTTTCTTCTTGTCAACTTCAACTTGTCAACCATCTCCTCTGAAACAAGATTATCAGTGCTTCCACTATTAATAATAATATCACAACACTTACCTTCACATTTGCACCTTGTGCGGAATAAACTTTTCCTCTGATTTGGTTCTTTCTCCTCATTCAGCAAGGTTCTTCTGACAACTAGGGTTTCTCCCCTTTCAGCATCTTTAGAATGCTCAGAATGTGTATCTTCATCTATATGTGCAACTCATGCATTACCTTTAGGTCTCCTATTTGTCCTTCCTTGATGTTGTGGAAACTCGTATGCTTGATGCCCTTCTTCTCCACATTAGAAACAGGTTCCTCTAAAACCTCCTCTTCCAGGTCCTTGCCCAGGTCTACCTCTTCCTCTTCCTCTTTGCTCACCATTGTTCTGATCATGAGGGCGGTAGGTATTATCCCCTCTTTGATTTCGACTGGTGCCTACTTCTTCACTTTTCTTTTGATCTTCATTACGGCCTCCATAGGGTCTTCCACCAGTCCTTCTACCTTGACCTCTTCCCCTTTTCTTTCTATCAAATCTTTTGTTCAGCTTCTCTTCCACCTTTAGGGAAAACTAGTACGCATCTTCTATGGTGGTCATTCTAACCAGGCTCAACTCCTCTTGAATACTTGGCCTCAACCCATTAATGTAATGGGCTACCTTCTCCTTGTTGGGATCTACATGGCCTATCCTGATAGTAATTTTATAAAACTCTTCTATATACTCCTTAACAGACTTGTTACCTTGCTTCAGTCCTTGCAACTTTTTCAGCAACTCCATCTCATAGTCCACAGGAATGAACTGCTTCTTCAATTTCTCCACCATCCAATCCCATCTGGTGATCTTTCCTTTTCCTCTTTTGTTCCTCTCTAATTGGACCTCCTTCCACCAAATATTGGTGTGGCCCTTCAACTTTGTTTTTGCAAACTTAACCCGATTTGGGTCCTCCACATCTTCATACTCAAAATACTCCTCCATGTCACTGATCCAATCAATAACTATTCTAGATTCAAATCTCCAGAATATGTAGAAACTTTGATCTTGGGCCTCTTTCTGATCTTCAAAATGGCCCTCAACAACCTAACTTTTGCAGGATCTTCGGCAGCTTCTTGTTCTTCCTCGAATAGCTCTTCTTCAGCTTCATCTTCACTTTCTTCTCTTGTCCTCAGCTCAAACCCTCTTCATAGCTCCTCTTGCAATGCATTGATTTGCCTTTGTAGGGCTCTAAAACCCTCTTCCATCAAAGCATTCCTCCCAACATGATTTCTTCATGGAGGCATCTTGGTCTTTGTAGCAAACCCACAACCTCAGGTCCTAGTGCAAACTACCTCATGGTCAGCGATCTGTCTACACACTTAGGAACCCTTTCTCTGATACCACTTGATGAAGGGGTAAATCATAAAATAGACAATAATCAAAATTGAACACAAAAAAAAGAACTTTCTTTTATTGATTTGGGCAACTCATTACATTACAGAAGAATTACAAAAGCTCAATTACAATCAGAGGATGAATCCTCTACTGGCTGCAACACATTACAACTTTCCCAACCTCAAGACTCTAGAATCTTCAGCCTTCTGTAACCCCAAATTAGTTAGGGTTTTTTTTTTCCCACCTATTCTTGACTCTACAATAGCCCCCTTAACTCTACTACCACCCAGGGTTCCCAAAATAGTCATAAATAGCACTTTTTGGTGGCCTCCAACTAAATTTCAAAATTTGCAACTCCCTCTAACAGTAGGTCAACTTCCGAGATGCATAACTTTTGATCCGGGTGTCCGATTGATGAACCGTTTTAAGCACCGGAAAGATCGCGATGTGAGACATCACACCAGAAATTCATAAATGGATTTTCATCAACTTTTTGGGATGTTATGGGATATTTTAGTGCCTCATATCTCATTTTGAAAAATTCTAGGGGCTTTTCAGAAAACAAAAAACTTTAATATCTTTCATCTCACAAATGATCTTTGCCTAATTCCTTCACCAAAGGTCTTCTATTTCTATTTTCTAACTTTTTGTAAGTTTTTTCTTCAATCCGTGCCCAAATGCAAACTTTCCTAAAATGGTAGGTACACTTTCCAAAACAGGCAGGTTGCTATTTTTAGTAGTTTTGGAAAAACTAAAAGTCCTACATCATTATTCTGGATATTATGGAACCAGAAACACTAATTATGGAAAGAAATGAAAACAACTACAATGATTTTGAATTAACTTCTTTTTGGGTGATGCAAGATTTCCCTTACACCACTGGATGCTCCTGCATCAGTCCTAATTTATCCAACCCTAAGATTCCTCCATCCAATCCTAGTCCCAATCTAAACCCTAATATGTCCAATCCATCTAATCCCAATCAAAACCATCCACCAAATCCTAATCTGAAGCCTACAACACTATCCACCATTATCGTCCATCCCCTATATTGTCCATTCACACATACCCTAATGAAGGATGTGATCCAATGGATACTAGCATGGAATAGACCATCCCCATTCATGAGCCTCTTAAAGAGCCCTCCATTAACATGTCTAGCCCTTCAAGCCCATCATGTGACCCACAAGCCATTGAGCCAATTGAAGAGCCTCCTATCATGAGCCCAAGTCAAAGTTCATCATACTCTCTTATGGATGAATATCAATAACCCATCAAACTCATCCAAGAGCCTCCCTCTTTCACTTCCATGAAACCACAAGAGTTATATCAAGAGTATGATCCTAAGCATGTGGAAACATCGAGTCCTAGTCCTAATCAAGATCAAATCCTTTCCATTCACCCCATTCATAACATCTATCTTTTCTATGATGAAGATGATATCCATAAAGAAGCTATCCATGAGTACCTTGATCTTATCCATAATCCCATACCCATCCATGAGAAAAATATCCAAATTGCTCCAATCCATCCTCCACCTAGTCCCATCCATGATCCAACCACTCCCACTTGTCATAATGAGACATGTGCCTCCCAAGCAAGCATAAAAAATCAAACAAATAACTTGGATCTAAATGAGCAAAATGAAAATCAAGATCTTAATAATCCTTCCACATCCACCATCAAATCCATCACATCCTATTGGTCTATCCACCATCATCCATGAATGTCCTTCCTTAGGAACACAACAACCATTGTCTATCACCTCATCTTCTCCATCCAATAAGGAACTCGTGTCTAGTGTCCAGCTCACACCTAGTCCCATTGTCAATCACATGCTTCAAAACATGAATTATCATGGTAAAGTCTTAGGCCTTCATGAGGAAGGTATTTTGGAGCCCATACATGTCAAATTCCCCCCATGCTCATATGGACTTGGATATGCATCCCAAGGTAAGAAATCTAAAGATGTTGGTACTTCCTCCATGCCTCCTAAGTCCACCACTTCCTATCACAAATCCCATCATATTCCCAAGACATATGTTTCCATTCCACCTCCATCATCCTACAAATGTCAAAAGCATGTGACCGTGCACCTTCCACGATCAACTTTGCCTCTGCTACTTCCAACCCCTAAAATTGCTCCATCCACTTTACCATCGTTGCTTCCAACACCTAGCATCCCTATCATCCATAATTCCCTTATATTCCTAATCATGACCAACAAATACACACATCATGTAAACATAAAGCTTCCACTCATTCCATCCACCCCATGGGATTCAAAAATAAAAACTTGGATGCCTACACTCATAAAGCCAAAAATCCTAAGGATCCTAATGCCTTAGGGTACAAATGCAAAGAATCAAAGAAAAATCCATCTAAAGAGCTATATAAGCCCATACCTCCAAAATAAAAGGCAAAAAATAAAATGGTATGGGTTCCAAAACAAAAAACAATCGAGTCAAGTGAGGCATCCACATCTCAAAAATCCCAACCATCCACTTCCACCTCACATTCCCACTCCCTTCAAGAATCTCATATTCCATCCCACAAGCAAAATAAAAATTACAAAAATACTAAGTCTATGTGGGTACCTAAAGCAATTCATCAACCATCTCCTAAGCAAACAACCCCATTGCTTCCTACACCACCTTCCCATCAATAGCTTAAATGTTTTTCATGGTGTGTGCAACCATTGGTCATAGTTCCATTTCATTTTGCAACACTTCCACATACCTCCATCTCCCCACCTTTTATCCACTATCCTACATATCTTCCCCATCACCTTCCTATGGTCCATGCTTTTGCATAAGTCTTTCATCCATCATGACATAAGTCATCATAATCCATGTCATAATCCACTATCTTTCCATGCATAATCCATATCATAATCCACTATGTACCTACTCCATCTCACTTTCATGCAATATCCCCTACCAACATCTATGATCACACTTGACATGGTCCATGTGACGACATCCATCTAGCGAGACTATCACCTTTCATGGCACTAGACACTTGAGTCCCTCATGTCCATATCCACCTTCTCCCATCCAAATATGTCAAAAAAAAATCAAAAATAGTAAAGAGAAACCCCTTCATCCAATGGTGAAAACCTGGTAAATAGGAGCCTTGGATAAGTATCATGATGAAACTTGGAAAAAAAATGTCATGTGTAAGTTGATCTTCTATGTCACCTACAATTGGGGGCACCTTGTCTTATCCACCATATCATTTTCAACCATCATTATCCATTCCATATACATACACCTATCCCATTGTATCCATTCATCCTCCCTTCCTCTTTTGATCTTGATAAAGATTGGGGGTAACAAATGTTGAAACATGCCTTAGATATCTCTTGATATTTCTCATCCTTTCCATCAAATCCTATCACTATCCTATCGTGATGAGCCTTGTAATGAAAAATCCTAAGCATTACACCTGAAATGGGGCATGTTATTCCTATACAACATAGCATTGCTCTCTTACGCGTACATCCTTTCCACTCCACTATCGCGTATCTATTTATCTATCCATTCTACATCCATCCTTACACTTAGAATTGGCTTCTCCCATTGTCATTGGTATCTAGCACAAAAGGCTGCACAAATTTTCATCCAATGCCATCCTCAAAACACTCAAAAAACTAAAAAAATCAAAACATGTCAAAAAAACCAAAAAAATCAAAACATGTCAAAAATCCAAAAAAATCAAAACATGTCAAAATACAAAAAAATCACAACATTCCAAAAACACAAAAAAATCAACACATTTTGAAAATCTCCCCCAAAAATTGAAACATATCAAAATCCAAAAAAAAATCAAATATTCCCAAAATACAAAAAAAAAATCAAATATCGAGCAAAAATCCAAGCAATAAAATTAATCCATCAAATCACTTTTTCCAATCCAATCATCACTTTAGCTAATCACATCAATCCACTCATCACTCATCCCACCATCAACATCAAAGAAATCAGAAATACATCTCATCTCTATCGTTAAATGCCTTGATCTCGTGGATACAGGGTATGTAGACAATCTGGGATACGAAGAAAGTAGTCAGATTCGGACACATGTGATATTCCTCTTTCTTCTTTCATCATCTTCTTCTATCATCAACCTCAAATCATCATCATCATCATCAATCAATCAAAATCAAATCAAATCACTTCTTCCAATCAAATCACTTCTTCAAATCAAATCATCCTTATCAAATCAATTCCAAGCAATAATCCAAATGCAAGTCATCCTTTATCCATATCAATCAAGTCAATCAAACTTGTCAAATTATCCAATTGCATCAATGTTCTTGATCCTAGCCTTGTTGTAAACCCAATCAATCATCTTTGTGTTGCTCTAGGGATATATCGCTCCCCGTAATGACAACACTATCATCATCATCAATCAATCAATGAATCGTTGGTTTACAACTTGGCATGGGCAATACCTTGTTTATTTTTGAATCATTTGTGCATGCATGCTTGCTTGCTTGTGTGTGTTATCATTTTTATCTTGCATTTGTATCAAATCAATATCTTTCCAGCGAATATTCATATCTTGTGTATGTTGAAATAGCTTTTTGCATTATCCTTTTCATCTAAGGTCACATCATACCTTTTGTGCATTGGGACTTTAATGCTCTAAATTTTATTCCTCATATGTCTAGATGAGGTTGTATTACGCTGGGGCATGAGACACATCATCACCTTGGTCCTCATACCATGGTGCATAATGTCTAGTGCTATATTAAACATCATGGTTGCTCACTTTCATTGCAGCATAATGCATCATTCATTTTCTTCTATCCATTTCCTTATCTTTCTTTCTTGGCCAATCCATTTCATTTTGAGAGCCTACCCATGTTTGTCCAACCCGCCTATCCTCTCGAGGGGGCATCATCATCTTATCATTCCATCCTCATCCTATCTTTCCATCATCATCTTTTTTCTCTATCCATACCTTAGCTTCTTTGCTTGACACAAATCTCATCATCTCAAACATCATCTCAAAGAGAGGCAAAATGTAGACACCCAAAAATGTCCATCTCTTGCAACATTACATCATTTAGACATCTTGTAGCATGTTTTGCCCCTAGGTACCTATGTCACCACCTAATTAGTTAAATAAATCTTATTTATTTGACTAATTTCATTAATTCCCTTTCTATTCATAACCCCTTCATCCTAGCAATTCCTCTAATAAATTAAATAAATCTAACATTTATTTAATTTATCCCATCCCTTCACATTATATTTATTTAATCCCCTTTCCTCTTGAATTAAATAAAATAAATCTTTTGTTTGATTTTAATTTATCACCTAATAAATAAATAATTTTATTTATTTTATCTTCACATTCCTCATGATTTAAATAATATTAAATTATTTAAATTATTATCTCACCTTCCATTTCCATCTCTCAAGATGACTCAAATCATCTCTCAAGTTAACTTCATTCACCTTCCATTTCTTCTCTCTTGTTGCATGATCAACTTTCTAATTCCACTTCCACTCACAAAATGGAAGTTTTATCCCTACATCCTCTCACCTTTGCCTATAAATTGAACCATTCTCTAGTCTTTTTGGGATCCCATCTCTCGCATGCAACATCATTCTGTCAAAATTCCTCTAGCCCTCACATCTATCTACTTCTCATCAATCTCCATCCTATTGTTATGATGCGAATGTGAGTAATCAACATCCAATCATTTAAGCAATCAACATTGACCAATCTTGCATGCATCAATCCTTCAAGATATCTGAGGTATTCGAAGGGTTTGGACTGAGGTATTCCATTTAATTGTTTTATCCTTCATTTTGTCCAAATTTTTTGGTTACACAAATCACTGCAATGTCTCACATGGTATGATGGATAAATGTGTTGTTTGCATGGCATATGGAGAGATACTTAAGTTAGAGCCTGATTGTAAATATCTGAAGAACACAAGACACTTTGACAATGGCAAGTTCAAGAGTTTTGTGAGAAAGTTAAGCATCCATGTCAGTAACCTAACAGATTATGACAATATTTTTAGATTTGGTTTGGGGTAGTCATCTGAGAACAAGGTGTTTGACAGAGGAAGGTTTTGGTTCTTCATTTTTTGGGGGCCTGGGGCCACCAAATAATATTTGAGAATTGTGAGTTAGAGCTTTGCAAGTTGAAGCAATTTTCAAAGCTGCCCAATGGAATAGGCACATGGTCTATGTCCCAGAGAAGTCTGGATTCTCACCATGCCTGTAAGGGGCATGTGTCCTCGAACATGACCCACTATTGGTACCTTTAAATTTGGCAAATTTGAAGTGCCTATTCACCTTCAAATTGGTAGTAGGGGCCAAGTGTGATTCCTGTTACATCTACCTGAGACCCCGACTTTGATGATTAAAATTTTATAGCTTGCTCATAATCATGTAAATTCATTTGGCAAAATATTTTTTGAGACATATGTTAGTAAGGTTGTCCAGTTTCATGGTCCTTGGATGAGTTTTGACATATTTTTTAATGCGTTTGTGACTGCCAATGGGCTAGAAAAAGTGTCTCAAAAAAGTGTTGAATTTCATGGTTCTAGAAACAACCCCATGTTTTAAATAATTGATTATGTTCTCCCATAAATTTTTATGGTCTTCGAATATCCTGTGTGCCGATGGTGTCATTACGTCGTTTTGGTTGGCGGGGAAATTAATTTTTTCCCAATGTTAATGTTTTGACTTTACCAATTTTTAAAACATTTTAATGTTTTAGTTCCTGGTGTAAAGTTAGAAAAATTAAAACGCAAGATTTAATAAAAGTTTTAAAAGATTTAATATGCATTTTTAATTCTTTTCCGCCATTCGGCGAATGCAAGAAAAGGGAGCGCTCATCCTGAGTGCGGAATAGTGGAAGGAAAAAATAAAACGTTTTAAATGTTTCTAATGTTTGGTAATGAAAAAAATAAAAGGATAAATATTTTTTAAAAGCTTTAATATACTTTTAACTCCATTTTTTTCATTCCGTGGATGGAAAATATTAAGTGCTTATTCTATGTGCAGAAGTGCAGAAAACTTCCAAGAAACATTTAAATGTTTTATTATCCTTGGCAAAGGTAAAGATATGAAGGAAAAGATTTATTAACAGCTTTATTATATGCTTAAATTCCATTCTGCCATTCCATAGATAAAGGAACTAAGCACCCAATTTCAAAAGTGAAATGGCAGAATGGTTACAGAGTAGTGCAAAGGGTGTGCTATGTCATGTTTTCAGGTTTGTAGCATTGATTTGAGGCCTTTTATAGGCTATAGATGAGCATTTACACTTCCGAAACAATTCTTGGGGCATTCTTCACAACCAGAGTGCATTTTTAGAGATGTTTGGAGTGTTTTAAACTGCCCAGCAGTGGGAAAAACATGACAGCAACTATAAAAACGTGGCTCCATTATTTCTAATGCATCCAACAAGTTTTTAAGTGCCTTAGCATATGTAGAAATGATTTGGAAAAAGGAAAAACACCCCTGTATATGTAAAAATGCCTTACATATTTCATTTGAAATTCTAGGTTAAATTGTATGGTTAAACATGTTTTCACTTGCCAGTGAAATGGGGAAACTATCTTGGGGTAGAAATTTTACCTCCCAAGTGAAATTGCCATTGAATAAGTTAATTTTACTAGCAGGGAAAAATTGTGCATGAGATATGCAAAGTAAAAACAAATGAGGAGGAAAATTAAAAGATCCTAAGGCATATTCCTCATGCCATTCTGTTGTAGAATCAAGTGGCTGAAATGTGTCAGATGTCATACCTTAGTTGAATCTAGGGTTTTTCATCTTCTTCTCTCTTTCTTATATTGTAATATCTACATCATTTGTAAGGGTTTGGGGAGGATTGGAAAAGCTTTGTAAAGGGGAAATCAGGTTAAGTCCATTATAGGATGCAGTCCATATGTGTGTAAATCATTTTTTATGATAGTAGTCTTGTATCTTGTTTTGTGCATATATGAAAAATCATATTGCTATGTAGTTGTCTCCATCGTTGAAGTGTAATGTTCTTTTAATGAAGTAATCAAGGATTATGGATTTATTCTTGCACATTTGTTGTATTTAGTTTTTCTCATGGTTTGCTTTATGTTCAAGGAATAGTGTAAATGCTTGCCTGAGAGATATAGTAATATTATGATTTCAAAGGGATTACTAAGTATGGTTGCATTGTAGGATTGAGGAGGTCTTATAATCA